>CM074723.1:78239640-78867140 GCA_037306005.1 Rhinophrynus dorsalis | reverse complement strand
CAGAACCGGAATAGAAGGCCCACGTTGCCCCAAAGAAAGCGGTGAGGAAGGTTTAATGTGAGAACCATGGTGGGGCTAGAAGGGTCTATGGACTGTACTGTGTGTAAGAAGCAGGCAAAATACTACGTGTTGCCTCAGATTGAAGAGTTATGGCCGGTATGGTTGGGATGACGGAGGCCACTTAATGGATTGAAATCAGATGGTCAGCGGGAGAAATAAGGTTGACCGTAGTGGCCCAGTCATTTTAGGAATCGCTGGCCTTAAAGGACTATAGCTGGAACCGGCTTTATATTTAATATTCCCCTTTAAATAATGTTCCGTGCTCCAGAATAAACAAAGTTGAATGAGAGCTAGAAGTGGGAGGATGCCTGGGCCCTGACTATATGGTTGGAGGAGCTGGTGAAAAGGTTGTTTTAGATAAGAGTCTGAGGCAATAGCTGTGCAACCTGTGGGAAATATGTGCATTTGGTGTAGTTACCTCCATTACAGGATCAGCTTTAGATCTGAACAGTGTTCCCGCTCTCTATAGCCAAGGTATTATAAGATTGGAGATCATCTTGGTATCCTGATCTAGTGGTGCAACTACAGTAGTGAACCTATTGATAATAGGCCAGCAGAGGGACTCTATAGCGCATACAGATTCAGTTTAAATCTGGTAGTATCTGGGCAGTTAAAAAAGAGCTTGGATGGGTGCCCTGCAGGGCCATTTGCTCCAGTTGTTTTTTGGTACCTACACTTCACTGGGCAATAAGGAATTAGAGGAAGGAGGGAAAGCTCGTATATCTGCCACAGGAAAGCAAGATTGAGTTTTATTCAGTTTATGGAGTATGTAAAATGGCCTCGAAGAAAGGTTCAGATAATAAGCAATACAAAAAGGATAAAAAAAAATGGGAAAGTGGAAGGCAAGCCAGAAAAGAGATTATCTTTCTTCTCTCCACAATCAGGGACAACGAAATGCCATCAGGAGACCCCGCAGACAAGGGAAAGAAGAAGGGGTCCTGAATTAGACCCTGAGGTAACGATGTTATCTCCACTTGTACAAGTGGAATGAGAGTTTGACCTACTGGGAAGATTAATTTATCGTATTGACTCACAATTCCAGAAAATGAAGGAAGAAATGCAGCAAAATACAGATGAGATTAAAAGTGAACTTAGTTTACTGCAGCCATGAATAATGAGTATGGACCCTGGGGAAAGGTATATGGTCACTTGGTGGAACTGGGTGGTGGGGTGTTGTTATAGGCTTGGGATGGGTAAGACATGTAGTGCTGGCTGCTTTAGGTTGAGAATTGGTTTGTTAGAGGGGTTAGGGAGGGTGGTAGGAGCAGACGGGCACTGCATGTGGGTTAGTGGGGTGACAGTGTGGTGAGGGTGGAGTAGAGAATACGCCATATGGCAAATGATGATTAGATTTATATGTGGGTTTTTGTTCTTTTTTTTTTTTTTTTAAGAAGGTTGCACAGCACTTTAGAGGGTTGAGGGCTTAGGAGGAGTTATTTACTAGGTGAGAGAGGGGAATGGGGAGGGAAGGGAGGAGGGAAAAGGGAGAGGAAGGGAGAGAGAGAGATGGGAAGTGGAAAAAAAAGAAAAGAAAAAAACAAGAGGAAAAAAGAAATCAGGAAGTGAATTTACTGTGCTTTACTTCCTGATAGTGACAGGCAGTTTCTATCACATTCTATGGAGAACTATATGTCTCTGACTTTTCTGACTTTCCTCTCCATTAGAATCTAACAGGAAATCTAATTAGAATTTGACCACTAGAGGGCACTGCTAATGTAAAAACAAAACAAAACATGGGTTTAAACTGTAATCACTCTGGAAATATAAATCTCTCGGCAGTGGGAGTACCCTTATTTTACTCAATAGGAAAATCCCTACAATATATATTTTTTCATAAAAAAAAGTTTACTGCTCCTTTAAGCGAATTAATTTGTGGCACTGGATAGCAACTCTGAAATGAATTCATCATTTTAGTTTATAAAATGTATTTAATTGGCTTTGCCTAATGATTTCTGTGTTGTCTTTTATTTGTGTTTGTTTTTTAGCATGGCTAAGGAAAATGAAAAAAAAGGTCAACGCATACATTGTTATGTTGCGGCGCTCGCTGCTCGCATTAATTGCCTGGAACAGAACAAAATGTATTGTCGTGATAAGATATCAAAGAGGCAATTTGAAAAGCACCTGAACCGAAAGAGCCTTCGACGCCAAAACCTCATTCGAGGCTGCCATTCACAACAGATCAAGCACAGTAAACTCCTTGTTCACCAGCCTTGCCAGCGTCAGTACAATTATTGAGGGGATATACAAACTGGATTTTCATGTGTTCAGCTGCAGAGGGGCTTGCAAAATGCAGTGCAGGATTACAGGCCTCTCTGGTACTAGGACTTTATACTGTAGTACATCATTTTCAAACTCTTCAGATCTTGATGCAAACTCTTACTTAAGTAGCGCTTTATTTCAGTCCTAATTTAAAGGCCAACTGTAACTTAAAACATGTTTTTTTTTGTTTGACTCTCCTAGGTAGGTGTTCTTTAACCCCTTAAGGACCAGTGACGTGGCAGGACCGTCACGCTTGTCCGGCACTTAAGGACCAGTGACGGTCCTGACACGTCATGTACTTTTACTCATCGCTCTCCTGTAGAAGCGCGGTGAGTATTACCAGGCACTGAAGTTGATCGCTCCAAGACCGGAGCAATCTCTTCCAGTGCCCCGTTTGGCGTGCCGCCCCACGTGATCAGTCATGTGGGACTGCACAATAAAAGTTTCCTATGCGGTCCTTAAGGGACGGCACACCCCGGGACCGCTGGTCCTTAAGGGGTTAAACAGCAGTCTGTTATTTCTAATTATTATTTTTATTTGCATTTTCATCTTAGCCTGATTGACAGCTTATGTCTGTTGCAAGTCATTCATACCTATTTGTTATGAGGAGGTCTGACCTAGAGGCAGACGTCAACATAAATCACTATATACAGGAGAATACACAAGTAATGTAAAACTATACGGACTGTTGTTTGAACAATACCTACCTAGGCAAGTCAGTGTCTTAAGATAAGAGCCACTTATTCCTAGCGTATAATTCCTCTTTAACGCTTCCTTCTAGTCTGATGTTTCTTACCTAATAGTAAATGACCCAATATTTTTCCTTTTAAACACTGGGTCCAGGTCGTGTGTGCCCATACACACAAAGTAACCCTGTGAAAGCCTGAGGGGTATTCAATTGCAGAGCAATGCATTGGATACCCTCTTCCACTCTAAAGTGTTTTGAGACACACAAAGCTGGAGGGGTGCAATTTTGGAGCAAACCAACTTCACCACAGGGGACAATTAAACATTGAGCTAGATATAAATGGAACTATAACCCATCGAATGCCAGAGAGGTCTCCAGCTCTTTTTGCTTTGCAATGCTTTGGTGTTAAAAAGACAGATTGAAATCCATGGGAATCTGGGACATGGTTGTGTCCCCTCTGGTGCAGTTGGTTTAATCCAGGACCGCACCACTCCACTTTTACACATAAGGCTCAGGGTGAGCAGTTCTAGCACATACTGACTGCGCCAGTAATAATGTCCATTATCCCTATTGTTTTAAACAGTATTTTAATCCTTTAAGTGCCAGAGGTGTATTGCAGTGATTTGAATACCTTTCTGGCACTCTGGGTTAGCCCCTTGACTGTTGGAGAGCTGTCCAATGCATTGAGAAGCGATGCATTGGGGTGCATTCTCGCATTCAAGATGTTTAATCTTTTGAGTGGTATTCAGTGTGTTGCGTACCCCATTGGCACTCAAAGGGTGAAAATCCCTAGTTAGATCAGTGGAACTTTGCAGAATGTGTTTGTCCCGTATGGTGCACTTTGCTCCAGAATTGTTTCACCACAGACAAGATTTCCTATGTGTGGTGTACACAGAATCCAAACTCCTCACTGCTTCTCCACAGACCAGATTTCCTATGGGTGGTGTACACAGAATCCCAACTCCTCACTGCTTCACCACAGACAAGATTTCCTATGTGTGGTGTACACAGAATCCAAACTCCTCACTGCTTCACCACAGACAAGATTTCCTATGTGTGGTGTACACATAATCCCAACTCCTCACTGCTTCACCACAGACAGGGTTTCCTATGTGTGGTGTACACAGAATCCCAACTCCTCACTGCTTCACCACAGACAAGATTTCCTATGTGTGGTGTACACAGAATCAAACCACCTTGTTTCTACATTAGGGTTTACTAAAGCATTCTCCAAGATAAGAAATGACTAGTTAACTATGGACCTTGTGCCTTTTTTTTAATGACGTTTTGAGAGCCTTTCAGACCATATGGCCTTATGCACATAAGCAAGAGAGGAGAAGTTTGGGTGCAAATTGAGGATTTGTGGACTTTTATACAAGGGTTTTGACACATTGAATGCTAGAGTATCTCCAATACATCGAGAAGGAATGCACTGGAGACCTCTATAGTACTCAGCGGGTCAAAAGTACCTGGTGCAGATGGTTTGCCCCAGAGTTACTCCTTTTGGCTTCTGGCCCATAGTGTGCTGAGCTTGTCACTGTAGAGCTCTAACTCCTTGAGGGGAGATGTACTAAGAAGTAATAGTGGAGATGACTTCTCCACTGATATCCCTTCTCCAGTGTTATTCTATGGAGCCAATGCACTTTGGGGATATTAGTGCACATAGTCTCTATAAAATAACATAAGAGTTGGAGAAGGGAGATCACTGGAGAAGTCATCTCTGCTTTATCATTGCTCACATCTTAGCAAATGTGAGCTAATGAGTCTTTTAGCCAAGAGTTAAAGGAAACGTTGTATAACATGTACATCCTGTAGAGCAGGGGTGGGCAAAATGAGTCCCATCAGCACTGCTAGACTACAGCTCCCATCATTCCCAACCATCCAGAGCTAGTGGGGAATGATGGGAGTAGTAGTCTGGCAAGTGTTGGAGGGCCTAACATTACGCATCACTGCCTTAAAGCAGGGGTGGTGTTCAGTTTCGGTCCTCAAGGGATAACAGACAAGGAATTAAAGTGATAGTAATGTTACTCAAAAACAGCAGCTCCAATTAATCTTTATAGTATTTGGAGAGTTTTAATTCAATACTGTCAGAGTTGTGGTTCAAGAGTAATTGAATGATAGTTTCCCCCTCCCACCCCTTTTGCCTGGTGTAACACTGCTCTCCTCAGATGTGGAATCCAGTCCATAGACCAGACAGATAACAGCAGGGGACAATCTTCTTCCTATGAGAACAATGAAAACCCTGCCCCCCTTGACAAGTTTTTCAAGTTTTTCCCTTATGTTAATTGAAGATTGTCCCTCTCTGCAGTCTACCTGGGCACCTCCTTTCTGATCTGGCTGAGCAGTGTTACATCCGTAAAAGGGGCGGAAGGGGGATACTTTGTCATTGAATTACTCTTGAACTACAACTCTTACAGAATTAAAATAACACTCTCCAAGGTACAAATACTATGATGATTCATTAGAGCTGCTTTTATTATGAAACATTACTATCCCTTTAAAGGGGGAAACTTCATTAAGAAACTAATGTTGTATTGACTCTAAGACAGCATTGCACAATATTGGTTGTTTCAGCAAGTTTGTTAAAATACATTTCTGCAGGAGTTTCCCTGATTAAGCACAGATGTGTTAATCAGGGGCTCGTTCATTTAAACCAGTGTTTCTCAACCTATGGTCCTAGTAAACCTAAGAGTACCTGGCACACAGGCAGGGGGCATCTGCCACAGAGAGTGACCTATGTGCTCTATAGATGTTCCGACTGTGCCTCAACAACACAATGCAAGCTGTGACAGTGCTAGTATAAAGTATCTTGTGTGCACAGCCTTCAGATTCCTAAACCTTCTAACAAACCCCACTTTTCTTAATCTGGGCAGAGGCTCCTAATAGCCACCATGAATGCACTATTTGTGGATTGGTTCTCAAAACTGAATCATTAATTAGTACTGAATATCATGTAAATGGTAGACAGGCTTCCTTCTTTGCTTCAGAAGCACAGACTCCTCCCACTGAAATTTTATGCAAGCAGAAATCCTTCTTATAAAAGAGTCGTGCAGTAAAGATTCATGCCAGCCTCCATGACCCCTGATACCAGTACGACTTAAAGATTACATTTGGACAACCAAGACAACCAATCCAGTGTGAGTTGATTCGTAGTTGCTATTTGGATTTTATATCCAGATTGATAAGGGGTTTATTATTGTGAGGTCTTAGTGTTCCTTTTAGAAACTCCTCATAACACTTTTGGCCATAAACACAGCCGAAGAGTTGGGAAGTGGTTTGCAACATGCAGCGGGAAGCACTGGATCGTGGATCGAGCAGCACCCATTGATTGCGTGCCAGTTGTAGCTGGTAATTTATATGATTGATATACCTCCCCTGTTTCACTGTATTATTGATTTGTGTGTATTAGCTTGTGTGAGAAACAATAATTCATCATGAAACTGAAGTTAGCTTTTATTTAAACTAATATGGAGATGATACCACTATGAAGAATAGGTAACGGATGGTATAGTGTTAGCTGTAGATAAAGTAGGAGACTGGTAGAGTGAAAGTGCTACCTTCATTAGCCAACTAGTTAACCAATAAAGAGTTTTACTCTACCAGTCTCCCTCTATGAAGAACGACTGAAATCTGATTTGTGAAGGCTAAACGTGTTAGCGTGTGTGTGTGTGTGTGTGTGTGTGTGTGTGTGTGTGTGTGTGTGTGTGTGTGTGTGTGTTGTTTGGCAGTTGGACATAATATCAGTTTCTGCTACTCACTTCCGTGTCAGGGTTTTTATCAGTTGATAATATTTAATCACTTGAAGTTGTCTGGATACTTATGAACATTTATAGAACTGCAGAGGTTACTTGTTACCAAAGAGGTTGAGAAAACATGGTTTAGGCTAATCCACCTAATTTCAAGCAGGGAAATACCTAAATCTTGGTGCTTTGGCAGGCCTTGAGGACCAAATTTGGACACCCTACTTTAGAGTATACTCAAGTGTCCATTGCTTAGCAAGGCTTTTACCCTTCTGTTCTGTTATTTCTGAACTCTAATCTCACTTCAGACATGGTTTGATAAGTACATTGCTCTAATCTAACCCCTCACTTCCCACTGTCCTGAGTGGTTTGTTGCAGGCACGTCTGCCAGGAAGAACCCCTCCTTGCTACCACATCCAGTTTTTGGGACAATTTTGGACATTTAATCTGCCAGAAATAGGATATGAAACATATTTGTTTATGTCCAGAATGCAGTTACATTGTCTTGGACAATGTAGGGTACTTTACAGATTTGTTATGCCATGTGTTTTTCCTTATGTCGGAGGGGGTCCAGTAAAACGGGATGGACACAGCGCTTCCAAGTAAAGGGTTAAAGAAATCTAACCACAAGGAAAAATGGTTGTATTAATGAAATCAATAGCTTGGTTAAAGAGGTCCCAAAAACATATTTTATTGTACTAAATCTGGTTCAGATCTGCTCAAAAGGAAACTGGAGAAAAAATATTTGCCCTACTGTGGGCTCCCGTATTTCTGAAATAACACGTTTTAATGTCTCTCTAGTAGTAATGGGCATTTAGATGTTAATTGGTTTTCCAGATGTATTTCAACATGTGTAACCAATGTGCTAATCTTGAATTCTGCCTTGGCATTAAGGACCTTATGCAAAAAGTAAGAGAGCGATTCTGGAGCAAAGCAACTGCACCATAGGTAACTGACAACAATTCTCAGAATTCGTATTTGTGTAAATAAGACTTTTGTCCCCATGAAAGCTTCAGTGGTCTGATTCAATAAGAGGCAATGCACTGGAGATATCGCTAACATTCAAGGGGCGAAAAGTTCAATTTAACTCCCTGGGTAATTTTGTATCTGTCCCTGTGCAGCTGGTTTACTTCAAAATGTAACTCTGCATATGGCCTTAAGTTGGGGTGTATTATAAGAAATAAGTCTCAGTGAAAAGTAATGCATAGTAGAATGTATAGGATAATTTGTTTAATTGGATGAGTAAAAGGAATAGTAAGACTTGTTATGTAAAAGAATATACTGCAGGATTTATCTTCTGGAGTAAAACAAATAAGTGTTTTAAAACCACTGCTGAGGTGCTTGATTCAAAAGTTATTGCAGCTCAAGGTTGAACTTTTTTTTGTTGGGTGCAGTATCTCAGCGGCCTGAAATTGTACAGTGGTGCTGTTGCTACACTATCCTATTGACAGATCTGGGGCTAGATTCTATTACAGGTGCTGATTTTTTCACAGCTTTTATCTCCAGTTTTCCCCATAGACTTCAATAGGAAAATATTTGAAAAAACGGGATGTAAAAAACATTTATCTCGTGCAATAGAATCTGGCCTCTGGTCAGTTGACCATAAACCTCCATAAGATGGTGTAGCAACAGCACCACTGTAATATTTCAGGCCATTGAGATATACCGCATCTAAAAAAATTCTAGTTTGAGTCTGAATAACATTTCAATAAAACCTCTCAGCAGTGGGAGCACCTCTGTTTTACTCAGGAGAATAAACCCTGCAATATATATATTTCTCTGTCGTCCAATACAGGTTATTGGTAACTCTGGGTAGGCGATCAGCCCCTTTAAGTAGGCAGGAACAATTATAGAATTATATGCAGGGGGTGTAGCCTACCTTCCTTCCTTGGCTGCAGCTAGCCAACCAGCTCCAGTAAGATTTGTTCCTTGGTGAAGACACAGGCAAGAGAACAGTTCTGCTATAGTTTTAGAAATTTTTCTGTTAGAAATGGAATACCACCATTAGGCGGATTACCATAACTCACAATGCCCTTTAGATGTGGCTAGCTCAGTAACCAGGTGCTTTTTGTGGACCTTAAGCCCTGGGGGGGGAAATCTTGGGTTCAAGTTCTTTCCTTACGAGTTGCCCACCGAGGCTTCATATTAATACATGGTAGTATGAAGACAGAAGATCTGGAGGAAAGGTGAGCAACCCTTTGAGTGCTGCAGGTCCACATGTCCTACAGTGCCCTTCCGCACAGGGTTTTTTTTTTCCTTTGGAGTTCTTATTGCACACTCCTGCACTCATTGGTGTTATCTGTATGTCTGTTGAGTGTTCTGGAGCAGGTTTATGTGGTAACTTAACCCTTTAGCTGCTGGTTTTCCATCTTTGGAAGGGTTATTGACACTTTCCCTACTGGGTTCAGTATTTCTGGGTCTCCTAACATGTTCTAGTGATGTTTCATGTACTTTTATTTTTTTACTTTTCAACTTTGCAAAATTTAACTTTGCGCACTTTACCGCATAGACGCCATTTCTCCATTCACTTCTATGGGACTGCACAGTCTGGGACATATCTCTGCAACCGCTCAACGTAGTGACTTCAGAGATGGCTCATTTTAATTGTCTGCCCTTGCTATTTCATCCGGTTCATGTTTCAAGTGTGTTGGGGGGCTCAGGGGGCTTTGGGCACTGTTGGGGTACCTTTTCTAGGGAAGCTACATTTCCCATTACCGCTTGCTTCATGCGCTCGTTTGTGATTGGCTCCCACAGTGACAGCCATTTTGTGCTTTTTCTAGAACGAGTATCCTATGCAGGGCTTGGACTCTCCTTCTCTGCTCTGCAGATTAACCCTTTGCCTGACAGATAAGTGTATTTTAGCGATTTCTGGTGTGAAACTTTAATCTTACACACTGTAATTGGGTGATTCTTTATACTATAATGTTTTTGACACTGAGAATGTCTAATCCATTGGATCTTGGGGCCAGGCCTAAGACTAAGGACGCTGCGGTCTCTGTGTCGCCTATTGCGCATTGCTCCACACGTCATTCAGGGTTGCCTAGAGAATTCTCAGGTCATTTTTGCCCAGCATGTTCTGATGTCCCTGAGTCTCTTCCAGGGACCTCCAGCCATGCATTAGAGCCAGTTTGGGTGCAAGAGTTCAAGGCTGCTACTAGGGACCTTCAGTCTACATTGCAACTCTTTTCCATCCCAGTTACAGGGGGTCTTCCATTCATGGCAGACCCTCTCTTCAGTCAAATCTTCCCTGCCTAAACCGCAAGGAGTACCTGACGTATCAGATTCCTCTGAGGAGGAACTGTTAGTGGATTCAGATATTGAGGGATGTTATGCTGTGGTCTCCTCTCATTTTTTTGGGGACCCCTTTGAGGCTGATCCCGAGCCCTCGGCTGCCTTGACTACCCTAAACATTCCCTTAGTTCAGGAGGTTTCTTCAGATCCCTCTGATGTGTTTCAAGAGCCTAAAGAGCCCCTTACTCGTTTTCCACCTAACCCAACTCTTGACCACCTTGTGTCTGATGAGCGGAAATCCCCGGACAGGAAGCCTTCTATTTCCAAGAAATTTGCCAAGCTTTACCCCTTTTCTGAGGCGGCGCTTGCTCAGTGGGTTCATCCCCCCTCCAGGCTGTCTAAGTCTACTGCCTTGCCAGTTTCTGACGCCTTCACTCTGAAACACTGGACTGACTTGAGGTCTCCCTCAAGTCCATTTTTGCCACTGGTGGTATCGCCATGCGTCCAGCGTTCGCTGCAGCATGGGTTAACAGGGCCATTGCGGTCTGGACTGAACAACTCGCCCTGGCTGTCCGTCAGGGTGCTCCTACTTCGGATATGTTGCTCCTTCTTGCCAACATTTCTGAGGCCCAGCACTATGTTTCTGCTGCCTTATTTGATGCCATTCGTTTGGTGGCTAGGGTCTCCACCATGTCTGTGGTTGCCAGGCGAGCTCTTTGGCTCAAAATCTGGTCTGCTGACACTGCTTCTAAGAAAGCCTTGCTCTCCTTGCCTTTTCAAGGCACGTCTTTGTTTGGGCCAGATCTTAAGGATCTGATTAGTAAGGCCATAGGGGGTAAAAGTACACATCTGCCTTTGGTCCCCAGGAAGAAAACACCTCTCAAGCATAATCGTTTTTTTTCCGTACCTTTCAGACTGAGACACGTCCGGCGAACCAGGCAGTTCCCTCAGCTCTGCGTGCCTCCTCCAAGCCCAAACCGCAATGGAAGCCCAAGGTCTCCTCCAAGCCTCCTTCAGCATGACTCATTGAACCCAGGTCCCCACTTTGCTGTGGGTGGCCGTCTCTGTCACTACCACAGCGTCAGTGGCGGACCCATGGGTTCTACAGGTGGAGGCGGAAGGATACAGGATCCCTTTCGTTTCTTTTCCTCATTTTCTCTTTTTTTCCTTCTCATACGCCCCAGGGCACAGAGAAACACTGTCTGTTCAATGGCGCTATCCAGGCCCTTCTGGACAAGGATGTTCTTTAGAGCCAGTTCCAGTACAGGACAGAGGTATGGGTTTTTACTCAAACCTTTTTGTGGTCTCCAAGAAGGACGGCGGTTGTCGTCCCATTTTGGATTTGAAGGATCTCAATTCCTTCGTGATCAGGACTCATCACCAGGAGTTCCTGAGGTCTGTGATTGCTGCTATGTCCCCGGGGGAATTCCTTACCTCTCTGGATCTTCAGGATGCTTATCTACACATCGCCATTCATCCGGAGAGTTGGCAGCATCTCAGATTTGCTTGCGACCAAGGGCACTTTCAGTTTTCAGCTCTTCCCTTTGGTCTGACTACAGTTCCTCAAGTCTTCAATTGTGTCCTGGGTGACTTAGTGGCCATCCTCCATTGGAATGGCATCATTCACTCCATAAATGGACGACCTGCTTCTGAAGGCACCTTCTTTGGAACTTCTTCATCAGCAAGTTCAGGACTGCATTCATGCTCTCACCCATCATGGGGTGGATCATCAACATGATCAAGTCAGATCTTGTCCCATCCCAGTGTCTGGTCTTCCTGGGCCTTCTCTTCGACAGTCAGCAGACCATGGTGTTTCTCATGGACGAGGTTGCTCACCAAATCGCCCACAGGGTTTCCCCTGTTCTGGCTCAAGATCCAGTTCCAGCCCAGAAGCTGTCCTTTCTAGTGGGGAAACTCATCTCCACTATAGAAGCGGTCCTATTTGCCATGGCTCACACCAGGAAACTCCAGAGGTTTTTGATCCAGGTGTTCAGGGGTCAGCTGGACCTTCTGAAGACATCTGTATCCCTTCCTCTTCACGTGGAACTGAGTTTGTCGTGGTGGCTCGACCTCTCCAATCTGCTGAAGGGCAAGTCCTTCCTGGTATCCTTCTGGACCACGGTGGTGATGGATGCCAGCCTCTCCGGCTGGGAGAGGTCCTGGGTCGACCGAGTGCTCAGAGTCGGTGGTCTCCGGAGGAATCTGTCCTTCCCATGAATGTGTTGGAGCTTCAGGTGATATTTCATGCCCTTCGTCATTGGACACCCCAGCTGGAAGACTTCCCAGTCCAGGTACAGTCCTACAACGCCACGGCCGTGGCTTACATCAACAAGCAGGGCAGAACAAGAAGTCTCTCCGCTTGGTTAGAGGTCAAGGATATTTTGTCCTGGGCAGAAGAACACTTTCCTGCCATATCTGCAGTGCACATTCCTGGCGTAGAGAACGTCATGGTGGACTTCCTCAGTCGACACACAGTTGACAGCAGCAAGTGGGAGCTGCACACAGAGGTGTTCAACCTCATAGTTCAGAAGTGGGGTCTTCCTTGCATCGACCTGATGGCAACAGGACACAACAGGAAGGTTCCGAGGTTCTGTTCTTGCTGCAGGGATCCTCTAGCTATAGCGGTGGATGTCATGTCCATTCCTTGGATATTTCCTCTGGCTTACATCTTTCCTCCCCTCCCCATGTTGCACAGGGTGTTGTGGAAATTGAGACTGGAATGCTGTCCAGTCATTCTGATTGCTCTGTACTGGCCTTGGCAGGCTTGGTTTCCGGAGCTTCTGGATCTGTCCGTGGCAGAGCCATTTCAGCTCCCTTGCCGTCCGGATCTTCTACAGGGTTTCCTGTGGAAGGAGGATGTTCATAGTCTAGCTTTGACTGTTTGGAAATTGAATGCTCAATACTGAAAGGTTTTTCTTCTGGTATGGTGGCTACTGTGCTTAGTGCCCGCAAACCTGTTTCTTCTAAGGCCTACCATCGTGTCTGGTCGACCTTTTCTCTCTTGGTGTGCTGATAGGGACCTGTCTCAGGAATTTGATCTGCCTATGGTCCTGGCCTTGCAGGACAGTGTTGGATAAGAGTCTCACTCTGAGTTCTCTTAAGGTTCAGACTTCTGCTCTCTCTCTTCTTTCAGAGGCACATTGCCATTCTTCCTGATATCAAGGTTTTCTTCCAGGGCGTTGCTCATACTCGTCCTGTCTTTAGGAATCCCGCTCCTCCGTGGGATCTTAACTTTGTTTTGGGTGTTCTTCAGCGCCCTCCCTTTGAGTCTTTGGCTACCATTCCTCTACGCATGTTAACATGGAAAATGGCGTTGGAGTTACATGCTCTGTCCTGTAAACCACCCTTTTTTGGTGTTTCACAAGGACAAGGCGGTGCTTCGCACTTCTCAGGAGTTTATCCCGAAGGTGATTTCGGAGTTCCACATCAATCAGGAGATTGTGGTGCCTTCTTTCTGCCCTGACCCCACCTCTGACAAGGAGAGGGATCTCCACTTGTTTGATGTGGTGCGTTGTCTCAAGTTTTATGTACATCACACTGAGTCTATCAGGCAATCTGACGTGCTGTTCATCATTCCTGAGGGTCCCAGGGCAGGAAGCCCTGCATCCAAGGTGACTGTTGCATCCTAGATCAAATCCACTCTTCGTAAGGCTTACGAGCTCAGGAAGAATCCTGTTCCCTTTCAGGTCGCAGCTCATTCTACTAGATCTATTGGGGCTTCTTGGGCTTCCAAGAATCAGGCCTCTGCTGATCAATTATGCAAGGCTGCCACTTGGTCGTCTGTGCACACCTTTTCGAAGCACTACTATGTTGATTTGCTGGCATCGGCTGACACCAGCTTTGGGAGGAAGATCCTGGAGGCAGTCTTGCCAGTCTAGGATCTTCTTCGGTTCTTGGTGCTTTCTTCACTTTTGAGCCCTGTTGGCTCTAGTTCAGTGTGCTGTGTAACAGTTGGGGTGGTGTACTCCTGTTCAGTGTCACTCCCTTGTTGTTGGGCTATCTCTGATCTCATCTGATCATATCTGCTCTAGTGACTTTGGGGGCCTTGTGCTTGGTCCTTGCCTTACTTCCCACCTCTGGGAAACTCAATGCTTGGACATCCCAAAGTTACCAGTAACCTGTATTGGACGACAGCGAAAATAGGATTTTAGTCTTACCTTTTCTCTTAGTCCATACAGGTTACTGGTCTCCCACCCGGTCAAGGGACCATGCTTGGCTCTCCTGTGGCAGACCGTAGGGGTCCTTCGGGGTCATGCTCACAGGAGTCTTCTTTCCTTTCTACTATCTAGTCAATAGTTAGTGTCTCAAATCTTTCTGGAGCTGGTTGGCTAGCTGCAGCCAAGGAGGGAAGGTAGGCTCCACCCCCTGCATACAATTCTAGAATTTTCCTGCCTACTTAAAGGGGCGGATCGCCTACCTAGAGTTACCAGTAACCAGAGACCAGTAACCTGTATGGACTAAGAGAAAAGGATTTAACAGGTAAGACTAAAATCCTCTTATATTTGTTTTCATATTAAGTGTTGCTATTCCTTTAACTATAATGCTGTCATACATTATAAAATGTAAAGCATATACTTTGCTAGCCATTAATTAGAATATACAACAGTTACTGTTATGTGTGGGTAGTTAAACTGCTTTAAGTACCTGGTAGTGTGAAATGCAGTGCTTTGCATTACACTGAACACCTCTTTTGGCATTCAGAACCTCTCCACTGGAAGATGCGATCCCAAAGTCTGGTGGCCTCAGATTTCTCCCTGGCCCACAAGATGTCAGTTTGACTCTTAATACTTAGTGTATTTTAATCTGTTACAAATTACTGTCTTCATAGTTTGCCCTAGATATTTACTGCAGCTAAATACCAAGACCAAGCTGAAGGTTTTTGTATATTTGGCAGTGATGCAGTATTCTAGATGCCAGTTATCTTACTCCTACTGAAAGAGAATGAAAATGGGGACTTGCATTGGCCTCAGTGTTTCACATTTCATTTGTTGATGGTTATTTTAACCGCCTTCGTTTTGTCTTAACCCTTTGAGTGCCAGAGAGGTATGCATCACCTTGCAAAGCACACAAAGGGTTAACAGGCTTTGCTTTGTTTCTTTTATATCCATTTTTAAAGGAATTGTATCACATAATAAGGAATGAATATATACATAATGTAGGGTTTATCCTGCTGAGTATAAGATGGGTACATGGAAGATGTTTAATTCAAAAATGTTATTGCACATATATAATACATGTATTGTGTGTGTACTGACAGGCTAAACATTTCACAGAAGTCTGAACTTTTGTATGTACAAGAAAAGACGGCATTTAACCTTCTGATGTGACCTCTACTAACATCAAAATGTCTTCTGTCTTGTCGTTTTCTTGCTCAGAAAGAGGTCTATGTATCTGAATAATGTTTTGCCCTATACAGCTACACCACAGCAGTTCCTTGTCCCTGGCTGTGAATTGTAGATACAGTCCAGTGCATTGTTACATATTTGGCCATGTACTAAACTATGTTTGTGCTCCTTTTTCTCCAGTACTCAACATGGCAAGTTTTTAGAGGGAAGGGGTCATATGCACAGATGAAAATTGGTGTGTATTCCGGAGCAAACCAACTGCCCCATAGGGAACAAATGATACAAATGTACGTTTATTTTTAACTCTCTAAGACCACTTTGGTCATTAAAGGGTTAAATGAGACCGCTAACCCCTCCTATAATGATATCTATTGCATTTCTTTGTGATGTGTTGGAGAGGCCTCTAGCAGTAAAGTGACAAAGGCCCTATTTAAATCCTAGGCAGTTTTGGCAATTTATATATGCTCCCATAGTGCAGATGGCTTACCCCACGATTGCTCCTGTTTTCTTTAGTACATATGGCCCAAAGTTGTGGGGCTTAATTATGAGGGGGTGGGGCTTAACAAACATAAGAGGAATAGGCTGGGGAAGGGGCCAATCCAGAAGTTTATATTTATATATATATATATATATATATATATATATATATATATATATATATATATATATATATATAAATAGAAGGTATCCATGTGTTTGGTTTTACACTCCCTACTACAAATATTTTCTAACACCGGAAACCGCATCACTGATTGTCCTCCAAGTGTAAGGAAGTCATCCTTAACCCTTTGAGTGCCAGGTTGGTACACAACTCATTGTTCTGCAATGGGTTAATCAGTTTTTTGGGTTATATATATAAAGTTTGGTATGGCAGTGCTTTAATAAGCAATTTGCCTTTGGGTGACCGAGAACACCAATCAGAAATGCTCCTTATTTGTGAATTTTAGGAGCATGAATAGTATAAAATTGGACTGTCCAACTGGTGCCCCAAGCTGGCTCTTTACCATTTATTGTAGGGGTGGCCAAAAACATAAAAAGCATAGATGACAGTTTTTATAGGAGCCATCTAGGAATTGAAGAGGTGCATGTATACAGCTGTGAATAAATTACCCCCAAAAATCTAGGACCCAGAAATTCAATCTTAACCCTTTGAGTCTCAGAGAGGTATCCAATGAATTGTGCTGCAGTGCATTGGATACCTATCTTGCACTTAAATAGTTAAGAACTTGGGCCCCTGGCATTTTTGTTTTGTAAGATCTGGCTCTCTGAAATAGTTCTATCCTTTCAGAAACCGCCCTCACTGCAAATGAAGTTGGACAGTACTGATTAAAATTAAACCTATGTATAATGTATTATACATATTTTTTTTTATAATTAGAATTTTTTATTTTTTTTTAACAACAATAATAGATGTCTGGCAAGCAAACCCGCATCTTTATTGTGCTGGAATATTGGCAAGTGTCAGTTTGATCAGTGGTGGGAAAAAAGTGTCTGTACTGCTACTGTGGGAATTCTAGTCCTACAGCTTTAGAGTCACACGTTGCCCACAGTTAACTGACACAATTTGTGGAATTCAATTAAAGTGAACAACAGTAAAAATAAGTGGAGAAAACGTGCATAGAACTAATGACTGTCTCATTGAAAGGAGCAAGCGATTCCAACTTTTGAGCTTGCTTGTGCTTAAAGGGGAACTACCACCCCACAAAATCTTTGTCTTAATCCAGTCCCCATCTGGTGACTAGCCGCTTAGTAGCGCTCCGGCCGGCTCCAAAAGGGACTGACAGCTCAGGTGCACGGACGTCACTGTGGCAAGATGTCCGTGCTTCCTGCTACTGTCAGCCTCGGAACAAGTGTGAAATCAGTTAAACCAGGTAATAATTCTGGCGACTAGCGCTACTAAGCAGCTAGTCGCCAGATGGGGACTGTGATTTTGTGGGGTGGTAGTTCCCCTTTAACCCTTTGAGTGCAGGAGCTTTGCAATGCGTTCCATACCCATATGGCACTCAAAGGGTTAAAGTTTGTCATTAATAGGGCATGATTTTTACAGTGTCTCCTATTTTACCATCTGTAAGAGAAACACTATTGAACTGTGCACAAGAAGTTTAAAGAGACGTTGGTTGAGGTGAAGCCGTTCTGGATTTGGTGCAATTCAATTAAAATGAGCAGACTGCTATTTGAATTGTGATCATGAATAATCTCATTCTGCTCCTGTTTTCTCTCCACATTACTGTGCACCTTTATTGAATCCCATCAGATGGGTTTTATGTAGAAAAGCAAAGTGGATCACTTTGTTTGAAAACCATCTGTGTTGAACGGGAGATAGAAAATGCCTACTGGTCTTAAATCTGGCTGGCAAAACCTTTTCTAAATAAATAAAAACTCCTTGACTGCTAGAGAAATATAAAATGTTGCTTGGCAGTGAACTGGAAACCTCTTTAGTATTTAAGGGGTTAAAGGCCTAATTTTTAATCATTGGGATTTTGAGAATGTTTGTTTCCTTTGGTGCATTTAGTTTGCTCCATTTTATACATAAGGCCCAAGGGTCAGTAATCCTCAAACAAATGAGGTGCAATTCTTAAGCAAATCAATTGTACCATAGCAGACAAATGAACATTTCGAAAATCCCTAATAATTTAACCCTTTGAGGGCCAGAGGGGTATCCAATGCATTCAAGGAGTTAATACGATCATTTTAAAGGGGATCTCTCACCCCTATACAAGTTTCGGCTTATTAGGTAGAGTATATAGCGATAATGTTTAAAATGTTATTTATTTTTTGAAAAAACGCTATTTGGGCTAAAATTATTGCTTACAGAGTGCCCTGCACTCTACTTCTGCATACACTGCTCTTGCAGCAGGTTGCAGCTCTGCCTTTGCTCCATTCCCACTACCCAGCCTCCTCCAGTGACGGAGGCTTCTGTCTGTGAGCTGGAGCGATCTCATTGGCAGAGATCGATATTTAGCCAATGAGATGGCTCCAGCTTACAGACAGAAGCCTCCATCATCGGTGAAGGCTGGATAGAGGGAAGGAGCAGCGGCAGAGAGGCAAACTGCGGCAAGAGAGGTGTATGCAGAAGTAGGGTGAAAGGCACTCTTTAAGCAATAATTTTTGCCCAAATAGCATTTTTTTTTTTTTTGGTTTGCTTTTTTTAAATAAATAACATTTTAAACATTATCGCTATATACTTTACCTAATAAGCCTAAACTTGTATAGGGGTGAGAGATCCCCTTTAAAGCAGATAGTAATTTTCATCTGTCCCTGTAAAACATGGTTGATTTGTCCAGAATATCTCCTGTACGTGACCCAACATAACTACACGTAACTTGCTGTAACAGGCATTAGTTATTAGTGGGAGCTCTGCTACAGACTGCTGTCAGTACACGTGAATACACTTTATCAGAGCTTCACAGCACCCTGGTTTGTATCTGATATGCTGTAGACGGGTGTTCTGCCTGTTGGTGACAGTTAATCCTTTGAGTGCCAGAGGGACGTCTGCCCCTCTGGCACTCAAAGGGGTAACCCTGTAGTGTTGGACACCCTGTCTGGTCCTCAAGGGGTGGAATAAAGTGGCAGAGGTGGTGATCGTATAGATTATGAAAGCCACACTGCTTTTGATTCAGACGTGTGTTAATTCTCCTAAACATTTTTGACGTGGAGAGGGCTAAATGGTAAAATGCTTTCTGGTATTTCCTAATTGCCATATGCCATAAGTGCCACCATTTTAAAAGGAGCTTTTTCTGTCTCTCAGGACAGAGAATAGTAGCAATCGTTCTCAGGGTCAATACAATTCAGCCGAACATTTTGATTAATTTAGTACTTAAAATGAGAACTTTGTATGGAAGTGTGTTTTTTGTTTATATGTGCATGTTTTAAATTTTGATAATTTTGAAGACTGTTAGTGTTGGTGTACGTTGGCATGTGGACGTAATATCTGTTTGTTTTTACTTTTTTCTGTGCTGTGGATAATAGACTGCAGTTTAAAGAAGTAGTAAGCCTATATCATGGGTGTTTCCTGCTGAGTAAAACCAGGTAATTCCCACTGCTGGTAGATGCTTCATTTCATAGTTTTTGTAATTCAATAAAAAAACCTTTTCGATCTTCCTGTTAAACTGTTTGCAACAGTGGCACCTGGTGTTGAAGAGGAGAGCCACTGGCTACAAAAAAAAAAAAAAATATATATATATATAATATTTTTTTTTTTTCTGATGATGATGATGCTAAAGGCTTACTACACCTTTAACTCCTTAAAGACCAATGACTTGCCAGAACCGTCACAAGTGTCCATGTGTTAAGGAAAGGTAACGGTCCTGGCAAGTCATAATTTTTGTTCAAAGAGCTCCTGTGGGCAGTCTAAAACTAACTGCTACAAGACCTCTTTTGGTACATGTGGTTGCTCACATGTACTGGCTCCCTAGTCTATGCGGTCCTTAAGTGTAAAAGTATCTGTGGTCTGCTGATCCTTAAGAGGTTAAAATTGCCAGAGAGGTGTACCCCTCTGGAGTTTGAAGGGTTAAAGATTGCATGTTTACTTTCCGTTCTGTGCCAAAAGATCTCCCTTGGCACCAGAAAACCTATTGTTAAGTCAGGGCTTAAAATTTGAAGTCCTTTGCTAGTAGCCAGACTTAAAAAGTTACTCGCCACTGCAAGCCATAACATACCCACCAGGGCTGAATTTCTACTCGCCAGGGCTACATTATCAGTCTCCATTGGCTAGTGGCGAGTGGAAATTTTGAGCCCTGGTTAAGTCATGGGAAGGTGTTAAGTGGGAGGTCTCTTGGAACAGAGCTACTTGGTAAATGTTTTTCTGTATTTGTTACCCCTACCTAAATACCTTCTGTTTCACTTATATGTATTCAGTATATATTACAGTTTGTTTGCAGAATTAGACTATAAAAAGTAATGTGTGTATACTTGTAGTACATAGAAAAGTTGGTCAGAGATATTTTTAAATCTGTGTTGCTTAAAACATTTAACCTTTTTTAAGGGCCAGGGGAGTGTGCAACTCTGGTCCTTAATGGGTTAATGCCATATGCAGAAAGAGAGATGAACAATTCTAGAGCAAACAAATGTTATTGTATGGGGAGGGGATACACTTTTCCATTGATATAAATAGGAGGCAAATCTAGTCAAGCTGATATGTTTATTGGATAACTAAGCAGATTTAGGATGCAAGCTTTCAAGACCTCTTAGGTCTCTTCCTCGGGCATGTTATACAGATAAATATGAAAACATTTCTTTTGTATATCTGTATAACATGCCTGAGGAAGAGACCTAAGAGGTCTTCAAAACTTGCATCCTAAATCTGCTTCGTTAGCCAACAAAGATATCAACTTGTCTATATTTTACGTTTAACATGGTACCAACTCTCATCTATTATTAATTTAAATGGGGCTTGTAAACCATTAAATGCTAGAGGTGTCAAACACAGTACAATGTCACTAGCCCCAATTAAATGATGGGAAAGTTTTTTGCAGTTGTTTGGTCCAAAATTTCTCAGCTTTCTGCATATAGTCCTTCTAATATGACTAATGGTTGTGTATTAAATAGAACAGTGAGCTTTTTATTTTGGGCTTGGTACTCCAAACTGCATGTCTTCAGCTGGAGTGACACCACTGCTAGTTTACCACTTGTAACTACTACAACTACTTGCCTAGATTACACTGCAGTTGAAACAATTATTGAGAATTTTATCAAAAACATTTCTGCATAGATTTCAACTGGAATCTGTTGGATAAAACCAGAGAGTAGTTTATCAACTGCAGTGGGATCTAGGCCCTGTTTATATGCTCAGTGAGCTGGTGCTGTCCTTGGGCCTTGATACTGCAGTGCCTTGACTTGTCTAGGGTACTAGACATAGCTGCAAAATGGCATTTTAGTTGGTGTTTAACTAGGGCCTTTATTCTCCTGTCTCCCCTAAGCAAGGTATGCTAGTTATTCCTCATCCCTTTCATAGCTACAACCCCATTAAGTGCACAACCCTCTATCAATCAATACATTTAAATTCCCCTTTAAATGAATGGGAATTTGCTGAATTTTCATTTTATACTGTGGTGCAGTTGGTTTGCTCCAAGAATTGCACATATTTATCTTGTGTGTAGGTACCTATTCATTGCAGATTAGAGTTGTTTATATCCTTAAATCTGCATCATTGGTCAGGGCTGAAAACAATATCCATATTGACAGACTTCAGTGGTCAAAAGTAATTTTATAAAATAAAGATTCTTTGGTTTAAGGAAAAAAGTTACAATCTAAAATATGCTTTGCTAGTTCGTTTATCTAGGTGTTTAAATCAAAGTATGTACAGTTCTCACTCTTGTGGTTAATGGAGGAAAGTGGACTGAAGAACAAACAGTTAATTCCTATCTTATAGTAATTTCACTATAGGGGACAAATAAAAATTCTCATTGGTTTAAACAGGACTTTTAATCCATGAATATTGGAGGTCACCAACTCATTGCAGTATGTCTGAGACTTCTCTAGTATTCCGTGTGTTAAAGGCCCCATTCAGAGGGCAATTATCATGACATAGTTGCCCTATTGGCAGATCTGCCCCTTTGGGGCTGGGGCTGCACAGTAAAAGGAGTATAGGTTGCACTGTACAAGGCCATTAACTGGCTTGTATGAAGTAAATCCTCATAGACTCGCCGTATTGGATTTAGAAGCCTGATTTTACCACCAAGGTGAGCAATGAGAGTTGATGATGATGATGTAATTAAAACTGGGCTTGGTGCATGTGCAATTCCAATGCATCCCTTGCTTAAACACTCCTGTATCTCATCCATTGCTGGGTGATGTGCATGCAAACCTAGAGTTTGTGGCTGAGCGCCACAAATGTCTGGTTTGCGTTCCAGCCAAAAGGTACATTTTCTGCCCCACCAGACAAAGGTTGTCGGGTCTATTCAGAGCAGACCCAGTGCCCTTTTTAAACCAAGCGGACATGGTTAAAATGTGTTAATTGCCCTTTAAATCAGTTGGAATTCTGGGACTTTGTTTCTGTCCTGATGTGCATTTGGTGTTCAGCATTATCCCGGTTTTCACTGGCGAATAAAGCACAGTCTGGGTATGCCGTAAATCCTCCCATTCTAATTTATCAGGTGAAGAAGTAGCTTTTTAAAAGTTAAATGAATTGTGTATGCTCAGCTGTTAAGACTTTAGATAGTCAATATTGAAACTGGTAGGCTTTTATCAGTATTGGTCCATTATAGACTTTGGCTGCTATGGATCTATGAAAAATCATTTTGTAGGAATGTTTTTTTTCTACTATATAGTACTCTTTGCCTTGGTTTAAATGACTGTTGGTAAAGGTGTTTGCAGTTGATCACCCAAATGATTCCACTAAAACAGGTGGGACCGTAAAATTACACTAGTTTTTGACTTGCAACAAAACTGACATATTGGCAAGAAATTGTTTTCTGTTGTGTGGACTAGTAACATTTTCCCTGACTGGTGAACTTAAGTGATACTTTGCCAGCCTTTTAAACATCCTGCCTCCTCAGTGATAAACGGTGACTCTCTGTGAAGCTGCCATATTACTTTTTCCTTCTATATTGCTAATCCTGTAACAGGTCATGGGATAGTTACATGAAGAAAATCCTGAATTGATCCTTACACTAGCTGTGACTGGTATCCCTTCTATCTGGCTCTTTGTTATTCTAATGGATAGAGCAGAGGCCTAACTGGGTAGGTGGCTGAGACTAATATCAGAATATAATAATATATACATGTATATAACACAGAAATTAGGCAAAAAGGGTCATTACCACAATTGTTGCACCCTTAGAGTTATTACGGCAATATGTTCAGGATGAGGTCTTAGAATAGGGATGGGCAACGTGAGGCTCTCCAGATGCTGCCAGTGACTACAGTTCCCAACATTGAGATCTGTAGTCTGGCAGCAGCTGAAGGGGCTCAAGTTGCCCATCGCTACCTTTAACACCTTCAGTGCCAGAGAGTTACGCAACACATTGCAGAGCAATGTGTTGCAGATCCCTCTGGCACTGAAGAGGTTAAGCCATGGCCAAGTATGGCTTTGCACTAAAGGGTAATAATGTCTTAACTCCTGACATACAGTGAATCTGGGCCTTTGCTTGTCACCGTAATCTTCATTGAGGTCATGGCCACATTTCACAATGGAATGAGAGCACAGTGCTGCTTAACCCTTTAGGTGCCTTTCTGCAATATGCTGCACACCTCTCTAGCACGGTGTTAAACCCCCATTGTCAAAGGGGGTTTCTGGGCATTAGTGTTGGCATGGTTGCACTTTTACAAATAATTTGTTAGAATGTCATTAATAGAGTAATGATATGTTTGTAATAACTATTGGGATACTGCAACAATCAAAACAATCAACAATGGGATCAAAGGAAAGGGTTCTTTAACCCCTTAGTGACCGGCCGCGCGCACACGCAGCCGGCACTTAACGACTGGGTTTTGTTTTTTTTTTGTCATTCTAGGGAATGACTTCCATGACTCACCAGGTACATCCTCTGTCACTAAGTGACCGTTTTTGCAGGACGTACTGGTAAGTCACTTGTCGCGATGGGGTTAAAGGGATAGTAATACTTAATATGTAAATAAATATATGTATTGTAGGGTTTATCCCGCCGAGTTAAAAAAAAAAAAAAAAAAAAAAAAAAAAGGGTACTCTCACTGCTGAAAGGTGTTTTATTCAAAAGTTATTACAGCTTAAAGTTGAATTTTTAGGTGCAATATCACAGTGGCCTGAAATTGTACAGTGGCGTTGTTACACCATCCAATGGACAGCTCTGGTCCATAGACCATACATCTCCATAGGATGGTGTAGCAACAGTGCCACTGTACAATTTCAGGCCACTGATATTGCACCTAAAAAATTAAACTTTAAGCTGTAATAACTTTTGAATAAAACACCTTTCAGCATTGGGAGTACTCTTGTTTTACTCGGGGGATAACCCCTACAACAAATTTGTTTTACATTTTAAGTATTACTATCCCTTTAATGTAAGAACAGCAAAAATAAGGACTTTATTATCTGGGGAGATTGGGTTGACAGATGCATGGAAATAATTTAGAAAAGCTTGAACACCTTCATTATTATTAGGTAAAAAGTACAGGGTTATAATTGAAGGGTTGACACACTTGTGTGTGTGTGTTAATTTATATATGGGCTACGAGAGAATAGACGCAAGCCTTAACATGGCTTTACACTGCAAGAAAATGGCACTTGCAGCTCTTGTTAAGCATGTGGAAGTAGGGTTCAGTTCTTACTCTTGTGGACCACAGCACACAATGGGCAGTTTTACCCAAGTGTTTAGAACTCTGACGCTCTAGTAAAAACACAGGTTTCCCACTGACCGTCTCCAAGTCACATGTGCACAGCCATAATAGAGTCTTGGTAATGTCCCTGCTTCACCATAAGGATATGTGGTGCAAAAATGTTGCTATAGACATATCCTACCATTTCACAATGAATGTGCATAAGTAATTCTGACTAGATTACTTTGGTTTCTAGTATCAAAGACCTTTTTAATATTCAACAAATATTAGTATTTAAAAGAGCAGTAAGCTTTTGTTTCGCAAAAATATATATAAAGTAGGGCTTTTCCTGTTGAACAATACAAGGGTACTACAACTGCAAGGAGATGCATACTTCGAGTTATTACAGTTTAAACATTACGTGCCCTCTAGTGGTCACATTCCAGTTAGTTATTTTGTAACATTCTGTTTGAGTGGAACGTCACTGACAAACTGTTTTCCATAAACTGTGATAGGAACTGCTAAGTCACTTCCTGTCAGAACTATCAAGAAGTAAACACCCTGTAAATTCACTTCATGATTAAGTTGAACTGTTAAAACATTTGAATGAAACTGACAGCAGTGCTAGTGACGTTGTTTTATTCAGCAGGAAAAGTTGTATAACGTACAGGTTTTCATTAAAAAGTTTACTGCTCCTTTAAAATGCAAAACAGCAGGAGTGGGACAGCATTCTGGTCTAGTTTACATTTTGTCTTGGTTCTGCACTACAAATAGGAAAAGAACAAAGCAGAACTTAATGGCCTATATTTATAAAAACTGTAGTTATTCTGGAGTAAATCAACTGCACAGTAGGGGACAAAAAAAGTCCTATATTCCCATGCACTTGAATAGAATGATTTAAACCCTTGAATGCCAGAGAGGTTTTCAAATCATTACTTCACAATGCATTGGGGATCTCTCCAATATTCAGTGGGTTAATGGCTCAATTTAAATTAAAATTAATTTTTGTCTCCTGTGGTGCAGTTGGTTTATTCCAGAGTAAGTACTGCTTTTATAAATATGGGCCAATGTACCTTCTGTATAAAGAAATGAAGCAGTTGTGGGACAAACTGCACCACAGGGGACAAATAAAAATGTTTATTTTAAATGGGGTTTTTAACCCCTAAAATGCTAGAGAGGTTTCCAACACATTTCTTTGCTACCATCCGTGAGGTAAAAATGAATCAAAAGCTTGGGTGACCATTAAGACTCACAGAAACCATTTATTAACAGCAGGTGTTACAAAAGAAGTGAGCTTCTAAAATGTTAGAGTGGAATTTTTCGCATTAACTTAAAGGAGAACTAACACCACCTAATAACCCCTATAACCTTACTGTTGCTTTAACCCTTTGAGTGCTAGAGGGGTATGGAACACATTGCTTTGTAATGCATTGCATACCCCTCTGGCACTCAAAGGTTTAATATCCTAATGGCCGCTATGAATTATTTGCCTTTGTTCCAGAGAGAACCTCTTTAATCAGTCCTAGATATCCTGTCAATGGAGACCACATTGCATACCCCTCTGGCACTCAAAAGGTTATATCCGAGGGGAAAAAAAAAACCTTACACACACCGCAGGATGGTGCTGATTCCTGTGCCGTCCTGCAGAATGACTATTTTTCATAAGTGTGTCTGGTTTACAGGGATAGTAAAATATGTTGTACGAATTATCCCACTGAGTAAAACAAGGGCATTCCACTGTTAAAAGATGTTTTATTCAAAAGTTAATAAAGCTCAAAGTTTAAATATTTAGGTGCAGCATCGCAGTGGCCTGAAATTGTACAGTGGTGCTGTTGCTACACCATCTTATGCAGGTTTATGGTCAACTAGCCAGAGCTGTCCATAGGATGGTGTAGCAACAGCACCACTGTACAATTTCAGGCTACTGTGATACTGCACCTAAATATTTAAACTTTGAGCTATAATAACTTTTGAATAAAACCTCTCTTGTGTAAGTGCCCTTGTTTTACTCGGGGATAAACCCTAAAACATATTTTTTGTTTTTGCATTTTAAATATTACTATTCCTTTAAAAGGGAAATGTGTTCACCATAGGCTCCAAGCATTACTATTCAATGCACTGGAGACCTCTAGCAGTCACTGAATTAAATGTAGCATGAATTCAAAGTGAATTAATATTTTCCCCCTCTCTATGGTGAGGTTAGCTTGCTCCAGAATTGCTCCTTGTTTGCTTTCTGTAAGAGGCACCATGACTTGTAGAACTCACTTTATTTTGCAACTGCATATATTCAAAATAGGACTAGATTCTATTGCAGGTGCTAAATGTTACATCCCGTGTTATCAAACACTTTCCTATTGAAGTCTATGGGGAAAACTGGAGATAAAAGCAGAGATAAAATTAGCACCTGCAATAGAATCTATCCCATAATGTTAAAATCATTGACTTAACAACCTACATTGTCCTCACTGGTAAACTGGTAAAAAACAAAAACTTCCAAGCCAGCTATGAAGTGGTTAACCAGCACATCATACATCCTGTTGGGCAGATATTTCCAAGCAGATGGCGGCAGGGAGGGGGAACAAAAAGCCATCTGTACTATAACCAGCTTTCAAGGAATTGTTTAACCTTTGGATTGCTGGGAGAGTGTCCCCATTGCATTTTATTGTCAATAAGCAGCACACCTCCCTGGTACTCAAGGGGTTAAGTAGAGCTGTGCACACTTGTCTTTAGTAGCCTTGGTGATTTTCATAAAATAGCTGCTGCCTGCTAAACTGTGTATATTCCTTTTGTTTTGTAACTACTAGGGAACTGACTGCTGTTTTTAAGACAAGATCCTATTGGAGTCTCAGAGCAAGTTCAGTGTGGCCCCATTTATCATCTCTTTGAGAGCTGGGTAGTTTGACATCTGCCAACTGTCTGTCAATTCAGTCAGAATCTTCCCTCCCTTGTTAATGAATGGAACATCATAGGTGGCTGCTCTGTCTGTTTGGCGGGAAACTCTGACAGCTGTCTGTGCTGTTCATTCACTCTGTACATGAACTGTGGTTGTAGTGCGATGAATCTCCGCTTCTGTCCTTGGGGTGCACCAACAGGCAAGGTTTTCAGGATATCTCTAATTAACCCTTTGAGTTCCAGAGGGGGTACTCAACACATTGCTTTGCAATGCATTGCGTACCCCTCTGGCACTAAAAGGGTCCAAAACAGGTGATTTAATCAGTGACTTGTTGGTGTGCCCTAAGGGCTCATTAAAAATACTATTGTACTGTAAATGGGCGACTTACAGCTCTCCAGATGGCCAGAGACAGACTGAGGATGATGGGAGCTATAGTCTAACAATGGCTGCACAGTGCCCTCCACTGATATTAGGGCATTCTGCATCCATGTTGATAACTACTTTTAGATATTACAAAAGAAAAATGTATATCTTTGGAGCTTAGAACACCAAATTAAGCTGTTCTTATCCCCGACAGTAGGAACAAATAATGAAGTCACATACACTTGTAAATAATTCAACTTCAACAAGATAAAATAGCTATACAAAATTTTATTAACTCTTTGCAACGTGCGTCCACGTACACAGATAATTACCATAAAAAGATTACCAATTTGAATAACTTTCACAAAACAATAATATATAAGTAGAAAATACTACAGTCTGGTGGGAATACTTATAATTATAGCATTAAATCCACCTGTTTGGGAACAAATTTATATGTTTTTTCCTATCAATAATATATATAATATATATATAAAATATAAAAAATTTTTTCCTGCAGCAACTATGCTGCTGAAACTACAAAAAGGAGCACAGGTAACTCTAAAAATACCATGATCGATCGTAAAAAAAAAAAATTATATATTGAACTATCACTTTATTCGATACTAATGGCCCAAGAGAGTAAATCCTCTTGATCTTATCTTTCTTAATATAAAATGTTTTAGAAGATTTCTTGTCTTCCCAGGTCCACACACCGGACGTTATTGTGTAGCAATTAGTATACTTGTTAGACAATGTATCCCACTTGTATCTAAACAAGTCGTAAGTTTATCCAGTTATGTATGCGACTTGAAGACCACAAATGTTATAGCATGTCAATTAATATGCTCAATAAACAACATATCCAGCTTGCAGATGAGCAGTGCACAAATATCTCCAATTTTGCATACAGCTTCACATACCACACACTATTGTGTCACACCGTTAGTATGCTCACAATCACACTTTAGAAGCCTGTGTATGGGATGATAATTAAACAGTTGGAAAGCCGTATATATAACTAGAGACTTTGGTGAACTTTTTATGTGCAAGTTAGATACATTGTTTACTGAGCATATATTTGGTACTTTTAGATATTACAATATCTCTATTTCCTTTCCCTCACCCGTATGTAACCAGTAAAACCTTTTTCATGTTAAATTTTAACCTATTGTATGATAGAGGTTTCCAACCTATAACATACCTCGGGTAAATTTTATATATCCTATATAATTTACTAGGATCTTTGTCAGAGGCCGTCATGCTCAGTAGAGATTGCGCGCGCTGCAGTCATGCACAGTACAGACTGTGGTCCGAATTTGTAGCACCCTGCTCCATATCAGTCGCGGCGCGTTCGGGTACTCTGTACTGAGCATGACTTCTGGAAATTGGTAAAAGTACTTTGGTGCACATAACAATTTGAAATCTTTTCTTTTGTTTGAATATAGGGCTCCAAGTCTGCTCTTACTCGGGCAGATTGTTTCATAATAAAAGCAGCTCTAATTAATCATCATAGTATTTGGACTTTGGAGAGTGTTATTTCATTTCTGTTAGAGTTGTAGTTCAAACGCAACATTCACATTTTTGCAGGTCTAAGTGGATGTCTGTGGCACATCAAAGTGCCACAGCACCCTGGCTGAGGACCACTGCTCTATATAATTAGTGCGTTTCCCTCTATTGTCTCCTAAGGCTCATAGTTGGCCCCCTAAAGATACTGTTTCATTACTTTTGTCCACCCTCCAGTTCTATAGTATCTAGCATCCAAGGGGATAATATGATTATGGAGGTCCTTTGATTAAGCAAGCTTGATATTACCTGATGAGATAGTGTGGTAATGTTTTGTAAATGGGCATCTATAACTATGTTGCCGACAAGGATAGGTAGGTACTATTCTCAATACAGTAACTGCTTTAGGAATGGTCACTCAATACAAGCTGCAAAAACAAATAAGGAGCACAGATTTCCCTGCACATGCATTAGGAAAAGTAATTTGGAATTACATTTTTGGGATCAAAATTGCATTATTTTTTGTAATTTACATGCATATGCAAACAGAATCCACGCCGTCCTTGCATTTTGAACTGATTGTTGCTTTTTGTCACATCTTTTCTCATGTTAAGTCATGCTTTAGGTCATTGGTCTTTAATTACAATGGAAATCAGGCAATTTGTGAAACCGTATTCATACAAATCTAGCCTTTATATGTATGGGCTGGTACAGGGGTGGAAAAAATCCCAGGAGTTTGGACTCCTAAAATTGTACATCTAGCTCCTGAGTGTTTGGGATTATCTTAAATCATAATGCACCCTTAAAGCTGGTCCCGAAATTCCTAATAGGCTCTTAAAAACAACGCCCAGTTACTACGTTTCTCATATTTTTGTCCACCCTGGCTAATATCTTTCTGTCTGTTTGACTGCCAGCAGTATTGTCAAGGTGGTCGTGTAGCAAAACTCTTCCCAGTGCACATGCGTGGTACCTTCAGCCCCATGGATGCAAAGATGTCTCCAAATGCATTGTTAGCAATGCATTGGGTACTTATCAAATCTAAGGGGTTAAGTAGTAAAACTCTACCCTGCCCTAGTAGTAATTGCATCCTTCCTTCAAAGACAGTCGTCCCTTCAGAATCTAGGATAACCTCTTACCCTTTGGGATGGGTTCTCCTAAACCTGTCTAATGTTGCTAGACAATTTTTTTTTTTCTTCTTTTTTGCAGTCGGAAGATGTAAACAATATATAACCATCTTTGACTGCTTTAGGTGCAAGTGGATTGTGCAATGCTTTGAACAACCCTCTGGCCCTCAAAGGGTTAAATTGGTGATTTAGAAGTCCTCTGCGCTCAAACAGGTTGGGATTTAAGAATATAATTAAGTACAAGTAGATCAATCACAATGACTGATCCACTGATTACCTACCTGGTATCAAGCTGAAGTGTTCTGAAAGTCTGATCTTGATGGTGTGTCCTGAGGAGAAACCTTGAGAAACACTGTTATTACCTTAACTAGTAAAGATCAGTTTTATTCACTGGTATATACCATGAGAGCTAATTGGTAAATATCAGTTTTATTCATTGGTATATACCATGGGAGCTACAACTCCCAGCATGCCCATGAGTTGTTATCCAGCTGGAGATGATGGTGGTTGTAGTCCTCAACAGCTGTAGAGCTTCAGGTTAGCCACCCCTGGAAGATTCTCTGGTACATTATGCAAAAGCTGTAGATACGAATAACCAGGGTTGGGAATTCCCACTTGTCTGAGTAGTAAATAAAAAAAAATAAATAAAATTAAAAAAAAAAAAAAAATCTGACAGATGATAAAACATTTTCTGTTCTCTCGGTTTAGCATTGAGTGTATCACTATGAAGAATTACTTTTTTCTTTAACTAGTGAATCTAAGCTATATTTTTCCAGTCCTGCAAACAGCTATATGGAAAATGTATGTGTGTAGTCATCCAAATGATGATCTAAGTAAAACCTTCGTACTACAGAACTGGTAGCATAGGAGAATTTAATGTTTATTTTGTTTAAGCAATTTTGTACACACAGATTGTAGATCTTTATATCTCTTGTAGTATTTTAATACATTTTTAAGCATACTGCATGAAGAATTAGAAGTTTTATTTTAAAGGAATTTGTTTAAGATTACATATTCCTGAAACTATAGAACTGTTAGTGTTCTTTCTTAGAATACTTGTTCTGTTTTCTTGGGTGTGTGCAAACTAATCAGAGAGCTTTCTGTTTTTCGGGGGGGGGGGGGGTTGAGGACTCCCTAGGGGGTATGTGTTTTCATTTTCATTCTAAACTAGGCACCAGGACAGATTTCTTAGGTGCTGGCCTAAACACAATTTACCCAGCTACTTCTGCTAAAAATGATCCTGTTTACACCTCTTGCATTTCGGGTAGGCAGAGGGAAACGTATGGATGTTATGTGGCGTTGCTTCTGTATACCTTTTTGTTTAGCACTATGTACTGACAAAGCTGGAACAAAACTGGGGAACACTATAGGTTATACATTTGGAAATGCTGAGTCTTAATGACTCAGCACTGGTATGCAAGCTCCCATCATCCCCCACCACTCAAAAGGCTGGCAGGGGATGATGAGTTAGTTTAGAAGCAGCTGGAGGGTCTCACATTGCTCATCGCTGCTTTAGTGCATACCATTGCTCAGTCATTAAGACTAACCAGATGCAAATGTATAACCCATAGCGTACCCAGGGAACCAGAGTTGAGATGTACCAGTAGATTCTGTAGAGCATTTCAGGTGCAGAAAATGAGCTGTACCAGTGGATTTTGTGCATTTGTCCCACCTCTCATTGAGTTTTATTTACTAATAAGGACTGAAAACAACCTCACCATAGGGTCAAATGAAAATTCCTAAGGAGTTACGTGGGTTTTAACCCATTGAATGAGTCTCCAACTCATTGCTTCACAAGGCACTGGAGCCATTTAGCATTCAGGTGTGTAAAAGTCCCACTAAAATCAGTGGAAATGTTGAGAAATGTATTTATCTCCTATAGTGCAGTTGGTTTGTCTCAGAATTGCTCGCCTTGGTATATCAGTCTCGCTTAGATTTTCAGTTGTAACCCCACATGCCTGTGTCCTAGCAGCAAGGCCGTTCTACTAGGTAGAAATTATTATTCACTGAACCAACAATCTACTGAAGTCCATGGTGGTACAGACAGATTTTGGTTCCTAGTACAAATGTATGGGAAATGAAGTTTATGGTAAAACTAAGCTAAAAGCCTCAGCAATAAATCGCTGTCTGCACACTGAAAGCTTGTGTTTGAGCCAGTCTCCATAATGGCAAAGCATGAAATGGGTACCTCCGGGCCAAAGTTCAAAATAATCCTAGCTTGATCCCACCCTGTTCTTCCAGGGTTCAAACCCCACAGTTGAGCTTGTGCAGTAGGTACTCCTTTAACCATTTGGATTCTAGAGATGTCATTACTGCATTGCATAGCATGCAAGGGATTAACAAATGTGGGATTGTTAAATCCCTTAAGTTCCAGAGGGGTGCCACCCTTCTGGGACTCAAAGGATTAAATGTACCAAGCAGTAGTCATTTTTGGACTGGTTACACATTTATTTATATTAATTTATTTTGGCTGCAGCATCCCTATTGGTGATTTATTTCCTCCTTGTCACGACTGTGTGAATCAGTGAGCCCTATGTAAAAAGGCAAACTATTCTGGAGCAAACCAGCTGCATCATCTGTGACAAAAATTCCAGCTGACTTTAAAAGGGGACTTTTCATCCCTTGAATACTAGAGAGGCCTCTAATGCAATGTGAAGCCATACGTCGGACACCTAGTTAACATTCAAGGGGTTAAAAGACCTACTTAAATTGGTGAGGATTGGTTTCTGTCTCTCCCCCCCCCCCCCCGCGGGTGCAGTTTCTCTGGTCCAGAATTGCTCCGCTTTTCCTTTATTCGTAAGACCCAGTGTGTTCCACACAACCACCCACAAAGGTTTAACTCTTTGAAAGGCAGAGGGGTGTGCAAGACATTGAAGAGGTCCTTTTGTATAAAAGCAGAACTGTGCAATCCTAGGCAAACCAACTGCAATCTAGAGAAAAATGTAACTTCCCAGACTGCCTGTTGATATAAATGGGGCTTTAACCCTTTGTGTGCCAGAGAGGTACGGAATGCATTGCAAAAGCAATGCATTCCGTACCCCTCTGGCACGCAAAGGGTTAACACCTTGAATGCTAGTGACATTGGAAACCTCAAGCATTCAAAGAGTTAAAAAGCCCCACTTTTATGTTTTGGAGTGCCAGTGGGGTATGCATTGCTTTACAGTTGGGTAGTGCAGTGCATTACTTGGCAATGCGTTGCACGCCCCTTTGACACTCGGTCAAATCGATGGGTAGTCCTATGGAGCATTTTGCAATATAGAATTAGTCCACCTTTTTCTTTTTATACATGAGGCCAAGTCAAAGCCATTTTAATCCCCCCCTCTCTCTTGCTGTAGTTAAGTGTTCCCAATTGAAATAATTTCACAATATCCATGTGGTTATGTAAAGAGCTCACCTGTCACTTATTCCATAGCCATCAGAATTTGGAATTGGCTACTTTTTAACCCTTTGGAAACCAGATGCATGTGCAACATATTGCTTTGCACATTCCTCTGGGTCTCCAGGTGTTAAGGGTTAGTGTGGTGTGTATTTAGCCTCCTAAGTACAACAAAGTTACTTCCACTGCTGAGAGAATTTTTCATGAAAAGTTATTATAGCTCAAAGTTTTTTTTTTTTTTTTTGGTTCAGTATCTCAATGGCCTGAAATTGTACAGTGGCGCTCTTGCTACACCATCCTATGGGACAGCTCTGGGCAATTGACCCTAAACCTTCATAGTATGGTGTAGCAACAGCGCCACTGTAACATTTTAGGCTGCTGAGATACTGCACCAAAATGTTTGAACTGCATTAACGTTTGAATAAAACACCTCAGCAGTGGGAGTGCTCTTGTTCTACTTGGTAAAACAATAGATTTATCCTCAGAAGTGTTACTATCCCTTTAAGTGATCTAATTTGCAGAAAGTGTAAACTATGACTAGTCTATGTTGGTTACTGCCACACTTGGTGATGGCAAACTGTAATAGAGTATCTATATCACTGTCAGTTTAATGGCACCGTCCTCACATCTGATAAATGTTCTTTTTAGACAATCTCCTCTATTAAGTATGGTGAGTTGTAGCATAACTATAGGTTAATGATTCAGTTATTTCTGTACATTCAAGGCATTAGTTACTCAAGTGACAGACCATTTACAGAAATTGCAGCACTGGAATGAGCTACAATGTAGTTCTGAGAGGTCAGGTGGTGCTGGAGTGTGTGGGGTAGCCAGATGTCCACGGCACTGGATTGGCTGACCGTTAAATGTTGCTCCTCAGACTGGTGAGGGGAATTTTAGCTGCACAGTCTGATGGGCCGTGGTACAGACATGTCTTGCTGTAGCTACCAGTGACTTCCACCACCACCAATGGGAAAGTTACAGCACTTTGTTGACAGCAGCAATTGTTCTCAGTTGCAGTTTGTATTTTGCCCCCTGGAGTGGCAAGCTAAACCAGTTTTTGGTGAGTAATCACAGGGACATGGTTGTCCCTGTGTTGTCACCCGTTTAGCTTTACCCTTATTTGAAGAAACACAATAGTTTTTCCTTCCGTATTCTATATTTCCTTCTAATAAAAGGGATTTTTTTTTTTTTTGAAAACAGACTGTTATTAAAAGAAGCAAATACTTTGTGTGACTGAGCGTTTTTTTATATATAATATATTCGATCAGTGCTTAAAGTTAGTCAACTGACGTTTTGACTTACGTATTCTACAAACGCATACAATGTAAAGTCTAATTGACTATAGTTTGATTTTTATCTTAACTTATTTGAATACAAAAAAAGTGTTCTGTCCCTGACACTGTGGAATCTTTCGACCACTGATCTTATGGCCTCTTTGTTGAACCTCCAGGTTCTCCTGTTATGGGCCAGGTCCTGGTACCTTTTCACTCTTGCTGTGGAGATGTGATCATCATTCCATGGCAGCTTCCCCTGGCATATGTCTTTCCTGCACTCCCTCTGATTCCATGGTATGGAGGAATGTCTGGATGGAGGGTGCTTTTGTCTGTTTGACCACCCAATTCTGACCTGCTGGACCTTTGATTCTGGCTATTCTAACTCTGTCTGTAGCAGCACCTTTTTAGCCTCCCCTAATTCTGGACCACTTAACTCTGTGTCCTCTGTTCTTCCCAGAGGTGGAGAAGTTGGCTTTGATGGCTTTTCCCTTGAAGCCAGCATCCTGAGCAAGGAGGGTTTTTCTGATTCTGTCATTGCTATGATGAAGATTCGCAAGCTGGTATAATTTAAAATGCATTTGTAGGGTATGGTCCTTTTTTCTTCAAGTGGAATGAAGACCAGGGGTTGAGATTGAGCCCTTTTTGGCTTCCGGTTATAGTAACATGGTAAATTAGGTTGAAAAAATACACAAGTCCATGAAGTTCAACCTTTTACTCATACCCCAGTGACATGAGAATTGTATAGCTTTCCTACTACCAAATAAATTAGTCATTTATCAGACCTTCCTGATTTGCCTACTAATATACAGTATAACCCTGTATGTTCCCTTTTGAAATAAATGTATCTAATCTTCTTTTAAATGTATCCATTTTATCTGCCATAACCACATCCTTGGGCAAGGAATTCAATAATTTAACAGACCTTACTGTAAAAAACACCCTTCCTCTGCTGAAATCTAAACCTCCTTTCCTCTAATCTCAAGGGGAGTCCCCTAGTCATTTGATCAGGCCTTGGAATGAATAGTTGTATTGACCTCTCATATACTTGTACAATGAGATAAGATCTCCTCGTCGTCTTTCTAGAGTAAAGAAACCAAGTTTGTTTAGTCGTTCTTTAAACGTCAAGTCCTCAATTCCCTTAATTTTGTTGCTCTACGCTGTATCATCTAAAGTTCTAGTATATCCCTTTTAAGAACTGGTGCCCAAAACTGTTCTGCATATTTGAGGTGAGGTCTTACCAATGATGTGTACAGTGACAAAATGATGTTATCCACTCTTGCTTCAATACCCCTTTTATGCAAGACAGGACTTTTTTTGCTTCTGCTGGTCACGGTTTCCAAGTTTGTAGTTTACAAGGATACCTAGGTCTTTCTGTAACAATGAGTGCACTAAAAAGATTCCAGCCTTTCCTCAGGATGGTCTTCAGGAAGGGCTTAATTGTACAGCAGAAATCTGCATCTTTTTCAGAAATGTATCACTTTATTACTGATTTGCAGATCTTTGTGCAGGGGGTGACTCATGCCTACCCTGTCTTTTGGGATCCTGCACCTTTGTGGGACTTGAAATTGGTCCTGAGCTAGCCTTCAGAAGTGGTCATCCCTTCAGTGTTTAACAAATGTGTGCATTGTCCATGTTCTGTATAGAAGCCAGTTTTGTTTGGAAGGTCCTGCAGACTATTGTGCCCATGTAGGTACTGTTCTTATGTTTATTACCAGTAACCTTTTTTTTTTTTTTTTTTTTCTCTCTCCTGTTTGGTGTGGGTGTCTATTGATGCCCATGGCTTTTATTTGTTCCAGTTCATCTCTATTGTTACTGGTTTGTGTTTTGAGTGTTTTTTTTTTTTTTCTCTCCCTCCTTGGAACGTGGTGGATAGCTTTTGTATAGCCTCATGGTTCCAGTGTTACACATTGGACCACAGGATTTTTTTTTTTCTTGTTTTATGTGGAACACAGGATTCCCTCTGGATAAAACAAAACAAAAAACGTTGTTTGAGTCCCTGGAGGGGGGGTCCCCTTGGGTTCTGTGGTTCAGGTGAATCCTTCTCCTGCCTCACTACTGTTTTCAGCATTTGATCTTTGTTAAAACTGAGCATGTCTGGTCAGGGTAAAATGGAGTAGGGAAGGAGTCTTCCCGTCAAGAGAATTTTTAGGCAAGTGCCCTACCCACCTGGCAGAGAATACTTTAAACCCCATGGTTCCTGTGTTCCACATGGACGAAGAAGAGGATTTATCTGTAAGTACACAAAAAAAAAAATCCCTTTTTGTATATTATCCCTTGCAAATATGTAAGTCAAAAGGGAGGTTGACCAACTTTCTTGTTGATGTAAGACTGTCTGCATTGTTGAATTGATTTGTACAGTATGTCTTTGGATTTTTTTATATATATATTTGCCAACTGAGTGCTAGGAGTGTATACAACACACAGAGTCTGATGTACTAATTGGATCAAGTCTGAGTACACCATAAGGGACAAATATCCCATTTGGGGCTTCAAGCCTTTGCCTGCTAGAGGTCTCCAATGCATTGCTTAGATGTAGCATTCAGGGGGTTAAACCCCTTATATTTAAATAAATGGGGATGTCTGTTTTCCTTTATGGTACAGCTGGTTTGGCACAGCTCCAGTTTTGGTACACCAGCCTCCATGCAAAGCAATGTGTTGCTATCATATTTGGCACTCAAAAGGTTAACTCATTGTCTTTGCCTGTACTTGAAACTTTTAAAGGGACATTTCCAGTATCATTAAATAAAATAAGTTAAAAAAACACAAAGGAAAAAACTATGCAGAAATGGCAGCTTGTGTCTTGAGCCACATTCTTGTGCGAAGCCGTTTTTATAAACGGGTTGTGTGTTTTTAGAGAATTGAATGCTGTATGTAATGGATGTATGGTTCTGTGCAGGAAAAAGAGAAAAAAAAATACAGCACTTTGCCAAAAAGTGTAGCATTATTTAAACTAACACAAGTTATCTATTGCGAGTTTGTTTTGCAGATTGTATGTTAACCATGTCTGATGTCCTTTTTATTCTATGTAAGTCTGTATCTTAACTAAATAAACTATTGTAAAACTTATTCCAGTCTGCTTTATTTTTCCCCTTAACCCCTAGAGTGCCAGCTACTTACGCCGTACGAGTGGACACAGCTGTACCTGCTGTGCCACGCTCGTACGGCGTAAGAGTGAAATGCGGTCACTGCATGAGCCGGTATAACCGGCATGCAGTGGCCGCATTAAAAAAAAAAAAGCACTCATGGGGAGGCATGAGGATCACTCCTCATGCCTCCCCAGTTATTGATCTCCCAGCCGATCGGGCTGGGAGATCAATACACACAAAGGAGAAACAAAGTTTCTCCTTCCCCCTCTCTCCTACCCGAACTTCCGGGTAGGAGTGGGCGGGACCGGGGGAATCCTCCAAACGTCATCGGTGACATGGTCACCGATGACGTTAGGGAAGTTTCCCCGATCCTGTTCACTCCTACCGGTGGTAGGAGTGAAGGGCAGGAGAGCTCTTGCTCTCCTGCGGTCGCACCATTGATCTCCCAGCCTATCGGCTGGGAGATCAATGACTGGGGAGACACCAGGAGGGGTCCTGATGTCCCCCACGAGGTCTGACATGTCTAAAAAAAAAAAAAAAAAAAATTAAAAAATTAAAAAAATTAAAGTAACCCTGTGAGTGCCACAGGGTCCCAGCACATTGCTTTGCAATGTGCTGGAGACCCCTGTTGCACTCACAGGGTCTATTCTTTGGGGGGGATTTTTTTTTTTTTAAGACCTCATTGGGGGGATCAGGGGGGATCCTGATGCCCCTCAATGAGGTCTATAATTAGAAAAAAAAAAAAAAAATTTAACCCTGTGTGTGCCACAGGTGGGGGTCCAATGCACCCCCCCCCCTCCTGTGGCACACACAGGGCTTTTATCATTATTTTGTTACCAGAGATTGTTGGGGGGCCATCAGGATTGCTCCTGATGGCCCCCCAACAAGCTCTGATTACAAAGTAATGATAAAAAAAAAATTAACCCTCTGAGTGCCACAACGGTCCAATGCATTGCTTTGCAATGCGCTGGAGACCCCGGTGGCACTCACAGGGACACTTTTTTTGATAACTTTTTTTTTTTTTTTTTGTAAGACCTCATTGGGGGGATCAGGGGGGTTTGTATACCCCTCAATGAGGTCTATAATAAAAAAAAGTAAATTAAAAAAAAAATTAACCCTGTGTGTGCCACGGGGGGGGGCAATGCAGCCCCCCTTCTGCGGCACACACAGGGCTTTTATCATTACTTTGTTATCAGAGATTGTTGGAGGGGTCATCAGGATTGGTCCTGATGGCCCCCCAACAAGCTCTGATTACCAAGTAATGATAGAAAAAAAATTAACCCTCTGAGTGCCACAACGGTCCAATGCATTGCTTTGCAATGCGCTGGAGACCCTTGTGGCACTCACAGGGTCACTCCGTTTGTGGACATATATATTTTTTTTTACTAAGACCTCATTGGGGAGGGATCAGGGGGTCCTGATGCCCCTCAATGAGGTATATAATAAAAAAAAATAAATTAAAAAAAATTTAACCCTGTGTGTGCCACTGGGATAGGGGTTCAATGCAGACCCCCTTCCTGTGGCACACACACAGGACTTTTTATCATTACTTTGTGATCAGAGCTTGTTTGGTGGCCATCTGAATACAAAGTAACGATAAAAAAAATTAACCCTTTGTGTGCTACAGGGGCCCAATGCATTGCTTTGCAATCCACTGGACACCCCTGTGGCACCCAAAGGATTATTTTGTTTTCCCCTTTTATTTTTTATTTAGACCTCATTGTATGGGTTCTGATGCCCCCAACGAGGTCTACACAAAAATATTGGGGGAAAAGCCCCAAAAAATGCACGTGCCACAGGGGGGGTCCGACGCAGTGCTTTGCAATACGTTGGACCCCCTGTAACACACACACACACACTTTTTTTTTTTTTTTATTATTCTGTTTTTAGACCTGGATGGGGGACACCAGGAATGTTCCTGACACCGGCTCCCCAACGAGGTATGAATACAAAATAATAATTAAAAAAAAACAACTCTTTGTGTGCAACAGAGGGTCCAACGCATTGCTTTGCAGTGCATTGGGCACCCTTGTGGCACGCACAAAAAATGCCTCCGATTCCCCCCCACACATACACATGTACCGTATTCCCCTGCCTGGTTCCACAGCCAACGGGCAGTCCCATTCCCCAGCCTGACCCCCAGCCTGTTTCCACTGCCTATTGGTAGACTCAAAGTACCAGTATGCACTAGATTCAGGCTGGGAATCAAACTTTGTATGAGGGGGACATACAGTGCACACTGGTAGTCACAGATCTCCCATACACACTCTCAGACACTGCCCCACCATCTCCACCATCCTTGCTCCTCTGCTCATACCCGCACACACTGCCTAATCCCTCACCCTCCCACACTGTTACACTGGTAGTCACAGGTCCGCGCGTACACTGGCTGACGCCCTAGCTTCTTTCATCTGTTAGCCATAAAATCACACATACACTGTTTGCTTTCCCATTCCTATTTCACTGGTAGCTACACTCCTGTCACTCAAATTGGTATGTCAACCCACAGCAGTTGAGTACCATTTTTCTTAGGCTGGCTAGAAGTCCTCCTAGGAAATCCCACGCCATTGAACCATTTTAGTATCTTTGAAGTGACTGAAGTGTAAAAGAAATGTTTGTTTGTTTTCCTGTAGCACCACATTCTGGAAATCGTTGTGCCAACTAACTTAGGGGTAAAAAGGCAAGTGACCCCTCATTAGATGCGGCATGTTGTCTTCTTTCCAAAATGGTATAGTTTATCTACCTTTTCTTCACTTCTGAAGGTGTTATAGCCATTTTCGTAGAGGCAAGTCAGGTTTGAGAAAATGTTAGAAACATCAGTTTGTAGTAGGTGTAGTTTTCTACTTCTAGCACTCCCTAAGGTAGTTCAGCTCATACCAATGGGGTGTCGTTTGACTCCTAAGAGCTTTAGCTAACGAATGCAGTTGAAAATTCCATGGTTTTCACAGAGCTCCATACATTTGAAGGGGCAGAAATGTAAGAAAATGCCTTTTTTTTCATTAGCGCCACCTCCTGGAAGCATTTGTGCATGCCAGCCTTTGGGTATGAAGGCAAGTGACCCCTCATTAGATGCGTCAGGTTGTTTTCTTTCCAAAATGGCATTGTTTTCTACCTTTCCTGCATATCTATTATGGTTATAACCATTTTAGTGCAAGCAGATAATTTAAGAAACAAAAGTGTCAGGTTTACGTACGTGTTCCTAGCACCCACATATTGTATGTTAAGCCACACAAATGGGCTACCATTTTTCTCATGTTGGTAGCAGGTACTGAATACAGCAGGAAATGTTATGGTTTTCAAAGATTTTAGTATCTTTGAAGTGGTGGAAATGTAAAAAAAACATGTATTTATTCCCATAGCGCCAACTTTTGGAAATATTTGTGCACTTCAGCCCAGGGGTAGAAAGGCAAGTGACCCCTCATTTGATGCGGGAGAATGTCTACTTTCCAAAATGGTATACCTTTTATACCTTTCCGTCATTTCTCTAACAGTTATGAACATTTTAGTACAAGCAGCCATTTTCGAAGAAGCAAACAGGTAGGTGTAGTTATGCTTTTCTGGCACCCCTAAGGTATGTCGATTCATTCCAATGGGGTGTCATTTTTCTCCTAAGAGCACTAGCTAATGAATACAGTTGGAAATTCCATGGTTTTCACAGATTTCCATACAGATGAAGGGGCAGAAATGTAAGAAAATGCCATTTTTTTCCTATAGTGCCACCTTCTGGAAGCATTTGGGCACAACAGGCTTGGGGTAAGAAGGCAATTCACCCCTCATTAGATGCGGCAGGTTGTCTTCTTTCAAAAATGGTATGGTTTGTGTAGCCTTTCTTCACTTCTCTAGTTGTTATAACCATTTTTGTACAGACAAGTAATGTTTGAGAAAATGTTAGAAAAATTAGTGGTTGCAATAGGTGTAGTTTGGTACTTGTAGCGCCCACTAAGGTAGGGGAACTCATACCAATGAGGTGTCATTTTTCTCCTAAGAGCACTAGCTAATGAATACAGTTGGAAATTCCATGGTTTTCACAGATTTCCATACAGATGAAGGGGCAGAAATGTAAGAAAATGCCATTTTTTTCCTATAGTGCCACCTTCTGGAAGAATTTGGGCACAACAGGCTTGGGGTAAGAAGGCAATTCACCCCTCATTAGATGCGGCAGGTTGTCTTCTTTCAAAAATGGTATGGTTTGTGTAGCCTTTCTTCACTTCTCTAGTTGTTATAACCATTTTTGTACAGACAAGTAATGTTTGAGAAAATGTTAGAAAAATTAGTGGTTGCAATAGGTGTAGTTTGGTACTTGTAGCGCCCACTAAGGTAGGGGAACTCATACCAATGAGGTGTCATTTTTCTCCTAAGAGCACTAGCTAATGAATACAGTTGGAAATTCCATGGTTTTCACAGATTTCCATACAGATGAAGGGGCAGAAATGTAAGAAAATGCCATTTTTTTCCTATAGTGCCACCTTCTGGAAGCATTTGGGCACAACAGGCTTTGGGTAAGAAGGCAATTCACCCCTCATTAGATGCGGCAGGTTGTCTTCTTTCCAAAATGGTATGGTTTGTGTAGCCTTTCTTTACTTCTCTAGTTGTTATAACCATTTTTGTATAGACAAGTAATGTTTGAGAAAATGTTAGAAAATTTAGAGGTTGTAGTAGGTGTCTTTTTGCACTTCTAGCATCCCCTGTGGTAGGTGAACCCATACCAATGGGGTGTCATTTTTCTCCCAAGAGCACTAGCTAATCAATATAGTTGTAAATTCCATGGTTTTCCCAGATTTCAGTACTGTTGAAGTGGCAGAAATGTAAGAAAATGCCATTTTTTTCCTATAGTGCCACCTTCTGGAAGCATTTGGGCACAACAGGCTTGGGGTAAGAAGGCAATTCACCCCTCATTAGATGCGGCAGGTTGTCTTCTTTCCAAAATGGTATGGTTTGTGTAGCCTTTCTTTAATTCTCTAGTTGTTATAACCATTTTTGTATAGACAAGTAATGTTTGAGAAAATGTTAGAAAAATTAGAGGTTGTAGTAGGTGTCTTTTTGCACTTCTAGCATCCCCTGTGGTAGGTGAACCCAAACCAATGGGGTGTAATTTTTCTCCCAAGAGCACTAGCTAATGAATACAGTTGTAAATTCCATGGTTTTCACAGATTTCAGTACAGTTGAAGGGGCAGAAATGTAAGAAAATGCCATTTTTTTCCTATAGTGCCACCTTCTGGAAGCATTTGGGTACCACAGGCTTGGGGCAAGAAGGCAAGTTACCCCTCACTAGATGCGGCAGGTTGTCTACTTTTCAGAAATATATAGTTTTATATAGTTATTCCACTGTTTTAGGGTAGTTTTACCACAAAAACCCTAGAATGTGCATTTTAGTTTATAAAGTTGAAAATGTCATTTTGCGCTGCTGGTGATTAGGGCTCTGCGCTAGCCTTGGACTTAGGTAAAACTATACAAATTTGGTATTTTTTTACTCGGGGGACTCTGGGCTTTTTCAAATAATTGAAACTTTTTCAATCAAGGTAAATGTTTTTGATACATAGTATGTGATTTTAGCAAAATGAGTAAATTTTCACTTTTTTTTGTCATTATGACATCATAGCTTTTCGCACAATGTAAAATTCTCTTCATGTAAGGTATCACGAGAAAGCTCAATTCGTTCTGAAAAAAACAATATATAGTTTTCCATATTTAACTAAAAATCCCCAGAGGAAATCAAGCCTAAACGGAAGGATAGCAAAAATGTTGAAAAAGTGTCTGGCCTGCAGGGTTCAGAAAATGGCCCGAGCCTCTGGCACTGAAGGGGTTAAACAGGGGGAAGAGCTTGAAACATGATCAAATACCATACATTTACATGCAGCGGAATATTAACCCTTTGAGGGCCAGAGAGATAGCCAGCCATACATCTCTGGCACTCGAAGGGTTAAACTCCTTTGTGTGCTAGTGATGATGTCTCCAGCACATTCCTTTGGATATATCACTAGCATCCAAGTCTGTGGGGTTCTGTGAACCAGGGCCTTGGTGCAAAATTAATTTTTTTGGGGCCCTTAACCCCTCAAGGACCAGAGGGGTACACAATGCAGTTGCTGTGATTTAAAAGGCTCATTATATTGACCTTTTAAGGCTTTAAGCCATATGCAGAAACCCAAACCGGACAATTCAAAATACTCATTAATTTAAATGGGGTTTTTAACTATTGTATCGCTCAACATTACAGTTGAGTCCTCTTTAGCATTCAAGTTGTTAAACAGACCAATTTAAATTGGTAGGAATTTTGAGAATTTTACATTTATCCCACGATTCAGTTGATTTACCTCAGAATTGCTCTGTTTTGACTTGCATATAGCCTAAAGTTATCAAGCCCCCCAAAAATTATAATCTGTTAGCTAATTGTAGTCATTTTTCTGTTAGAGGGGCTGTGTTCTCAAAAGAAAGCTAACTGGAAACCATTGCACTGGATATAATTAATCATTCTTCCACACATCCACTGGTAGTCACAGGATCACAAATATACTGCCACCCCCCACCCAGCCTTGTCCCACTGGCCACCACTACTTAATGGTTTCATTGATCCCCTTATACTTGGCAGGTAACCCTAGGGTTCTGAGAAACCTAATTTGAGAAGGCCCAACAACAAAAACAAGAGATTGGTCCTCCCCACCATTTTATTCTATATATAATAATATTTTTTTATGCCTGAATGGTAATACCTGAAGAACTCAAATTTGCAGTAGATGTGCCCTGTCCTCTGGTCTGTCCCAGTTAATTAAAACTGGAAAACACAGGACTTATTTATACAAGCATACAAGACCGTTTCTTTTGACTCCGCTTTTTGAAGGATAGGAAGCTCAAAAGTCATACTAAACATGTGGACTTTACATTCATACAAGATGGACACATGAACTTCCAGAACTGTCTGTGTACTCCCAGAAGAGGCAAAACACACATGGTAACAGTGCATTATGTAAGATTATTTTCCCTTAAGGTCGCAGTGAGTACAAAAAATATTAATTGGAGCACGACCTTCCTGTGCATTCTCCAAGACACCAAAACAAAAATTGTTAGATAAAACAAAGTTGATCAAATTATCAACTGCAAGGTAATCCAGGCCTTACAAATGTATATGCAAATACATGTAACTCCTGCTTTTTAACGACTAGAAGGGTGTGCAGAAGTAAGGTGACCTCTGTATCAGTGTCCTGGAAATATCTTTTATCCTTGCTAACTTGTAATCAAGATTACCTTACGTGGCTGGAGTCCTTTATAAAGTAAAGGTGCCACCATATTGTAGCTGGCGAAGCTACATTAAATTCATATATAGTTCCTGGAACAAAATTGAGTTCCGTTGACCATGGCTGCTCTGCTGTTTCTTACCCCTCTATGGTATCACCATAGATGTTACTGGTAAAAGGGAAGGGAAATGAACATGGTGAAAGGGAGGATGTCAGTGGCAAAAAGGAGAGGGGGGTATTTGTGGAAGGGAGGGTGAATCACTGATCCATTGAATGGTTGTTGGGAGGGAACAGGGTAAAAGGGAGGGGGACAAAACATAGTGAAAGGGAAGGATAGGTAGCAATCATGGGGCAAGACTGAGGGTGGGAACGTGAAGTGAGGGTGGAGAGGAGATGGCAAATGAGGGAGGGTGGATGTAGAGGGAATAGGTAGTATGAAGGATGTTGGCATAACTCCTCCATACTGTTGCGCCGTGGTTTGTCTGCCATGGACAATGAATATTGGTCACATAACCAGCTCTTATTTGTGTATGACTGCCACTCACATAAGCAGGTACATCTATATCAATGTTGTGTTCAGCAGATAAGTATTAAATATAGATCAAGCTGCCTCTCATGGATGCTTAATAAAACATAAAGGAACAAAATTTCAGTCCTCTTTCTGGGATGTTTGTCAGACCTTGCTCACACTTAGATTACTACGGTGTCACGGTACCCAGCATAAATGAAGGACAGACACAGTATATGTAATGTAAAACCACCTTTCTGTCGTCCAATACAGGTTACTGATAACTTTGGGTAGGCGATCAGCCCCTTTAAATAGGCAGGAACAAGTCTGAGAAGTGACTGCTAGGTGGAGCCTACCTTCTCTCCTTAGCTTGCAGTTAGCCAATCCCCATCCAGTAAGATTTGTTCCTTGGTCTAGACACAAGGCACGAGAACAGTTCTGCTATAGTTTTAGCTTTATTATTATTTTTCTGTTAAATATGGAATAACACCATTAGGTGGATTACCATCACTGACAATTCCCATCACCCAAATGTGGATAGCTCAGTTTACCAGGTGCTTTTGTGGACCTAAGCCCTGGGGGCAAAATCTTGGCTGCAAGTTCTTACCTCAGGAGTTGCCCACTGAGGCTTCTTCTTGATATACGGTAATCTGAAGACAGGAGACCTGTTGAAAAAGGTGAGCACCCTTTGAGTGCTGAGGTCCACATGTCCCATGCTTACCCTCTGCGCAGGGATCTCATTTGGAGTTCCTATTACATACTCATGCACTCATTGGGTTTATCTGTATATGTATGTGAGGTGTTTGGAGCAAGTTTCTGTGGTAACTTAAACCTTTTGCTGCTGATTAGCTCCTTTTGGGGGGTTTGGGCACTTTCCCTACTGGGACCAGTGTTTATTGGGTCTACTGATTTATTCTAATGGGCTTTTGAGTGGTTTTACATTTTGGTATTCACCTCGTTAACTTTGTGTGGCGCGCGTTTACCGCATAGATGCCATTGCTCCATTCACTTCTATGGAACTTTCTTTGTCATCCAATACAGGTTACTGGTAACTCTGGGTAGGTGATCCGCCCCTTTAAGTAGGCAGGAACAATTCTAGAAGTGTATGCAGGGGGTGGAGCCTACCTTCCCTCCTTGGCTGCAGCTAGCCAACCAGCGCCAGAAAGATTTGTTCCTTTATGAAGACAACACCAGGCTGAGAACAGTTCTGCTATAGTTTTAGAATCTTATTTTCTGTTAGATATGGAATATACCACCATTAGGCGGATTACCATGACTGACAATGCCCTTAGATGTGGCTAGCTCAGTATCCAGGTGCTTTTTCTGGACCTTAAGTCCTGAGGGGAAAAATCTTGATTCCAAGTGCTTCCCCAGGAGTTACCCACTGAGGTACTTCTTACAACATGGTAATCTGAAGTCAGAAGTTCTGCAAGAAAGTGAGCAACCCTGTGAGTGCTGCAGGTCCACTTGTCCAACAGTGCTCCTCTGCACAGGGGTGTATTCCTGGAGTTCCTATTGCGCACTCATTGGGTCTATCTGTATGTCTGTTGGGTGTTTGGAGCAGGTATATGTAGTAACTTAACCCTTTAGCTGCTGGTTTGACACTTTTTAGGGGGTTTTCTAACACTTTTCCTACTGGTTCAGTGTTTTTTGGGTATCCTCATGTTCTATTGATGTTTTGCACATTTTACTGTTTTACTTTGAAATTTGTGAAATTTGAGTACTGCGCCTTTAACCCCTTAGTGACAGCCGCGTGCATACGCGGCTGTCACCTTAACACCTGTGGTACTTTTTTTTTTTTTAATGATTCCGGAGTTTCGGAAAGGCGTGCAGCCGCACGGAGACCAGGACTTCCGGGACTTACCAGGTACGTCCTCTGTCACTAAGTGACAGTTTTTGCGGGACGTACCTGGTAAGTCAGTTGTCACTATGGGGTTAAGGAGCGCTTTACCACATAGACTCCATTGCTCCCTTCACTTCTATGGGACTGTACAGTTTGGGACATATCTCTGCAACCGTTTAACCTAGCGACTTCAGAGATGGCTCATTTTACTTGTCTGCCCTTGCTCTATCATCCGGTTCATGTTTCTGGTGTGTTGGGGGGCTCAGGGGGCTTCTGGCACTGTTTGGGGTACTTTTTAGGAAAAACTATATTTCCCATGAGCACTTGCTTTGTGCCCTTGTTTCTGATTGGCTCCCGCCACGGCAGACATTTTGTGAGCGTTTCTGGGCGAGTATCCTACGCAGGGCTTGGATTCTCCTTCTCTTCTCTGCAGATTAACCCTTTGCTTGCCAGATAAGTTTATTTTAGCAATTTCTGGGGTGAAACTTTAATCCTACACACTATAATTGGGTGATTTATTGTACAGTAAGTTTATTTGACACTGTGAGAATGTCTATACCGCTGGAGCTTGGGGCTAGACCTAAGACTAAGGAGGCTGGGGTCTCTGTATCCCCCATTGCGTATTGCTCTTCCTGTCACTCAGGGCTACCTAGAGAATTCTCAGGTCATTTATGCCCAGCATGTTCTGATGTCCCTGACAGCATTCCAGGGACCTCCATCCATGCATTAGACACAATTTGGGTGCAAGAGTTCAAGGCTGCGATTAGGGACCTCAGGTCCACATTGCAACTCTTTCCATCTCAGTTACAGGGGGCCTTTCAGTCTTGGTAGGCCCCCTCCTCAGTCAAGTCTTCGCTGCCCAAACCTCAGGGAGTACCTGACATGTCAGATTCCTCTGAGGAGGAACTGCTGGTGGATTCGGATGCTGAGGAATGTTCTGTGTTTGGGTCCTCTCAGTTTTTTGGGAACCTTTTTGAGGCTGATCCTGAGCCCTCTGCTGAGGGCTTTAGCAGGGCTGTCTTAACTACTATTAACATTCCCATAGTTCAGGAGGTTCCTTCTGATCCCTCTGATGTGTTCTAGGAGCCTGCAAAGCCCTTACTTACTTTCCACCTAATCCCACTCTTGACCGCCTTGTGTCTGAGAAGTGGAAATCACCGGACAAGAAACACTGTGTCCAAGAAATTTGCCAAGCTTTATCCTTTTTCTGAAGCTGCTCTTGCTCAGTGGGTTCATCCCCCCCAAAGTGGATGCTCCTGTATCCAGGCTATCTAAATCCACTGCCTTGCCGCTCTCTGATACCTCCGCTCTGAAGGACTGGACAGACAAGAAACTCGAGGTTTCCTTCAAGTCCATTTTTGCCACTGCTGGTTCTGCTACGTGTCCAACATTTGCCGCAGCATGGGTGAACCGGGCTATTGCGGTCTGGACTGAACAGCTCACCCGGGCTGTCCGTCAGGATGCACCTACTTCAGACATGTTGCGTGTTACATTTATGAGGCCCAGCACTGTTTCTGCTGACTTGTTTGATGCCATTCGTTTGGTGGCTAGGGTTTCCACCATGTCTGTGGTGGCCAGACGAGCTTTTTGGCTCAAGATCTGGTCTGCTGACACTGCTTCCAGGAAAGCCTTACTTTCCCTACCCTTAGTTCCCAGGAAGAAATTGCAGCTTAAGCGTAACCAATATTTTCGTTTGTGATCCAGGTGTGCAGGGGTGAACCGGATCTTCTGAAGATGTCTGTTTCTCTTCCTCTTCATGTGGAACTGAGCTTGTCCTGGTGGCTTGACCTTTCCAACCTACTGAAGGGCAAGTCCTTCCTGGTACCCTTCTGGACCAAGGTGATGACTGATGCCAGCCTCTCCGGCTGGGGAGTGGTCCTGTGTCGCGATATTTAATTCCCTTCGACATTGGACCGGCCGTGGCTTACATCAACAAGCAAGGAGGAACAAGAAGTGTCTCTGCTTGGTTAGATGTTAAGGCTATTTTGTCCTGGGCAGAAGAACACGCTCCTGCCATATCCACAGTGCACATTCCAGGCGTAGACAACGTCATGGCGGACTTCCTCAGTCGACACACAGTGGACAGCGGAGAGTGGGAGTTGCACCCAGAGGTGTTCCACCTTATTGTTTAGAGATGGGGTCCTCCTTACATCGACCTGATGGTGACAAGATACAACAGGAAGATTCAGAGGTTCTGCTCTTGGTGGAGAGACCCTCTGGATCTGGCAGTAGATGTGAAGTCCAATCTTTGGTTATTCCCTCTGCTCTACATCTTTCCTCCCCTCCCAATGTTGCACAGGGTGTTACGGCTGGAAAGTTGTCCAGTTATTCTGATTGCTCTGTACTGGCCTCGTCAGTCTTGGTTTCCTGAGCTTTTGGATCTGTCATTGGCGGAGCCATTTCAGCTCCCTTACTGTTCGGATCTTCTACAGGGTTACTGTGGAAGGAGGATGTTCACTGGCTGGCTTTGACGGCTTGGAAATTGAATCCTCAATATTGAAGAAGAAAGGCCTCTCTTCTGGTGTGGTGGCTACTGTGCTCAGTGCCCACAAACCTGTTTCTTCCAAGATCTACCATCGTGTCTGGTCGACTTTTCTGTCTTGGTGTGCTGACAGGGACCTGTCTCAGGAATTTGATCTGCCTACTGTCCTGGCCTTTTTGCAGGACGGTGTGGATAAGGGCCTCAGTTTGAGTTCCCTTAAGGTTCAGACTTCTGCTCTGTTTTCTTTCAGAGGTGCATTGCCATCCTTCCTGATGTCAAGGTTTTCTTCCGTTGCCCATACTCGTCCTGCCTTCAAGATTCCTGCTCCTCAGTGGGATCTTAACTTGGTTTTGGGTGTCCTTCAGCGCCCACCATTTGAGTCTTTGGCTACTATTCCTTTACGCCTCTTGACGTGGAAAATGGCCTTTGTCCTGGTGAGTGTGTCTGTCCGCCGTGTCGCGGAGTTACACGCTCTGTCCCGTAAACCACCCTATTTGATGATTCATAAGGACAAGTCGGTGCTTCGCACTCCTTAGGAGCTTCTCCCGAAGGTGGTCTCTGAGTTCCACATCAGTTAGGAGATTGTGGTGCCCTCATTCTGCCCGAACCTCACTTCTGACAAGGAGAGGGATCTCCACTTGTTAGACATGGTACATTGTCTCAAGTTTTATGTACATCGCACATATCAGGCAATCTGGGGCGGCGTTCGTCATTCCTGAGGGTCCTAGGGCAGGAAGACATGCATCCAAACTGACTATTGCGTCTTGAATCAAGTCCACTATTCGTAAGGCTTACGAGCTGAGGAAGAAGCCTGTCCCTTTCAGGGTTACGGTTCATTCTACTCGATCTATTGCAGCCTCTTGGGCTTACAAGAATCAGGCCTCTGCTGATCAGTTGTGCAAGGTTGCCACTTGGTTGTCTGTGCACACTTTTTCGAAGCACTACCGTGTTGATGTGCTGGCATCGGCTGACGCTAGCTTTGGGAGGGAAATCCTGGAGGCAATCTTGCCTGTCTAGGAGTTCCTTGGTTCTTGGTGCTTCCTTCACTTTTGAGCCCTATTGGCTCTAGTTCAGTGTGCTGTGTAACAGTTTGGGGTGTTGTTACCCCTGTTCAGTGTCTGTTGACACTTCATTGTTTTGTTGGGTGATCTCTGATCTGATGGTTCATATCTGTTTTGGTGACTTTGGGGGCCTTGCGTCTGGTCCTTGCCTTCTTCCCGCCTCTGGGAAACTTAATGGTTGGACATCCCAGAGTTACCAGTAACTTTTATTGAATGACAGAGAAAATAGGATTTTAGTCTATTACCTATTAAAGAGAAAAGGATTTAACAGGTAAGACTAAAATCCTATTTTACAGTTTTGGACATATCTCTGCAACTGTTCCACGTAGAGAGGTCAGAGATGGCTCATTTTGTTGGTTTGCCCTTGCACTGTCATCTGGTCAATGTTCTGGGCATGTTGGCGGTCTTAGGGGGCTTCGGGCACTGTTGGGGTATTCGGCGAAACTACGATTCCCATGAGCACTCGCTTCATGTGCTCATTTCTTATTGGCTCCCACCACTGTAGCAATTTTGTGTGCAGGTCTTGGACTCTCCTTCTCTGCTCCGCAGTTTAACCCTTTGCTTACCAGATAAGTCTTATTTAGCGTTTCTGGGGTGAATTTATTTATCATACACACTGTTTTGTGGGTGTTTTGATACTTTGACCGTTTGACTCCGTGAGAGTGTCTACTCCGTTAGACCTTAGGTTTAGCCCCAAGACTAAGGACACTGGGGTGTCTGTGTCCCCCATTGCTCCTCTTGTCACTCAGGGTTACCTAGAGAATACTCAGGTCATGCGCTGCTGCCCCTGAATCCCCTGTAGGGGCCTCCAGCCATGCATTAGAGCCAGTATGGATGCAAGAGTTTAAGGCTACTACCAGGGACCTCCGGTCCACCTTACAGGGTGTCTTCCACTCGTGGAAAACCCCTGCCCCTATCAGATCTTAAAAAAACAAAAGCAATACTTGAGCTAAAAACAGGATTCCAGAAGTCTAAAACTCCCAACCCTCAGATCAAGTGATATGTAAATGTGTACATACACATACACCATGGAAATGAAATAAAGTGAAGTAGTCCATGTTCCTTACATAAATAAGGAAAAACAGATAAGAGCTAGTAATGTCCCGTAGTGTAACTTCCTACCACAGTGAGATAATATTAAATGCAATGGATGGAATGATGGAAATGATCAATGATTGATAGTTGAAAATGCAAATGGAAATGAGATTTTGATGAAGCATGGAGATGACTCACAACTGCAATGCAGCTAACAGACTTCAAAGGCCTTGTCAACCAATGTGTGCAAATATTTCCCTATCAGATCTTCCCTGCCTAAACCACCGGGTGTACCTGATGTATCTGACTCCTCTGAGGAAGAATTATTGGTGGACTCTGATGATAATGATGACTGTTCAGCTGTTCCTTCATCTCAGTTTTTTGGGGACCCCTTTGAGGCTGCCCCATTCACTCGGTTGAGGGCCTGATCATGGCTGTATTGACCACCCTGAACATTCCTCTGGTGCAGGAGGTTTCTTCTGACCCCTCTGATGTGTTCCAGGAGCCTGTTAGGTCCAATACTTGTTTTCCACCTAACCCCACCCTTGACCTGTTGGTGTCTGAGGAGTGGAAGTTTCCTGACAGGAAACCACCTGTATCTAGAAAGTTTGCTAAGCTTTACCCGTTCTCTGAAATGGCCCTTACGCAGTGGGTACACCCCCCCACAAGGTGGATGCCCCTGTTTCCAGGCTTTCTAAGTCCACTGCCTTGCCTGTGGCCGATGCATATGCTCTGAAAGACTGGACTGACAAGGAGCTTGAGACCTCTCTCAAGGCTATTTTTGCAACTGCTGGTTCTGCCCTTCACCCTGCATTGCTGCAGCATGGGTAAATAGAGCTGTGGCTGTTTGGACTGAACAGTTCACGTCAGCTGTCCGTCAGGGGGTCCCTACTGCTGACATTTTGTGGCTTCTCGCCAACATTGCTGATGCTCAGCATTATGTTTCTGCTGCCCTATTTGACTATTTGCATATGGTAGCCAGGGCATCTACCATGTCTGTGGTAGCCAAACATGCTCTTTGGCTCAAGATCTGGTCTGCTGACAGGGCCTCCAAGAGGGCGCTCCTGTCTTTAGGGCACCTCCCTGTTTGGGCCTGAGCTCAAGGATCTGATCAGCGAGGTTATTGGAGGGAAGAGTACTCACCTGCCAGTGGTCCTAAGGAAGAAGGCGGCTTTTTTGTCCCTTTCAGGCAGACTCGCTCCAAACGACCCAGGTGGTCCCTCAGACTCCACGCTCCTCATCCAAACCTAAGCAGCAATGGAGACCCAAGTCTTCCACGAAGCCCAAAGCTTCCACACCACCTTCTGCATGACTCATTGAACCAGTCCCCAGCCACAGGTAGTTGGCCGCTTACACCACTACCCCTCTGCTTGGGAGGCCTCTGTGGCAGACCCATGGGCTTTGCAGGTGGTGGCTACAGGTTACAGGATTCCCTTCACCTCCCTTTAGGACCTTCTTTTCTCATTCTCCCTTGCGAGCGGAAAAGCGACGCCTTTTCGAGAAGGTTATTCAGGCCCTTCTGGACAAGGCAGTCCTGGAACCAGTTCCTCTTCAGGAGACTGGCTTGGGATCCTACTACAACCTCTTTGTGGCTTGCAAGAAGGACGGCGGCTGTCGGCCCATTTTGGATGTGAAAGACCAACTCTGTGCACAGTGATAGTGGCCATGTCCCCTGGGGAATTTCTGGCCTCTCTGGATCTTCAGGATGCCTATCTGCACATCACCATTTATCCAGAGAGTCAGCAATATCTCCGCTTTTCCTGCGACCGCGAGCATTTCCAGTATTCTGCCCTCCACTTTGGCCTCACCACGGCTCCTCCAGTCTTACACAGAGTCCTGAGAGCATTGATTTCCATCCTACATTGGAACGGCATCAGGGTCACTCCATATATGGACAACCTCCTTCTGAAGGCCTCTTCTCCAGAACTTTCATTAACTGGTACAGGACTGCATTCATGCTCTCTCCTATAACAGGTGGATCATCAATCTGGACAAGTCAGACCTTGTTCCTTCCCAGAGGATGGTCTTTCTGGGCGTCCTTTTCGACAGGGGGATGGTGTTTCTCATGGATCAAGTGGCTCATCAGATAGCACTGAAGGTCCAGGCTATCCTGTCTCAGGATCCAGTTCCAGCCAAGAACTTGTCATCCTTGGTGGTGAAGTTCATTTCCACCATAGAAGCAGTCCTGTTTGCCATGGCTCACACCAGGGAAATTCAGAGGTTTCTAATCCTGGCATGCAGGGTTCGACCATATCTCCTGAAAAGATCCCTGTCTCTCTCCCTCTTCACGTGGAGCAGAGCCTCTCGTGGTAACTCAACCTGAACAATCTCCTGAAAGGCAGACCCTTTCTGGTGCCCTTCTAGACCACAGTAACGACGGATGCCAGCCTCTCCGGATGGGGAGCGGTGCTGGGGCACTTGAGTGTTCAGGGCCGGTGGTCTCAGGAGGAATCTCTCCTTCCCATCAATGTCTTGAAGCTTTGGGCAATATTTCCTGCCCTTCAACACTAGACACGGCAACTGGAGGATTGCACGGTCAGGGTACAGTCAGATAATGCCACAGTGGTAGCCTACATCAACAAGCAAGGCAGCACAAGAAGCCTCACAGCTTGGCTAGAGGTCAAGGCTATTTTATCATGGGCAGAGGAGCATGTCCCTGCCATTTCCGCAGTTCATATTCCTGGCGTAGATAACGTTCTGGCAGACTTCCTCAGTCGGCCACTCGGTGGACAGTGGAGAGTGGGAACTACATTCAGAGGTGTTCAACCTCATCATCCAACAGTGGGGTCTTCCATCCACCGAACTGATGGCAACCAGGCACAACAGGAAGGTTCCAACATTCTGCTCTCGCTGGGCGGATCCCCTGGCTCTGGCAGTGGATGCCTTGTCGATCCAGTGGACATTTCCTCTGGCATACCTATTTCCTCCCATTCCCCTGGGTGCTACGGAAACTATGACTGGAGCGCTGCCCAGTCATTCTGATTGCTCCCTTCTGGCCTCGGCAGGCTGGTCTCCAGAGCTTCTGGACTTCAGTGGCAGAACCTCTTTGACTTCCCTCCTGTCCGGATCTTCTTCTGCAAGGTTACCTCTGGAAGGAAGACGTTCATCGTCTGGCTTTGACAGTATGGAGACTGAATCCTCAATTTTGAAGGAGAAGGGTTTTTCTTCTGGCGTTGTGGCTACTGTGCTTAGTGCCCATAAGCCTGTTTCCTCTAAGGCCTACCATTTGGTCTACCTTTCTATCTTGGTGTGCTGACAAAGACCTGTCTCAGGAGTTTGACCTTCCTACAGTTCTTTCCTTCCTCCACGATAGTGTGGATAAGGGTCTCCATCTGAGTTCTCTTAAGGTTCAGACTTCTGCGCTCTGTCTTCTTTCAGAGGCATCTTGCTCTCATTCCTGATGTCAAGGTTTTCTTCCAGGGTGTTGCTCATACCCATCCGTTGTTTAAATCCCCTGTTCCTCAGTGGGACCTTAACTTGGTTTTAGGAGTACTTCAGCAACGTCCTTTTGAGTCTTCGTCTACCATTCCTCTACGAAAGCTGACGTGGAAGATGTCCTTTCTCCTGGCGATAGTTTTCTGTTCTCCGTGTTGCGGAGCTGCATGCCCTGTCTTGTAGGCCACCTTTTTTGATGTTTTACAAAGACAAGGCGGTGCTTCGCACTTCTTAACAGTTTCTCCCGAAGGTGGTGTCTGAGTTCCACATTAATCAGGAGATTGTGGTTCCTTCATTCTGCCCTAACCCTACTTCTGATAAAGAGAAGGATCTTCATCTGTTGGATGTTCGTTGTCTCAAGTTCTATGTGCATTGCACTGAGTGCTTGCAGCAGTCTGACATTCTTTTTGTCATTCCTGAGGGCCCTAGGGCAGGGAAGCCTGCTTCCAAGGTAAACATTGCTTCATGGATCAAGTCCACGATTCGTAAGGCTTACGAACTTTGGAAGAAGCCTGTTCCCTTCAGGGTCATGGCTCATTCTGCGAGGTCTATTGGGTCTTCTTGGGCCTACAAAAGTCAGGCCTCAGCTGCTCAGTTGTGCAAGACGGCCACTTGGTCGTCTGTGCATACTTCTTCTAAACCCTATCGTGTGGATGTGCTGATGCCTGTTTTGGGAGGAAGATCCTGGAGGCAGCCTTGCCTGTCTAGGATCTCTTTCGTTTCTCAGTACTCTTTCACTTTTGAGCCCTGTTGGCTCTAGTTCAGTGTGCTGTGTAACAGTTCCTGGGGTTTGTTTGACCCCTGTTCAGTGTCCGTTGACACTTTATGCTTGTTGTTGAGCTCTTCATGATCTGTAGGTTCATTGGTGCTCTGGTGACTTTGGGGGGCCTGCGCCTGGTTCTTGCCTTTCTTCCTGTCCTGGGGAACTTAATGGTTTGACATCCCAAAGTTACCAGTAACCTGTATTGGACGACAGAGAAAAGAGGATTTTAGTCTTACCTGTTAAATACTTTTCTCTTAGTCCATACAGGTTACTGGTCTCCCACCCTGTCAAGGGACCATGCTTGGCTCTCCTGTGGCAGAACGTGGGGGTCCTTTTGGCTTCATGCTCACAGGAGTCTTCCTTTACCTTCTTACTACCTAATCAATAGTTAGTCTTCAAATCTTACTGGATGGGGATTGGCTTCCTGCAAGCTTAGCAGAGGCAGGCTCCACCCAGCAGTCACTTCTCAGAATTGTTCCTGCCTATTTAAAGGGGCTGATCACCTACCCAAAGTTACCAGTAACCTGTATGGACTAAGAGAGGAGGATTTAACAGGCAAGACTAAAATCCTATTTTATTGAGAGTAAGCAATAATGAATACCAATGCCCACACAACTCCAGCCACAAGACTATAATCTCCGGTCTACTACCCAGAGCTGCATGCTATTCTGAGCACTGGACTACTGTGCTAGGTGCAGGGTAATGGAAATGTGCAAAGTCCCACAACGGAAAGCCTGTAGACAAGACTAGGGTCACAAACAAGAATCGCAACTGGAGGCAACAGGGAGTAAGCAAGACTGAGCAGAGTAACTCGGGTACGAATGATAAGACCACTGGGGAATGTACGGAGTGAGTAGTCAGCCAAAGCCACAGGTCAGCACTGAGAGAGTAGTCAGACAAACCGGGAACTAAACGGAGCGAGATAGTCAACCAGAGCCATAAGTCAGAACAAAGTGGGTAATCAGACAAGCCAGAGACTCCTAGGAGCGAATAGTCAGCCAGAGCCACAGGTCAGAACCATTGTGGGTAGTCAAACAAGCTGGGGTCATACACGGAGCAAGTAATCAGACAGGCACTGGTCACAATAATACACAAGAGCAGCAAATGGAAACGCCACATAAGGGCAATGACTACTAGGCCCGAGGGGTTTATAAAGGAGCAGCTCAAGGCAGGAATCAATTAGGCAAATGAGACTAAGCCCATAAACAGGCGCACGTACCTGCGCCCGTTCTAGTGACGTCAGAATGTGGAAGTAGCCAGCAATCATGCCGGCCAACATCACTACAGTGGAAGGAAGCACAGGATCGCTTGGCCTAGTGGTTACCTAACTAGTGATCTTATTTGGAGCTTCTCATGCCTCAATTGGACTATGAAAAACTGGAATTTCTTACATGTCATTTCCCTCTTCCTCCAGGTCTTCTTAGGTAACATTCCAAGAGAGACCCTCCCCCTAGGTCAGGACAAGTAAAAATTACAAAAAGGACCTCCCTTCCCCACTATCCCCAGTGTTTGAACAAAGCTGACCACACAAACAGAAAATGCAAATTAAAAAATGTATGGCTGAAGCAAAAGTAGGCAAAAAAGGGAGGGAAAATCCACGTTCTATCTACAGAGACCTGAAGAAAAAGGGAATTGACAGGTAAGAAATTCCAGTTTTCCTTCTGTATCTCCTTGGTAGCACACCATGGGCTAGATTCTATTGCAAAAGCAGAGATAAAATTAGCATCTGTAATACAATCTAGCCCCAGGAGAGAAAGGAAAGCCAAGATCCCCAAGTGTAGGAATCAAACCGCTTCCAGCACTCTAAAACCAAAAGCAGAATCTGCTGCTGCTTGAAGGTCTAGACAAAAATGATGGTCAAATCTATGTATATTTTGCCCCTCCACACAGGAGTTATTCCTGGGAGTTCTTATTGCACACTCCTGCACTCCCTGGGTCTTTCTGTTATGTCTGTCAGTGTTTGGAGCAACTTTATGTGGTAAATTAACCCTTTAACTGCTGGTTGGCATCTTTTGGGGTGGTTATTGGCACTTTCCCTACTGGGTTCAGTGTTTTCTGGGTCTGATTACATGTTCTAGTGATGTTTTATGTATTTTTATTTCTCAGTTCTAACTCTGACAAAATTGAGTTCCATTGCTCTATTCGCTTTTATGGGACTGTACAGTTTGTGACATATCTCTGCAACCGCTTAACCTAGCAACTTCAGAGATGGCTCTTTGTCTAACCTTGCTCTATCATCCTGTTCACATTGCAAATGTGTTGGGGGGCTCAGGGGGCTTCAGGCACTGTTTGGGTACTTTGTCTGGGAAAATTACATTTCCCATGAGTACTTGCTTTGCATGCTCGTTTCTGATTGGCTCCCTCTGCAGCAGCCATCTTGTGAGCTTTACAGAATGAGTATCCTACGCAGGGCTTGGACTCCCCTTCTCTCCTTTACAGACTAACCCTTCACCTGCCAGATAAGTGTATTTTAGCATTTTCTGGGGTGAAATTTTAATCTTACACACTGTAAATTGGGTGATTTTTCTGAACGTTGTGACACTGTGAGAATGTCTACTCCATTGGGGCCAGGCCTAAGACCAAGGACGCTGGGGTCTCTGTATCCCCCATTGCGCATTGCTCTTCATGTCATACAGGGTTGCCTAGAGAATTCTCAGGTCATTTATGCCCAGCATGTCCTGATGTCCCTGAGTCTATCCCAGGGACGTCCAGCCATGCATTCGAGCCAGTTTGGGTGTAAGAGTTCAAGGCTGCTACCAGGGACCTCAGGTCTACATTGCAACTTTTTCCATCCCAGTTACAGGGGGTCTTCCATTCCTGGCAGACCCCTTCCTCAGTCAGATCGTGCCTGCCCAAACCGCAAGGAGTACCTGACGTTTCAGATTCCTCTGAAGAGGAACTGTTGGTGGATTCTGATGTTGAGGAATGTTCTGCTATGGGCTCCTCTCAATTTTTTGGGGATCCCTTTGAGGTTGAGTCAGAACCCTCGGCTGAGGGCCTGATCAGGGCCGTCTTAAACATGCTAAACATTCCCCCAGTTCAGGAGGTTTTCTCAGGAGCCTATAAAGCCCCATACTTGTTTTCCACTTAACCCCACTCTGGACCGCCTAGTAGCTGATGAGTGGAAATCTCCGAACAGAAAGCCTTCTGCCTCCAAGACGTTTGCTAAGCTTTACCCCTTTTCTGAGGCAGCGCTTGCTCAATGGGTTCATCCCCCTAAGATAGACGCTCCTGTCTCAAGGCTATCTACGTTTACCGCCTTACCAGTTTCTGATGCTTCCTCTTTGAAGGACTGGACTGACAAGAAGCTTGTAGTTTCCCTCAAGTCCATTTTTGCCACTGCTAGTACTGCCATGCGTCCAGCATTTGCTGCGGCATGGGTTAACCGGGCCATTGCGGTCTGTGCTAAACAACTTACACTCTAGCTGTACATCGGGGTGATTCATCTTCGGATATGTTGCAGCTTCTTGCCAACAGATCTGAGGCCCAGCACTATGTTTCTGCTGCCTTATTTGATGCTATCCGTCTGGTGGCAAGGGTTTCCACCATTTCTGTGGTTGCCAGACAAGCTCTTTGGCTCAAGATCTGGGCTGCTGACACCACTTCTAAGAAAGCCTTGTTGTCCTTGCCTTTTCAGGGTACATCCTTATTTGGGCCAGATCTTAAGGATCTGATCAGTGAGGCCACTGGGGGTAAGAGTATATGTCCTTGGACCCCAGGAAGAAACCTCCTCTCAAGTGTAACAGGTTTTTCTCGTCCCTTTCAGACTGAGACACATCTGGCAAACCAGGCAGTTCCCTCAGCTCCACGTACCTCCTCCAAGCCCAAACAGAAATGGAAGCCCAAGGTCTCCTCCAAGCCCAAGGCTTCCAAGACTTCTCCGGCATGACTTGCCGAACCTGGGTCCCCATTCAGCTGTGGGTGGTCATCTTTGTCACTATCACAGCATTTGGGAGGATTCAGTAGTGGACCCGTGGGTTTTACAAGTAGTGGCAGAAGGGTACAGGATCCCTTTTGCCTCTCTTCCTCCTTTTCGCTTTTTCCCTTCTCATATGCCCCAGGGCGTGGAAAAACGCCATCTCTTCAACGACGCTATCCAGTCTCTTCTGGACAAGGATGTTCTGGAATCTGTTCCAGTTCAGGACAGAGGTACGGGTTTTTACTCAAATTTCTTCGTAGTGTCCAAGAAGGACGGCGGTTGTCTCAATTCCTTTGTGATCCGGTCTCATTATCACCAGGAGTCCCTAAGGACGGTGATTGCTGCTATGATTCCGGGGGAATTTCTTTCTTCTCTGGACCTTCAGGACGCGTATTTACATATCGCCTTTCATCCAGAGAGCCGGCAGTATCTCAGATTTGACTGCGACCAAGGGCATTTTCAGTTCTCAGCTCTCCCCTTTGGTCTGACTACAGCGTTTCAGGTCTTCAACCATGTCCTGGGAGCCTTAGTGTCCATCCTCCACCGGGACAGCATCAGATTTACTCCATACATGGATGACCTGCTTCTGAAAGCCCCCTCTGCAGAACTTATTCATCACCAGAATCAGCAAAGCATTCATGCTCTTGCCCATCATGGGTGGATCATCAACTTGTTCAAGTCGGATCTTGTCCCATCCCACTGTCTGGTCTTCCTGAGCCTTCTGTTCGACACTCAGCAGAGCATGGTGTTTCTCACGGAGGATGTGGCTCACCAGATCACACACGGGGTTTCAGCTCTTCTAGCTCAAGATCCAGTTCCAGCCAAGAAGCTATCTTCTCTGGTGGGGAAATTCATCTCCCTTTTGCCATGGCTCACACCAGGGAGCTCCAGCGATTTGTGATCCAGGTAAACAAGTGTCAGCCAGACCTTTTGCAGACGTCCATATCCCTCCCTCTTCATGTGGAACTGAGTTTGTCGTGGTGGCTCTACTTCTCCAATCTCCTGAAGGGCAAGTCCTTTCTGATATCCTTCTGGACCACGGTGACAACAGATGCCAGCCTCTCCGGCTGGGGAGCGTTCCTGGGTCGCCTGAGTGCTCAGGGACGGGGTTCTCCGGAGGAATCTCTCCTTCCCATCAACATATTGGAACTTCTGGTGATATTTCATGCCCTTTGTCACTGGACGCACCAGCTGGAAGAATGCCCAGTCTGGGTTCAGTCCGACAATGCCACAGCTGTGGCTTACATCAACAAGCAGGGCGGAACAAGAAGTCTCGCCGCTTGGTTAGAGGTCAAGGCTATTTTGTCCTGGGCAGAAGAACATGTTCCTGCCATATCTGCAGTGCACATTCCAGGTGTGGACAACATCATGGAGGACTTCCTCAGTCGACACACAGTGGACAGAGGAGAGTGGGAACTGCATCCAGAGTTGTTCAACCCCATTGTTCAGAAGTGGGGTCTTCCTTGCATCGACCTGATTGCGACAAGACACAGCTGGAAGGTTTCATAGTCCTGTTCTCGCTGGAGGGATCCTCTAGCTTTGGCAGTGGATGCCACATCCATTCCTTGGTTATTTTCTCTGGCTTACATCTTCCCTCCCCATGTTGCACAGGATGTTATGGAAATTGAGACTGGAGCAATGTCCAGTCATTCTGGTTGCTCCGTACTGGCCTCGACAAGTTTGGTTTCCGGAGCTTCTGGATCTGTCAGTGGCGGAGCCATTCGGACTCCCTTCTCATCCGGATCATCTCCTCAAGGTTTACCTGTGGAAAGAGAACGTTCATCGTCCAGCTTGACAGCTTGGAAATTGAATCTTGAATATTGAAGAAATGTTTTTCTTCCGGTGTGGTGGCTACCATGCTTAGTGCTCAAAGGCCTACCATCATGTCTGGTCAACCTTCCTATATTGGTGTGCTGATAGGGACTTGTCTCAGGAATTTGATCTGCCCACGGTCTTGGCCTTCTTGCAGGACGATGTGGATAAGGGCTTTAGTTTGAGTTCCCTTAAGGCTCAGATTTCTGCTCTCTGTTTTCTTTCAGAGGAGCATTGCTATTCTTCCTGATGTCAAGGTGATTTTCCAGGGCGTTGCTCATACTCACCCTGTCTTTAAGGCTCCTGCTCCTCAGCGGGATCCTAAACTGGTTCTGGGTGTTCTTCAGCATCCTCCCTTTAAGTCCTTGCCTACTATTCCTCTACTCCCTCTGACGTAGAAAATGGCCTTTCTCTTGGCGATCATGTCTGTTTGCCGTGTTGCTGAGTTGCATGTTCTGTCCTGTAGACCACCATTTTTGGTGTTTCACAAGGACAAGGTGGTGCTCCGCACCTCTCAGGAGTTCCTTCCCAAAGTGGTTTCGGAGTCCCACATCAATCAGGAGGTTGTGGTGCCCTCTTTCTGCCCTGACCCCACCTCTGACAAGGAGAGGGATCTCTACTTGTTAGATGTGGTGCGTTGTCTCAAGTTTTATGTACATCGCACTGAGTCTATCAGGCAATCAGATGCGCTGTTTGTCATTCCTGAGGGTCCCAGGGCAGGAAGACCTGCATCTAAAGTGAATATTGCTTCTTGGATCAAGTCCACTATTCGTAAGGCTTACGAGCTGAGGAAGAAGCCTGTCCCTTTCAGGGTCACGGCTCATTCTACTCGATCTATCGGGGCCTCTTGGGCTTCCAAGAATCAGGCTTCTGCTAATCAGTTGTGCAAGGCTGCCACCTGGTCGTCTGTGCACACCTTTTCGAAGCACTACTGTGTTGATGTGTTGGCATCGGCTGATGCCAGCTTTGGGAGGAAAATCCTGGAGGCAGTCTTGCCTGTCTAGGATCATCTTCGGTTCTTGGTGCTTCCTTCACTTTTGAGCCCTGTTGGCTCTAGTTCAGTGTGCTGTGTTTGGGGTGTTACCCCTATTTAGTGTCCATTGACACTTCATTGTTTTGTTGGGCTATCTCTGATCTGATGGTTCATATCTGCACTGGTGACTTTGGGGGCCTTGCGCCTGGTCCTTGCCTTCCCACGTCTCAGCAACTCAATGGTTGGACATCCCAAAGTCACCAGTAACCTGTATTGGATGACAGAGAAAAGAGGATTTTAATCTTACCTGTTAAATCCTTTTCTCTTAGTCTATAAAGGTTACTGGTCTCCCACCCTGTCAAGAGACCATGCTTGGTTCTCCTGTGTCAGAACGTGGGGGTTCTTCATAGAATGCTCATAGGAGTCTTCTTTCCTTCCACTATCTAGTCAGTGTCTCAAATCTGTCTGGAGCTGGTTGGCTAGCTGCAGCCAAGGAGGGAAGGTAGGCTCCACCCCCTGCAGTAATTTCTAGAATTGTTCCTGCCTAAGTTACCAGTAACCTGTATGGACTAAGAGAAAAGGATTTAAGAGGTAAGACTAAAATCCTCTTATTCTAAAGCTAGTTGCTACCTGCTTAATTATAGCAGGGTGACTTTATAGAGGATGAAAGTTCCACTTTAACATACAATGCTGATGAGGAGTGGAATTTTTCATTTTCTGAATATAGAACCATAAAACCCATTTTCACATTCAAACAATGGAGACTCCTCTCTATCTGCCTGTTTCTGGAAACTGGACTAGGAAGACACCGCTCCTGTGGAAGAACACATTCACATTGGGATGGCATTTCAGAGGAAGTCTGAGAACAAATGAGTCAGGTCTAAACAGTAAGTATGTTTCCCAAATCAACAGGGCCTTAAGTTCTCCAACCCTCCTTGCAGATGGAAAGGTGACAGATGTAAAGGCGACCTAGAAGCACCTTTTTGAGAACATTTTAGAGTAATGGATTCCAGGAGTTCGCATGGGGCTGAAAGTAACTCAGTAAGAACCAAATTCAGATCCCATGGTGCTGCCAAAGGGATAGATCTGGGTTTTAAAAGCGAAGCAGATTTAAGGAAGCAACGCACTAGAGAAGGAGTGGCCAAGGGCTGACCCAAGTAACAGCTTAAAGTTGAAATCTGTACTCAAAGTGTAGTAGCACTCAGACCTTTTGCTGAGAGGAGAGTGAGAACTAAAGTATTTTCTGGATTGATCCAATGTGCATAAGCCCAGAAGGAAAATCTTGTCCAGTTTTGATTATAAACTCTTGGCACTGGCCCACCGAGACATTAACAGAACAGAAATGACATCCTCAGAAAGACCTTGCTTGCTTAGAATTCGAGAGTCAGGAACTCCTCTGCAAGCTTCAGGTTTTCCATTGGAGGATGAGGTACTGGGTTCTGAAATAGATGGTCCTGCAGTGAGGGACGCATCACTGGATCCTCTCCTGACATGGATTTGAGAACCACTAAACAAAAAAAAACCTGCTCTTCTCCAGTCTAATTGTGAATACTGTGCCCTGTGTTAGGTATCTATAATAAAACCAGGGCTCAAAATTTCCACTCGCCACTAGCCAATAGCGAGTGAAAATTTAGCCCTGGCGAGTAGAAATTCAGCCCTAGTGGGTATGTTATGGCTTGCAGTGGAGAGTAACTTTTCAGGTCTGGCTAGTAGCAAACGACTTCAAATTTTAAGCCCTGATAAAACTATTGATAAATATGAGGTTTTAGTTCCCACATTTTGGCCAAAAAGCGGTGTAAGCTTGCCAAACCCATTAAGGTACCTGAAATATATGCCAAGTACCTACTCTAATCACCTGAAAACACTATATAAATTAAAAATAGCCCCGGAAGAGATGCTATAATAAACGTGTAGGAAGGGTACCCTTTAATATAGTTTCTTTTTAAATGCTTGGGGATCCCAATGTATGCAATTAAAAACAGATGACAGACAATATTTTAAAAGGGTGTAAAGGTAAACTTGACTTGTGTGCCTGCATTGAGTGGATACCTATCCAAAAGGACTGTAAATCAATCAGCAGCTAAACGGAGCATGGAGGTAGACTTAGAGGTAGTCTCTAGAAAAGTTGTTAATTAAATCTTCCTTGAGCTGCATAAGGCATAGCATCAAGACTCTAGAGATGCAAGTGGATGTAAAGAAGGAAGCACTAGCCTCAAAACTACTATGAATGGCCGTCTCTATCTTCCGATCCATAGGATCTTTAAAACCTAAACCATCCCCTAAAGGAATAGTAGTTTTCCTAGAGAGATGTGCTACATGGACATCCACTTTAGGAATTTTACCCCAAAGATACAAATCTTTAGGATCAAAGGGAAAAAGGTTTTTAAGTTTCCTAGGAAAGGAAAGATTTTTTTCAGGAGAAGCCCACTCTTGCCTAATAAGATCTGAGACTACAGAATGCACAGGAAAACATCTATGTTTTTTCTTAAATCCTAGATATAAATTATTTGCCATAGACATTGGCTGGATGCTCTTTACCAGGGAATCTACACATTCTACATGAAAAAGTTAAGAATCTTCCCTGCAACCCTTGTCCAACCCTCGTCCATATCAGAAACCTCCCGAGATCTCCTCTTAGAAGACAAGACCGTCCTGGAGACGGAAAGAACCAATGTGACTGCCTTCTCCTCTTCCACTCTGAGATTACTCTGTCTCTTTATCAATGGAAGAAAAAAGGGAGACCAAAGGAGGCATATCCAAAGGTATGCTGTCCTGACAGAGTCTGGGTGACTGGGCCACAGCAGGAGAACACATCCGCTAGACAAGAGGAAAATAGCTTCTTGGGATATCCCACCTCTAAAGGTTCTTTGCACAGGAGATAAGAGGGAGAATTCTGGGCATTCCTCTGGAATTAGACAAATAAAAATTGAACATGCAATTATCACCATTCTGACCATATATATGAAAAAAGGGGGATAATCAAAATTTAAAGAATCCACATGTACATAATTCATCACTTACAGTGAGAAGAAGCAGAATCTGCTAGGGCTGTCCTGGCAAGATAAAAGGAGAATGACCAAGAAACCCCCTCTTATATAGTGTCCCACTCTGAATTCAGATGTGCCTGAAAACCACTGTGACATGAACTTCTGGCCTGTGGAGCACACAGACCGGAAGTAATAGACGCTTGAGGTAGCATGGTGCATTCCATGCATGGAATGCATGAGCATATGGCCATCTCAACTCAGACTTCAGCAGCAGCTGAATAAAGAAATGTAGAACCCGGTGGGGTACTACTCCAGGCGAGGAAAGGGGATGGCTAAGGAGACAATGCTCTCCCTACAACACTGGCCACGGTGGCATGGAGCATTGGAAGAGCCCAGATGGACCCTTAAACAAGACAACCAAACAGGATGAAGAGAAGTCCAGACTAGGGAGAGCAGGTAAAAACACTGGGGATGGTGGGGGAAGGCGGTCTCTTTTGTAGTTTTACCTGTCCTGACCTAGAGGAGGAGGGACTCTCTTGGTGTTTTACCAAGGAGACCTGGTAGGAAAATTGTGTTTATCGGTAAATATAAAAAAAAATATCATCTCCTTTTCAGCCTTCATTGAGGGAAGCCAAGACCAATGGATTTCCCAAAGCAGTCCCAGGGAGCGGAAAAAAACATGAAAAAAGGTTCACCTTCTAGAATGTAGAATCGTTGTGTCAAGTGCCCTCCTCCAGGAAGGCAGGGAACTTCTAAACACAAGGTCTCTGATGTGGAGACTCCCTCCTGCCCTCCACTTTACAGCTGCCTATTACATTCACTTTTTATAGCAAAGCCATGATAAAGCAGACCGAAATGAAATGAAATATAACAAAAGCAGGAAATCCCCTTACTAGAGAACCCCTCTGCCCAGGGACTCAAACCACTTTTTTCCCTCTGGGAAGAAGTTCTCTGTTCCACATGGACTAAGGGGAAATGATTTAATATTAAGTTCACTAAAATCCTCTTAAGTCCAATATTAAACACAGGTACCATGGGGTTGAGTTCCTCCTCAACCCCATGGTATGGGTGGTGTCTCCCTTCTCTTCATCCAGCTCAACACCAATGGCCACTAACTCCCAGAATTAATGTGTCTGCTTTCAGCTGGCAGGACAAGAGTCTTCATCTTGGACCTGAACTGAAACAGATTATCAGTGATGCAACTGGTGGTAAGAGCACCTTGTTGCCTCAGATCTCCACAAAATGTCTGTTTTTGGTGAGGAGAGCATATTTTTCACCCTACCCCCAACAAATGGGGGAGCAGATGCCACAGAGTTCACAAGCTTCTCAAGCTATTCCTGCTGTAAATCCCAGACAATCCTGGCAGCCCAAGCCAGCAGTTGCAAAGGTTAAGTCTGACAAGCACTATTCTGTATGACTTGCCGGATCCTGGCCATTGTTGGGGGCCATCTCCTCCTTTTTCGACGGAGTACTCTTTAATGGATTAGTGAGTTTTGTGGGTAATCTTAGAAGGGTATTGCATAGATTTCAAGTCCCTTCTTCCATACTGGTTCTTTTTTTCAATGGTTCTGATGGAGCCAGACAAGGCACAGCTCTTCCAGGAAGCTGTGGACTGACTGGTGAAAAAAACAGGTTCTGGTACCAGTACCTCCCCCAAATGCAGTACAGGTTTCTATTCCAACCTGTTTGTGGTGCCAAAGAAGGATGGTTGTTGTCTCCCTATTCTGGGCCTCAAATGTCTCAACAAGTATGCGGTCGCTACGTACTTCAAGATGAAATATTTATTTGCGTTCTGTCATCACAGTGATGTGCTTGGGGGTGTATCTGGTCTCTCTGGGCCTTCAGGATGCATACTTTCACATCCTGATTCACCCAGACAGGCAACACAACCTGCATTGTACTTTCCACTCCAATCATTACCAGTTCATGGCTCTGCCTTTTGGCCTGGCTTTAGTGCCTCACATTTTCACCCAGGTAATAGTGGCTTTAGCAGCCTTCAACCATGTCCAGGGAATCTAGCTGATGCCCTACTTAGATGATCTCCTGATCAAGGCTCCTTAAGAGGAGCTCTTAGCTCATCACATTCAAGATTTGCACGCATTCTTGTTCCCCATGGGTGGATTCTAAATCTGCTCAAGTAGTCTCCGGTGCCCTCCCTGGGGATGCTATCTGACACCAGTCAGGGGAAGGTTTTCCTATGGAGGACAAGATCCTGCTTGTGATTCAGGAAGTGTCCCAAGCTCTGGAGTGGTCCTTGGACACAGTCAGGGAGTTCATGCTGTGCCTTACTCTCAGGTCCATACGAGGACCATAGTTGCCACAGATGCCAGCCTGAGCAGCTGGGGAGTGGTTCCGGATCACCTGGGTGTCCAGGAAACATGGACTCTGGATGAGTCTTTATTCCATCAACGTTCTGGAGCTCTGGGTGACCCGTCTAGCCCTTGTTCACTGGACCTCACTTTTGTATGGGAAGCCTACGAAGGTTGGCAGACAATACCATGGCTGTGGCATACATCAATCACCAAGGAGTTACTCGCAGTGCGGCTGCTTGGACCGAAGCAAGAAGCATCCTGTGTTGAGTAGAGGCCTACATTCCTGCCATACCAGCCGTTAACATTCCACGGACAGAAAATGTTCTAGCGGACTTTCTCAGTCAACACGACATAAGCACTGAAAGTGTTCTACCTGATTGTGCAACAGTGGGGTGTTGTCACGGTATTTGAAGACTCTCAGACTTAAGGTTTGGTAAAAACGTAACTCTATTGAAAAGTTAAGGCAGTCCCCGTAGGGTATCATACATATATAATAATACATGAGTGAAAGAGAGCAATGTCGCCACAGCGACAGCAGGGAAAGTCAGATGCCAGCATCCAGTAGGGTACACCGGAATGAGCACTGCCTTCCTGACAGATGACCGGAACCGGCTGGAGACTAGCAGACAGGCACCATTGACACTCAGGAACGATGATCTGGAACACAGGAGCACCGGAACAACTGAGTACTGAAACACAGGAGCACCGGAACAACTGAGTACTGAAACACAGGAGCACCGGAACAACGGAGTACTGGAACACAGGAGCACCGGAACAACGGAATAGTGGAACACTGGAACACAGGAGCACCGGAACAACGGCGTACTGGAACACAGGTAACTCAGGCACAACAGCCTGACAAGGCAGATCAGGTAAAGTGATGTCAGAAACACCACGAAAGGGCAATCTGGGAGTGCCCAACCTGGGTTTAAATAGGCTGTGATAAATAAGACAGCCAATGAGGAACTACAGCAAGTGATAGACAGAGTCTAGCACGAATCACGGGCACCGTGATAAGTGTGCCCACGAGAAATCTCATGACAACCAGGGAAAACAGGAAAGGTGCCAACCTTCTGCTCTCAGATAGGAGATCCACTGGCCTTTGCCACGGATAAAAGGACGATTTCATGGAATTTCCACCCCTTATGTGTTTCCTCCAATTATTCTCATCCCTCAGGTGCTCTGAAAGATCGGGATGGACCAGGCGACTGTCATTTAGATCTCTTCTTATTGACCCAAGAAGGTATGGTTTGTAGACTTGGTCAGTCTCTCAATTCAGGATCTGCTCAGCCTTCCTTCCAGGCCGGATCTCTTGTTTCAGGGTTACCTGTGGAACAAGGACGTAGGAAAAAATGGCTTTTGGTGGCTTGGCTCTTGAAGCAGACATCCTGAGGCGGAAAGGCTTCTCTGCAAAGGTAATTTCCACCATGATTCAGGCCAGGAAGCCAGTCTCTTCCAAGGCATACCATAGGATGTGGTCTATCTTTCATATGTGGTGCGGGACAAGATGTGTCCACGCAGGTTTTTGACCTTCTCTTGTTTTTTTATTTCCTCAAAGATGGGGGTGAACAAAGGTCTCAGTTTGAGCTCCCTTAAGATTCAGATCTCGGCAATTTCCATGCTTTTTTGGCATCCCATTGCTACTATTCTTCAAGGGGTGGCTCATACCTTCACTTTCCTTAAGGCTCCACTCCCCCCCCCCCCCATGGGATATTAAGCTGGTACTGGGTGTTTTGCAGAGGCCTGCTTTTGAACCTTTTGCTTCCATCTCTCTGTGTCAATTGACGCTCAAAATGCTTTTCCTTTTGGCAGTGTTCTCGCTACAGCGAGTTGCTGAGTTATAAGCACTGTCTTGTAAGAGTCCTTTTCTGGTGTTTCATCAGGATAAAGCATATTTTGTTCCTCTCAGGAGTTTCTTCCTATGGTGGTCTCTGAGTAAGGGGAGAGATCTCAATCTGTTGGATGTGGTGCATCGTACTAGGCCTTTTTTACAAGGTTGTGACTCTGTTATCCCTGAGGGTCCCATAGTGGGTCAGGCTGCTCCCAAGGTTACCACTGCATCATAGATCAAGGCTGCTATGATGTCTGGAAGAAACCTGTTCCCTGTAAATTTTCTTCAGGATGACTTCCAGAAAGTCTTAAAACCTGCATCAATAAAAGTTCAGCGCTCTGAGCTTTCTAAGGTCCTGGCAACCTCCTTTCTGGCAATTACCTCCTCAAGAGATACAGCGTGGCTATATCTAAGATTAAACCTACTATCGGGGAAACCATACCACCACAGTATCTTAACTTTGTCTTACCACTTTCTTCCCATCCATATTTTCAACCCTTAGATGAGATATCCTTTAAGCATCTCACTCTTAAAACTGTACTATCACAGCTATAATTTCTTTGTGTGAGTGAACTAAAAACCCTATTGTCTGTTTCTCCACACTTAATTTTCCACCAAGACAAAGTAGTCTTATGACCTAGAACTACATTCCGTTCTAAATTTATATCTCAATTTCATCTTAATTAGGAAATTGCTCTTCCATCTTTTTGTGCAAATCCCAGACATGAGATGGAGAAGATATTACATAACCTGGACTTCCATTGTTTAAAAATCTATTTGCGGAGAACACAGCTTCTTTGAAAAATACTCTTAATTAATTTCTTTGGTAAATTCAAGGGCACAACAGCTTCCAAAGCTCCTTTGTTAGGTGGATTTGGGACTGTATTGAGCTGGCTTATGAATCAGCCAGTATATTAAAGGCTGCCACCTGGTCCTCCGTCTCTACGTTTGTCAAACATTATAGACTGGACCTTCAAGCATCCAAAGATGCAAAGTTTGGCAGGATGGCACTTGAAGCTGCCATTCCTAAGATGGATGTCCATTCCCTCCCCTGGCCTCTGAGGCACTGCTCTGGTAAGTCCCAGTCTATGCCGTGGATTGGACGCGGAAGAAAAGGTGAAATTTACTTGCCTCTTGTTTCTGTCCTTGCATCTTTCAGCTTTGTTATATGTAAATTTACCCAGCTGGCTGCTGGAAGGGCTATATATTATATATATAATATATAAGGCAGAATGTGGGAGGAATTCTCCATACCCCCACATTGGTCCCTGAATCTCTCAACTGGACTAAGAGAAAAGGATTGATCAGTAAGTAAAAAATTCCCTTTTTGCTTCGAGTGGTGAAAAACACTTCAAAGGAGAATGATTCTGTGGCAAAACAGCACACTATTTCTAAAATGAAAATCTTGGATATTAGGGAGGTATTCAATTGCTTTGCAATGTGTTGGAGACCTCTTTAACCCCTTATGGATGGGAGGTTAAACATCCACTGAGTTAAAAGATCTATTTAAATTTTATTGGGGAGGGCTATACTCTTGGAGGGTGCCTGTTTTTATTTCCTCCTGGATCCGGGGGGATATACACTGTTTTAACCTGCCTGGTCTATTGTGCTTTGTACTGAGGAAAGGGTTGGCATTTTCGTAAGGGGATTGTTTTCTGTGGGAGTGTTCTTCATGCTATGGGCTGGTCTGGGGGTTGGGGGATCCATGGTGGTTCCACTGGGCCTCTTTGGGCTGGTCGGGGGTGCTGCACTCCTCCTTTCCCTCTGCCCTTCCCCGTACATTTTTGAGATATGAGGGGAGGCAGGTGCTTTCATGATTCTAATGTTTTTTCTGTTTTATTATGGGTGGGATGTAGCCTTTTGAGTGGTCTCTCTGGGGACACAATACCTCAGTGGGCTCTGCCTGGTGGACCTGATCAGAGCAACTAAAGAGGTATTCCTCTTTGCCTGTCTATTCCTCTTCCCCCTCCTTCCTTATCTTTGTGGTCCCTTTAATTCCTTTGTGTTCCATTCCTTTCCACATGAGATGCTCTGCTTCAGGCTCTGGGTGGGTCTGACTGGATGCTATCGTGTTTTGGGGGATTCGGATGGGTCACTCAAATAGTATATTGTTGTGCATTTGGTGTGTCTTTAATATCTTGCTGTACGCACTTGGCTTAGAATCCGGCCCATGGGTTCACGCGAAGAAGGTTCTTTGGTTTGCTATAGAGTCCGCTTAGGACTATGGTCTTTGTTTTGTTCTGTGGTTTGTATGTGCATGTCTCATTGGGGGTCATTGTTCGCCACTCTGGGATTCTTCCTCTTGTCCTGCAGTGGCTGGCTATAGTTCATGTACCAGGGTGTCCTCGCTGGGAGAGAAAACGTTCATCTGTTATTGCTTTTATCCACTCGGTTTATCATTACTGGCTCCCTCCTTGATGACCACTACCTTGCTGACTCGCACCTTTCCTCATTGTCTTTGTTTTGTTTCCTGAGATGTTGGGGGCATACATAGTCCTATTAAACGCAAACAGATATTGGGGCACTTTAAGCGTTTGCATGCCCAGGTGGCTCTCTTACAAGAGACCCATCTTTCAGATGAGGAACACTTCAAATTGAAGCGGGATTGGGTGGGTCAATGTATAGCCTCTTCCTATACTACTAAAAGGAGAGGTCCAGCTATCCTTTTTCACAAATCGCTGGCATTTAAACATGTACAGGCAGTCTCTGATCCTGAGGTTCGATTTTTTTTTTTTTGGCTAGTCCACTATGAAATCCTTTTTTGCTCTGCAATGTGTATGCCACCAATAATCCATCCTATTCTTTGCCTCCCTCCTTCCACATCTCTTGCCTCCTGTTCTAGGTAATTTACTGTTGGGGGGCGACTTTAACATCACACACAACCAGGGTTTGATAGGAGCGGGTGCCTTGTCACCTCCTCTCAATTGTCCCCAAATCCTTTACAGCGTTTCATGTACTAGATACCTCTTACTAATATATGGCGTCTTCTTCACCTTACTGACAGACAATATAGTTTATTTTTCTCCCACCCTCACGACACCTTCACTAGGTTTGACTATTTTGTAGACTTGCCTGCTATTCTCCCATTTGTCACTGACAGTCAGATACATGATATTCTTATTTCAGACCATGCACCTGTTACTTTATATTTGTCTTTTTGTCCTCCTATACATTCGTCCTTCTATTGGAAGATGCCGTCTTTCCTACATCAGTCTTCTGACTTTACTTCGAGCCTTAAGAATGCATGGCTTGCATTCCAAGCTGACCATGCAGCTCACGTCACTGAGCCCCTGTTATTCTGGCCGACAGCTAAAGCGGTTCTAACGGGCCATATAATCTCTTATGTAACAAAACTGCGTAAGTAGACAGCAACTAAACTTACTTTACTCCAGCGCACGCTTACTAACTGTTACTCTGCCTAGCTCGCTGATGATTCTACTAGGAATCGTTCTAAGTATCTTAATGCCAAAAAAAGCTTATGAAGCTGTGCAATTTCAAATAACGAAATGCTCTCATTTCAGAAGGCCAATCTTCAGGGGAGGATGGCTGCCTATTTAACTCAGCTCACTAGATGTCCTAATCTTCTATATTCTATCCAATCTCAAAATTCGGCAATTACGTCTGACCTGCTGGCTATTAATTCTGAGTTTGTCAATTACTTTAATAAATTATATAGTACGGAGGTGGAAGACTAGGCATTCATACTATCTTTTCTGAAAGGGTTGTCTCTGCCCATTCTTTACAAGGACTCTAATTTTTAGATGCACCCATACTCTCCAGGAACTAAATGGGGTGTTTAAATCGTTGCATAATGCAAAATCCCCTGGCCCAGATGGACTTCCTGACGAGTTCTATAAAATCTTGCAACAGGATATCTCTCCCACTCTTTTATCTTTGTATAATATCATTCTTGATTCTCATACTATGCCCTCATTCTTCACCCTGGCCAGGATCATCCAAACCTGGGAAGGATCCCAATTAGGTGGAATCTTATAGCCAATTTCACTATTAAACACAGATTACAAAATCCTTACAAAAATTTTAGCAAATAGGCTGAATCAACTCTTACCCAATCTTATTGTTCCAGACCAGACAGGATTTATTCCAGACAGGTTTTCTGTTACCAGTGTCCGCACCACAGCCGTCGCTCTCGTCAAATCTTCTGACTTCCCATGTAACTCTAATTTGCTCATACATCTCCATGCCGAAAAAGCTTTCGATATGATTCTTTGGCCCTATCTTTTTCACGTATTAGAAATGCAGGGTTTTTGTCTGCGTTTTTGTGCCTTTGTTGAGCAGATCTATATAAAACCACAGGCTACCATTTCCACAAATTCAGTCAATTCCACTTTATTTCAGCTTCACAAGGGTATGAGACAGGGCTGCCCTCTTTCACCAGTTCTCTTTAATTTGTTGCTAGCCCCCCTTTTTCGCTCTCTGCAGGGTATGCAGATTTTTCAGGGCATCACGGTAGGTGGGGTGGAGACAAAGCTTGCGGCATTTGCAGATGACCTGTTGTTGTTTCTCCATAACCCTCATGAAGCCCTTCCTTCTATTATGCAGGTTCTTAGTGAGTTCCAGAAACCGGCTGTTTTTAAGATCAAGTTTCATAAAACTTTCCTTACATCCTCCTGCCCCGCTGTCATTTCACTGTCTGCTGAAGTGGACCACGCAACATATCAAATTCCTGGATGTTTTGCTCCCAAGACTGTTTCTCTTCTTCATGATGCCAATTTTCAGCCTTTTTTTTTTTTACCAAGTTTTCATCAGATCTTCATTCTTGGCATTTTCTTCCGTTGTCCTTTACTGGCCACGTTAACTTAATCAAGATGATTGTATTTCCAAGGCTATTGTATTTATTTCATATGCTTCCCTTATATCTGCGTCAGACATTCAGTTACTTAACCGTAGGTTTCAAGGTTTTATCTGGGGAGGAAGACGTCCATGGATGAGTTTGGCTAAATTAACACAACCCAAATTGTCTGGAGGGTTCAATTTCCCACACATACATTTCTACAATTTGTCCTTGCTTGCATACTCTGTTACGCCAAGGATTGGCTGGATGGCTCGTCAGTCTATACTGATTACTCAGGGATCAAGGCTTTTGTCTATCGATTAGTCTTCCATGCGTTTTACATACTTTGCCTGCTTCTCGTCCGCCACACTGTGCCTCTTAACCCCCTTTTGATCTCCACCATAAAGGCTTGGCAATATATTAGGCATTTACTTTTTAAATCACATTCTGTGTCTGTATTTTTGCCTTTTACAATAACATCTTTTCAACGGGGTAAGCCACATATTAGTTTTTTTCAATAGGCCTCACAGGGTATCAAGTTTGTAGGACGTTTGCTGGATCTCTTAATGAAATGTGTCTACTCCTTTCCCAACTTAGTCTAAATATAGGTTGTCGAACCATCTCTTCTCTTTTTTACAGGCTAAGTATTATGTTCAGTCACTATAACCTACCCTACTCCGACAATTAGAGGATAACCCACTAGATTGCCTGATTCAAAAACTTTCGGCAATCTCTTTCAAAAGTTTGCTCATATATAGGACATTTTTCTCAATGGCTCACGCTACTCGGCCTCCGTTAGACTCTAGTAAATGGTTGACTGTGGACTCCTTGGAGTCGAGTTTTCTACGCCACTTGAGATGCTCTCCATCTGCTTATTTTCACGATCTCTCATATAGATAGGTTCTATGTAACAATGTGACCCCACAGGTGGCCCATTGTATAGGTCTCACTACATTATCAGCATGCCCTAAATGTATGGATTGTGCAACCTTGCTCCATATGCTGTACTCTTGTCCTTCTAGCTTATCCTTTTGGTCCGAGGTCCTTTCTTACATTACGACTAAAATTGGAATACCAATAGACACTGTCACTCCTGCATTCCTTTTGGGAATCTGATTCCCCATCCCAATTACAAGCACACCAGGTTCGGCTGATAGATTTTGCAATTATGGTGGGGACCCACCTGCATTCTTTCAAACTGGCTGTCTCCTCGCCCCCTCATTCTTAGACAGTAGACACTTAAACTCTCATTTCACAAGCTACATTGAACACTGGCTCTTTCGGATAAGGACGTGTTGGGCATCTGTTTCATAGCTTTGTGGGAACCTTTCATTCTTACCCTTCCTTCTTCTAGACAAGCTGTGTTCTAGCACTGCTTTATATACACTACATGGCTGTGTGAGAGACTGCTGACAGATACTACTTTTAGAGGCTCTTCTGGAGACAGGAGATGGTGGGGTTACTCCCTCGCTTGTGTCTCTTGGAGGTGGACGCGGGGGGGGGGGGATTGGACAATCAGAACCTAATGCTTTCTGATGATTCTTTCACCCCCCCCTGATTTCTGATTTTTGATTCTGCATAGTCTGTGTATGACCTTACTGCTACATTGTTGAAGGGTGGTATTATTTTCTTACACCAGGTGCGCTGGCTCCTAGGACATTCACACAAGGTAGATGTCTATTTTTTATTATTCGACTTCCTGAACAATGTTTATTTTGTATATTGTCACTTATGTGGTGTTTTTGTTAAAAATGTGTATGTTTAATAAAAAGTGTATTAAAAAAGAAAAAAAATCTATTTAAATTGCAATTGTTTTCTATATGGCACAGTTGATTTCCCCTTAATCTCAGGTACTTGAGTGGTACTGGCTGGGGAGCTAAAGCCCTTGGTATTGCTGCCAGTTTGGGGTATATAATGGTGCTAAATGTCCTACTAGTAATGCTATAATTGGCCTACGTGGTGCACTGGTAATGCATTAGGCTGGCCCAACCCCCAGGTCTCTTAGGAACCTTGCATCTCCCCTGCCCCGAATTTGTCTTTTTTCCATGCCTCACTGTCTTCCCCCTTCTTAGCCAAATTTGATACAAACAAAAGAAAAGAGAAGGATGCAGACCCTCTAAGAGAATATCTGTAGATTGTCAATATTATATACTCCCTATCAGTTTAAGCTCACCAGAACCACAGTATATCAGAGGCACATCTAGAATTAGATGATCGTCTCCCTGGGATCTTCTCAAAATGGAACCAGCACTCACAAGCTATGAAGATAGGAATACGCAATATTTATTTTTAAAATATAAAATAAAATTCTTAATATTCCATGTATGTGCTATATTAAAATAACGCTCCGATGCATTTCGTATCAGTTAAAACACTTTTTCAAGGATAAAATTAGCAAATATAGCCTAAAATAATCTGCAATTCTATTACAAACTTTCATACATTTATAGACCTATCTCATTAGTTGCTCTGTGCATTCTCTCAGATAGAATACTTTGTGTTTATTACTTCACTTCCTGTCTAGACGGAGCTCGTGGACCGGATGAAAGTGATGCGTTTCAACTATGGAACGCATCATAAATTAACAAGACTCAATCTTGGTCCATTATGCATCGCTCCTAGACTTGACAGTAAACGATGAACAATATGCATCAAGCATACATCAAACTTATATCAACTGTATAGTTAGCAGGTGCCTTAATAAATATTTATACATTAAAATACTCATTTAAATCTACCAGTCAATAGCTACATTATTCAACCACACACCCTCTAGTGTATGAGCTTTAAGTGAGGTTGCCATTATTATGTACCATGTTCTAGTGGGATAATTCTATACATATAATAATAAGAACCAAATACAACACAAATAAACAGAGAGTAAATATATACTATCAATATACACTCTTACTGTAGCCATCATAGGTCCAAATCCTCATTTAGACCCATGGGTGACAGTGAATTTAAATTATAAGTCCAGAAAGATTCTTTTTTGCATAATGCTGAGAATCTATCTTCTACAGTCCGCGTAATGAAATCAATACCCTTCACTACAAAATTATGTAGGCCTCCATTAGGACAACTATTGAAATGCCTGGGTACACTAAGGTCTCGATTTTTTTCTGTATATTACTTCTGTGTTCCCCAAGTTTTTCTCTAAGTGTCCTTGTGGTATGCCCCACATAAGGTATACAACATAGATCATTTCATTAGCTGTGGTACGTCCTATCATGAATACCCTAGTGGAATTCAGACTTGAGAATGTTTTAGCCTTATCTTCCATGTACCCACAGTTAAGACAGGATTTAATATTGCACCTAAAATTGCCTTTGATGTTATTGGTAACCTGATAATTTATTTGCCCTCTTTCTATATTCTTAGGTTTGCTTGATGCTATGTATGACCTAATATCTCTTGCTTTTCTGTATGCTATAGAACTTTTTTCCGGTAGTTCTTCACGAAGCAAGGGGTCCTCCCTAAGGATATCCCAATTTTTCTCAAAGATTTTTTGAATATTGTTTGCAGAAGAATTATACTCTGTTAAAAAGGCCATTTGATACTTAGGAGTCTCAGTCTTCTTCTGTCTAGGTATTAAGAGATTATCCCTATCTAATAATCATGGTCTGTCACTAGCTTGATTTAAAAGTTCCATATTCTATCCCCTTTCTTGGAATTTATTCTTTAATATGCCACTTTGAACATCAAATTCCTCCAAAGTAATGCGATTTCTCCTTATTCTGCTGAATTGGCCAAATGGGATATCCTCCTTCCATTTTTCCAAATGACAGCTGCGAGCATGTAGGTAGTTGTTTTTTGATACCGGTTTAATGTACACTGTGCTTAGAATCTTCTCATCCTCTGTATAAAGCTAGAGATTGAGGAATTTTATTTGATCTTCATTCTTTTCAGTAGTGAATTGTATTCCTTTAGTATTATTATTAAAAAATGTTATCATATTATCCAGCTCTTCTTGTTCTCCATTCCAAATGATGATGATGTCATCAATAAAACGTCCATAGAAGACCAGGTTCACCCTCAGGGGTTGTTGAACCATACAATCTCCTCTTCCCAACAACCCATGAAGTTGGCATAGCTTGAGGCGAACCTGGTCCCCATGTCTGTCCCTTGAGTCTGCAGGTAGAATTTATCTTGGCATACAAAATAACTGACTCAGGATAAACTGCACCTCCTTTAAGATAAATGACTTTTGCAAAGGGGGTAAATTTGCATCCTGGTCCTACCGCTTCCAATCCCAAATCATGCCTGATTGATGTATACAGGGATGTTACGTCCAGAGTAACCCATATATAATTCCCAGAATACCAAGTGATATTTGGTAACCAGTATAATACATGCTGCGAGTCACAAATAAAGGATTTAAGATTAACCACATATTTTTGAAGAAAATAATCCAAATAAGATGACAAATTTGATGTTAAACTATTTATACCTGAAACTATCTGTCTTCCAGGATGATTCTGTATCCTCTTATGTATTTTTGGGATATGTTAATAAAAAGCAGTACTTGGATTAGGAACAAATATATATTTGTTTCAATTCTTATAAAGCCTTCCATTCTCTTCCTGTAAGATTCTTGGGTTTTTCATTTTTGGACTTCCTAATCATCTCATAATTTCTAAGGACCATTTTGTAAAAATTATCTACATATGGTCCCTTGTGATTAGAGGGATATAATTTAGACGTTCCCTTAAAATTAGTCCTCACAAATTGGTTCATCTCATTTGTATCAGGTTCAAGACCTGCCGAATCTGAATTTACTTCCAAAATAGTGAGGATGTTTTCTTCCATATGCATTCCTTTGTTGTTTTCCTCTTTTAATTCTTGTTGTTTAAAAAAATCTTTTAAGGGTCAGCTTCCATTGGAAGTGATTTAAGTCCACAAAGAAATTGAAACTATTTGGCTATTGATCAGGGGCATATGCTAATCCTTTCTGCAGAAGTGAAACTTGACTACTGGTGATGTTAATAGATGAGAGGTTAATAATGCTGTTTTTCATTTGTCCTGATGGGATTGGTTCATTTTTATAGTTTTCTTTTTTCTTTCCTCCTCTACATCCCCTAGTTCTTCCCCTTCTTGTCTTTTTCTTCTGTTTTGGTTCTGACTGCTTGCATCCTCCAATAATGTCAAGGTGGGATTCTTTTGATTGCTGGTCAGTCTTCTTGCAAGTTCCAAAAAAGTAGAAGTAGATGGTTGTGGTGATAAAACATTCCTTTCCACATCAACTATTTGCTGTAAATCCTCCCTACTATTAATAGTTTGTAAAGAAGGTACTGTCTTTTCCTTATAAGATACATTTTCCCTTTCCTGATCAATTTCCGTAGGATTTTTCACTTTCTATTTCCCTTACCAAATCCTGCAAAGTATCTTTTTCCTTCAATACCTCGTATCTATTTTCTCCTAAATGAACTCTACTTTCTGAATTCTTTTCTAAGTCCGTAGGTTTCTTAGCAGTTATCTTTATATTTGTATTGGGTTCTGTTTCCTTCGAAACATACTGATTGTTCTTATTTCTATTTAATTTAAATCTAATATTTTGTTGGTAATTGGTATATCTATATTGGTTATTAGATTAAAAAAAAAAACAAAAAAAAACTATTTTGGCAATTATAAGTAAAATTTTGATTCTTATAATCCCCTTCATCTCTTTTAAATTTATTGAGCTTTCGGGTTTTTAGTTCATTTTCTAATTTATTAACATTCTCATTTGTTGCTGTAAGTAAAATTTTAAATTCCTTAGTAATAGGGAACTTTTCAATATTTTGATAAGCCATTTTAATTTTCTCTTCAATTTTATTGAGTTCTTGTTCCCTATATTTAATGATATGTTTTATTAGATCAAATGAACATTTTTCTAATATTTCATTCCTTATCCTGAAAGGAAGAAAATTTATTATTCCTTAAATCTCTAGGGATAATTTGCTTTTCCAAATAATTTTGCAGTAGGACAACATCCCACCGGTGTTTAAGTTCCTCTTTTAAGGGCTTGTTCCAATTGCAAGAAATATTTTGAGCTCTTTATTATCACAACCAGTTCAATTATTAGACTCAAATTGATCTTTAGAAAGAAATAATTTGATACTCTCCTTCCTAGTGTTCCGTTCCTTTACTGATATAGAAGACATTTGTCAATTATAAATAGTCTATATGTACAATTTTTTTCTAAAATAATTCTTATAATAATAGCACAGCAATCAAAGCAGCCTCAACAGAAAACCACCAAAAAACAGAAAAAGGTCAAAACTATGTGTTGTGGCGCTAAAGGTCACTGTAAAAAGTCTTATAATAAATCAAAGATGAAACACGAGGAATATAAAGTTAAAATATCCTAAGAAAGTTTCAATCTAAGACAAATGCATACATAAAGAGTATGCAATATAGACACTAGGGGATAAATTCCTTCCTTGTGGAGTGCTGTTCCTTTATAATCTGTTTTTGTTTTGTCTTGGACTGGTCTTTTAAGTGTTTGTAGAGAAAGGGGGTGAAGCAATCTTTTTCTTTTTTCACTCTAGAAGAGGTCGCTGCCCATCCAAAATACACAGGTGGAGGTGAATCAAGTACTATACAAACAGAAGAAAAGAGAAGGGCGCAGACCCTCTAAGAGTATATCTGTAGATTGTCAATATTATAAACCCCCTATTAGTTTATGCTCACCAGAACCACAGTATATCAGAGGCACATCTAGAATTAGATGATCCTCTCCCTGGGATCTTCTCCAAATGGAACCAGCACTCACACAATATGAATATAGTAATGTGCAATATTTATTTTTAAAATATAAAATACAATTCTTAATATTCCATGTAAGTGCTATATTAAAATAACTTTCCAACACATTTCGTATCAGTTAAGACACTTTTTCCAAGGATAAAATTAGCAAATATAGCATAAAATAATCTACAATTCTATTACAAATTTTCATACCTTTACAGACATATCTCGTTTGTTGCTCCGTGCATTCTCCCAGATAGAATGCTTCTGGTTTGTTAAATCACTTCCTGTCTAGATGGCGCTCGTGGACCGGATGAAAGCCAAGTTTGAGATTACAACATGGATGCCTACTGCAGCGAGTGCAACCTTTTGTGTGTAAGAGAATTCTTATTTGAATGTGGCCAGAATTTATTGAAAAGGATATAATCAAACTGTCTTTTTGTACAAAAAGTTAACCATTTGAGTGCAGGGGGTATGCAACTCATTGCTAAGCAATGTGTGGCATACCCCTTCTGGTACTTAAAAGATTAATTAAAAAAAAAATCCAAACGGTGTAATAAACAAAACTGAAACGTGTTTATTGCTGATAATGGCATAGAGTTAACTTTAGATCTTTTAGGGACATGATTTGGCTCGAAGTAAAGGATGGTTTTAGGAAACGAGGTAAAGATATGCAGCAAGTTGCATCCACTGTATCATTTTCAGAGATTCTTCCAGTCTATATGGAAGATGATGGCAGGATACAGCAAATCATTGACTTTAATTCACGGCTAGGGAAATGAGACCCAAGTACATGGATTTTACTTTGTTTCTTACACCAACTTTACTTTGTAACAAGGAAAACTGTACAACAAAGATGGTCTGCATCTTTCTCAAAAGCAAACAAAGGTTCTCAGTGAGCAGTTCAGAAGTTTTATTAATATGTGTTTAAACTAGTAGAGGAAGGCAATGGAATGATACAGGTTAGATACATGTGTCCCTATAGCATTGCGCAGATGATTTTGGGCAAGGTATGTCTGTAATGCAGTAGGCTTTGAGCCATGTGTACAAATGCATGCAGTTTATGGAATAAGATCACAGAACTAACTGCAGTAATAACCAGAGAGGATGCGGGGATTACAGAGACCTGGCACAATGAAACAAATGACTGGGAGGTAGTAATACCAGGGTATTTCCTATTTAGAAAAGGAGGAGTGAGTGCCATTTATGTCAAAAATAGTTAATTTTACACAGGAGAATACAAAGATAACATTAGAATATGAAAATAAGTTTGTTCCTCATATTAGGTGTGATCTATAGACCTCCTGAGCAAGCAGAGGCGTTGGATCAACTGCTGGTCGAGGAAATAAAGAAGATGACAGTGAAAGGTGAGCTTATTATAATGGGGGACTTTAAAGGGATAGTAATACTTCATTTTAACTTTATTTTATTTTGTAGGCATTAAAAAAACACGAAGAATGATGTAAGTCTTCTCTCAAACCTTTATGGTTTGAGAGATATTCTCAAGCAAAGTTTCCCCCTCCTGCCCCTTTTACCTAGTGTAAGCCATCTCTTCTCAGATGTGGAATGCAGTCTATAGACCAGACAGATAACAGAAGGGGACAATCTTATTCCTATGAAAACAATGAAATCCCTGCCCCCCTTGACAAGCTTTTCAGGTTTTTCCCTTATCTTAATTGAAGATTGTCCCTCTCTGCAGTCTACCTGGGCACCTCCCTTCTGCTCTGGCTGAACAGTGTTACATCAGTAAAAGGGGCGGGAGGGGGACACTTTGTCATTGAATTACTCTGGAACTACAGCTCTGACAGAATTGAAATAACACTCTCCAAAGTCCAAATACTATGATGATTAATTAGAGCTGCTTTTATTATGAAACATTACTATCCCTTTAATCTGCCTGATGAGCCAACTAGGAAGGAAGCCATACTAGATTTATTATTTACAAATGGAGACTTGGGGCTAGATTTAGAGGCAGCCGTTAAACTATCCGCTAAGTAAAAAGGCACATCGGCCGCAAAGAACACATGGTTTACGGCATATATAAAGGTAAGAGTACAAGAATAGCTATCGGGCGTAGGCACAACAAAAACACGTAACACAAAAACCAGCTTCGCACCGTGCGTCCCAAACACCCGTTAAAACACAACTTAAGTCAAAATGTAACATTACTGCTGCCGTTGTCTAGCAAGCCTGATAGATGCACAAACAAAATTCAAACCTACAGCCAGTCCCAAGGCCCCAAAGTATCAAAAACGTTCAAATACACCTATATATCTCAAAATAACGGCCACACCCTGTCTGTGTTTCGAGTTTCAGCAAGCTAGATCACAGGACCCAGGAGTGGAGGATAGGAGAGAGAGAGAGAGACAGAGAGAGAGAGAGACAGAGAGAGAGAGAGAGAGAGAGAGAGAGAGAGAGATAAGGTACAAGGATCTTGGAGAGGAGAGAATTACATTTAAATAGACACATAGCACACTTTTGCACATAGCACATACATCCATACAAACACAAACACACAGTCTTTTTTTTTTTCATCACACGTTACACATTTTAAACTTTATTTTGACAGTGAATCCGTGAGTGAAAGTGTGTGACAGAGAGTGAGTGGGATCGAGTGTGTCTGTGAGGGCTTGTGAGAGTGCTTGGGTGTGAGTGAGTGAATGATGGCCAGGAGAGGAGGACAGGAGAGAGGGATGGGGGAGAGTAGTGGAGGAGGAGGAGGAAGGTCAGGAGGGTATCCCTCAGCAGAGCAGGGGTGGGAGAGGGAGATCTGCAGGGCGGAGGGGGACCAGGCCCACAAGAGCAGGCACACAAAGAAGAGGGACAGAACCAGCAGTGGGATGAGAGGTAGTTCCTGGGGACCACCACACACAGGCAGGGGCAGAGCAGGCAGGACACTCCGGTTCTGACTCCTCACATGCCGGAGCTGAGGGGGACAGGGTCAGGGATCCCCGATATACCGAGGAAGAAAACATGGCCCTCGCGGAGGCTGTGCTGGAGAAGGAGAGTGTCCTCTTCCCGGGGGAGAGACTCCCTGGCCTGGCTGCGAGGAAGCAAGCTACCTGGAGCCAAATCTGCAGCCGAGTTAATGCGGTGGCCACCTGCAGACGGGATGTGGACTCAATAAAGAAGAGATGGGGCGACTGCAAAAGGCAGGTGAAAAAGAAGATGGGGGATGCCGCCCTGCACGCCCGAGCCACCGGAGGTGGGCCACCTGTCCCCATCACCTTCAGCGCATGGGAGGAGAGGCTGCGGCAGACACTGTCATCTACCCTCATTGAGTGGGTCCCTGGAGGATCAGACATGGGGGATGAGAGGAGCCTACACACCACTGGTAAGTGCATCACCCCAAAACCACACACCACCTCAAAGCACACACCCATCACAAACAAACACACTCACATCCCACCATCTGCCCTTCATTCATCCACACAACTGCACCAACACAGCACCCTGAGGGTTTAAACAGGACGCAAGACAAGGACAAATGTCAAGGTTCAACAAGGCCAAAACCTGTCCAACTCCCTGGTTAACCCTCATGTTGCTGTGCTGATCACACACAATACACACAAACCATGCTCAGAAAAGTGTTGTATGTCAAACATCACAATTGTTGTCACACAATGTTACCCATGTTCCCACAGGGAATCCAGCACATAACCCCATGAGTGCTAGAGGGATTATCAATGCATCGATCAACAATGCTTTGGCAACCCCTCCGGTACTCAAAGGGTTAACCAGACAACAAACACATGTCGATAGGTTAACAATTACATGACACATAGGGGACATTCACTAAGCGGTGAAAAAGAGCTGATGTAGAGAATTTGACACTTACATACCCTCACTTTACCAATTACAATGTTAGTCTATGGAGAATATCCAATAACATGAATCAAGCTGCACAGGCCCCATTTATGGACTCCATAGAAAACATTGCAGATGGGGAAATGAGGTCAGCGGAGAAGTCAGCATCATAATCAGTTCATCAGGTCCACTTAACCGCTTATCGAATCACCAACAGGATGGATCAGGTCACAAATCACAGTGCCATTGAGAATAACTGCTTGTATGTGCAACACACAGGCCAAAAACGATTACACATAACAAAAGGTGAAACAGTTGGCCTTGGTGTTGTGTATGCAATCATTTACTCTAACTTGAATTTACATATCTCACATTTGATTCACATATGGATCCTCAGGAGTGCTGATGCCATGGATGGATGGTACACCAGACACTATTTGCAGGATACATATGGGAACCAAGTATGAACCACTGAGGTTTGGTCAATAACAGGCCATGAATTATGGATATCTATGATCGGGTCTGGCTGCCTCACACAGAAGGATGGATGGGCTGATCCAGGAAAAAAAAGGCCTCAATCAATGATATCCTTCAATACTGGCTTGATTGTTGCCCCTCAGGATTCAACTTGAACAGACCTCATGGACAGAATCCTGTAATGTACATCAATCCCTGATTGCCACGGTGGTATCTCATGCATCACAATGCAATGCATAGGATACCATCATGACAACCAGAGAGTGACATGTAAAATCTGACAAAATCCAGCACTGTACGGGATGAACTGATAAAATAGGGATGAATACCACTTGAATCACACTGCAGATCAATTACAAAAAGATATGTACAGAAAGAATAACGACCAGATATGTAGGTGGATATGTCCCTTTCAAATGGGTACAAATATGTCCCAACGAGATGTGAAACCAGAGTTTGGTTCAGTACGTGTGATTGTCCTACTGCCCATATATGTGCACCCTTAACAAACTAACTCATATTGATATCATCATCAGAGTACACATACCTAGTATATTACACCTTCCTCGGATGGGTATCAGTGGTATCAATGAAAGTTAGTTTGTGATGGCTGCACATATATAGGCAGTAAGACAATCACATGTACTGAACAGCTCTATGGGTTCATATCTATCAAGGATATGTTTGTACCCATATGAAAGGTACATATACACACATATCAGACCATATTCCTCACTGTGTACCTTGGCATGGCAATGGTTAATTTCACCTTGATGTAACATTGCAGGCATCATGAAGAGATGTTTAGAAAGATGTTGCTGTATGTGACAGCTGGAGATGTCAGTCATATGACCACACGGAGGCTCTTCAGCGGACACCAAATTGAACCAATTGGAGACGGATCCATCATTGACATGGTCCACAGAGCGTGCTTACAAACCAGGAACACTTTGTAGACAATGCCAAAGATGTAGTTATCTCCAAATGGCTCAATTTTAAGTCTGCTGAAGAGCCTCCGTGTGGTCAAATAACTGACATCTCCAGCTGTCACATACAGCAACATCTTTCTAAACATCTCTTCATGATGCCTGCAATGTTACATCAAGGTGAAATTAACCATTGCTATCCCGTTAAAGAGATAGTAATACCTAAAATGTGAAAGGAAAAATATATGTCATAGGATTGATCCACCGGTTAAAGCAAGGGTATTCCCACTGCTGAAAGGTGTTTCATCCCAAGAGTATAACCGCTCAGAGTTGAATATTCCATGGACAATATCACTGTGGCCTGAAAATGTACTATGCCAATGTTGCAAGACCATCCTCTGGCCAGCTTTGGTCCAGGGAGCATAAATCCACAAAGGATGAAGTGGCAACAGCGCAAATGTACAATTTCAGGCCACTGGGATGTGGCACCAAAGGAATTCAGTTCTGAGCTGCGATACACGTAGAATAAAACACCCTTCACCAGTAGGATTATCGTTGTTTCACACAGGGGGATAAACCCTACAACATATATGTCCCTTTCCACAGATCAAGTATTAATATCAATTTGACACCATCATGGCTAAGTTTACTGATCACACAATCTCAATCCTCCACACAGGTTATGTGCCTCCAGCACTCCAGGAGCCCATGCAGGAGGCCACCTCACCACCCAGTGAGGAGTATACAGAGGAGGGGACCAGCCAGTGGGCACCGTACCCAACTACATCCACACCTATTGCCCAACTGGCTGCCCCACCTCTGGCTGCCCCACCTCTGGCTGCCCCACCTCTGCCTGCACCACCATATTACAGTGACTGGATGCACCCCACCACCTCCAGGAGCTATTACCCTCCAGAAGCAGCCGCACCACCACCACCAGGGAGGCAATGGCTGCCCGGTGATGTGGCCACCACCCAATACGGGCCATACTCACAGATTGACCTACCCTCCTGGATGGCTCCCCAGCATGACCCCAGGTATGATCCTAGGTGAGGGCCAATCACATACCAGTGGCCAAGGTTTGACCCATGGCCACTCGACTACCAACACCTGGGCCTGCTTGGGGAGCCCCAACACCCTATGCGAAGGGACGTGTTTACCCCACCACCTCCACCAGCACAGACATCGGTGGGCAGCAGTGGGTCCATTGATGTGGTGGGCACATACCCATCTGCAGCACATACAGCAGCAGCTGAGGAGGACACTGCAGCAGCTGAAGGGGACACTGCAGCAGCAGATTCACCAGGCACAAGCATCACCAGCAGTGAATGCCCCACGGGGATGGAAGCAGAGTGTATGGCTCTGCAAAGGAGACTACTCCGGTCAAGCCTCTGCACCAATGACAACATCACCCGAGCCGTAGGGAATCCCGGAGAAACACTAACAGGATATCATGAGGATCAACACTCAACTCCATCAGCTCCACACGGGGGTGATGGACATGCTTGCACAGGTACTGGTGGAGTTGAGAGAGCTGAACCGCACGGAGAACTTACGTTTAGAGAGGGAGAACCTGAGCTCCACAGAGGGATCCACTGCCCCCACCACCCCCTCTAATGTGACCCCCGAAGCCACACCTAGGGGGCAAAGGGTGACCAGGAGATCATCCAGGTTATCCACTTCTGCCACACAGTCTAAGGCCCCCCCCCAAAAAAAAAAAATAAAATAAAATGCCCAACATGTTACATTTCCCCTGAATAAAGGAACATTGTGCTTTTGAATCCTGTCTGATCTGCTTTGTATTTGGTCATAGATTGGGTGGCAGAGTTGTCTCCAATGCATTGCCAAACAATGCAGTGAACACAACTTCTGCCTAGGTAAGATGTTTGTGAGATGTTACAACATGGGTACACACACACACACACACACACACACACACACACACACACACACACACACACACACACACACACACACACACACACACACACATATCGTTGTACAAATTCAACTGGAAATATATCCCTGGAGCCATATTACACAACTGTGTTATATGGCGATGTTGTGTGTTGATTTTGAACAACAAAACATACCCCTTAGCACAACAATTGGTACAACATTGAACATTCGTCTACATCAAATGTTGTGTTTAACCCTTTGATAGCCAGAGTGGTAGGCAACGCATTGCAAAGAAATGCGTTGGGTACCACTCTGGCACTCAGAGGGTTAAGGGGATAACCAAACAAACTGCTATGTGACTTAGCAGTGACATAACAAGCAGGACAGATAAATGGGACCTGCATCAATGTTGTCTTTGACTCAAACACTCATTGTGCAACTGACTTACTGGGGAAGCCAATGTTTTTAACCTAGGATTTCAATGTGTAGCACACACATTGATATCCTGGGGTGAGCATTGGGGCCTCCAGTGAGTTGTTGTTTTTCCTAAGACTTCACCAGTGAAAACACTTGTCCACTTGGTCTGGTTGTTCGTTGATGTAGCCCATGTAATGTGATATGTCTAGGTGGAGCAATATCACAGAACATTGATAATACTGAGCAACACAGAAACTGTGGACAGGAATTCACTGTGGAAGTATGTCCCCTGTATCACCTCTTTATCACTCCCACAACACATGAGTGTATCACTGCCACCATCTGTTTGCGTGAATACATCACAGAGTCCAGTCACTTGCAAACAAGTGGTGGACTCCTGTGATGTGGGTGATGCCTTTCCATGTATGGGGGATACTCTATCCTGAGTGTGGTTATGCATTAACAAATGTGTAATCCAATATATCCTCATACAGACACAGATGACTGACTAGTGATGGTTCATCTTTATTGTGTCTCAAAGTACATTAGAACGTACATGTGTTTTCTGTGTGTATTGCCTATATGCATTGAACACTTGTATAAGAACACTAAATGTACTTTGAAACTAAATCGTACTACTTTAGTAACACTGCTGTCCTGCTCATGTGTTGTCCACAAGGTTTGACAACTCTGTAGATGAGCATCCTAACTGTACAGGTTATTACACTTGTGAATTTGTGTTTTCTGTGTCTATATGAGAATGTTCCAGTAGAGGTCTGTGTGAACCTCAGGTCAAACATTGCATCACTAACAACATCACCAGAAATAGCAAGGGGTGATCTTCATGAAGGTGTTGTCAAGACATCAATCCAGTCACATGGAAGATCTTCAGTTCAAGGATGGATCATGTTATGGATGCCTGTGGGACAAGAGGACAGGATTTGGAGCAATAGACCTGAACTGATCATCAAGAAACAACAATTTCGACTTTATAATCCTCTCAATATTCTTGATTACAGGTGAGTACACAAAACATTGCTTGACAATGTGTTGTGTACTCATCTGTAACCAATTATGTGGAGAACTAAGGACATGTGCCCCAGCCCTATGGATATGTGCCCCTGACATGAATACACACATCAACAAGTGTTCAGAGAACTCCATGGAAGTAATGAATTTGGTCTGCCACTGTGAAAGTGACAGTGGCAGCCCAATGTCATTTGTTCCCTGGAACTATTAGGACATATTTGTTGATGTGGTACTGATAGGTGAATTTAGATTGTGAGCCCCAATGGGGACAGGAACCAATATGAGTGTAAAGCGCTGCGGAATCTGTGTGCGCTATATAAATAAAGGATTATTATTATTATTATTATATTATTATGTGTGTATTCAGATCATGGGCACATATGTCTGCACACTCACAGGTCAGCATGGAGTCCCTGGTAATCTGATCTACGTTTCATGACCTCTACGTTGTGTGACCATACCACTGTACATCCACCCCTGTGCTGCTCTTCTCAGCTCTAGCACAGTACAGGTCCCATATTGAGTCCAATGGCCCTTTAACCCCTGATGTGACGGAGTATTATCCAATGCATAGCATTGGATAACACTCTTTTGCTACAAGGCTAGCATGGTTGCTCTGGCTATGATCATGGCAAATCAAGTTAGTTGCTGTCAATCAAACCCTGTAAGGCGATGAACATGGGTTATGTGTTGTACGTTGTTTCTCCTGAGGGTGTGCGTGATATCCTTGGGGTCTGTATGTCAATGTGTAGAGGGGAATGGAGGATGTTTTTTGAATCCCCACACACAATATGCCACGTCCATGGTATGATTGATGTTTGGGGCCATGCTGCTACCAGTGCAGTGCTGTGTCAATGTTCCTGTGAGGTGAGACAGAACATCATGTGCAGTGTGGTTAGTGTCACAGGACTGATGGGGGACTTGCATGGATTGTTTGCATGCCTGTGTTATACTCACATGTAAAGTGTTCTGTGATGAGCCTGTCTCTGATCTGCGTCCCTCTCAGGGTCTCCTCAACATGGCCGATGTCCATGGGCACTTCATGTATGGGGGGGGGGGTGTCCTGTATGTGATCCAGCAGCCTGGTGTCCACTGCGATGTTGTGCAGTATTGCGCACGCCACAATTATGTCGCACACCTTTCCAGGTGCATACTGCAGTGCTCCCCCCGAGTGGTCCAGACATCGAAATCTTGACTTGAGGAGGCCATAGGTCCGCTCGATGGCATTCCTCGTTCTGCCATGAGCCTGGTTGTACCTTTCCTGGACATGTGTTTGAGGACTGGCCACAGGGGTCAGTAGCCAGGACTTGCATCCATAGCCAGCATCACCTGTGTAATGTGAGTGACATGGTGAGACAGGGAGCACATGTTGTGTGAATTATGTTTTGTGTGGTGGACGTACTAGCTGTGGGTCAGGAGCATGCTGAGCAGCGTTGTGTGTACACCTGTGTATGTGGTGTGACTTTGTATTGTGAACTCACCCAAAAGCCATCCCCCTGTAAAAGTTCCATTCTCGAAATCTCTGTGGACTGAGGAGTTTTGGAGAATGTATGAATCATGTGAGCTGCCAGGATACTTTGCACAGACATTATCCTCATATGGCTGTCACACACCATCTGCACGTTGAAGGAGTGAAAGTTCTTCCTGTTGATGAATAGCTGTGCGTCACGTGCTGGGGCTTTAATCCGGACATGGGTGCAATCTATAGCACCCATGACACTGGGCATGCCTCCCCTTGCGTAAAAGGCCTGCTTGACGTGTATCCAGTCCATGTCGGTGGTGGGAAAATGTATATAGGTACTGGCCTTGCTTTTGAGGGCTGGCAGGACCTGGGCCAGCACCCTGGAGAATGTGGCCTGTGACATGCCAGATGCGTAACCCTCAGTGGACTGGAAGGCCCCACTTGCCATAAAGTGTATGGCACACAGGCCAGTTAGGGCATGGTTGTGGATGTAGATGGGATCTACCTGCTCCTTGATGACCTCATACAAGGCAATGATGCTGTCAGGCCTCAACCTGTAGCGATCAATTACCTCATCATCGGTCATTCCAAAGAGGGTGACCCTTGGGCGGTATACCCTGGGCCTTGGTGGTCGTCTATACATCCTCTGCTGCTGTGGAGCATCCTGTTGCTGCAGCTGTGCATCTGCAGGCAGGTGCTGTCCTCAAGGTGGGGATGGACTCCTGTGTGGCTGCTAAGCCAGAGCCTCCTCACTTGCAACAGGTGAAGTCTGTTGATCAGGCTTGCTTGTAGGTTGCTGATGTTCCCCAGCTCTCTCCCTTGCACGACTTCTCCGCAGTCTTCGCAACAATATGTAACCCAACATACTGATTGCTCTCTCTATCTCTCTCTCTCCCTTCCTGAGTGGAAAACAAGCCACAAGTGAGTGTGTTGAGTTGTCCCTTTAAGTACTTGATAGGGCTTTGTGTAGGTGTGGTGATGAGGTGAGTGCTGACCAATGGTAAGTTGTTTTTGTCCAGCTAAGTGTTTGCAGGTGTGTGTGTGTGTTATAAGATGTTGTGTGTTGTGCTTGTTATGTGTCTGTCATTTGCGGGGGTGTAGTTGTGGGGTGCAGGTCGCATGTTGATGTTGCACAGGTGAGCTTGTATTTGCAGGTGTCCGCTTTGTGTGATAACCCCCATTGTTCCATGCCATGTTGTGTTGTTGTTTTTTTGTGTGTCGTTGTCCCTGTGGTGTTGCTTGTTGTTGTGTGTGGAGTGATTTGTGCTGTGTGTCCATGTTTTTGTGTTGTTTTGGCATTGCACGGGTTAATTTTTCCATTTACATGGTTGTGCGGTAAGCATTTTGTGTGTTTTCCTATGTAACGGGTGTTTTGTTTTGCCCGTTAAGTGTCTAACGGCTAAGAAAAGTGGGACTTAACACTTTGCCGTTAGGTGTGTCTTTTTTTTCAGCCGTTACCAGTACCGCAAGCCTTTGAATAGCTCTGGGGTATGTTGTTCCATGCGTCTGAATGCACGTAAGTGTATCGGCCGTAAGGATTGTGAAACTGCCGTTAGCTGTTCTTTAGACGGATCTTTGAATTGCTACATGGAACTTAACGCACCCGTTAGTGATTTTTTTTTTTTTTTACTAACGGCTGCCTTTAAACCGAGCCCTTGGTGTCAGATGTATCTGAGTGTTTGGGCTCCAGTGCTCATCAAATAGTGTGGTGTAACATAAAGACAAATGCTGAACTGCACCACACTACAACAAAGGTTCTAGATTTTGTAAAAAGGCTGATTTTTCTAAAATGTAAACCATATTTATGTCAGTCTTTAACAGCATGGTGATCTTTAGATTGTGTCCACAAGAAGTAGGATTTTATCAAAATCAACAGTCCATTGATTTAGACTTCTCAGTAAGGGTTAAAAGAAGAAAAAAAAAAAAAAAAAAAAAAAAAGGAAACCACTGTGGTACTCCACACAACTGGCAAATATAGTAAAGGAGGAGGATAGGTATCTGTACAAGGCTAGGCTGAATGAAGCTAAATGGATTATTAGATGTACTGAAGCACAAGCAAAGAATATTTTCCAGTCAATAAAAAAGGGGAAAAAAACATGTATTTTAGATATATTTAGATATACAAGTGAAAGGAGGAAAATTAAACAAGGAACACTTAGACTTAAGACAACATATGGAAATTTTGTAAATGGGGCTAAAAGTCAAGCTGACTGTCTAAATGAAGACTATTTCTGTACAGTTTTTACAGAGGAAGGTCAAGGGATGGGACCTCTAAGAAAAAAATGGCAAGACATAGGAGCATACCTGGGAACTTTTGAGGCAGGTTTAACCCTGTCAGTGCCCAACAGGGAGGAAAATGACGCGATTTGCATCATAAAAGGGGCGGGGTCTAGTCGGGGGGGGGGGGGGGCGCGGGCGGGGCCAAAAAAAAAAAAAAAAAAAAAGAAACCCTGAAGAATGGAGGTAAGAGGGAGGGGAGTGGGAGGAACCGGGCAGGATGGAGCACAAGTGGGCAGAGTTTCTACTTAAACTCTGCCCACCCGGTGATTCACACATTGCCCCGGAGACCCGGTAATTCACTCTGAAATCCGGAGTCTCCGGGGCAAAGCTGGAGAGTTCCCAGGTATGCATAGGAGGCATGCATGTTTACAGAGGAAAAAGTTCTACTTCAACTCTAAGGTTCATGATGTGCAAATTTTGTTCTGCAAATTTGATCAGTTGGTTGCCTCTTTAGTCTCTTTTTCCAGTATCCTGTGGTCCGATCGACTTTTCACCATTTTGGAGCTTAACAATTCTTGCATTGAAATCTCCCATTATAAATTTGTAGTGGTAATTGTCCTGTTTGTAAAGGCGTAATAAATCATTATAAAATTCCTCAACTTCATCATCACTATGGTTACTTGTAGGGGTATAAATTTGAATGATTTGAAGACTATAGAGACTGTTTAATTTTAAAGCACAGGAAGCAATTCTTTCAGAAATACTGAGTCTGTCAGTCTTTTGTTAATCAAGAATCTGATTCCTCCACATGGTCCGTCTTTGGTTCCTTTATAGTATAGCCAGTGTCCATCTTCTAATTTTGTCTAAATTTACATTTTGTTTTGGTTTTTTTGTGTTTTTTTTTTGAGTCTCACATAAGCCCATAATGCCCCTATTGATGTTACTTCTTGTACTAGTTCCTCTAAGCTTGAAGCCTTACTTATAGATTGAATATTAATCATTCCAGTTTTAAAGACCAAAGGCAGCCTGATAGAACCTGGTAATTCTTAGCACCCTCTGCCATTGAGCTGGTCTTCCAGCTACCATAGGAAGTAGATCGCAAGTCTCCAGGCAATGAAGACTATTGTTTTTGTTGTGAAGCCACACTGAGGGAACGGACCATAATCTGTCACTCTGGTCCAATGAGGGCTGGCAGATTTTGGATCTATTTAGTCTGGTGTCTTAGCTTTGATCAGCCCGCCTTGCGTGACTCTGCCAAAAGTAAATGCTCATGATGGCCCGTGTATGTGTGTATATTATATATAAAAATATATAATATTATATTATATATAAAATATAAAACACAGTCTGTGCATTGGATCTATGGCATTGCCCTGCACGGACCTTGCGGTCCTTACAGGGAATTACCATTGGCTTAAAGGAAGAGGTGCTGACAGGGCATTGCTGAAAAAGGGTGGCAAATGGAAGCTGACTGCTGAGACCCTGTCAGGCTGTCGGATTGCACTCAGTTGGGGGTGAGAAGATGAGGATATGCAGGGAGGGAGAGATTCAGCGGCAGATGACATTTATTTTAGAGAGACAGGAGGAAGACAATATTATCATAGCACTCTTGTTTTCCCATAAATAGTAGAAGCCAGCATGGTGCTTCAGTTTGTGAGGTGATATCTCTGCATGGATGGAAAACTGATTAAAATATGTCAGAGACTTGTAAATGGAACCTTTTCAAGCTGATCTAAATTTGTAAGTGGGGTGCCACACGGGTCAGTCCTGGGTCCAACTCTTTAACTTGATTATTAATCATCTACAAGTAGATTTTGAAAGTAGTGCTTCAATCTTTGCTATAAGAAAATACATAAAAAGCAAGATGTCTTTTCTCTGAAGAAAGATTTGGATAAACTGAGTGAATAGGTAGAAGTGTGGCAGATGAGGTTCAAAACAAATGTAAGGTTATGCTAGAAATTTTGCCCTTCTTTACCCTTTTTCTGAAGATGCACTGCAGTTGTGGGGCACTTCTCCTGAAGTTGATTTCCATATTTTTCAACATTTTAAACTCACAGCACTGAGATAACTGATGCAACAGTATTTAAGGACCAGGTGGATTATTTTTTCAAAATTAACTTTAAGGCTGCAGGTGCCATATTGTGCCCAGCCTTGGTTACAACCTGTATGAGAAGAGCCAAGGGCATTTGTTGTGGTCGTTTAATGGATGTGGTCCAGAAGGAGTCCGATAAGGGCGATCTTGTTCATATGATTGCCAAAATTCATGAATCGAATGCCTACATTTGTGAGGCAACCATGGATATGATTAAGGTACTCTCTGTAGCGGCACACTGTACCCTGTGATAATTTGATCTGCTAATCAGTCTTCTAAGAGTCCCTGATATCCTTACCATTCATGGGCAAACAACCCTTTGTTCTGAATTGGATACAGTCACTGGCCTTGCCTCTAGGGGCAAGAGTTCTCCTTTATCCCAGTTCACACCTAAGCATCAGTCTTTCCCTCAAAAGTCTTGCTTTGTTATTCCCCTCCACTACTACGCAATAGAGACCAAAGCTCATACCCCTTCATTGAGCCAACCCTGTTTCAACCCCAAACCAAGACTGGCCTGGTTGGGCAAGAAGAGAAGTCCTCCACTGACCAGTTTTCCTCCTCATGACTTGTTGCTTGCCGAATTGCCTCAGTCAATAGAAGGCATCTGCTGCAGTTCTGTGATGTGTGAGCCCTCTTTGTTGCAGTTCAGTGGGTTTTATGTCATAAAACCCACTGAACTGCAACAAAGAGGGCTCACACATCACAGAACTGCAGCAGATTTCAAGGACCCTCCTCTTTATGTCAAGGTTTCCTTGAGACACTATGAGGGCTGTTCTGTTCCATCAGATGTTTAAAGCATTGGTAGACATGAAGGTCCTGGTTCCAGTCCCCTACCAGAAATCTTTTCTGGGGTTCTACTCCCTTCTCTTCATGGTTACCAAAACAAACTGATGTTGCCATCTAGTTTTAGACCTGAAACTTCTCAATCAATTGATTCATGTGCTGAGATTCAAGATGGAATTTGTTTGGTCATATCCACTACATGTCCGTGGGAGTTTTGAGCTTGTCTGAACATAGTGTTTGTGTGTCTTCATGTTCTAATTCATCTACAACATCAGAGATTCCTCAGCTTTTCCTTTCAGGATCGCTCCGCAGGTTATCACCAAACTTATGGTGGCATTGTCTGGCCATATTCAGGCACAGGGGACCTCCCTTTCACCTTGTTTGGATGACCTTCTGCTGAAGGCACCTTCTGAGGACACTTTGTGGCTCCATCTTCAGATGTGTGTCTTCATTCTATAACATAACAGCTGGGTGATCAACCTCAACAAGTCTTTATTGTCCCAGCCCCAATCTCTCTTCTTTCTTGGCATGAGATTTGACACATTCCAGGGAAAGGTATTTCTGCCAAGGGACAAGGCTCAGATGTCCCAGCGCATGCCTTAGGTCTGGCTCACCTGTTGGCACCAGTGCAGGACTTCATGAGGGTGTTGGGTTTGATGATTTTGGCAGTGGAGGCAGTGATACACACTCAGTTTCACACGTAAGCCCTGCAGCTAGATATTTACATAAACTGGTCAGATAGCAGTGGTATGTCTCCTGCATAAAGTCCCTCTTGTAGCCCACAAGATTAGATCTGCACTGGTGGCTTTAGGAAACCCAAGTGACATTGGGTCAGCCATTAACCATAGTGGATTGGTCTATAGTAAAGACGGACACCAGTTGGAGGGGGCTACTGTTGGCTCTCAGGTGGTACAGGGTCTCTGGTCCAGTCACGAGAACCAGCTTGATCAATCAGTGTGCTGGAACTTTGATTTGACTGGTTCTTCAGCAATGGTCCCAGTCGCTTTGTTGTCTCCCTTTACAATCTTGTGAGTGCAATCGAAACCATGTCTTGCGAGCAATAAACATTTTTTAAGTAATAAACAGAAAATGGTGCTTTGTATGCTATCGTCCTCTTCCACATCGTTTTCTTAATGCTTCTACCTTTCTTGAAAACAGCATCAGAAAAGTTTCAGAAATGTACAATATATTTATAGATTGTGTCAAGATGGTCTGAAGTTGTGTTCAATCAACACAAAGATACAAGCAGATGGTTGAGGCTGGTGGAGAACAATGGTAAGTCAAGGTTCAAAGTAGAAGTCATTACCAGAGATCAGAGAACACAAAAAAAGCACCCGGAGAGGAACAGGAACTCTAATAATCGGGTGAAGATTCAGGAAAGGGATTCTGATCAAAATAGGCAGACCTGGCCAATTAGATGCCTGAAGCTACCCATTAACATGTATTTCTATGTAAAATGAGGCATGCAAGAGTATGCAATGGATGGCCATATGAACACGAGAGCACAGTGACTTACACACAAGCTCACAGGTGCATGCATGAGGTAAAAAAAGAGGTGCAGAAACATGTGCATGACCCAGAAGAGAAATGCACAAAACTAGCAAAGAATATGTGCAAGAGAGAAAGAGGTATGATAACAGTGCACAGATGTGGAGAAAATTATCTGGCTGCTATTCCCACATATTTTATGAAGCACCAAGCGCTACATAATTGGCATGAAATAATCTGATTGTGCTAGATAAAAATGTACTGGGTCATCAACATTATGCAACCCCCACTAAAAATCAGCCTTGCATCAGTCTACAGTTCATCAAATACCTTCCAGAGGCACTATAGCCTCAATGCAATATTTGGATTGGATGCTACTTTTGGACTGGAATTCCTGCAAACTGATCCTGTAACTAAAAAAAAAAAAAAAAAAAAAAAAAGAGAAATTTACTCACCGATATTTGTATTTCCTCTGTGTCCTTCGACGGCATGTACAGTGGGGAGATTGGCACCGCCCTTCAGCTAGTAGGACCGGGAATGACTGGGAATGAGGGAACTTTTCTGAAGATTGATGATCCATCCTAATCTGGAGAGGATATTCTGACATAGGTTTGTGCTTGCTATGGATTGTTGAATGGATGTCTCCATGATTAGAATGTCGTCCAAGTATGGCACAATCTTGATCTGATGTTTCAATCTGATTTCCGCCATTACTAGTGACATTACTTTGGTAAATACCCGGGGAGCTGTGGCAAGTCCAAAGGGTAATACCCTGAACTGGAAGTGTTGATTGAAGATGTGAAAGCGAAGAAATTTCCGATGAGATTCCCTGATTAGGATATGGTAATAGGCATCCCGAATATCTAATCTGGTTCGATATGCTTGTGGATAAAGAGCTTTCAGGGTGGATGCTATTGTTTCCATCTTGAAATGTTTGGTTAGAAGAAATTGATTCAAGTTCTTTAAGTTCAGAATTAATCGAAGTTCTCCTGTAGGCTTGGTAACATAAAAAAGCGTTGAATAAAATCCCCTGAATTTCTGAATGTTGGGGACTTCCTCTATTACTTTGTTTTGTATCAAAAGTGAGATGGCTTGTCTCATTTGTTGATATCTGGACTTGTGACAAATTCTGGAAGTCTTGAAACGAGGAATTTTGGGGACTTTCTTGAATTCCAAGGCATATCCCCTCTGAATGACTTCTAGAGTCCAGTCATCGTGAAATATGAGACTCCAGGCCTCCTGAAACTCCTCCAGTTTGCCCCCCACTGGAGGAGGAGGGGATGAGCTGGCTTCATTGTTGATAGGGGCCTTTTCTCTGGAAATCCTTGCGATTTTCTCCCCGCTGTCCTTGAGCTCCCCTTTTTCTATATTCAAATCCTCTACCTGGTTGATAATGCTTGGAATCTCGAAAGGACTGGCGTCTATATTGGTTTGATCTGGCCGGAGATCTTTTGCGTCTTCTATCTTGGGGCAAAAATAAAGACTTTCCATCTGATGATTTCTTAATTATCTGTTCCAGGGGATCTCCAAATAATGTTACTCCTGCAAATGGTAGAGATACCAGTTTGTTTTTGGAGGAAGGATCCGCTTCCCATGATCTAATCCACAGTGCTCATCTGGATGTAATAGACAGGGATGAAGCCTTAGCTAGTAATCTGATGTTATCTAAAGACGCATCACAAGAATAATTGATTGCGTCTTTAATGAGGCTTAGATCCTTCAAGATGCGGCTTCTGGACACTGAAGATTCTATTTTTTCTTCCATTTCAGAGATCCAAATTCGTAACGTGCGGAAGACTGATGCCATTGCTGTAGCTGTTTTCAGGTTATGTCCTATGGTGGAGAACTGTTTCTTTAGAGCGTTGTCTACCCTTTTATCCATGGGATCTCTGAGAACTGTCCCATCTTCTAATAAAATAGTGGTACGTCTGGCTGTTTGAGTTATCGCCGCATCAACCTTGGGTGGAGTATTCCAAGCACTGGTCTCTTCCTCATTAAAGGGGTACATTTTTTGGAATCTTCTGGATACCGAACAGCGTTTCCATTCTGACTTGATCATCTGCTGGATGGAACTATGAATAGGCATCTGAGGACAGGACTGTTTGTATCCTAAAAAGGCTGTGTCCATAACATCTAATTCTTTTTGGGTGTCTGACAACCCTAATGATTTCCTCATGGCCTTTACTAAATTGTCTACCTTCTGCAAGGGAAAATTCCCATCTTCTGTAATTTCCCCTTCTTCCGCTGAGGAATGTTCTGATTCCAGATCTATATAGCTTTCTTCCTCATCTTCTCTAGCTCTAGATGTGCCTTCATCTGGATCTGAGTGCCTAGGTCTCTTTCTGGCAGCTTCTTGCATTGATGAAAAGGTTTCTTGCATGGAACTTTTCATCCAATTCAGAAATGTCTGAAACTGAGCTGGAACCTCTCCTCCAGCAGCTTTTTGAAGACAGGACTCACATAACTTAGCTGGGTCAGAAATAGATAAGGTATTATCACAGCTCATACAGGGTTTAGTCTTACTCCCAGTTTTGTCTTCTTTTAAAGACTCTTGTTTAGTTTTATCAGCTTTCTGATCCTTAGATGCAGACATAAGAGAAACTGTGTATAATTCTTATACTATGAAAGAGTACTAGGCATTAATGAGACATTTGGCAATATCTTAGCAAGTAACAATACATTTCTTACCCTCCACCTCCTTAGGCACCATCCTCGGCTGTCCTTTATCCCCAGTGTGCTCCTCCTGCTTGATCTCGGCGTGCGTTCCATCGGTGGAACACATAACCTCACTTCCAGTTCCTGCTTCCGGTCTGTCTTTAGTATAGCGTCGCAGCTCGCCCGCGAGACGGCTTATCGCTTGGGGAGTGAGCAGATCGTTTGGGCACTGAGCTGAGCTGCCGGCCCAAATACATTTGACGAGGAGGTGGGAGGGAGAGCGCACTATGCAGCAGAGAGCGGCTTGGAAGCGGCTGACTGATGCGGGCAACAAACTAAATGACCGCGGTAAGGCTGGCCACCATGCAAAAATAAAAACTTATTAATACCAGTGGGAGAACCTGGTTCTCCGTCCTCCAGCTAGGTAGGACCAAAATTAACTGACTAAGGGAGGAAGTGATTGGTCTTTTAAAGATTTCATTGGTCCTACCAGCTGAAGGGCGGAGCCAATCTCCCCACTGTACATGCCGTGGATTGGACACAGAGGAAAAAAAGATTATTTGACTGTCTGTTGGTCCATGGATTTTTTTGTCCTCGTTTCTAAGTATCCATGTGACCAGTAGTCAATGCCACACGGCTCTCCAGATCCATCACTTCCTCAACCCTGGACCTCCACTGCGCCAAATTAGGTATAGTAGCAGACTTCCAATGAAGAGTATCACAGTGTACCTGTGGTGGCTGCTGGGATAGCCATCCTCTTCCTTGTCTTCCATCCTTGCACTATCCATGCGGGCGGTGGGCAGCTAGGTACCGGCCACTTCTTCATTCCTGTGTGGTCTTGTGTGAGCAGGAGAGCGTTAGCTGTTATGTAGCCAGTGACATCACGCTTGCTCTTGTAGGGCTCTGTGCTATTGCCTTTCCACCTCCTGGGGACTATGTAAACTGCCTTGAGACTGGGCTTAGTCACCCTTACGTGGTGGTTCAGTGCAGTAGCTTTTTGTGTCCTGTCTGAGTCTCACTGTGACCCGTGCTTGGCTTCCGATCCTCCTCCATTTGTTTCCCTGGCTTTGTCTGCCTACCCACATTGGTACTGACCTGTGGCACTGGCTGACTACACGCTGCATGTATGACACCTGGCTTGCCTGACTACCCACTGTTAGGTGAATAAGATAAGGGATACTCACTATTCGGATGCAGGAACCCAGAAGCAGGATAGTCGCTCTTACTGGAACAGCACACTGGGAGAGGGTCTGGAGAGAGACCACAGACCCCTCCCTAGTGTGAACTGCAAGCACGGGCAACGGAGTGCAGGAGTCAAGCCAAGGGTCTAGGAGCCAGAGGTCAGCGGAGTCCAGGAATCAAGCCAAGGGTCTAGGAGCCAGAGGTCAGCGGAGTCCAGGAGTCAAGCCAAGGGTCTAGGAGCCAGAGGTCAGCGGAGTCCAGGAGTCAAGCCAAGGGTCAAGGAGTCACGAAGCAAGGAACAGGTGAGGTAAGTAAGTACTGGGAGCTTCAGTAACACCATGTACAGGGAGCTCAGTGTTTAACCCCTTAACGACCGGGGAATCCGGAAGCGGAAGTTACTTGACGACCACGGAGCAATTTTTTTTTATTGCTCCGTTGGGTTCCGGACTCCCCGAACGGCGTGCAGCCGTGGGGGGAGCCCGGAACTCGATGACGGTCATAGTACGTCATAGGTCGTTAAGTCAAATCGACCCTTGACGTACTATGACCGTCATGGGTCGTTAAGGGGTTAAATAGGCTGTGGGCGTGCTGTAGCTGGAGAGGGGCGGAGCCGGGCGACGCGTTGCCATGGCGACGCCCGGGAAATCCCAGTACCTTGTCCAAGACACGCACACAAAGAAGGGCGGGTGTGTGCACGTCTGTCAGGGCTGCCTGCTGGGTCTGAGTGGGCGCCGGTCCTCAGGGAGCCAGAGAGGACTCGGAGTGGCGGCCGCCGCGGCTTCCCAGCGGGGGACAGGAGCCAAAGTGCCGATGCGAGCCCGGGCATTGCGGGAGGTAAGACCGGGTTGCCGACGGGCGGCCTGACAGTACCCCCCCCCCCCGAGGTGCGACCTACGGGCGGGGAATGGTGCGGGCCGATGAGGGTACCGTCTATGGAAGGATCAGATGCATACAGGGGCATGGACCTGTGAAGCCGGTTCCCAAGAGCGTTCTTCGGGGCCATATCCCTTCCAGTGGATGAGGTACTCGAGTCTGCCCTTGCGACATCTGGAATCAAGCACTCGGTGAACCACAAACTCCTCCTCGCCATTCACCATGACTGGGGCTGGTGCAACAGGAAGGCGTCCTGGGAAGGTGTTGGCTATGTAGGGCTTTAACAAGGACACATGGAAGACAGGATGGATGTGATAGGCGTCTGGCAACTGAAGTTTATCCGCAACCATGTTGATGACTTTCTGGATGGAAAAAGGTCCAACATACTTAGGACCCAACTTTTTGGCTGGACAGGAAAGCCGGATGTTCCTTGTGGACAGCCACCCCATGTTGCCCACCTGATAGACCGGAGCGGCAGAGCGATGGCGGTTGGCTTGGTCTCTGTAACTCTCCTGGGATTTCAAGAGGGTTTGTTGGAGGGTTCGGAACTGTTGTGTGAGACGGGAGAGGCGGTCAGAAGCTTCTGGCACGGATAAGTCTGAAGGGAGCCCAGGAAAAGAGGATGGGTGGAATCCGTAATTGGCAAAGAAGGGAGACATGGGTATGGATCGTTGGGTTTGGTTATTGTATGCAAACTCAGCGGTGGGTAGGTATTGGAGCCAATCGTCTTGTAGGTAGGTAGTGTAGCAACGGAGGTAATGCTCAAGTACTTGGTTAACTCTCTCTGTTTGTCCATTGGTCTGCGGATGGAAAGCGGTGGACAATGAGGGCTGAATCTGCAAATTTCCACAGAAGGATTTCCAGAACCGTGCCGTGAACTGGACTCCTCGGTCGGTGGTAATGCTCTTGGGCAGGCCATGGAGCCGGAACACGGAGGACAGGAATAAGGAAGCTGTGGTACTAGCAGAAGGAATCCCAATAACAGGTATAAAGTGGGCCATCTTGGTAAATCTGTCGACGACCACCATGATGGTATCGTGTTTGCAGGAAGGAGGAAGATAAACTATAAAATCCATTGAGATGTCGGACCAAGGCATGGAGGGTACTGGTAAAGGCCGCAACAGACCAGTCGGTGAAGTGCGAGGTACTTTAGTTTGGGCACAGATCGTACATGATCGCACAAACGGAGTAGCATCCTGTTGGAGTGTAGGCCACCAGAAATGTCTTTGGAGGAGATCCAGGGTCTTTTTGATTCCTCCATGACCAGCTAAGAGGGAATCATAACATCTCTGCAATACGGATAGTTGAACAGGCTCGGGCATAAAGATCTTTCCTTTGTACAACAGGAAGTGATTGGACCGTTGGATTGGAGGCGTAGTATCTGGGTATAGGGAACTGCTAGAGCAGAAGCGGATGTGTTCCATAACGTCAGCTGTAGTGGTTAGGAACACGGTTGAAGGTAGAATAGTGTCTACAACCTTGGGTTCGTTGTCACGGGTAACTGGGAGTCGGGAGAGGGCATCGGCTTTGGTGTTTCGGGTGCCTGGTCTGTATGTGATGTGCAGATTGAAGCGGGTGAAGAATAGTGCCCACCTGGCTTGTAAGGGGCACAGACGACGAGCTGCTCGGAGATATTCAAGATTACGGTGGTCTGTGTAGACTGTAACCAGATGAGAAGAGCCCTCGAGGAGGTGCCACCATTCTTCCAGGGCTTGTTTAATTGCCAGGAGTTCTTTGTCACCGATACCGTAGTTCTCCTCGGCTGGGGACAGTCTGCGGGAGTAGAAGGCTACAGGATGTAACTGCCCTGTCTCAGGGTGGCGTTGGGAGAGGATGGCTCCTAGAGCAAAGTCAGATGCATCTACCTCGACAAAGAAAGGGAGTGAGGTGTTAGGTTGAACAAGGATCAGGGCAGAAGTGAATTTCATCTTGAGTAGGTCAAACGCTGCTTGGGCTTCAGGTGTCCATTGAAACTGTGGTGCTTGTCGAGTCAAAGCAGTGATTGGCGAGATGATGCGGGAGAAGTTGCGGATGAATTTCCGGTAATAATTGGCGAAGCCTATGAATCGCTGGACTGCCTTCTTGTCTGTGGGTGTAGACCATTCAAGTACGGCAGAGACCTTTTTAGGGTCCATAATGACTCTTCCAGGTATTAGGATGAAGCCAAGGAAAGTCACGGTAGTGGTCTCAAACAAACATTTCTCCAACTTGGCATATAACTGATGATCACGAAGACGCTGCAGAACCTTCTTTACATGCTCACGGTGTTCGGTGATGGATGGTGAATATATTAAAATATCGTCCAAGTATACCACTAAAAAGGAATCCAGGAAATCACGAAAAACATCATTCAAAAAATGCTGAAACGTGGCTGGGGCATTACAGAGTCCAAATGGCATCACAAGGTACTCAAAATGGCCGTACCTACTCCAGAAGGCGGTCTTCCATTCGTCCCCCTCCCTGATGCGAACGAGGTTGTAGGCCCCACGGAGGTCTAACTTGGTGAAGACAGTTGCATCCTTAATACGGTCTAAAAGTTTGGGTATCAAGGGGAGCGGATAACGGTTCTATTGTGATTCGATTCAGGTCTCTATAGTCTACACATGGTTGAAGACCCCCGTCCTTTTTACCCACAAAGAAGATACCAGCTCCTGCTGGCGATGTCGACGGGCGGATGAATCCCTTTTCCAGGTTTTCCTCGATGTAGACCTTTAGATGGTGCAGTTCCAGCTCGGATAGAGGGAAGATCCTCCCGAAGGGTATAGGAGCTCCGGGTAGGAGATCGATGGGACAATCGTACTCTCTCCTGGGAGGCAATTGGTCTGCTTTCTTTTTATCGAAGACATCTAAAAAATCGTGATATGGTTTAGGTACTTTAGTAGGTTCTGAAGTCTGGTCTTGCAAGAGGAGTAGGGTTAAAGGAGTGTTTAGGCAATGATGCCGGCAGTAACTGGATGAGAACGACAGGGTGCCTCTGCCCCAGTTGATGTCAGGATTATGTAGCCATAGCCAGGGCAGTCCAAGGATCACGGGGAATAGTGCAGATGCCACTAAGTTGAAACTCATCCTTTCTGAGTGACGACTGCCCAAGGTCATCCGGAGAGGCAGGGTCTCATGCGTAATGGGTCCAGAAGGCAAAGAAGATCCATCAACTACCTGTATGTAGACTGGAGAGGGCTTGGTTTGTGTGGGCACCCGGAGTTGTCTAGCGAGCTCCTGGTCCATAAAACAGCAGTTGGCGCCTGAGTCAATGATGGCGAGGACAGAGATGCCGTCCCTGGTCCACTGCAATGACAGAGAAACAGAAAGGTGAGGAGAGCCACTGACGGGAGCAGAACTAAGACACACATCCAAATCAGAAGTCTTACCCATGGGGTTACGTGGTCTGCGGGGGCAGGAACGAATCATATGGCCGGGTTGGCCACAGTAGAGACATAAATTGTTTGCACGTCTGTGTGCTCTCTCAGCCTCAGAAAGTGGTCCTCGAGCAAGTCCAATCTGCATCGGTTCCTCGGGAGAAGAGGTGGAGTTTGGAGCACTGGAGGGTGGTGCAGGTAGAGCTTGGCGTCTTGGAGGAGGAACAAGTTGAGTTGACCGCTCCAGTCTTCTCTCCCGTAATCTGCGATCAATCCTGATGACTAGATGACAGAGTTCCTCAAGAGAAGGAGGGATGCCCACTCGGGCCAGTTCGTCCTTAAGGGCATCGGACAAGCCGAGACGAAATTGATCCATCAGGACAGGTTCGTTCCATTCGCTCTCGATGGCCAAAGAGCGGAATTCCTTAACATACTCCTCCACTGGCCTCCGTCCCTGCCGTAAGGCCCTCATGGCGATATCAGCAGAGGAGGCCTGGAGGGGATCATCAAACAGAAGGTCCATGGCATGGAGGAACGTATGCCAGGAGGTCAATGCGGGATCATTGGTGTGTAGCAACTGATGAGCCCAGGTCTGGGGTTCTCCGGAAAGCAATGAGATCACCGTTCGTATTTTAATGAAGTCAGAGGCATAAGTTCTTGGTTGAAGAGAAAACATGACCTGACAAGCTGTGATGAAGGTCTTATACTTCGTACGGTCCCCAGAGTAGCGTTCTGGAAGAGGAATTCTGGGTTCGGGAGTGTACGCCCTGTCTGAGGGGGGTACCTCTACGGGTGGCATCACCGGAGCAGAAGCGCCTGAAGGTGCAGAGCTGGTCTGCAGGTCGTGTAATTGATGCTGTAGATGAGTCTGCCCGGCCTGTAGGTCCTGCATGGTTTGCGTGAGGGAGGCAATCTGCCGAGAGAGGGCGGTGATAGCGTCCGCGACCCCTGCGGGTTCTATGAGATGGCTCAGTGTTTCTGTTAGGTGAGTAAGATAAGGGATACTCACTATTCAGATGTAGGAACCCAGAAGCAGGATAGTCGCTCTTACTGGAACGGCACACTGGGAGAGGGTATGGAGAGAGACCACAGACCCCTCCCTAGTGTGAACTGCAAGCACGGGCAACGGAGTCCAGGAGTCAAGCCAAGGTTCTAGGAGCCAGAGGTCAGCGGAGTCCAGGAATCAAGCCAAGGGTCTAGGAACCAGAGGTCAGCGGAGTCCAGGAATCAAGCCAAGGGTCTAGGAGCCAGTGGTCAGCGGAGTCCAGGAGTCAAGCCAAGGGTCAAGGAGCCAGAGATCAGCGGAGTCCAGGAGTCAGGCCAAGGGTCAAGGAGCCAGAGATCAGCGGAGTCCAGGAGTCAAGCCAAGGGTCAAGGAGCCAGAGATCAGCGGAGTCCAGGAGTCAAGCCAAGGGTCAAGGAGCCAGAGATCAGCGGAGTCCAGGAGTCAAGCCAAGGGTCAAGGAGTCAGGAAGCAAGGAACAGGCTGAGGTAAGCAAGTACTGGGAGCTTCAGTAACACTGAGCACCATGTGCAGGGAGCTCAGTGTTTAAATAGGCTGTGGGCGTGCTGTAGCTGGAGAGGGGCGGAGCCAGGCGCCGCGTTGCCATGGCGACGCCCGGGAAATCCCAGTACCTTGTCCGAGACGCGCACACAAAGAAGGGCGGGTGTGTGCGCGTCTGTCAGGGCTGCCGGTCCTCAGGGAGCCGGAGAGGACTCGGCGTGGCGGCCGCCTCGGCTTCCCAGCAGGGGACATGAGCCGAGTGCCGATGCGAGCCTGGGCACTGCGGGAGGTAAGACCGGGTCGCCGGCGGGCGGCCTGACACCCACATAGGTACTGTCCTGTGGTTTTGGCTGACTCCACTCCTAGTGGCCTCTGGCCCTAGCTTTCTAGGGCTCCATGTGGGTTCTCTAGCCTTGCATACTTTTCTCTCTCTCTGGTAGGTCTGCTGACTACCAGTCCAGATTGGACCGTAGGCTAGGTTTGATCCCTATCTCTAGTCTCCGTTGGGCGCCGGGTAGTGCAGGCCTCGGCTCAGTGTACAGCTCCTGGGTAGTGGACTGTAGCTGATAGGTAACTAGTGACATCGCTCTTGCTCTTGTAGGTCTCTGTGCTATTGGCTTCCCGCCTCCTGGAGACTATTTAAACTACCCGCTCAGTGTATGACCTCTGGCTTTGTCTGACTACCCACATTGGTACTGACCTGTGGCTCTGGCTGACTACCTTCTCCATGTATGACTCCTGGCTTGCCTGACTACCCACATAGGTACTGTCCTATGGTTCTGGCTGACTCCACTCCGTGTGGCCTCTGGCCCTAGCATTCTAGGGCTCTGTGTGGGTTCTCTGGCCTTGCATACTTCTCTCTCTCTCTCTCTCTCTCTCGTAGGTCTGCCGACTACCAGTCCAGATTGGACCGCAGGCTAGGTTCGATCCCTGTCTCTAGTCTCCTTTGGGCGCTGAGTAGTGCAGGCCTCAGCTCAGTGTACAGCTCCTGGGTAGTGGACTGTAACAATTTCCTTACGCCTGTATTCTGGGGATCCGTGGGGAAATGCCTCTTTACTTGTATTAATATTAAATAAAGGTGGTGTTCATCATACTGTACCTGTGTCTTGTTCTCATTTCTATTGGTTACCGTGATAAAGAGGTATCAACGCTCTAGTAGCTTTCAGCAAGAAATATAACAAAGAATATTATTGGAAAGTAGGATTTCCAGAGCCAGGTTCCGCAAACTCTAACACTGAGAACAAGAAAATGACCAGTGATAGCGCAATAGAAACCCAAAGAATTTCTCAGTCTCCGTACCCACATCCCTCCAGAATGGGACAATCTTCGGGCAGTTCCACCAGATATGCATAAAGGCACCCTGAGCTTCCTGGCATCTCCAGCATTGATTCGAAACCCTGTGGTAAAATATGAGCCAGAAGTACCGGAACACTATACCACCTTGAAATAAGAAGAATTATCTCTGGGGTATATTAAATTAATCCTCAATAGTCTTGTCCAAAATTCAACCCACCTGTAAATCTGCCTCCCATTGTAGCATGAAACAGAGTTTAATTACAGGGGTTTGTGAGATTAAAAGCTAACGAAAAGAAGTCAAAGGTCTAGGACAAGAAGCCTGAGAAGTAAAAATAGATTCAAAGGTCGTAATAGATCCTCAGGAATCCTCAAAGTCTTACAAAAAGCAGAAACATCTTCCACACTATGTAGTGTAGCAATTACACCTTCTTTCTGAGAGGTAAGCAGGAAAGGAAAACGCCAACGGTACTTCATGTTAGCGGAGCGAAGAAAGTCTGTTAACGGCTTCGCAGACCTCCGCTGTTGTAGTGTGTGGAAAGACAGATCTAGATAGAGCTGTGCAGGATTACCTGCGAATTTGACCTCCTCACGCGATCGCGCTACCCGAAGGATCTCCTCCTTCACTGAATATCTCCGCAAACTGTATATGACATCTAGTGGTTTGTTGGTTGGTCCACCCCACGGGCGTAAAGCTCTATGTGCCCCTTCAATTTCAACATCCTCCGTGTTCTCCTCACCCAGTAAAGAGGAAAAGAGCAGCTGTCAAGATGCAGCCAAATCCTTGGGTGGAACCATTTCTGGCAGCCCCTTGATTTGTATATTAGATCTCTGGCTCCGGTTGTCTAAATCATTGAGTTTAGTTTGCTAAGACTTAATCACGTCCTCCTGTTGTAGGACAATAGTTTCCAGACTATGGTGCTGCTCCGAGAAAGAGATTTGCAATTCCTCAAGATCATGGATCCTAGACCCCAAGTGAGTTATGTCCTTCCTCAGGTCTGTTGTATCTGCTTTCATGGCCTGTTTTACATCATGTATCAAATCTTTAATATCTACCTTGGTAGGGAGATGCTGAATGTCATCTTTCGTCAAATAATTTGCCATGCTAGGCACACGATGATGAGATGAGAAAAGAGGACGGGGAGGAAGTACCCGAGCCAGTAGGTTTCCTGCCACTCTCCTGGCCCGCTTCTTGGTCAGGCGTCCGCGGCAAATATTTCTCAATATCTCCGGTTGCTGAGAGCTGGAAATTCCTCTTCTTCCCTGTTCGGGATCCTTGTGAAGTCATGAGCATAAAATAATAAATTCAACAAGTCTGAAAAAATAAAGTAAAACCTTGGGTCACCGCGGAGCAAATGAATCATGTGTCCATCTCACTCTGCACCTTGTCTCCACCTCTGTCCTATCTGTTTTAATGGTGCCATGGAAGACTGCCAAGAAAAGGAAATTATGGTAATTATGCTATACATTTTCTAATACTTCTCAAGTCAGACCCTACCAAAAACTAGGAGAATGGTATCGAATGTGATACCTTTATTGGCCGAGTTGCTGTAGAGTGAAAGCTTTCATGACAACTTAAGGTCTCTACATCAGACATGTCACAGACCTAATTTGTCATGAAAGCTACAGCAGTCTCCTGCTTTTTCCATGGCTAATACAATACCACATTTACCTACACCAAAACTATTCACCTACTGATAATATCCTGCTGGGTCTACTATAAACTACTACTCATCTATGCACTTCGCTTAAAGGAACACTATACCTAAAATGTAACTGGATGATATAACTTTGTCATTTATTTACAGCTAGCATCTGTAAAAAATTTACTTTGTTAGATCACTAAATCATCTCTAAATTATAAATTAAAATGGGATTTAAACAGGCCAGTTTATAAAATAATATAAAAAAATTCAACCCTTGCTTTGGCTACTGTAAACTTCTCCCTACCATTTCCCTCTAACGCTACTGCTAAAATTCAGTACAATTAAAATATAGCTGACAGACCTGTGTACTTAATTACTCTGGATGTAAATCCCTACTTAGTCATTGAATAACCTCTAGAAAAAAGTGGAATGCAACAACTGTCTCTATAGCTGTTGGAGACTACATCTCCCATTATCCCCAACCAGCCAGTGGACTTGTAGTCTCCAACAGATTGAGAGCCAAAGTTTGCATATCCCTGCTCTACACCTAAGGTGACAAGGTCTCCATGTTAAAGTATCCCCTGAAGCATGGCTGAAAGCTAGAAGAAGGGTTACTTGTCCTGGATGAGGGTGGAGGATCAGTGGTTCTGGAAGAGCAAGATGGAGCAGGAAGTCACATGATAGGAAGCAGTGCAGAGTATTGTATGGAACACTGCTGGGAAGAATTTTGGATCAGCTCCACTGTGATAGTATGGCATTAGCTGTTGGCAGCATTCCCTGGTCTCCTGCTGTGTGTTGGTGGCTTGTTGGGTCTCCCTCATTGTGCTAAACTGTTTACTGAGTGTATATTTTCCACAAATCTGGATAAGCTGATGGGGAAGTTGTAGAAAGCAGCTCAGGCAGATGGTGTCAATGGCTGTGGGAACAACTTTCCCAGCATGCAGGCATCAGTGCAGCTCTAGACAAGGTACAAGGTGGCAAGTCCGTGCTCTCATCTCAGGCATGACCACCTGAACACTTAAGCCCAGGTATCTGTTGGGGAGAAAAAGGAGCAGAAGCCCACCTAGTTCCAGGAAGGAGAGATCTAGGGCAGAAGGGTGGAGGACAGTGACATGGACTGTGAATGCAGTTCCAGACCACACCTTTGATCTTCTGTTTGGGACAGGGAGACATGTGAATCCAGAGCCACATCATCCATAGGGTGACCACATTTCCATACTGCCGTTCAGGGACACTATGGAGATGAGAGCAGCAGAATACTTGTCCTCCGCTCTAGGGAAGCTATGCGGGCAGTATCACTGGACATACATGTTCAATCTTTTTTGGCAGCAGGTCACACCATCGATCTTCTGTTGGGAGCAGGGAGAGATGTAAATCCAGGGCCGGATCATCCATTCATGTGCAACCTTTTCTTTCTCCAGCATGCCACAGAATTCTAAACACTAGAGGGAGAGCCTCCTTGTGACTGATGTGACAGAAAGCAATGCCTGTAGTGCAGTACATAACGCCCAAAGACTTAACTTAGCATTACACTACAACAAAATTGCACTGCAGCGCCTGATCTCAGGCTCAGATCTCTCTCTAGTGTTTAGACCTGTCTTAAAGCCATTTTTTGTATCTTAGTAGATGGCATCACTTTCTGTCAGAGTAGGGCAATGGACAGTTCTTCATCTATTGTTTATTGTTCATTCTGGAACATTGTATTGTCACAGAAAGGGGATGCCCAAGACATGGGAAACACATTAACAATCTCGGACTGTCCTGGGCAATCTGGGAGACATAGTCACCCTACTCCAACTTAAGGGGGTAGCCAGTTGGAAAGTGGGCCATCGGGTGGGTGGGTCTTTGGCGAGCATTCTCTCTCCTTCATTGGTTCTGGTTTCTGCAGGGTCTTTGTCAGTTTTGGGTTGTCTAGAAGTCTCACAGGTACAAATGTGCCCTCTTAGGCAGTCAAGTGGGGTCAAGAACATCACCTCTAATCACTCTGCTGCTTCCACAGGCAGTGGTATTTTGGTCTCCCTCACTGTGTGCTGGTTCCAGGGTGGTGGTGGCTAATGGGGGAACACTTCATGTTGTCTTGCTTGCATGTTCATCAGCTGGATCAGGCAGAAGATTTGCAACTGTCGCCTCTTCTACCAGTGTTTTGTCTTCCTTAGGGTTATCCAGTCCAGCTTCTGAGCTTTTGATTCAAGGTCAGCTGGGTACAGTAGCTTGTTCTTGGGTGGAAGGCCTGCTGGACAGGGGGTTAATAGAGTTTATGGGATTATTGAGATCTTTTTTAGACATTTGGCAAGGGAGTTCTCTAGGGCAGAGTTCTGTATCTTCTGGGAGACGTCATCCTGGGATGGTGCAGCAGGGATCTTTGCCTGGTCTTGGGTCTGAGGTCTCTCCAGCTGCTTTTGGGCCCATAGAGGTTTCTAGTGTGGCAAATCTTTGGGTTCCCTTTCTACTGGTGAATCCTTACTGCCTCATTACTGTGAGGTTCAAGAGAGAGTGGCATACTGTTGCAGCCTGTTGGTGTGAGAGTTTATTTGGCCACACATGGTATGCTGTCGGGGCTTAAATGCAGCCATACCAAGGGCTTGTCAGGGGGTGCAAGATGTGGTGTGTCAGTTGGCCCTCTGGGCCTTCATTTAAAAGGCAAGGTTAGGGAAAAAATCTGGGAGGGTGAGTACGTCTAAATATATTTGGTACTCCCAATTAAGGAAGGGGTGTCTGATAAAGGGGATAATGATGACAAGAAGAGTTACAGGAAGATTTCAAAAGTTTCATAACTTGATACAGGCCTTTGTCATTTTGGCAAGTGTCATTGGGGAGTGCTTTTCCTAAAAGTGTTCTTTTCTTTTTTTTGCTACCAGGACAAATGGAATTCCTGCTGTATTTATGGTGGCTTGCCATGGTGATATTACATTGAACATTGGAGGCTTTTGTAGGGCACCCTTTTCCTTTGTGATCACTTATTTGGATTTGTTAGGTTAACACACAGTCACACAGGTCTGGGTTGATTTATTACTATTTGAATGTTTCATGTACCAAGGAATATGGTGAAATGCAGCCATGTTTTTGATTGGCTGATTACTTTCCATAATCAGGCACTACAATGGGTTAACTCAATATTTTATCGATTTATGTTTTGTCATTGTTTTACAACTTTGAGTCTGTGTAAGCGCTAAGTACATCTCAAAATAAGTTAGACCTTTTTGGCGGTCCTGTTATATGTGTCCTACCACCCAATTGTATGTTACTGTGATTTTAAGCTTCTGGAATAAAGCTTTTGTTTTTATAAGTCGCCTTACTTGTTTTGGAGTGCTGACATGAATCTTTTATGCATTTCCATAATGACGGTCTAAGGTGATTTTCCACCAAGCTTCAGCCATGGTTAAAGGGATAGTAATTAACTATATGGTATATACAATTAAAAGAGAGTACTTGCACTTATTCATATCTCTCAAACCGTTTTATGGTTTGAAAGATATAGGAAAATAAAGTTCTCTGGTACCTCCCCTTTCTGCTTGACGAGCTGTAAAGCTGTCAGAAGCAGATTCTGGTCGCTTGCCCAGATGTGGCTCTTCAGCAGCGCCAATATAACGATATCTAAAGATAAATACTTAATTTGGAACGGTCTACAAAGTGTGCCTGGCTTGCAAGCACACTTTGTAGACCGTTCCAATTAAGTATTTATTTCTAAATAGCGTGATTTCAGCTCTGCTGAAGAGCCTCTGTCTGGTCAAATAACTGGAATCTACAGCTGTCAGCTAGATGCAGACTTGAGTAAAACAGCCAGGAAAAGGTAACTTTAGCAAGTTATATCTCTCAGACCATAAAGGTTTGAGAGATAAGACTTACATCGATGTTAACCTTTTTTAAATGTCTACAATATTAAATCAACTTAAAATTAACCATTACTATCCCTTTAATGTGTGGCTTACCCATTGGACATTGTTAGAGATGGCTAATGAGGTGTTTACAAATGTTATTAATTCTAAAATTTTAATGTAAAGGTTTGGAAAGAAATGTTGATAAATGTTATGAATTATACTCAATAATAAATGGAAAGGACTGTGTTTATTATTACCATGTAATAGACCCATGGCATTTTACCCCCAGTCTTTGTTCAGTGTGTTTGTATGGGTGGAAGAATTATACCCACTGCCTGGAACAAGTAACCCCTGGAGTGTGGCTGGCAGAGTAATGGTTACCTGTCTTGGGTAAGAGTTGAGGAGCAGTGGTGTTCCAGAGGGGGAAGGATGAGCAGGAAGTCCCATGAGAGGAAGTGGTGCGGTGTCATCTTTTGTGTGGGGCACTGCAGCATCACTGGGCTGCATCCCAGCCTCCCGCCCTATCTTTTTTTTTTTTTATAGTTATTTCAACTTGTCAGGGGTGATGATCATGTCCTTGCCAGGATAGTAGCAAATTTAATACTTACCTGTTTAAAGTCCAACTTTACAGGCAAGGTGCCTACTGTAATATTTTTGGCCTACCCATCGGGCTTTGTTAGGGCCGGCTAATGGGGTATTTACAATTTTATTAGCACTTAAAGTTACAAGTCCAAGTTTGAACTGAAATGTTTATACATACTATACAATATACTTAATATTAAATGACAAGGACTGTGTTTATTACCACGTGATAAAGATGTGGAATTTTACCCCACTCTTGGTTCAGTGTGTTTTGTATGGTTAGATGGAATCATACCCAGTCCCTAGGTCAAATAACGAATAATAAAAAAATTATACAGGGTTATGTACACTTAAATATCCTGTACTTCATGTTTCCAGCTGTTGAAATTCTAGTTTTACAAAATGTATATTAAGGAATCATTCCTACCTATGGCTTCCTGACTCCCATTAAATTAGCAGTCTTGATAGGTGTCTCAGAAGTGATAGTGCTATATTGTCTGTTTAAGGAGGTTTTTATGTACAGTTAGGGAAAAAAATATTTGATCCCCTGCTGATTTTGTACTTTTGCCCACTGACAAAGAAATGATCAGTCTATAATTTTAATGGTAGGTGAGTTTATAAAGTGAGAGAAAGAATAGCAAGAAAAAAATCCTGAAAAATGCATTTCATAAAAGTTATAAACTGATTTGCAATTTACTGAGTGAAATAAGTATTTGACCCCTTTGCAAAACATGACTTAGTACTTGGTGGCAAAACCCTTGTTGGCAATCACAGAGGTCAGACATTTCTTGTAGTTGGCCACCAGGTTTGCACACATCTCAGGAGGGATTTTGTCCCACTCCTCTTTGCAGATCCTCTCCAAGTCATTAAGGTTTCGAGGCTGATGTTTGGCAACTCGAACCTTCAGTTCCCTCCACAGATTTTTTGTGGGATTAAGGTCTGGAGACTGGCTAGGCCACTCCAGGACCTTAATGTGCTTCTTCTTCAGCCACTCCTTTGTTTCCTTGGCTGTGTGTTTTGGGTCATTGTCATGCTGGAATACCCATCCACGAGCCATTTTCAATTCCCTGGCTGTGGGAAGGAGGTTCTCACCCAAGATTTGAGGGTACATGGCCCCGTCCATCGTCCTTTTGATGCGGTCAAGTTGTCCTGTCCCCTTAGCAGAAAAACACCCCCAAAGCATAATGTTTCCACCTCCATTTCTGACTGTGGGGATGGTGTTCTTGGGGTCATAGGTAGCATTCCTCCTCCTCCAAACACTGCGAGTTGAGTTGATGCCAAAAAGCTCGATTTTGGTCTCGTCTGACCACAACACTTTCACCCAGTTCTCATCTGAATCATTCAGGTGTTCATTGGCAAACTTTAGACAGGCCTGTACATGTGCTTTCTTGAGCAGGGGGACCTTGCGGGCGCTGCAAGATTGCAGTCCTTCACGGCGTAGTGTGTGTAACGGTTTTCAAGACACTCAGACCAGCCGGTAAAATAAAACACAGTTTTATTAAATAAAAGGAATGACAAAGTACGCCCTCTAGAGGCATTAACAGGAATAGCAAGCAATAGTAATAACAGTAAATATGAGAACAGACAAGAACAGTACTTTGCTGATAGAAAATAGTAGTCAGGCTACTCAAGGGTTAATACTACACAGCCCGTCTCAATTGAGGAGTTTGGCACTCCCAAGGTGGTGATATATCTGCAGATGGTAATGCTCAGGAGGCTGATGACTGCACAATCAGTACTGCCTTAGATGATATTGGCGCATAGCCCCCACGGGCGTAGCGCTACAGGCCACAATAGGAGGTAGTGCTAGAGTCGGTAGCCCCCACGGGCATCCCAAATGGAGACTGCTAGGATGCGAGAACTGACCAATAGCCCCCATGGGCGTATACCGGAGGAACCTGACAGAGCTTAAGCCAAAAGCCCCCACAGGCGTAATATCGAGACTGCTGTATAGTTGGAGATGGCCAATAGCCCCCACGGGCGTTTACCGGAGGCCACTCGGTGCTGCACAGGCGATGAACCAATAGCCCCCACGGGCGTAAACTGGAGACAACTCTGAAGCCTATAGCGCCTCACCGGACGCAACGATCAATACAGACTACTCTGCTAGATAGAGGAATAGCTGCTGACTAAATAGGAGCACAAGCGGCCAGCTCGACAGTAGTAGTGGTAACCAGGAGTAGGCTCAGTATGAAGTGGAATGGTTCATAAGAAGTATGCCAGCAGCTCGTTTAAATCCAGCTTAGATCGGAAAGAGTAATGCTCTGCAGGTATCGAGTAGGCACAAAGCGGAGGCACAAGTTCAGCAGTCGGTAACCGAGACTCAGTACGGGATGCTACACAGGAGGAGAACAGCAGCGAGGTACACAGTCCGGTAAACAGCCTCAGCGGAAGTCAGAATGTCGCCACGGCGACAGTGGTGCAGGAAGCAGTATACACAGGACTCAGGAACAAGCCGGTTCAGCCGGACCGGATCGGTACACGGAGATGGTTCTGCAGACTAGCCGGGTCAATCACAAGCAGGAACGTCAGCCGGGCCAGATCCGTACACCAAACAGGAACATAGGAGCGTAGTCAGGGCAGGCCAAGTCGGTACACGGGAATCAGGATCAAAAGAGAACAGCAACAGCAACACTGGCTCAGGAACACCACGAAAGGGCAAGTGACAAGTGTCAATGGCTGGGTATAAAAAGGTCACCGGGGGCGGGCCAAACCTCCTCAGCTAATAGGATAGCAACACACGAGATACTGACAGAAAAGGGATCATGGGCACCGTGATAGTGACCCCCTCTCCCTGCAAGAGGTCTTGGTTTCTGGGGATATTTAGAGTGGAAGTTGCACAACAGCCTAGGTGAATGGAGGTCCTTCTGATCCACCCAAGAGCGCTCCTCCGGGCCATAACCTTTCCAATGGACCAAATATTGCAACTTCCCCCTAAATCTCCTAGAGTCAATGATACTCTGGACTTCATACTCCTCCTGGCCTTGAACGTCCACTGGCCCAGAAATCACAGGAGTGGTAGTGTAGCGGTTGCAAACCAAGGGTTTCAGGAGAGATACATGGAACACATTATGGATATGCATAGAAGCCTGGAGTTCCAATGTGTATGAGACAGGATTGACCCTCCGGATAACTTTAAACGGACCAATGAACCGGGGAGCCAACTTATTGGAGGGCACCTGCAAACTGAGGTTTCTGGAGGAGAGCCATACCCTATCCCCTACCTGAAATGAGACCGCTGGTAGCCGTCTGCGATTAGCGTGCCACTGATGTCGCTGAAATGACTGACTGAGGGACCTCTGAACCTGTGCCCATGTGGAACAAAGTTGTGCCATATGCTCATCCAGGGCGGGAATCTGTTGTGACTGAAATGAGTCCGGAAGCAGGCAAGGCTGGAACCCATAATTAATGAGAAATGGGGAGCTCCCGGACGATGAATTAACCGCACAATTCCTGGCAAACTCTGCCCATGGCAACAGGTCCACCCAATTATCATGATGATCAGTAACAAAGCAACGCAGGAACTGTTCTAGTCCCTGACTGGCACACTCAGCAGCCCCATTGGTCTGGGGATGGTAGGTGGAGGAAAAGGACAATTGGATGCCCATCTGGCCACAAAATGCCCTCCAAAACCTGGACACAAACTGGCTCCCATGATCCGAGACCACCACTCTGGGTACCCCATGCAAGAGAAACACTTCTTTGGCAAAAATCATAGCCAATTCCTGGGCAGACGGAAGGCCAGAGAGAGGCACGAAATTAGCCATTTTAGAGAACCTATCCACCACCATTAGGATAAATGTGTACCCCCTGGATACAGGCAGCTCTCCCAGAAAGTCAATTGATATGTGGGACCATGGACGTTCGCCATTAGGTACAGGCTGGAGTAGGCCCACTGGGAGATGCCTGGGAGTCTTAGCATGGGCACAGGCTGCAGTGAAAGCGGAGCAATCGGCTCTGAGGGAGGGCCACCAAAATAACTCTGACAGAGACTATATAAGTTGATCCCTCCCAATATGGCCAGCAGCCTTAGAGGCATGGTATGTCTCCAACAATAGAGTTCGAAATGGCTCGTCCACAAAACACTTGCCCATTGGGGTTTCTGGGGGGCCCCTAGCTTGAGAGGCCAAAATCTCTTCCCCCAGTGGCGAAGTGATGCTAGTACGCACCGTTGTTAGGATACGGTCAGGCTGAATAATGGGTACTGGGTCTTCATCCCTCTCAATGTCCAAAGCGAACTGTCTGGACAGGGCATCTGCCCTAACATTCTTTGAGCCTGGTAGGTAGGACACTACAAAATTGAACCGAGACAAAAAAGGTGCCCACCTAGCCTGTCGAGAGGACAGCCGTTTAGCCTCCGAGAGATAAGTCAGATTTTTGTGGTCAGTTAGGATTAACACCGGGGTTTTGGTACCTTCCAATAGGTGACGCCACTCTTTGAGAGCCAGAATAATAGCCAGAAGCTCTCTGTCACCAATCTCATACTGGCTTTGGGCAGTAGAGAGTTTTTTAGAAAAGAACCCACAAGGTCTCAGAGCGTCACCTCCCACAGGACTTTGGGACAGCACTGCCCCAACCCCAACTTCAGAGGCATCCACCTCCAAGGTGAATGGCAGGGAGGGATTGGGGTGGGACAGCACTGGAGCAGAAGCAAAGGCAGATTTCAGAGTCTCAAAGGCAGGTTCAGCTGCCTCGGACCATTGAGAGGGATCAGCACCCTTATGTGTCAAGTCAGACAGGGGTTTCACAATGGTAGAGAAGTTTTGGATGAACTTCCTATAATATTTTGCAAAGCCCAAAAAACGCTGGATGGCCTTTAACCCCTTGGGCCGGGGCCACTGCAAGACAGCTGCCAATTTTTCCTGGTCCATAGCAATGCCATTTTTGGAAATTACGAACCCAAGGAATGGTACTTGGGACCTATGAAATTCGCACTTCTCTAGTTTACAGAACAGTTTATTCTTGCGCAACCGCAGCAAGACCTGGGAGACATCCCTGATATGCTGGGTGACGTTGGCAGAGTGAATTAATATATCGTCTAGATATACCACCACACAGGACTGGAGCATATCACGCAAGATATCATTAATAAATTCTTGGAATACTGCGGGGGCATTGCATAGACCAAATGGCATCACCAGATATTCATAATGCCCGTTTCTGGTATTAAAGGCCGTCTTCCATTCATCACCGGCCTTAATTCTGATCAAGTTATATGCTGCGCGCAAATCCATCTTAGTAAAAATGGAAGAACCCTTTAATCTGTCAAACAACTCTGTAATAAGAGGAATAGGATAAGCATTCTTAGGCAACAGTTTGTTTAACCCCTGGTAATCGATACATGGTCTGAGTTCTCCATTTTTCTTTTTCACAAAAAAAGAACCCAGCCCCAGCTGGAGAGGTAGACTTGAGTATGATCCCCCTCCTTAAGGCGTCCTCAATGTATTCCTCCATAGCCCTGTTTTCCTCACACGAGAGTGGGTAGGTGCGACCCCTAGGAGGTACCACACCCAAGGGCAGATCAATGGCGCAGTCATAGGGTCTGTGCTGGGGCAATGCGCTAGGCTCCACCTTGCTAAACATGTCACTGAACTCTTGGTATTCAGCTGGCACAGAAGGGGAGGTACAGAGAATCTTAACAGGATGCGATAGACAGGTCCTGGTACACTACTCAGACCAAGATTTCACTTCACATTTCTGCCAGTCAAACTGGGGATTATGAGAGAGTAACCATGGAAACCCCAGGATGACCGCATGATGAGGAGATCGAATAATCTGAAACCGTACCTCCTCCTTATGTAGAGCCCCAATGGACATAGTAATAAGAGTAGTCTCCTTGGTAATAAATGCTGGTTCCAGTGGTCTGCCATCAATGGCCTCAATAGCCAGGGGAGACTCTCTATTGAGTAGTGGAATTTTGTGTGACTCAGCAAAGGACTGATCCATAAAGTACCCAGCAGCGCCCGAGTCCACCAATGCCCTGGTCTCTACGGACTGGTTAGCCCAGGAAAATTCCACCTGTATGGTGTGTTTTAGTGAACTTGTGTCTAGGGACTGTTGTACACCACCTAGGGCCTGTCCCCCAAGGTACCCTAGGTGCGTCTGTTTCCTGGCCTTACCGGACAAGTACGTAATAGGTGCCCAGCCTTGCCACAATACAAGCAAAGGCCCTGTTTTTTACGGTATGCCCTCTCGTCCTTAGTAAGTCTAGTAAACCCAAGCTGCATAGGTTCCCCAGCCTCCAGTAACCGTTCAGGAGGAAAGGGCGGTGAGGGTGGGTTTGAAAGACTACCATGCCCATAGCTTCTGGACCTTGCCCTTTTTGCCAACCGTCTCTCACTGATGCGGGAGTCAATAAGCATGACATAATCAATGTACTCATCCAGATCACTAGGTACATCTCGGGCAGCTATTTCATCCTTGGATTCGGACAGACTCTGAGCAAAGGCTGCCACTAACGCCTCATTGTTCCATCCCACCTCAGCTGCCAAGGTCCGAAATTCGATGGCATAATCGCCCAAGGTACGATCGCCCTGCTGTATCTCCATTAACCTTTTGGCAGCTGAGGCAGCTCTACCAGGAACCTCAAAAACCCTGCGGAACTGCCTTATAAATTCATGAAAATTCAGAGTACAGGGTTTAGCATTCTCCCACAGGGGGTTAGCCCATGCCAGTGCTTTGCCCGTCAATAGGGATATCATAAATCCGACCTTGCTTCTGTCATTAGGAAATGCTTGGGGCGTGAGTTCCAAGAATATCTCCAACTGATTAATAAAGCCCCTGCATTGGTTTGGATCACCATAATATCTCAACAGTAATGGTGCCGCCACCGTAAGACCTCTCGAATGTGTAGTGGGTACTACAGACAAATTATCTGGTGTCGAAACTGGGGGGACCACCGGATTCTGGTTAGGTTTGTCAAGGTGTACCGTACGTTCCAGTAACGTTTGCAAAGCCAGTGCCAATTGATCTAGGCGCTGCTCATGAACATCCATTCTCCAGTGGATGTTCTGTGTGTTACCTTCACCCTTGCTGTCTGAGGTCATGGCCCTTTCGTACTGTAACGGTTTTCAAGACACTCAGACCAGCCGGTAAAATAAAACACAGTTTTATTAAATAAAAGGAATGACAAAGAACGCCCTCTACAGGCATTAACAGGAATAGCGAGCAATAGTAATAATAGTAAATATGAGAACAGACAAGAACAGTACTTTGCTGATAGAAAATAGTCAGGCTACTCAAGGGTTAATACTACACAGTCCATCTCAATTGAGGAGTTTGGCACACCCAAGGTGGTGATATATCTGCAGATGGTAATGCTCAGGAGGCTGATGACTGCACAATCAGTACTGCCTTAGATGATATTGGCGCATAGCCCCCACGGCCGTAGCGCTACAGGCCACAATAGGAGTTAGTGCTAGAGTCAGTAGCCCCCACGGGCGTCCCAAATGGAGACTGCTAGGATGCGAGAACTGGCCAATAGCCCCCATGGGCGTATACCGGAGGAACCTGACAGAGCTTAAGCCAAAAGCTCCCACAGGCGTAATATCGAGACTGCTGTATAGTTGGAGATGGCCAATAGCCCCCACGGGCGTTTACCGGAGGCCACTCGGTGCTGCACAGGAGATGAACCAATAGCCCCCACGGGCGTAAACCGGAGACAACTCTGAAGCCTATAGCGCCTCACCGGACGCAACGATCAATACCGACTACTCTGCTAGATAGAGGAATAGCTGCTGACTAAATAGGAGCACATGCGGCCAGCTCGACAGTAGTAGTGGTAACCAGGAGTAGGCTCAGTATGAAGTGGAATGGTTCATAAGAAGTATGCCAGTACTGATCGGGTTAAGCAGCTCGTTTAAATCCAGCTTAGATCGGAAAGAGTAATGCTCTGCAAGTATCGAGTAGGCACAAAGCCGGAGGCACAGTTCAGCAGTCGGTAAACGAGACTCAGCACGGGATGCTACACAGGAGGAGAACAGCAGTGAGGTACACAGTCCGGTAAACAGCCTCAGCGGAAGTCAGAATGTCACCACGGCGACAGTGGTGCAGGAAGCAGTATACACAGGACTCAGGAACAAGCAGGTTCAGCCGGACCGGATCGGTACACGGAGATGGTTCTGCAGACTAGCCGGGTCAATCACAAGCAGGAACGTCAGCCAGGCCGGGTCGGTACATGGAGGAGATTCGCAGACAAGCTGGATCAATCACAAGCAGGAATGTCAGCCGGGCCAGATCGGTACACCAAACAGGAACACAGGAGCGTAGTCAGGGCAGGCCAAGTCGGTACACGGGAATCAGGATCAAAAGAGAACAGCAACACTGGCTCAGGAACACCACGAAAGGGCAAGTGACAAGTGTCAATGGCTGGGTATAAAAAGGTCACCGGGGGCAGGCCAAACCTCCTCAGCCAATAGGATAGCAACACACGAGATACTGACAGAAAAGGGATCACGGGCACCGTGATAGTGTGTTACCAATTGTTTTCTTGGTGACTATGGTCCTAGCTGCCTTGAGATCATTGACAAGATCCTCCTGTGTAGTTCTGGGCTGATTCCTCACCGTTCTCATGATCGTGAAACTCCACGACGTGAGATCTTGCATGGAGCCCCAGGCTGAGGGAGATTACAGTTATTTTGTGTTTCTTCCATTTGCGAATAATCGCACAAACCGTTGTCACCTTCTCACCAAGCTGCTTGACGATGGTCTTGTAGCCCATCCCAGCCTTGTGTAGGTCTACAATCTTGTCCCTGACATACTTGGAAAGCTCTTTGGTCTTGGCCATGGTGGAGAGTTTGGAATCTGATTGATTGCTTCTGTTGACAGGTGTCTTTTACACAGGTAACAAGCTGAGATTAGAAGCACTCCCTGTTAGGACTGTCACTGCTGTTTTTGCCTAAAGGACCAGTGACTGTTCTGACATGACATGTATTTTTTACTCATAGCGGGGACTGAAACTGACCACTCCAAGACCGGATCAGTCACTATCAGTCCCTCATTCTGCGTGCCGGCACACATGATCAGTCACATGTGCCAGCGAGTCAAACTTCCCTATGTGGTCCTTAAGGGACAACAACCCCCCTGGAACCGCAGGTCCTTAACCCCATAGTGACAGCCGCGTGCGTACATGGCTGTCACCTTAACGCCAGTGGTACTTTTTTTTTTTATTCTACAAAACGAGTCTGGAGACCCGGGCTTCCTGGACTTACCAGGTATGTCCTCTGTCACTGACAGTTTTTGCGGGATGTACCTGGTAAGTCAATTGTCGGGATGGGGTTAAGTGGTTAACACGGTAGTGTTTAGCAAATGTGTGGATGGACAAACACATCACCGCCTACACATTTGCCCAGAAAAGGCCTGATTCTTATAGACCCAAGATCCACCCACCTGGATTCATGTGCCATAATCCAAAACGGAACAGGCTTCTTCCTGAAAACATATGCATGGTCTCCTTAATCCAAGAAACCACTGTTACCTACCCCGCACTAGGGCCCACAGGGATGACATATGTGAATCAGACTTCTGAAAAAGCTGTGTGCAATGAACATAGTACTTCAAGTACCTACCGTAACTACATCCAGGAAGCTCCTGCTCCCTTCTATTAGATGGGACTAGACAGAGAAGGAACAACAATTTACTGGTTAACCCCTTAAGGACCACTGCCGTGCCAGGACCCTCACGGCGGTCCGACACTCAAGGACCAATGACGGTCCTGGCACGGCATGGAGTTCAGGGTTCCCGGCGCGGCTGCACGCCACTCCGGAAGCCCAGAACCGGAAGAGATAATAAAAAAATGCCCCGTGGTCCGCAAGTGCTGGCCTCACGGGATCGCACTGGTCCTTAAGGGGTTAATGTGAAACTCAGAAACAATATTAGGGAAGAACCCTTTGGGAGTCTACAGCACCAAACTATCAAGCCGCCCAACAAACTGACACGATAACCAAGAGAGAGACTGTCTTGATCATCAACAATGCAGATGAACAGAAGACCATGGTTCAAAAGGAGCCTTCTGACGTACACCCAGAACCAGGTTCGAATCTCACAGAGGTGTGCAATGCCAAAAGACAAAGTAGGGACATCAGGTAGTAAGGAAATATGCATTTGGAAAAGGACAGAAAAAGCTGAAATCAAAACTTTACTACAACTAAGACCAAGCCCTTTCTGATGTTCATCCTGAAGAAAAGCAACAAATGGAAGCTGAATAGGTCTTGGCCACGACCCCCGTCTTCACACAACTTATGGAACAGGTACTATATACATATAGCACAGTAGTAATGACTGAGTCAGACAAACTATTGTTTCTCATTGCTGGCTTCAAGAGCCAAGCTGTCAAAGCAAACTTCTCCAACTGTGGATGAGATCAGATCCTTAGGCAAAAGGTCTGGACACAGAGGAAGCCGAAATGGCTCTGTCACAGGTAGATTAAAAATATCTGAAAACCGGGCCCAATGGGGGAATCAGAATCAAAGGGTTTAATGTAAAATAATGAATTAGATGATACATAATAAAGGTATGGGGAATGATAATGAAATCAGAAGATGGAAGAATCCAATATGCACAGTCACACTTCCCAAACTGAAAAAGAGGCAGTATCCACTCTGTAGGACAACTAGGGAAACCAATCTAAGAGTAGTATTAGACAACAATATCATATGCATGCAGTCACACTTCCCAAACTGAAAAAAGGCAGTAGCCACGCTGTAGGACAACTAGGGAAACCAATCTAACAGTAGTATTAGACAACAATATGCACACAGTCACACTTCCCAAACTGAAAAAGAGGCAGTAGCCACGCTGTAGGACAACTAGGGAAACCAATCTAACAGTAGTATTAGACAACAATATGCACACAGTCACACTTCCCAAACTGAAAAAGAGGCAGTAGCCAGGCTGTAGGACAACTACAGAAACCAATCTAAGAGCTTTTGTGCATTAAACACATTTGGGCCTAGTTGTGTGGTGTGTGTGTGTATGTTATGGCCCTGAATTGGGACTACTTGGCTGGGTTCTGGTTATACGTGGATTATGGACCTTATGCATAAAAGAAAAGATAAGGAATTCTGGAGCAAAACAAATGTTAGAGAGGTATCCAATGCATTGCTCTGCAACGTGTTGGTGACCCCCTCCAGCATTCAAGAACTAACCTCCCCCCCATTAATGGCCATTTTAGAGATGTCTTATTTCTCTCCTATGGTGCAGTTGGCTTGCCCCGGGAACTCTCTCAGCTATATCGCCTCTTACCTGGATAGTTATGTCCCTGCTAGCAAAATTATGCAAATGTTGGACTGCTCCAGTTTAATCCTTAACCCTAATGAACCTGTTTTTCTTTTGTTTTGCCTCAGCGCTGTCTGTGCTAGGTGTGTCTGAAATATTGTTTCCAGTTCCCTGTACCTTAATAAATTTAAAATGACTTGCATTTACTCATTAACAAAACAAGAAAAAGGGCATTGACATTGAGATTGTGTTTGCTCCTTACACCACAGGAAAACATTGCAGTTATCAGCTGTTTCGGGTATCTATGAGTAAGTGCATTTGGATGCATGATCTGATTATTTAGATTTTTGTTTTGTAAATTAGGTGAAGGCTGTCCTGTAAATAAGCCAACATAAAAGTGTAACAAAATAGTATGCCTTTCACCTCCTTTTAAATTCTACAGAAAACATGATTACTAAATAGAGAGGGTTTTATTTAGTCAATGTACATACCAGTTACAGTTGAACAGAAGAGCATAATATTCACTTATATGACATCAGTAAGTAAATGCATGTGCGGGTATGTGTTGATTTTAATAACTGGTTATGCATAAGGTGAATATATTTCCATTTTAATTCAGCATGCTTCCTGATCGTGTATAAAATGCGTAGTACTTAAATCGCTAATTAGGCTATTAATATACCAGACAATACCTTTGATATACTGTACCTCCTGTTGTCTGTTTAGTATAAATCTTAATCTGCTATAATTCAATCCCCGCCATTCTCTGTCGGCTGAGGAAGCGGGCAATTGCCATTCAACAGCTGCAGAGCCACGTGTTGTCATGACCGCTCCAGCTGACAGCACACTTCCTCCCACGTGTTCTGTAAGCGTTGTGTTTACATTCTACAGCTGGCCACGTTGTTCTAAGTCTCTGTTTTACTATTGGCTGCCCTTTTCCTTTGGTCGCGCCCCTGGGGCGTGTTTCCAATCCCCACCTCCACAAGTTCAGCGGGAAATTCAAACAACTGTCCGGCGATGTAAAAGAGCGGGTTCAACTTGTACTTGCTGGCGCTGACGAGCAGAGAAAGCGGTTAAACGCCATGATTACATGACATCACAGTTACCAGACTGTGATGTATTATATTTAGGGCCCGCGTACGTGTATTTAAAAATATATTTTATTCGCTTAGTAGGGTGGATTGAACCTTTTTTTTTGAGTCTGAATGGGGTTGCTCTGCAATGCGTTGCACACTCCCTGGCACTCAAAGGGTTAAGTTGCCCTGCATTTATCTAAAATAATCATGACCTAGAAAACCAATTACGTGTATATATGTGACAGGTATGACTATACACTTAATTGAATTGTACATACAAGAAGTACATAACAACAGGATTTGTTTCTGGTTATGGGCAGAAGTAAATGCACGTTTTGCTGAATATATTTAATAATATTTAAGAATGTAGCTCATCGAATTTATCCTCGCGATCAGTTGGAAAGGGAGGGAACATAACAATTGGGCTATATGGAATGTCCAACACATTTCTATGGCTGCACAGTCTTGAATCCACGGTTGAAGTAACATAGAATGCAGAAAGGTGACTTAACTATTACTTATACCAATAAAATGTTTTGGATATTTATATAATATGGACTAGACTTTCTTTGACATGGTGTATTGTGCATTAGCTTTTTATACATGCTTGCTAGACCTTCAAAGCCCCCTATATGATACAAACACTGGATCTGTATTGTTGGTATATGTTTGTACATCTGCTTTTAATCATTTTAGGAATTGTGTTTGATTGCAGCTTGATTTCCCCCACTATTTGATTGCAAGCTGTAATGGAAAGTGACTGCTTGTACTTGCAAAAATATGTGCATCTGTTTACATTAACTAAAACAAGTGCACATTTTGTTTAAAAGATACAGGCTAACCCTGCAATGTAGTATTCTAATGAACATTTAACAGGTTAAAAAAGTAGTAAAGTGGAGAACTTGTACTGTGCATATTTCATTTCTAGTAATATATGGGGCTGCATGATCATACCAGTAATACAAAACCTAATGTGGCTATAAGGTCCTGTAATGGGCACATTGGTCTTGAGCAAAAACTCTGTTGAGGGGGCTTCCATTTATTTTTGGATCAACTGTTGAAGTTATTTCTAAAAACGTGATAGCCATGGTATGGCTGCTGCATACTGCACAACTATTACTAATCTTCACTAATATAACAGCAGAAACATGAAGGTTTCCTCATTGCCTTAAAAGTTGGGGGACCCCATTTCAATATTAGGGCTTCTGAGCCATGGTTCTGCTCTTTTGAGTGCCAGAGGGCTATTCAATACCTTAATGACTCCCTAAAATGTCTGCTCACCCCCATCCCCCTTTAACACAGAACTGTTGGGTAACTTCCTACTCCTCTCTTGTCACATCCCTGTGGGAAAGAAAACAAGGTGAGGCCATGACATCTCTGCTCCCCTCCCCCTATTACACAGTACATGGGGGCAGCCTGTGCTGCAGTGGTAGGCAAAACGTGGCTCTCCAGTAGTTGCATTACAACACTAAGACTTAAACTAAGAAAGTTTAGTGTTAAAAAGAGGACAAGATACTTACACACACGGGTCTCTAAAGTTTAGAGAACATGTGATTTTTACCCGGCTTCGCCCCCCCCCCCCCCCCCCCCCCGGCCTGTACAATTTTGTTTACTCAGTAGACAGAAACAGCAGCAGACATGTTAGCTTTTCTTTGCATTTTTATCTGGGGGTACTGAAGATTTATATTTAATCCTAGTTTATTAGCACAGTAAAAAAATGAGATACCTTTATATGACTCTCCAGCTCCTGCATTGCAATTCCCATCATCCTCAGCAGTCTCAACTAGTCTTGGTTACAACACTGGACAAAGGGACACAAATATTTAATATACGTTGATTTGTAAATTTTCCCTTCCTGATTTTAATCTATTCACTTTGCTTTTCTCCGTTATTGAACGGTGCAGCAGATAAGTTTTGATTTTCTTTACACATTTATTTGTATGGAATTCTTGTTCTTTTGAAGCTTCACATTTTATTCTTAGATTTTTATACATTACATTTACTCTGCGAACTTGCCAGGGTTTGGGTAGGCAGCATGTTCTTCCCTAGATGTTGTACTATGGTTCCCATAATCCTCAGTTGACCGGATGAGACAATGAGAACTGTAGTACAACAGCTGGAGAACCACATGTCTAGCAGCGCCCCCCCCCCCCGCCAAGTGTGTATTGGGAGCTGGGTTTAGCTATTGGCTGCAACGCATGCGCAGACCCTCCTCAGTCGTATAAAGAGGCTTGGCGCCAGCTGATCAGCTGAGACCCGGTCAATGCAGTGTCTGCAACTGGTGCACTGTGGTGAGTACTGATATGAATTACTGTGGGTGAGCTGGCTGTAGGTTTGTACTTTTATACCGCCATTAAATGTACCAGGGAAATCATACGATATAATAAATGTCTCGATTGCTTGTTTTGTATTCGGGGGCGATACTGGGTATTTATTTGTGTATTTATAATATTCGTTTGAGATCACCTTTTACCATCAGGCACTGTGTGGGTTATGATACTTTAAGGTGGAATCTTCTCTGCTAGGCTGCCCATGAATTAATCATTAGCGTGTGTTGATCTGGTAGTGAATGGGTTAATGTTTATATCTTTTTGAGGGTTCTCGCTTTATATCTGGGGTAGATTTAGAGGGATATTGATCACTAATCTGTAGCTATTGGTGTCTTGCTTAGTGAGCAACATGTGGCTCTCCAGCGATTACAGTACAGTTTCCATAACCCTCAACTGGCCGGCCCAGCAAGGGCTGCTTATGACTGTTGGGGTACAGGGGTGAGGAGATGTGTCGTTAATAACCTTTAGAGCTACAGGTTGCCCAATATTTTTGTATTTTGGAGGGAGATTGGGGCGCCTCTTAATCATAGTTCTGGTCTTAACCGCCCGCCTCACATTACAGTAATCTGCTCTTACTGTAGATCACGATAGTCAGTACACTGGTAATCTTCACTTTGTGGAATAGTCTGTTTCGGGTGTCTTCTCCCACCCCCTCCCCGGGCTTTGGAGGGAAGGCTGAAAGATTTGGGCGCTCTCGGTAAATTGGCGCGGAACTTCCTCTCTCCAACAAATAAACATCTGTCCCGGACTCCTTGGACAGGGGGTGCCCCTTGTGTGACACCGTGAGGGGTTAGTGCCCTTCTGTCCGCACCTGGATTTTGTGTGTTCCCCCTTTACCCTTGGGTCTGGGGGTGCAGAGGCTTGGCGGGAGAGTGGACTGATTAGCTGCCCCAAGACACTGTAGGCTGCCACTTATGTGCAGCCTTCTATAAAATTGTTATATATACACCTACCACACACTACTATATTAAATATTTATCTAAAATTATATGTTTTTATTATTTTTTTCGGCACTTAGCAAGAGGTGGAGAGTTGTTCTGCTGTACTGTGTGCTACCACTAGTTGCTTCTTACTTAGTGACTTTCACGTTGCTGATTATATCTGCTATTTGTATCTATTTCCAATACTTTTAATAACTGATCCATTATGAACAGAATTCATATTTTCAGTCCTTTTATTTATATTGTGAGTCATGGGTTTTTATCCTTTCTTGTATGGATATGTATTATAAATAGGACTACTATAGACATTTACAATACAATTTTTTTTTTTTTTTTTTTTTTTTTTTTTGTGATAACATGTCAAGGGAGATGCATTTTCGGGGTATAGTCAGTGTTGTGTGGGGTGTTCCTCCCCTATAAACTGTACTTTTGTACAATTAGCTCAATTAAATGTTCAAATATTAGTTTACAAATTGTGTTCAACAGGTATGTGCCTCTAAGGGTTAAATTAATATCTAACTTTCTTGTGTGAATATTTGTACATATAATGCTGTTTTGCTTCCTCTTTCAGGTGAATATTTTCTCATTCTGGAATAATGTCAAGAAGAAGGTATGTTGGCTATTTGTACACTACGCTCTATTACATTGCAGCCATATATACCCAGTGTGGCTAGGTTATTGCAACTATAAGTGGCTCTGCTAATGCTATACGCGTGGCTCAAATGGATTTGCACGCATGCATTTTTATTCCATTTAGCTGTTTTACCTATATTCTTTAGTAGTGAACTTGGGGCCATAATGAGTTAAGGGGGCAAATGGTCTACACTGTAGGGGACCCCCTCAGTTCCTAATTATTGAAATTAATTTAACTCAGTTTGGTGTTGGATGCCTCCAATGCACTGTTCCACACTGGGTTGGAAATCTTTCTACATTCAAGTGGTTAGGAGCCCCATTAAAATCACTAGGGGCTCTTAGTTCACTTATGGTACAACTGGTTTGTTTAATATTTGCTCTCTAGATTTCTGCATGCGGCCCAAAATATAACATGTTTGTTTCCATAAACCATGCAAGGCACTTCTAGCTGTTACTGGGCTGAAAACGCACAAGTCCGGTCATACTCTGTGAGCCATTGTGTGATTGAGGCTGAAGTTATAGTCCAAGCATGTCTGGAAACTAAACTGGTGTTGCTCACATCTGCTGTTTTTATTTTTAAACATTTGAACCTTAGGAGGTCTCCAACATATTGCAATGAAATATGCTGAGGCCTAAGTATAGGTTGAGTATCCTCCTAGGTGTGTTCTATACAGGGAGATCGCTTATGGGATAGAGGGTTCATGTCTCTGGGTTACTGTGTCCTACTGAAACTTGATACAGAACACAAACTTTGGTTTGCATCATGTAGAGATCCTACAGTAAGTTGGTAGTGGGTTTTAAACTTCAATTTTATTTCTATAGTGGTCGTCTCCAAGCAAGACACGCAAAAGATGAAATTGAAAATGATTTCCGCCCCACAGCCGCATCAAGAAAACGGAAAACTGAGGTAAGATGCAGTTTGTGTTGGATCCATTTGAGGAGGATGTACTAAGAAGATATGCAGTTTGTTTCCACCAGAATAAGAGAGATTTATTAAATCCCCTTCAAATTATATGGTGCTTCAGTTCCTTTGAAAGGGTATCTTTCAAGGGGGTTAAATATCACATGTAAAATCTAACAAATGTAGGGATTCTTCTAGTCCCTTATGGGGCAGATGGCTTGCTTCAGTTCTTGTTCTAAATCAGCCACTGCAGATGAAGTGCTTTGGAATGTGTCACAAAGAGGTAGATGGCTTCTGTTGCCCCCAGACTTTGGAATATCTTCTTCCGGTCAGATTGGCATTGCGGCTCATCCACATTTGTAGGGCGCAAGCTGCCCGTTGCGAAACCATGCATTCACTAGGCTTTGGACCCTGTGTTTTACTGTATGTAACCCTGGCCTACAACACCATTATCTTTCTCCTGTTATTGTGTATAACACACTGTTCTTTTTCAGGAAGTAAATGTAACACATGAACACCAGCAGGATGCAAAAAGACACAACTATGAAATCCAGGTAAATCCTTGTTTAGCTTACCCCCGCAACAATGTTTTCAGACTACAAAGCTATTTCAACTCTTGTTCCTCTTGGATCCAGAAGGCTGGGGGGGAGGGGTGTAGTATAAGGCTTTGGGGCTTCTTGTCCATTTCTGGATTTTCACTAAATCGCCAGAGTACCTCCAGTCCAGGTGGCGGGTTCATTTAATCTGGTGCATTAACACCTGTCTGGCAGCCATTTTGTGTCTTGTATAAAGCCACTTTATTGCTTCAGCGTTTTCAAAGGACTGGCAGATATGATAATGAAATGAATATTCAGCCATTGACCACAGTAAAAAGTCTCTGGCCTTTTACCCAGCTGAGCCTCCCCATGCCTAACTGCTTGCAGTTCTGAACCTGTTTTAAAGAATACTTAACAGTGCAGTGTACAATTGGTGGCCTTTCATCTGTGGAACTACAACCCCCTTATCTAGTTGAAGGTGAGGGGAACTGTCCAACAGCTGTAGGTTCTCACTGATCACTCCAACATTTGGAAGCTTTTATAGTCCTAATAATACTTGGCCACAAAATACATTTTTGCATTCAAGAAGCTTACTCGCTTATTTTGAACAGGGATGCTGGTCGCAGATAACTACTGGTACAGTAACACCTTGTATTCTGATTGAAACACCACAAAAAGAAACAACGATATCTCCTGACATCTCCACATTCGCACGATACAGATTCAAGAACCTCTTCATAAGTAGATCTCCTCTGCCAGAGCTGAGGTAAGGTGTTGGAATTTTAATATCCAATGTTATCTTAGTTATTGCAGCTTCTTAAGCCACACTGCTTCCATTTGGATAAATTGAAAGCTATTGGGTTCTAGTTTTGTGACTCAAAGCTTAAACACTGAGCCTGTATTTAGAGACGTAGTTTAAATTTGTATCCACAGGCATGCATTTGAAAATGCACATCCTATATAATCGCTAGGATGTTTGTCACAATGCAATCTCTACTGCGCATTACTGCATTGTATGAAGCAGTGAGGTAGCGCTGGACCTTGCCCCGTGTACATGGGCTTTTACACCAGTTTTCATTAAATGTATCTTTAGGCTGCTTAGAACAAATTTTTTTTCTTCCCTAATAAGTTGTGTATTTTTGATTTTAGTAGCTTAACATCAGCAGCTATGGTCTCTTACCTGACTTGGTCAGATAAAGCATACACCGTTTAATTACTTGCATGTCCAGAAAAATCACTCCTGCATCTTTTTAAAGTAAATATGAATTATTTATTTTTCTCAATGAATAGACAACTTTTTCAGTGATGGGCCTGCTTTTAAATGGTAATTGGAAGCTAGATTTTGTAGTGTCTAGAAAACCAATTAAAAAAGTCACCATACAGTATTAGTCGGTCTGTTGCTCCCTATTATGGTCTCTATATGCAACTAATGACCACACCCTCCCACTGTCTTTAGTAAAATGGTGGATTTAACAGCTTGCATGCCAGCTTTACCAACATATAGAGAAACAATGCAATAGGGACCTTCAGCATTCAAAGTTAAACTCCCCATTTAAATCCGTGGGCATCTTGTAATTGTCCCCAATGGTACTGTTCATTTTGCCCCAAATTATTTCTGCCTTTTTCTGAAAGTAAGGCCCACATGAGTAAATTGAACTGCTTTTCAAGCACAGTACTTGTGTGCTTCTAACAGTACAGGATTTAAGAATATAGTTCAGCACTGGCAGCCATTTTGACTGGGCCTTTATATTCTTTCTTCTCCCCACATTGTACAGTAACTTTTTCTAAATGGATCAGGGAATTGGAACTCTGAATATATAATCTTACTGTACTTCTAAGGTGCATATTCTGTCTCTAGAAGTTATGCTGTATCAATTTTATATAAATATTGTTTCTTACAGCTGGGGAAACTCCAAAGATGTTTGGGCAAAAATGCTGAGCAAAGAGACAAAATATATTCACTCCAGTCATGTACTACAGAATCATCCTACACTAAATCCAGACATGCGATCAATTCTTCTAGACTGGCTCATAGAGGTATGTTTCACCACTTATTTTTCAATACAGTCTGCAAACATCATAAATTACCTCTTAAAGGGATAGAAATGTTTCACAAAAAGAAACTCCAATTAATCCTCATCAGTATTTGGACCAGGGAGAGTTATTTAAATACTTTCAGTTGTTGTAGTTTGAGTAGTTGAATTCTAAAGTATCCCCCTCCCACCCCTATTAATGATATAACACTGGTCACCTCAGAGCAGCAAGAATTTACGGATGGATGGCAGAGACGGACAGCCTTTGGTGATCATAAGGGGAAAAACCTGTCAGGGGTGGATTCCTTATGCTCACAATAAGATTTTTCCCTTGCTGCGATCTGTCAAGTGGCCAGATTTCACATGTGAGGGGAGGTGACTTACACTAGGCAAGGGGGGTGGAGGGGGATATTTTATCAGTCACTCCTGAACTACAACTCTACATGGCCCAAATACTAAATATTTAATTGCTTGTGTGTGTTTTAAAAAAAAACAAAAAAAAACACTATCACTTTTTTAACTCTTGTGAGATCGTGTGAATGGCAGCTTTTAGTTCTGACAATTATGACCGCTCTTGTCCTGAACTTGTATACAGCCTTATGAGCCCTTTAAGGACCAGAGGTTTGTGCAATGCATTGCACACCTCTCTGCTGCATAAGTAGTTAAGAACTTTTAGCAACTTTCACATCCCTTGGCTTTTTCATTGGTAGTTAACATTTACTTTTGTATCTGGTTCAACTCTAAAACATGCTTACTAGCAGCCCCTACCCTCTTGGATCTGCAGATTAATGCAAGAAAACCTCCAAATTGGAGATTTCCAGCTGTAGACTTCCAAAAGTTAAACTTTCATTTTGTGTGAAGTGTCTGGTGCAAAATGGAACTGTATTTATAACCTTAACCCCTTGAGTGCTGGAGGATACCTCCTGGAGGCCTTTAGTATCCAAGCAGTTTGACACCTTAAGTACCAGTGGTCCAGGGAAGTTACCTTCCCTTAAGGACCGCTTTGATCATTGCTGACGCTCCGGTACACGTGACCTGTTACGCGTACCGGCAGGCCGCTTGGAGGCCTAAGAGAGATCGCTCCGGTCTTGGAGCGATCAATTTTAGGCCCCGTTTTTACTTACAGCGCTCCCTTTAGAGCGCTGTAAGTAAAAAGTATGTGACGTGCTATGAGCGTCGCTGGTCCTTAAGGGTATAAGGACCGTGATGGTCATACCACGTCACGTAGTCCATGAGGGGTTAAAAGCAACCGTTCAATAAGAATCTGTCCTTTATGGTGCATTTTAAACATGATCACTACGTGGGACAGCAAATGTTGGCTTGTTAGCTTATCGATTTAACACATTCTTAAATTCATCTAACTTTCTTCTTCCCTTGTAGGTTTCGGAGGTCTACTCTTTACACAGGGAAACGTTCTACCTCGCCCAAGACTTCTTTGACAGATTTATGTTGACACAAAACTGTGTTAATAAAAACATGCTTCAACTCATAGGAGTCACTGCCCTGTTCATTGCTTCAAAATTGGAGGTGAGAATAGAAATGTGGTGGCTTTTCCACCAGGCTTCTTGGCTTGCTGTTAACTTCAACAATTTGAATGCAGACAAAAGCATTTTAGGGTACAGCTAAAATGTCACATCTTGTCTTTTAACCCCTTGAATGCTAAAGAAGCCTCCAGTGCATTTTGAAGCAGTGTTTGAGAGCATGCTTGTGTTCAAGGGCTTAAAAGTACCACTTGATTAGGTGGCACGTTTGGGGAATTTTTTCCTCTCCCCCACTGTGCCCCTGTTGCTTAAAGGGATAGTAATACTTTGTTTTAACTTTATTTTATTTTGTAGGCATTAAAAAAACATGAAGAATGATATGTCTTATCTCTCAAACCTTTATGGTTTAAGAGATTCACAAGCAAAGTTTCCCCTCCCGCCCCTTTTACCTAGTGTAAGCCATCTCTTCTCAGATGTGAATCTGGTTGTAAGACCAGACAGATAACAGAAGGGGACAATTTTCTTTGTATGAAAACAATGAAAGCCCCCCCCCCCCCCGACAAGTTTTTCAGATTTTTCCCTTATCTTAATTAAAGATTGTTCCTCTCTGCAATCTACCTGGGCACCTCCCTCTGATCTGGTTGAACAGGGGGGAATACTTTGTTTGTGAATATCTCTTAAACCATAAAGGTTTGAGAGATAAGACTTATATCATTCTTCATGTTTTTTTAATGCCTACAAAATAAAATAAAATTAAAACGAAGTATTACTATCCCTTTAAATTAGTAAATCAACTTCAATGTCTAAACTGTATACAGTTGAAAATTACAGCATTCAAAACAAGGCTACTATGTGTCCAAAATACAATTTACGCTATTCTGGAGATGTGAAGTGCCACATGTACACAAATTCACTATCCTCTGGAAATGTTCAAATGCCTACATATTTTTAACTGTTTTTGCAGGAGATCTATCCACCCAAACTTCATGAGTTTGCATATGTCACAGATGGTGCATGCAGTGAAGAGGATATTCTTCAAATGGAGCTCATCATACTAAAGGTATAACAATACTTACATTTCCCCACCCCCCTTTTGTCTCTTTGGGGAAATATGCATTGAAAAATAGGTACTTGTTATGAAATGGTCTTCTAGATAAACTAAGGGACTGGTCCATACTAGGAAAACAACGACTTGGCATACTTGCACTTAAGCACAATTTAATTTAATAAGAGATGAAAGCTTAAAAGTATAAAGTTGTCACTTGTACTAAAAACTGCATTTTCCCCTTAATTTTTAGGCTTTGAAATGGGAACTGTGTCCTGTAACTGCAATTTCCTGGCTAAATCTTTACCTTCAAGTCTCTTCCCTTAAGGAATCTCCAAAACTTCTGCTACCTCAGTATTCTCAGACAGAGTTCATCCAGATTGCCCAGGTAAGAACTGGATACCTTGCATCCTCTTTTTATACAGATATGACCTGTATCCATTCTGGTAATTAATGATACCTTCTCTTTATTAGATTTTAGACTTGTGTATACTGCACATTACCTCGCTGGACTTCCAGTACAGAATTTTGGCAGCTGCTGCACTATACCACTGTACTTCAATAGAAGTAGTTACCAGAGCTACGGGTAAGTTGGAAGGTTAGCTTCAAAGTGAACATGCATTTTGATTGTCTGAACATGCTATGAGATTTAAGCATGTTCTTAGAGCATTGCTTCAAAATTCTTTAGACACTGTTGTGCTAATGAAATGGTTCTGTTGTGAAGAGGTGCAGATTAAAACAGTTCTTTAGCTTTGCAACTGTGATGCATTGTCCTGCTGTTTTTAAGACCACGAAGTTTCAATAACTAACGGGACACCCTTCACAGGTCAACCTCAGGCCCCACTGAATAGTATGGGAGTTCACACTTAAGTGTCTGTCTTTAGGAATTCAGTTACAAGGAAGGAGTAGTGGTGTCAACCTACATTACCTTACAGTAGCCTTCTTGCAGAAAGAACACTTTAATTTTGGCTTCTTCACAGCAAATGTTTAAGTGAGGTATACATTTTTTTTTTTTTTTTTCCCCTCCCCTCTTATGACTGTAGGACTGGACTTGGAAAGCATCATAGAGTGTGTTCACTGGATGACTCCTTTTGTGAAGGTGGTTAAAAGAAACCCTCCCTTAAAACTGAAAGTGTTTAAGAAAATACCAACAGAGGACCTGCATAATATCCAAACTCACACAAATTACCTTGATATGCTGGTATGTATGTAGTGGCAACTTTTAATTTTCTACTCGTCCTTATTCATAGTGGATCCAGGGACAAGTACCAGACTTGGCTTTGCTGGATCTATTACAATTCTGTACCTGTAGATCAGGTATTCACAACTCCCTAAATATTGCTAATTTGCTCTGAGCTTGCTTTAAATTACTGCATTTCTCCATTTGCATGGTATAACTGTTGAATACATTATGCCTCCTGCATCATACAAATTGCAGTAATTTACATCTGTTCCAGAAACTAGAACACTCCCTTCAGTGAGTGCCTTGGGGTGAAAGCAAGAGACTTGACATAAAATATAATGTGGGGGTTCCTAGGAATGAAAATACCTTGACTTATAAATGTTACTACAAAGCAACTTGTTTTGTGATCCTTCTTGTATTGATTCAGTTACATGTTCTCCAAAAAAATCACTATTTTCATTCTCTTCTCCCCCTCCATTCTGCTAGTTTCTGCCATAACTTGAAGTTTTAAAACTTGTAACTGACAATCCAAGAGATGCGTGGCTTTTTTTTTTTTTTTCCCCTCTGCTAATCTAAATTTATCTACCCTTTAGGATGACGTCAAGATACCAGATCCACTCGTGGTGGAGAGACAATCTCCTGTGGCTATTGGAGGTATCCTCACTCCCCCAAAGAGTACAGAGAAAAGTCACTTGTAAACATATTAAGGAGAAGCTTTCTGGAATGGGATGTTGTACGTTTTTGGCATGCCTTTCCCTGCATCAGGCGGAGCTACAGCTGTGTGTACTGGAAATGGAACCTTTTTCTGTGCTGAGGCGAGCTTTACCCTTCAGTGCCTGGATTTAAATTGCTTTCTAGTTTATTAACTTATTTATTACATTGATTTTAATGTAGGAGTCTAAATCTAGACGTGTGGGGGGGGGAAGCAACTTTTTTGTATTTTTAAGAAAGTTACCTTTTACAAGCAGAATTAATTGGCTGCCTTGCCTGAACTTAAAAGGAGTCCATACGTTAAAAAAAGTGCAAATAAATTGCAACCTAGGAGTGACTTACAAATGCATGTGGATTTAAAGCTTTAACCCAGGTACTGGGTCTTTCTATAGGGTGCTAAAACTGACCTAAAGAGGCTGATTGTAACACTTCCCTCTATGGGTGTTGACATTTAGCCACATCCATCTAGCTTGGGCACATGGAGGGGTGTCTAGCCCTCTAAGAGATTCTTCTCCCTGACTTGGGATCTCCAGTAAATGAGGCTATAAGTATTATTGCATAGAGGACTCTTGCAATATACAGTTTTTTTGTTTAATTACAAGCAGTTGAGCTTTGTATTCGGTCTTAGAACATTTCTCTTACTGTTTCTAAATTACTTACCTTTATTCAGAGGGGTAGACAAGTATGTAAAACCAATATTTGATTTTAAATCTTATCATACTGAGTGCTAGGAAGGCCTTTACTGTATTGTGTTGGAATCTTGTAGTCAAAGGGTTGTCTCCTAACCCTTTCAGTGCCAGAGGTGTAGCAAATGCATTGCAAAGCAAAAAGTTATACTGTCAACTAGTTGCCTTTCTACCTTATATTAAAGTCAATTGGCATATATGAAGCATCCTTGTGTGGCTTAAACAAGGATGGGGGTAACCTGTCTCTCCAGCTATTGGACATACAATATATAATGGGCAGTGTAGTTCAACAGCCAGAATACCACAGGTTGCCTACTCAGACTTGTGTGGAATACCTGCCACGTGCTGCTATGTTAAACGTGTGTTTTTTTTATTTTTATTATTCATGATGGGTTAAAGGCCCCAAAAAGCTGTGTAAAGCTTTATATATATATATATATATACACAAAAAAAAAAATTCTAATCTTCACTAGACTGGAGAAGAGTTGCTGCAGCTAGATGTGTAATAACTATATATATATATAAAAAAAAAAAAAGACCTGAGCTCATCTACGCAAGTTATCAAAATGTAAACCCTGTATTAAGTATATATTGTACCACTGGGTGAATACATTGGAGGTTTTAGTTTCATAGTTTGGCCAAAATATGATCAGGCTCGCTTATGTGAAGGTACTCCAATTTCAAGGACTCGCTTGAAATTGGGGTACCTTCACATGGTAAGCAAGCCTCAACATATTTTGACGAAACTAAAACCTCAATTTATCAACACAGTGGCATGATATACTTTTAGACAGGGTTCACAAACTGATACCTTGCAACGTAGAGGAGTGTGGGTCTTTTCTCTGTTTGTTGCTTTAGGTTTTAGCATCATTTTGGAGGGCTTAGAAAGATAGGAAAATTCCATGCTGCTATCTATGCCTTATGCACTTGGGTTCTTAACTTATATATTATGCTACTGTAAGCTTTGCTCTCTGAACATATAAACAATGCCTAAGTTTTAAAGTGCCTTCACTGGTAAATTGTATTTTACAGACTCTGTACACCAAATATTTAACTTTTGAAGGGTGTGTGTACAAAGTTTATATTACATTTCAGGCTGTTGATGCAAGCTGGCTATGTCAGGTTCTTCCAGTATATAATACACCACAATGAAATCTGAAAGCAAATTAAGTAGAACAAGGATGCACAATAATATAATATGAAAAGCCCCATGAGCCCATAAAGGAAGTGAAAGAAACTGTAGGCTTGCCCCACTTACTGTGAAGCTGCTATTGCAGTCCTGTCATATCTGATTTGATGCAGCTATGTGATTTGTCTCTCTATTAAACTGCACAAATACAGATGTGGAGCAAATTATAGGGAACATTTCCATTTATTTTGAAAATGTTACTTTAACACCCTTAAAGCACTACTAAATGTGTTTGAGCTAGCGTTCCAGTAGTCAAACTATTAACCCTTTGTGTTGCATAGTTGTCTGGCACTCAAGGATTAAATGGGAGATTGTATGGTATGGTGCAGCTGGCTTGCTCCACATTTGTATATGGCCTCTTGTGCCATCACCTTTGTGTTGCTCCCATCCATAGTGCTTTGGTTAACGTTTCAGTAGTATTTTCTACCAGCTGGGCCGCACTCCTGACAGTATATCTGTAGTTAAAGGTGTTATTTGTAATTATCAGCTATGTATATTTGTAAAGTTCTGTAAATTGTGTATATATTTTTTATCAGAGTATATTTATGTACATAAATGTAAATATGTATTGTAAAAATAAACATTTGTTCACCCTATTTATTTTTTTACTCTTTGGCAATACAAAAATATATACATGTTGTGTCATTACTGGATTTAAAAGTAAAGTTTTGCCATTGCTTGAAGAAACTTCTTTTTTCGCCTCTGTGCAGCAAGTTGTAAAACTTCTTCAGGGTTGCTGGCATTCAGTTCTGTTTGGCCAATTGCCTTGATCTAAATGTGACAAAATGTAAAGATCAATGAACAAAGTCTATTCTAGTGCATCTCAGATTCCATTTCAGCATGGGTATCAAATGCCTATGGTATACAGTTTGCTGCAATTGGGAAGCCCAAGGAAAGCTGCTTTCCCAGTTCTGCATCCGGGGGTGGGGGCACATTTAGGATCATAAGTTGGAAATCTAAGGATGTAACCTGAATTACTAACCCTTTAAGGATCAAGGGGTGTGAAATATTGCATGCCCTTCTGCTTCCTAAAAGGTTAGCTTACATATCAAGTAAATATTTTAAAAGATACTACACCCCAGTGAGTCTCAAGGCACTCCTAATGTGTTGCCATATGGTACAAAGGCAACCATTTTTACATACCACTGTACTAAACATTTCTCTATAGCCATTGAGGTATGGAGCTTGCTTATAGGAGGCAGTGCAATCTAAACAAAAACCCTTCCTGTTTTCAGTGTCCCTCAAGGAGGTCAGGGCTAAATTTCTACTAAGACTTATTTCTATTCAAAGCTTCTGGGAACCCTCACAAACTCCTATTTTTGCCAAGCTTCTTTTTAGAACAGCTACTAAGCATGCTTTATGGAGGCTTCAGCAGCACAGATAGAACTATCTAAAGATACTTAATTTGGAACAGTCTACAAAGTGTGTCTGGTTTGCAAGCACACTTTGTAGACCGTTACAATTAAGTATTTATTTCTAAATAGTGTGATTTCAGCTCTGCTGAAGAGCCTCTGTCTGGTCAAATGACTGGACTCTGCAGCTGGCAGACTTGAGTAAAACAGCCAGGAAAAAGTAACTTTAGCAAGTTATATCACTCAAACCATAATGGTTTGAGAGATAAGACTTGGTGATTTTTTTTTTTCTTTCTTTCTACAATATTAAATCAACTTAAAATGAAACATTACTAACCCTTTAACTACTTTATTAATTTCCTTATTCCCGTGTAGTGTTCTGCATCACTGTGGTGCACAGCACTATACAGTTCTTCTCCTCACAGCAATTCATTTTTTAACCCGCTGTAGTACCAGAATGCTCCAACACAATCAATTCATCTTTCCTCTCAAAATCTGTAGGAGCACAGTGTGTTGATGTTATTCAGAGGCTTTAGCCTACATTATGCATTATTTTCACTAGCTCCGTTGGAGCAGTTTTTGTTTGTTTCAAATTATTTTGTCTGTCCCTGTGGAACATTTACCCTACTTAAATGAATTAAATTTAGTCAACTTTCTGCAGTTTCTTTGGAACATTACACTTTTACTCTAATATATATTGGGGTAGTAACTTTGGTCAAGTCTTACTTCTCAAATTGTTAATCCCTTTGGGATATTGCTTTGTCCATTCTACACATTACTTCAAGTTATTTCATTACTGGCAGTACATCTAAAACTAAGGGCAACAAAGGCCTTTCTGCCACATGCAAAACTTGTAATGCCAAAGTTGCAGCCATTGGTTCTGTACATACTAAATGTTTGGATTTTGAGGTTACACCATCTCTTGAACCAGTGGTATAAGGCATTATCTGATTCATTTGCTAAACTGGAGCATGTTTGGGCTAGATCGTTAGCAGAAGCACATCCTGCACCTGTTAAGTCAGACCTCTACTACCAAAAAAAAACACCCTCTAAAAACTCCCTTAATTCTCAATTAGCTTCATCAGATGAGTGGATTATGTGAACTACCCTTGTCCATAGAAGAAAGTTCCACACTTGATGACTTGGATACAGAATCCATGGCTTCATTACTAAAAGCTATTTTCGAAGTACTTGAGGTTACAGATGACCAAGCCTCTAAGTCTGTAGTGCTAAATCTGTTTAAACATATTTAAAAAAAAAAAAAAAAAGTCACCTTTCCTGCCTATGAGGAGCTTGACTAGATTGTACCAGACGAGTAGGAGACCCCAGCTAAATCTATGGTCATACCCAAGAAATTTGAACGGGCTTACTCTTTTCCCCAAAGGCAAAGTAGACATTTGGTCTAAACTATCAGTGGCTGATCCTATAGTCTCCAGCCTGTCTAAATATACTATTATACCTATTCAAACTACAGCAGCTCTTAAAGGGATAGTAATACTTATTTATTTTTTTACATCTTATGTTGGAGGGTTTATGTCCCCCGAATAAAACAAGGGTACTCCCACTGCTGAGAGAGATTTTATTAAAAAATTACAACAGCTCAAACTTTAATTTCTTAGGTGCAATAACACAGTGGCACTGTTGGTACACCATCCTATGGAGATTTATGGTCTACGGACCAGAGCAGGCCATAGGATGGTATATCCACAGCGCCACTGATATTACACCTAAAAAAAATTCAAGTTTGAGCAGTTATTTTTTTAAGGAAATATCTCTCAGCAGTGGGAGTGAGTACTCTTGTTTTACTCAGGGGGATAAAAACTACAACATTTTTTTTTTTTTACATTTTAAGTACTACTATCCCTTTAAAGATCCTGCTGACAAAGTTTAATGTATCAAACATGACTAGGTACTATCATTCAAGCTTCAGCATGGGCATGCGGAGGCTGACAAACAAATTATTCAAGCCATGCATGCCAATGTGCCTCTTACAGGGTTACCTTCATGAAGCCACATCTGATATTTGTGAGGCGGTCTTGGAGATAGCTAAATTAGCATCTAAATGGTTACTGCACAACCTACCTTTACCATTTAAAAGATCTCTTCTCTCTGCTGCAGAGCTGGCCAGTCCTCCCACTGTAGGTGAAAGTACCTTTTTACCTCAGAATAAACGCAAATGGTTTGATAAGGGGAAAAATATAAAATCCTTCTGACAAACTACACCTCGCTCATGGAGATTCCATTAGTTTCAACAAAGCAAAATCATCTACCTGGGTACAAAAGAAAAATGCACCCAATGCATCAGAATCCAAACACACCACAGCATAAAGTCCCCCACAAATTTGACATTAGGGGGAAGACTGAGACACTTCATTCAACAGAAGGATGTTAATTTCAGACGAGTGGGTACTTAAGCTGATTCAAGAAGGCTCTTTCGCTACCCTACCACATTGTAGGGTTTTGTTTTTTTTTTTATGTGCAAAAGAAAAGTTGTTACAGAAAGTTTTTCATCAGGTGATTCGACAGTTCCTACACAACAAGGTGATGATCCCAATACCAAAACGTGAACACTTCAAAATTTTTTATTATTTTTTTTTTTGTACCCTCCTGCCCCCCCCCAAAAAAAATGGATGATTCAGTCATCCATTAAATTAAACCGGTTTCTCAGAGTTCCAAAATTCAAGCCAAGGAATTGCTGACATATTTAGATATGAAAAATGCATACCTACACAATCCAATATGGCCTAAACTGGAAATCTCAGATTTGCATACCAAAACCAACACTTTCAATTTGTTGCTCTACCTTTCAGTCTAGCCACAAACATCAAGAGTGTTTACCAAAATAATGGCTCATCTCACATCCATGGGAGTAGCCCTGACTCCATATCTGGACAATCTGGTACTCAAGGATCCATCCCTGGAGCTAGTTTGCCAACTCTGAAGAATCATGGTTGGATCATCAACCTTAATAAATCTCAGCAGATTCTATTCCTACGACTGATTTTCATTCCCAAAATTCAGAAGATAAAATTTCCTCAAGAAAAAATTGGATTTTCTTCCAATTCTTCATCTCCCAACCAGAAGTTTCAGTCAGGAACTGCTTGAAAACTGTGGGGAAAATGGTAGCCACAATACAAGCAGTCCTTTATGCTCCATTTCACCTGAAGCCACTTTAACTGGAACAAATCCACAGCTGGTCCAAAAATCCAAACCATCTCCTACACATGATGACGATATCTTGGCCCACAAGACCGTTCCCTTCAGTAGTGGCTTTAGACGTCAAACCCCTTCACTGGAAAATACTTCTACATACAGAGTAACAGAGTGGGAAATAGCCACAATAGACATCAGTCTGTTCGGATGGGTAGTAGTGTATAAACATCACTCCATTCAAGGTCAATGGACTCAATCAAAATCCTTTCTACCCATATACATTCCGGCGTTACTTGCAATTTACAATGAACTATTGGCATGGACTTCAATACTGAAGAATGTTCCTAATCTGTTTCAGTCAGACAACGCTACAGCTGTGGCCTAAAATAATCAAGGCAGAACAAAGAGCAAAGCCACTTGGATGGAAGTAGAGGGGAAAAAAAATCCTTCTATGGACAGAGAATAATGTTCCAGCATTGTCAGCCATCTACATTCCTGGAGTGGAGAATTGGGAGGCAGATTACTTCAGCCGTCAGTCCATAGACCTAAGGGACTGGGAACTAGATCAGGAAATAATCTTTCAGAAAACAGAATGATGTTGAGTTCCAGAAATAGAGATAATGGAGTCAAGAAGAAACAGAAAACTACCAATGTTGCAGCAATTGAACTGGATGTCTTAAAGACTGCTTGGAATTAATCTAGTGTATGGCTTCCCTCCACTTGCTACGATTCCCAGAATACTCCTCAAAATAAAGGAAGATAAGGTACATAATATTCTCACAACTCCATGGCCCAGGAGATCTTGGTTTTACAACCTCAAATATATGTAATTGAGACACAAATACTGAACAAGGGATTTGGTTCTCCAGTAATTCAAACCATGCTCCAGGCTCGCAAACTGGTGTCAGCCAACATATCAAAGAGTATGGAGAATTTATTTTTCATTAGATCCTTCCATCTGTTCTAGAATTCCTGCAACCAGTCCCAAAAAAGTCTAAGTGTTAGCTTACCGAAAGTTCAAATTTCAGCACTGTTGGTTCTCTTCCAGAGAAAAATTGCTTCTATACCTGAAATTCAAACTTTTCTTCAAGAGGTTAACAGAATAGTTCCCCCATATAGAGATCTCATTCCACCATGGAATTTATGTTTGTGCTAGAGGCTCTTCAATCATCTCCCTTTGAGCCATTGCCATCAGCATCTATCTAAGATCTGATCTTCAAAATAGTTTTCTTCATGGTGACTGTATCAGCTGCAAGAAGAGTTTTGGGACTCTGCACTAACTTGTACTTCGCTGCAGCTCATCTTTCATCAAGAAAAGTTTTTTTTGTTTGTTTTTTAAAGGGATAGTAAACCTTGAAAATAAGTTTATTTTATATCATGAAAAATGATATAAGTCTTATCTCCCAAGCCTTTATGTTTTGGGAGATATTCAGAAGTAAAATAAAGTTCCCTTTTCCTGGTGGTTTCTGCCAAGTCTGCCATCTAGTGGACAGATTTGGAATTCGGTCCACAGATCAACCGCCAGCTCTTTAGCAATGCCGAGATCACAATCTTTAAAAAGAACTACTTAATTGGAACAGTGTACAAAGTGTGCCTGGCATGCAAGCACACTTTGTAGACCATTCCAATTAAGAAATTAGTTTAAAGATCGTGATCTTGGCACTTCTGTAGAGCCGCAGCCAGTCCTGGGACCGGATTCCAAATCTGAGAGCTAGAACGGTGACGTCACTCAGGGGGAAACTTTGCTTCTGAATATGTCCCAAACCATAAAGGTTTGGGCGGTAAGACATATCATTTTTCACATTTTTTTAAGGGCTATAATATAAAATAAATTTATTTTCAAGGTTTACTATCCCTTTAAAGGACTATTCCACAGTTCCAACCTAAATTGGTTTCAGCTTTCCACATTAACCAAGAAGTGGTTCTCGCTTCATTGTGTCCAAATCCATCTAACTCTAAAGAGAAAAGCACTTACTAATTTAGATGTAGTGAGATGTTAAAGACAATATGTCCAACTTACACAATCCATTAGGACATCAGACACCTTGTTTGTGATTTCAGAAGGCCCTACAAAGGGCAGACCTGCATCCAAAACAACTATTGCCACATGGCTCAAACAGACTATCAGACAAGCATACAGACTAAAGTCTGTTCCAGATCCTTTCAGAATCACAGCACATTCGACTAGCTACTGTTGACCAGTTATGCAAAGTAGCTACATGGTCCTCTGTTCATGCATTCACAAAATTTTACAAAGTTAACATTTTTACATCCAATGATGCTAGTTTTGGTAGCAAAGTTCTGTAGACCACTGTTCATTAGTTTTCTTCCCTCATGCTATTTTTGGGACTGCTTTGGTACATCCTTATGGTCCCAGCATCCCTCAAAGAGGATATAGAAAATGGGATTTTTTTTTAACTTACCGATAAATCCTTTTCTTTTAGTCCATTGAGGGATGCAGGGCTTCATGCCCACTGAAAACTTGTTGGGTGAGGATGCACTGCCTTTTCTGGTTGCTCTGTTCTATTCCTATTCCCTTCCTGAATCTGCTAAATGAAAACTGAAGGCAGTTAAGCAAGGGAAGTTTTGTTTAGAGTGCCCTGCCTCCTATATGCATGCTGCTTAAACCTATAGTCTCTGCATCTCTCAATATAGAGTCCCTAGGCCTTGCATTGATTTAACCCCCTTTTTTCCTTTGTTTTTCAAGTATATGCATTAATATTGGCAATATATATAAAGAATATAATTTAAATACCTTTGTTAAAGGAAGTGCTTTTTATAATGGACAAAGGGTGACGTGGGGGTTTCCCCAGTTCTGAGCACTCCATCTTGATCCACACAGGAGGAAAGGTTGTGATTACCCTAATCTTTCTCCTTCCAAATACTCGTTAAAGGCCATTTCTTTTGAATAGACATATGTATGTTTTATAACACTTAAACTGTTGGTAGGTTGGCTGGCTGGCATACATTGGGTGGGAATATATTGCAATCAAAATAGCAATGGAAGGGTTAATGGTAAGTTAGACTGGTGGGGGTGACAGAGAAGTCCAAAGAAAAACAAAAACCTAGTTAACCTCTGATGGCAGTTTACAACACATTGCACAGCAATAAGTTGCCTCTGGGTAGGATGGACAGTGACAATGAAGAAAGTTTGTCACTGCTTTGATGGACTTTCAGTTTGAGGATCTTAGGTAGGATGCAGTGGATTCCATCAGAGCTGTTCTAGACGTGCTGCATGTCTCTGCCAGTAAGGTTACAGATGATTGTGGCAAGTAAATTTTCAAACCCAAGTGGAAATACTCTGTTTCCTGCTTACAAGCAGTTACATTTGTCCTGCATGAGTGGAAACACTGTGGTATGAACATTTTGCTAAAGCTAAGCAGATCTTCATCTTGCAATGGTGAAAAGAAAATCTCTGCGTGACCACTTAGTATCAGGGAGGACCCTTTCAAAGAAAACCCTATAGATAGCATCTTTACTCTTCAACATTGCTCTTGGCATTAACAAATTTATTGCAAAAGTCTCCTCATCTGACACAGGAAGGTGTGCGCCGTTGGGGGAAAAAAATTAAATAAATTGGGTCAGCTGAACTTTAGTGTAAATGGTCTTATCGCTTGACCCTGAATTGGACAAGATGAACAGTCAGGCAACCAGTGGTAAGGCTTCTTGCTTCCTCATCTGTAATGAGCAAATTTTCATCTCTGGTTTCAGTTTCTCATTTGTCACTAAACTGCTTACTAGTCCAGGTCCTCTACCCTCATTCCCCATCTCATATCGGCTAAACTCTGCTTTCAGGAAAAACAGGTAATTCTGGGTCACTACAAAGCCTGCCCAGAAGGCTGCTGCAGTCAAATAGTCTTTAGCATGACTCGTCCTTTCATCTGGGTGAACTGTCCACACGAGGAAGAGGAGGGCTTGGTTACTTTCAAACACAATTGACTGTGGAGATTTCCAAGACCACAAGTCCATAAGGAAGCTGGGGATATCTCCAGTACCTCGGGACCAGAAGTTAAAGGGGTTTTACTCTAACTTTGTTCTCGTGCCCTGAAGTTGCTCAAAAATGTTGTTTGTGCACTCAGGTTCAAAACGCGGTACCTTCATTCTTTTATGGACGCTATATGCCCCAATGAGTGTTTGGCATCCTTTGACAAAAGATGAACATTTGCAACCATCATCACAGATTCATCAGGTTTGTTTTCCTTGACAATCATTTTCAATTTGCTCTTGCTAATGCTCCAAACATTTTCAACAAGATGATATGGCTCTATCAAGCTTCATACGATCCAAAGACATTTCCAGAACAACTTATGACTGTTGCTAATCAAAAGCATCATCTCTGGAGGTTCTGCAATCTCATCTGCACACTTGCATGTATACTTTGAAAGCTCATGGCTGGGTTCTGAAACGCTGGACACACAATCTAGTCCAGACTTGTTCCAGAACCCTTTAGGATATTAAACGGAATAGTACATTCACTTTAGTATATGTACATCTTTTACATCCTTGAGTGGTGCACCCTTATTCGTTGCTTCAGAACTGTGTCAAATTTCAAGCTCAAAAACAAGAGACAGTCTTTGCCCTTGACAACATGCACAAGAATCTTTTCTCTAAAAAGTCTTCTACATCAGTGTGCACCTGTGAGGGACTACTTGAAAGTTTTGAGGGTAACTGGAACTTTATACTTGGTATCACATAAGTTGGACATACAGTGATGGTTGAATGAGAACCGTCTAAGGGTAGGAGACACTTTTTCTGGTGAAAAAAAAGTAGTAATGACAGATGCCAGTCTGGTTTGGGAGATTCATTTTCTTCTTCTGTGTCACGCCATTCAATTTATTTTGTTTGGAGAGATCATAAAGATCAATGTGCTGGAGATCTGGACATTTCAACAGGCAACGTTTTGTTATACCCCATTACTGGAAGATCATCCAAAGAGGGGTCTGGCTGTTATGGCAATGGTGTACATAAACAGGGTTACATCAGAAGGAGGTTCGGATGACAGTTCTGTGGTTGGAGTTGCATGTTTCAGCAACCTCTGAAATTTACATACTGGGGTAGACAAGGTGGAAGTATACTTTCTTAATAGTCAGGTGATAGGTATGGGGGACTGGGAACTCAAAAATCTGTCTTTGATACCATCACACTCAGAAGGGGAATGACAGATATAGACTTAAAGGCACTTCCAAATACTTGTGCAGGATCAAAAGATCCACTGCTGAAGGCCGTAGATGCTATGATGATACCAGAGACTGAACTGCCAGTTTTTCCTCTTCCTCTGGTTCCCTGGGTGAAATCAAAATCAAGGTGGACAAATCCCATGTTATTTTCATAGCTACCGGAACACAAACCTACTCAATCTAGAGGTTGATGATTCATGCCAACTACCTTTCAATCCAGATCTACTGGGTGATCTAGTTTTAGAAAATATTGTGTTTACTATGTGGCAGACATTCTGAGATGTAAAGGTTTATTCAATGTGGTCATCTCAAGTATGCCAAAGGCTTGCAAACTAGCTTTTGCTATGATTTATGACACAATCTGGGCTGTACTTCAGTTGGACTGAGGAATATCACTACTCGCATTCTTTTCCTCTGCCCAGGATGTTGGATTTTTTTTGCAATGGCACATTGAACTTCTTACAGATGTTCAGAATTTTGCTCATAACTCTGAATGATAAGACCTCGGAAATACCAGGTGATTTTAATTTGCTTTTCTCTGTGAGGGATGCAGGGACAATGGGGTTAAGCAGCATGCGTATAAGAGGCAGGGCACTAATAACTCCTCCCATTTCCTAGCTGGTAACCCCCTACCCCTGCAGCTCTACTCGAGGAGGTCCAGGGTTTCCTTTCTCCAGGAAGGACTTATTCAAAACAATTAGAATTGTTATTAGATTTATTATTTTTATCTTCGTTACACTTCTGGGGGCCCTCACTTTGTGAGGAAAGTCCGCATGGATTAACTCCATCACTAAGAGGCTAGTTCTGTTGGGACAGCAAACTTATAGTGTAAAGGCCATAGCTCAGCCATAGCTTTATTTAGATCAATAGGAGAAGATGCTTTGTGGGACAACGTCTGACACAGGTTGTAATACCATGTAGCGATGCCCTCTAACACAGTCTGGGAGAGCTCTTTATGATAGCCCTCATACTGTTCCACTATACTGGTTTCCTTCTCCTCAATTGAGAAATCCTTCACCTTTTCTAGATCAGTTGGAGCAGGGCTGGTTTATAATTTAATATACTGAATTTAAAAGGGCAGCATAGCCTCTACACTAGCTCAGTTGGAGCAGTACTGCCTTTATTAGTCCTGACTCATAAGGACAACTACATTTTCACAGAGATCACTCTGTTGGAGCAGTTCTTCATAAAAAAGCTTGTTCCCATTCACACACATATTATATATATATATACACACACATACATACACATACATATTTCTAACATTAGTCCCTTTGGGATAATACAGAGTAAATTAATTTTTTTCCTCAGAGTAGTCACTATGTCAGAGGGAAGGGAGGAAAGGAAGACTAAGGGCAATAAAGTTTTTTCTTCCATATGTAAACCCTGTGGTGCTAAAGTATCAAACAATACTACACTGTGTGTTACATGCTTGGACTCTGAGTCTAATAGGGCTTCCATATCAAAAGAGTTGTCGCCAAATCTTGAACCAGAGTGGGCTACGGCCTTACCTGGTTCAACAGGCAATACTTAGATAAATGTCTAGCAAACACCCGTGTTCCTGTTAAAGTGTTAGTAATGTCTAAAACAAACTTTTTTGCATTTAGAAGAGCTTAAAAAGCTGATCTAAATGCAAAAAAAAAACGTATTTCTCAAACCGCTATGGTTTAAGAGATACGGGCGTTTAAAGTTTGATCTCTCCAACTGACAGCTGTAAAGCTGTCAGCAGGAGATTCGTGTTGGTCGACATGGTGGTGCTTGAGAAGTGCCGAGATCTCGTTACTTACACAGAATCCCTTCATTGGAATGGTCTAAAACGTGTGCCTGAACACCAGGCATTTTTTTTGCATTTAGATCAGCTTTTTAAGCTCTTCTAAATGCAAAAAAGTTTGTTTTAGACATTACTAACACTTTAAAAGACATTCACCTAAGAATTCTTCAAATGATAAGACAATATTCAACTGACGATGAAGGGGAATTATCCATTGATAATAGTGAACCACCCATGTCTATGGCAGAGGGGTCCATGCATGATGACAATGACACAATCCATATATTCCCTCATTAAAGCAATTCTAGTTTTCTAGTTCAATAGCAATTCAAGCATAAAGGATCCCCCTTTTCCATGTCATACTGCCTGTAATTGTGCTCCGGAAGGAGAGTGACGAGGGACAATCTTCAGTATGCAAAAGGAAAATACTGCCCTCCGTCAAGGGGGGCAGTGTTTTCTCCATATACATACTTACTGAAAATTGTCCCTCACTGCAACCGTCGGGTCCCACAACTGGATTCCAAATTCAGTGGGAGGGGTTCAAAAGGGACAGGATGGGGATTCTTTCTGCTTGAATTGCTATTGAACTACAAAACTGTAAGTGTTAAAATATAGCACTATGCGTTAACAAAAAGTATAAAGAAGACTAGGAGCTGAACTTTACTTCATGTATTATTATCCCTTTAAGCATAAAAACAAATCCTCTCTCCCATTTCCTGCTTGTATGAACCTGACCAGACTGTCACTGATGAGCGGGTTAATCCAGGGAAAGAAAAAACTGTAGTCTAGGAATCTGAATTCTTTCCCACTATACACTGAGATGGTAAGCAGCAGATTGTTGATATATTTTAAATATGACATTTCCAACTAGCCTCTGTAATAATTATTTTATGTTAGATCCCTAAAACATAATCCTAAACTTCCTTTTTAATACTTGCGTAGACTGTCCTATATATAGACACCATTTGATTCATTTTCTTGATTAATACAGACAAGATTTAACAAATTAATGCATTAAGATCAGCACTCACCCTTTTGTATTCAGGTAAATGGTTACCCTATTCCAGCCCATTTAGAGACAATACAGCATTAACACTTCTGATACACCTGTGAAGATTGCTACGGTTTTGAGGAAAAAAAACAAGAAAAAAAGAGGAGCGCACACGCTCTAATTGTATACGGTTTCGACTTAGATATCCACCACCATAGGATATCACCTCCTCAGTCCTCAGAAGGCGATATTCTATGGTGGTGGATATCTAAGTCGAAACCGTATACAATTAGAGGGTGTGCGCGCCTCTTTTTTTCTTGTGTTTATTACATATATGTAGAGAGTCGTTTTGTCAGCGGTTTTAATTGAAGAGCAGCACTGCAGTTGGAAGGAAATTGGAAGAAACCTTTGATCTTTTTCTTTATTCTTTTTGGGACCAGTAGGATTAAAGTAGCCACTGTTTCGTGGTATTTAGCGCTTACTCAGAGTGCTCATTTATGGTTTTGGGAACCCTGCAATGGTCAAGGTTCCCTATATACAAAAGTGGGGTGATTCTGGAGCAACTCAATGTACCATAAGGTATTAAAAAAAAAGGACAACTGATATAGATTTTGTTTTCTAAAACTAGAGGGACACAGGTTTAGATGTAATGTAAGAAAGTTTTACTTCACTGTATTGTGTACTCTACATTTGGTTTGAACAATTCAGCCATCAGGAACACATTAAAGGGATAATAATACTTCATTTTATCTTTATTTTATTTTGTAGGCATTAAAAAAAACATGAAGAAAGATACAAGTCTTATCTCTCAAACATTTATGGTTTGAGAGATATTCACGAGCAAAGTTTCCCCTTCCCACCCCTTTTACCTAATGTAAGCCATCTCTTCTCAGATGTGGAATCTGGTTGTAAGACTAGACAGATAACAGAAGGGGACAATCTTCTTCCTATGAGAACAAATAAGGCCCTGCCCCCCTTGACAAGTTTTTCAGGTTTTTCCCTTATCTTAATTGAAGATTGTCCCTCTCTGCAGTCTACCTGGGCACCTCCCTTCTGCTCTGGCTGAGCAGTGCTACATCAGTAAAAGGGGCGGGAGGAGGATACTTTGTCATTGAATTACTCTTGTACTACAACTCTGACAGTATTGAAATAACACTCTCCAAAGTCCAAATACTATGAAGATTAATTAGAGCTGCTTTTATTATGAAACATTACTATCCCTTTAAGCCCAGAAAAGTAGATTTCAGGCTGTTCATTTAGCTGCTGTTTCAAAAGTAAAACAAAATAAAACACATTCACTTTAAAACCTTCACTTTTTGGCCAGAATGTTTGCAAAAGTGAGAAAAGCCAAGGTTTTTTCAGCCTCGTTTTAATGTCTAGTAATTAGCAATACTTACCGCTATCTGTCTTTTATCCATCTCTCCTCTTTTATGATGCAAATCTGGAAAACTGGTTAAAGAAATCAAAGCACTATTGACACAATTAACAAAAATAGTATAAATCCCATTAAATAACAGTGATAATATAATGTATACACCAGCACATAGGACAGAACTTCATTCAGTGCCTATGAAGTCTGACTCCTTGGCTTCTAGAGACTTCTCCAAAGCACTGGCTCATAATGCCTTGGGTATGACACTAGTATCCAAAAGGTTAATGACCGTGGTGTTTTTTTTTTTTGTTTTTTTTTTAAAGGAGTAGCATTCCAAGTCACCTCTGTTGAAGCATCCATTTTGACTGGATTTGCATGATTATCCACCCCATTATTTTACACTTTGCTGGAAGATGAAATGTAATGGCAGCATCAGGCACTTTCAGAACAGTAGAGTAAACAATTATGCAAGGTGTGCTGCATTCTGTCAGAGACCTATACCCTGCTTAGTTTAAAGAGAATTCCTAAGTACTACACCAAAATACTATATTATTCTGACTAAAAAAGTTATAGGCAGTTTTAATATACAACTGAGACTAAAAGCTGTGTAATGATATATCTAAATAAGGGGTGTTTTAGTACTTGCAAATAGATATTTTTTTCTAATTGACTGGGGGGCGGTGGGAGAGAGAAAGAGGGACCAAGGGTAAACGTCCCTCCACCAAGAGGCAGACACTTAAAGAGTTAACTAAAAGAACTCTGCTCCTTCCATTTCCGAGCCCGAGTTTACCCCCCTAGGCTCTGCCCACTGGGCAGCCTTCATCTAGCAAAAGCTAGGAAACCAAATTTAACAGGACAGAGAAGATAAGAAACAGCACAGCAACCCAGCCCTCACAGCAGGGAGAAATGCCCTGCTCCAAGAAAAGGACTTATCAGTAAGAACAAAAATCCCCTTTTCTCTAGCGTCATTGAGGGATGCAGGGACCATGGGGTTAAGCAGCGTGCCTATATGAGACAGGGCACTCTATATTAAAAAAAAAAAAAAAAAAAAAAAAACACCTCCTCCCACTTCCTAGCTGCTAACCACTACCTACCTGCCTTCAGTCTTTGTTTAGCAGAGTCAGGAAGGGAATAGCAGTAAAACGGAACCACCAGAAAAGGCAGTACATCCTCACTGAAAGTTTTCTGTGGGTGGGAACCCCTGCATCCTTCAGTAGACTAAAATAAAAGCATTTATCAGCAAGTAAAAAATCCCATTTTCACTAGCATCATTCAGGGATGCAGGGACTATGGGGACATACCAAAACCGTCCCAAAATAGCGGGAGGGAAGAAAACAAATGAACAATAGCCTCCAAAACCTTTCGGACAAAACTAGCATCTTGAGATGCCAAAATGTTAACTTTGTAAAATTTTGTGAACGTGTGAAAAGATGACCATGTAGCTGCTTTGCACAACTGGTAAACAGTAGCCTGGTTCTTCAAAGCCCATGAAGAACTGATGGATCTAGTAGAATGAGCTGTGATTCTGAAAGGTGCTGAAACACACTTTGCTCTGTATGCATGTCTGATAACCATTGCCTCATGCCCTAAATAGGTTGTCTTGGATGCTAGTTTGCCCTTCTTAGGCCTTCTGAAATCACAAACAAGGTGTCTTATGTCCTAAAGGATTGTGTAAGTTGGACACATTGTCTTCAACATCTCACTACATCTAAAGTATGAAGTGTTTTCTCTTTAGAATTAGATGGATTAGGACACAATGAAGGGAGAACCACTTCTTGGTTTATGCGGAAGCAGAAACTACTTTAGGCTGGAACTCTGGCACAGTTCTAAATACTTTATCCTGATGAAAGATAAAGATGCGGAGAAGTACAAGATAGTGCACTGAGTTCTGAAACTCTTCTTGGAGATACAATTCCCGTGAGGAAGACTGATTTGAAAGTGAGATCTCCGATACAGGCTGATGACAAAGGCTCAAATAGAGAGGATTTAAGAGCCTCTAACACTATATTCAAGTTTCTGCAGCCCTCAATGGACTGAGAAAAAGATTTATCAGTAAGTAGAAAACAAAACAAAGAAACAAACAAAGAGACAAACAAACAACAGTTCACTCTTCCATCCAGTGTGGAACACAGGAGCCTTAGGATGTCACAAAGTGGACCGCAAAAGAGTTCACATTGCTGTACAAATGATTTGCTTATGGGATATGCTCAGTGGTGGTGATCTTGGGCCCTGGTGCTAGTCCAGTCTCAGCCGAGGGGATGTTTGTATGGTGGGAGTCTGTAATTTTCTAACCCTTTGAGTGCTACAGGGTTGTGCAATGCACATCCATATGGCACTTAGAATGTTAAAGGAGTGATGCTGTTTGTGGTGCTTAAGTCTGAGAGGATACTCTCCTCACCCAAACTGAGGAAGTGGGGAAGCAGAGATGATGTTCTCAGATTTCTTGGTTGTGTAAGGGAGGGCATCCCTTACACATTGCCAGCAGTTCAACAACCCTGTATGCCAATGAGAAAATTCTCTGTCCCTCCTCTTGCATGCTTAATTCTTGGCGCACATGATAAAGTGCGTCTCCAAAGCAAGACACAGATAGTCACAGCATCAAACCTTAGTGCATCTACCCCAGGTAGCTTTACTAAGCTGAGCCACAAAAGCATGATTGCTTAAAGGCCCAAGACATGCTCAAGGAACATGAAATGTGGACTGTAAGCTACAAAAAATACAAGCATGTGTAATCCATTCACCATTTTATAGCCCTTCTCTGAATTCTCTCTAGAGTATCTATATCCTTCTGGAGATGGGGTCTCCAGTACTGTACACAATACTCTAGGAGAGGTCTAAATACAGATCTGTAGAGTGGCATGACCACTTCCCTTTTTCTGCAAATAAATACCCGCTATAAAACACAGTACCCTGCTTGCATTCCCAGCTGCTTTGTTACGTTGCCTGCCTAACTTTAATTTATCAGAAATTATTATTCACAAATCCCTTTCATCTTATCTCTGACAGCATTTGACCCATAATACTACATTCTGCCTTTGGAATTTTACATCCCAAGTCCATTATTTTACATTGATCAACATTAAACTGCAGCTGCCCCTTGCTTGTCCAGTCTTCTATTTTACCTAAATCTACCTAAACCATTTGACATTTGGCTTATTTATTTGCAAAAAGGCATAGGTTTCCTTGAAGACCTTTTGCAATACCACTAATAATTCCCCATTGACTACAACCCTGTCTCCCGTCACTCAGCCATTGCCTTATCCATTTATCTATTTTTACATCCAGGTTCCTTCCTAGCTGAGCAACTCCAACCCTTTGTGTAAATGCATGCATGTACAAGCAAATTGGAGGAATATGTCTCCTGTTTCAAACAAGGTACCTTCAATATTGAGATGATTCATTTAAAGGGATAGTAATGGTTAATTTTAAGTTGATATAATATTGTAGACATTAAAAAAGGTTAACATCGATGTAAGTCTTAAATTTGCTAAAGTTACCTTTTTTCTGGCTGGTTTACTCAAATCTGCCATCTAGCTGACAGCTGCAGATTCCAGTCATTTGACCAGACAGAGGCTCTTCAGCAGAGCTGAAATCACACTATTTAGAAACAAATACTTCATTGGAATGGTCTACAAAGTGTGCTTGCAAACCAGGCACACTTTGTAGACCATTCTAAATGAAGTATTTGTCTTTAGATATCGTTATATCGGCGCTGCTGAAGAGCTGCATCTGGTCACGTAACCAGAAACTGCTTCTGACAGCTTTACAGCTCGTCAAGCAGAAAGGGGAGGGACCAGAGAACTTTATTTTCCTATATCTCTCAAACCATAATGGTTTGAGAGATACGAATGAGTGCAAGTACTCTTTTAATTGTATCTACCATATAGTTAATACTTTTTTTCTGACATTACTATCCCTTTAAAAAGTCATTACAGCTCAAATCAGACAACTCAATTCACATTTGTTTTACGGTCTCTGAACAAACTCCTGGTCATCAACTGCGGTTTTTCAGAGAAAGTAATAGCAACAGCACTTCTTCCAGCAACAGGAGTGCATATCATGTTCCAGCAATAGTGCATGTTTTACTCAGCAGGAAACGGCAGACAATATGTTGAGCCCTTTGAGTAACAGATGCATTGTGCACCCCTCTGGCACTCAAATAGTTAATAGTCAGCCCGAATTGTACTTATCTCACATACTCACTTACCCTCTCTATTCTCATATAATATGGAGATCAAGGACAGGAAAAATATCTATATGTTTATAATCTCTATATAGTACTACAAATAGAAGACTTATCTCTGTTGTTTCCCCAGAAGTATGATATAAAAGGATACGTGTTAAATACTCGAGAATAGTAACATCCCAGATATATTCATAGTAGGAATCCATTGCATCGTGGCTGGAAGAAAAGACAAAGATTATTAGGTATTAAGGACAGCATGCCAGAAACTGGTGCATTTGCCATTTATAATGTCGTTTTGATGGACAAATTATTAAAATTAAAATGTTACTGAATTGTGCACGAGTTAGCAGACGTTTCAAAAAGTGGACATGGCTGTAATATCTGTAGTTTTGTGAGACTGTTAGCGATTGTGCTTAATTCATAAAAGAAATTAGTACTCATTTTTCACGAGTCTGGATAACCATTGTGTGAAACAGATAGTAATACTTAAAGGGACAGTAATGTCCCATAAAAATGGTTTCTAGTTTTCTAGAGCTTAAAATAATAAGCTACGTACTACAAACCCTCTCTCTCAAACTGCTGTGGTTTGAGATATAGGCACTGAAAGTTCCCCCCTCCCTCCCCTTCCCCTGATTTCAGCTATAAAGCTGACAGCAGGAGATTCGAGTCGTACGACTCGAGGAGGCTCTTCAGCAGAGCCGAAGTCACGTTATTTAAAAAAAACTACTTCATTGGAAAGGTCTATAAAGTGTGCGTGGTTTGCAAGCACACTTTGGAGACCTTTCCAATTAAGTAATTCTTTTTAAATAACGTGATTTTGGCTCTGCTGCAGAGCCGCCTGCTGGTCCCCGGACGGGGATCTCCTGCTGTTAGCACAGCGCTGACATAAGGAGAAGGGGAGGGAGGGGGGTGACTTTCAATGCGAATATCTCTCAAACCATAGCGGTTTGAGAAATAGGATTTGTAGCACTTAGTTTATTATTTTAAGCTCTACAAAACTAGAAACAATTTGTATGGGGCATTAGTGTCCCTTTAAGATGCAAAAAATATATATCTATGTTGTAGGGTTTATCTCCATGAGTTAAACAACGGTACTCCCACTGCTGAAAGGCATTTATTCAAAAGTTATTACAGCTCAAACTTTTTTAGGTGCAGTATCACAGTGGCCATAAATTGTACAGCGGAGATATTGCTACACCATCCAATGGACACCTCTGGTCTGTTGACAATAATCAATAGGGTGGTGTAGCAACACTGTACAATTTCAGGCCACTGTGATACAGCCTAAAAAAAAAAAAAAAAATCAACTTTGAGCTCTAATAACTTTTCAATAAAACACCTTTCAGCAGTGGGCATTCCCTTGTTATACTCCGGGGATAAACCCTATAACATCTTTTTTTTTAATGTTTTAAATATTACTATCCTTTTAATTTAGATGTACATGCTATTCAACATCAAGGTGTTAGTATATCTGTTGCATCAAACCATGTGCAACCTCTAACTGCACACATTTATGGCTTCCATAAAATAGCCAATCTTTAACTTTCTTGTATGCTATCTCAAGTACCTAATTTGTCAAGCTATTGAGGTGCAATTCTGGAGAAAGCAAACTACAACATGAGGGAGAAATTACATTTACACATATCCACACTGAGTTAAAAAGGGCAAAACACACAGGGGGTTTCTTGAACATCCTCAGGACCAGACTATAGGCTGCATTCAGCAAGCCAAGAGTAATTCTGGGGCAAAATAACTGTATCACTGGGCGAAAAATGAAAATTCCATACCAGCAATGCGATGCGCACCTCTGGTTCTGATGGGCTGAAATTAACTAAACTTATATTACTGTGATGTCAGCTTTAAAATAGGATTTTAGTGTTCTTACATTTTAAATCCTTTTCTCTTTAGTTCATATGTAACATAGGTACCATGGGGCAGAGTCACTCCTCCTGGCGGGAAGGACACATCGCAAAAGGTGGAGACTCCCTCCTCCTCTTGCAGCTCAACCCTCTCGCTGCCTACTAACTTCTAGAATTCATGTGACCAAAGCCACACAAATAAAGTAAGAGGAGAAGAAAATCACCTACAAGAAAAGACTCTAAAAAGGACTCTGCTGCCCAGCAAGGCAAGACCACAAACAAAAAGTCCCTTTCTCTGGGTGGGATCCCTGTGCTCCATATGGACTAAAGAGAAAAGGATTCAACAGGTAAGAACACTAAAATCCAAATTTCCAATATGGAACACAGGTGCCATGGGGATATACAAACACTAAGCTCCCAGAAGTAGGGAAAAAAGGAGAAAGGACCTCACACAATATCTGAATAACCCAAGCAGTAAGTGTCAACTGACACTGAACGTGCATAGCCCACAAGAACAAGAGTTAACAGGGCTCAAACTACTGAACAGCAGTATGGCAGAACAAAAAAAGTGCGGGTCCCTAGACAGACAGGACTGCTTGCAGGTCCTTTTGGCCATGACTGACCTACATTGAAATGGTAGTGTTTGGCGGAAGTATGCAAAGTGGACCAAGTTGCAGAGTTGCACAACAGTTCCTCTGTGGCCTGATTCATGTAGGCCCAAGAAGCACCTACAGACCTGATGAAATGCGCTGTGATTTTGAAGGTAACAGGTTTCTTCCTGACATTATACGCAATCCAAGAGGCGATGGTGACCTTGGAAGCAGCCTAACCCACTCTAGGATCCCCATGGATAACAAATAGTGTCATCATTGCAAAAACGCTCAGTACAATGCATACAAAACTTAAGGCAATTCACTGTGTCTAACAAATGGAGAAGTGGGAGCCTTAAAGGAAGGGAAGGCATGAGCCACCTGCTGAAGAAAAATCTTAACATCTGGAATGGTGGCAATATATCTCTGGAAAAATACAGAAAGTGCAGCGATCTGAACCTTAAGGGAGCTCAAGCAGAGTCTTTTGTTCACTCCATCCTGGAGGAAAGATAACACCAAGGGAAAGTCAAAAGTTTGTGAGGACACAGCCGCGTTCTCACCACTTATGAAAATTAGACCATAACCTGTGGTATGCCTTGGAAGAGTTAGGATTTCTGGCCCGAATCATGGTGGAAACAACCTCTACAGAAAAATCTTTCAACCTCAGGATTTTGGCTTCAAGAGCAATGCCATCAAAGCAATTTTCTCCGCCTCTTCGTGCCACTTGAAACCCTGGAGCAAGAGATATGGCCAGGGAAGAAGACCGAATAGGTGATGAAACAAAAGACTGACCAGGTCCTCAAACAACGCCCTCTTGGGCCAATAAGGAGCAATCACAACGGCAGTTGCTCCATCCATCCTGATCTTCCGAAGCACTCTGGGTATGAGAGGAATTGGAGGAAACACATAAGAGAGATGGAAGTTTTGCTTGATTGACATTACATCCATAGCAAAGGCCAGAGGATCTCCCCACCAGGAGCAGAAGGTCAGAACCTTCCTGTAGTCCCTGGTGGCCATGAGATCTATGGTCGGCACACCCCAAAGCTGCGCAATCAAGTAAAATACTTCTGGATTGTGTTTCCACTCTCCTGGATCTAAGTCAGTCAGAACACTTTCTACCACTGCAATGTGAAAGGCTGCGATTGCCAGAAACATGTGCCTTTGCCGAACTAAGAATTTACCTCACCTCGCACCAGGTGGCTGCACTGTGAGTGTCCCCGGGAGACTGATGTATGAACCAGTCATGGCATTGTCCAACTGCACCCTCACTGGCCTACCTAAGAGAAGTGAGGTCTAAAAGATGAGGGCCAGCTGGATTGCCACGAGTTCCAAGACACTGGTGGACAAGAGGGTCTCTTCTCAATTCCACCTGCCCTGGACACCCAGATGATCCAAAACCACACCCCAGCTGCTGGGGCTGGCACACATCGTGACCAGGGTCCACTCTCGGATCACAAAGGGTCTCCCCTGTTCCATGTTTGGCCTCTGCAACCACCACTGGAGGTTCCTTCTGTTCTCCGGAGAGAGGGAGATCAAGTAATCCAGATGCTCCAGATTCTCAGACTAGTTTTGGATAACATCCCTCTGCAGTTCCTTCATATAAACCTGGGAGTAAGGAACAGCATCCAGTGTTGACACCAGTCTTCCCAGAACTCTTATGATCCCTCTAGACACTCGGGGCTTGAGGAGACAAGAAGATAGAACCCTCTCTGACCGTTGTGTCTTAAATAGTTGCTGAGATATGACCCATAGAAGAGTTACCCATAAAAGACAATGGATCAAAGATGGAGGCGTGCAGGCTCCCATTCTTAAAGGAGCCGCTACTGTGAAATCAATCAAAACTGAGGCAGAAGGGTTGAGTTGGAGGAGGGGTCTCCACTCATAAGACTGTCTTTTGAAATGTGTCCTGCCCTCCAAGAGGTGGGGACTAAACCCCTGTGGTATCTGTGTTCCATATTGGATGTAAGAGAAAGTACGTTTGTGTGCTGGGTTTTGAGCAAATAGCCTGTTAGTAATTTGTAAATCTAACCTCAGGGGCCAATGATTGGTAGATAAATATTCATCTTTTAAGAGTCAAAAGGCTTCTCAATGAGTCGCTTTGCAATGCATTGGTATCAACCAAGTACTCAGAGTTAAACAGAAAACTTTCAACCCACTCTCTGTTGTTGTTGTTGTTGTAGTAGTAGTAGTAGTAGTAGTAGATAAGTGCAAGAGAGCTAACCTGTCCACTGTGCTGTCTGTCCATTTCATTATTAGTGTGTAGATACCCCTTACCTGTGTATCAATACAATGTCTTGTTCAAAAAGCAGACCAACTGTAGGATAGGGGCAAATCAGATCTTCTGTTGATTTAAACAGATACTACTCTGGCACTCAAAGGGTTAAAAGTTCTAACACATTGCGCTGAAATGATTTGGATACCTCTCAGCCCTCAAAGGGTTAATCCTTTGAATACTAGAAAGGTATACATAAAGCACTGCAAAGGGATGGAGACGTCCCTAGCTGGGCTGCTCCTGAATGGCACTTCTTTATCTTGCTGAATATCGCCCATGGTGTATTGTGTTCATTATCGGTCTATGGGTACACAGCAGCTTTATACATTGTATCATGTACATTAGTATATGCATTTAAGTTCAGCCCTGAAGAGCCACAGATCAAGAGGATATATTTTCTTAATGAATACATCATCCCTTTGTATCGCTCTGGCACTCAAAGGGTTAAAGGAACGCTAACACCTCCAAATAATAAACACCCACTTAACGTAGTGAGCAGAAGACCTTACTGGTCATTAGGAATCAATTCTGGTTAAACTGTTCCTCCAAAATTTGTCTTTAATTTGTACCGATATCATATCCATAGAAGGGGACAGAATGCTTTGCTGCAGGACAATGCATTGGGTACCTCTCTGGAACTCAAAGGGTTAAAAGCAATAGTTAAGAAATCTTTATTTGTTCGGTTATACAAATTGGGCAGTACTGATTGGCATAGCCTGGTGTATCAGATACTAAGATTTACTTTCCCTCACAACTGCCACTTCCTACCAAGAAGTACTGGCTTATTTACATAAACTGGCAAAGCTAAATATAGACTTAAAAGAAGACTGACCAAACACTGTGGGTGGGGCAATGGCTGTACTTCGGTGAGGGTGGGCTGGGCCAGAGCAGGATGACTGCACAGTGTGTACAATCAGACCAACATAGAAGGAAAAGGCTTCACTGCTTGGGTGAAATTGACTTAGAACAGAGATTAAAAATACAGAAAAGCCCTTAATCATTTAACCACTTATTGACCAAAAAGGTGTGCAATTTGTTGATTTGTAAACGTGTTGAGCACCCATTTGGCTGCAGCTCTTTTGGTTGCTTCTTAACCCTTTGAGTGCCAGAGGGGTACGCAACTCATTGCTTTGCAATGCATTGCGTAGCTCTCTGGCACTCTAAGAGTTCAATAAGATTTAATATTATCTATACTGACACTGTATAAACACTGTGTACATGTATGTCGCTATATAAATAATTACATTGCAAATCCATGTAAAGGGTTAACCGACTTCAGGACACCGATTTCCAGATTGTATCTTTAGTTATAGTGGTTTTATACAGTATCACTCGCTATAAACCAGTAACTAATCTACTTTATAACCTAAACCAAACGCAGACAACCTGCTAACAGATGGCTGAGGACGCTGGGAGTCACAGTGCATTACCTGAACATATGTAGGTTGTCCATCCCTTGTCTAGAAAGATCTCAATATTATAAGCAACTATGCTTCTTACATAAAACCATGTTTAACTCGTTGAGGACCAGAGGAGGCAGCAATGCATTGCTTTGCAATACACTGAGCCCCTTCTGGTCCTTCTGGGGTTAAGACATATAAGGAAAAATGGGACTCGTGTTAAATGGAAGCTAAAAGGAATTGTCACTTTTTTTTTTTTCCAAGTTTCACTGCAAAATCTCAGGCTACTGAGAAAATAATATGGTAAAGCAGGATTTAGCCCTGTTTACATACAGGTGCAATGCTAAATATAAGACATCCTTATCCTGCATTACGTAATCCATTGCCTGTATACGTAAAGAAGCCATTTGCTTCCTGCTTACATATGTAAATAAATACATACATACATACCTGTTCTGTTCTTGCAAGGCTTTAAAAGCAGTTTTATAATCAACTTCACGCAGAAACTGACAAAGAATAGCTACCTGTTACCAAAAGGAAAACAGATTATTTCTGATGAATAAAATATAACCTTAAAAAGTGGAGCAATTCTGGTACAAGTAAACTGGGCCACAGGGAATCCTATTAATTTAAAGGAACAAAAACAAATATTGTAGGGATTTTTCCTACTGCGTAAAACAAAGATCCAGAGTTATTACAATTAAAAAAAAAAAAAAAAACAAAAAAAAAAAAAAACAAAAACAAAAAAAACACAGCCGTTTAAAGTTACTTACACATTGCCCTCTACCAGTCAGATTTAATTTAGTTATATTCTTTGGTAAAGGTGAATCACTGACACACAGTTCTCTATATGATAAAAACTGCTCAGTAATTCCAGACAGTTTGAATTTTCAGGAAGTAACAATGCGTTTACTCACTTCCTGATAGATTTGAACAGTTAAACCCATACCTGGAAACTTTTTATTGTGGAGTCCTGTGGTGCCACCAGGGGGAGATAAATGACGAGATCTGCATAAAAAGGGGTGGAGCTTCATCATGAGTGGGGGCGGAGTTTATGAGGAATAGGCTGGGGAAGGAGAAGTGTGCAGGGAGTGGGAGGAACAGGCTTGGAAAGAGCAGAAATGGGTAGAATATCAGTAGGAACTCCCCACATCTGGAGAATCAGCCTCTGCTCAGGAGACCGGGCAATGCAGTGGGGAAAATGCGGAGAGTTCCCAGCTATGGTTATCCCCTTAATGACATCCACGTCCGTAGCGGCTGTCACCTTAATGCCCGTCATAGAAAAAAAAAAAATTTTTGCCACATGATTCCGGAGTCCCCGAACGGCATGCAGCCGCACGGAGACCCGGACTTCCGGTACTACTTCCGGGACTTACCAGGTACGTCCTCTGTCACTAAGTGACAGTTTTTGCGGGACGTACCTGGTAAGTCCATTGTCGGGAAGGGGTTATATCCTTTTAATATAATAACTGACAGCAGTGTAAGTACCTTTGCTGTACACAGCAGGAAAAGCCCTACAACATAGATTTTTATAAAAAGAAACAAATAATAAATGAATGGTTCTCTAAACCCATTGAATGCTACAATATTTGCCAAAGCATTGCAAATTAAGACTAAAATACATAGTGAATTGCTGTAGGAGACCATTCCTATCTTTTGCATTGTATCTGCAGTTGCCTGTTTCAGCAGAATTCCATTTTAGTCTGCCTTTAGTAATCATTTCCTGGTAAGATGCAAGAGATGTAAAGGCCTAAATGAGACAAGGACCACACATGGTCATTTAAAAGCAAGAAATTATTTTTCAGGTAGCAAATTGCCCCTGTTCATCTAGACAACATCACGGATACAATACAATATAAAGTATATAGATACATACCCAACTGATTTATTAACCCTTTGAATGCCAGAGGGGTACACAACACAATGCAAACCCCTCTGGCACTCAAATGTTTAAAGACACCTACCTACGTAGAGAGTTCTGTCTAATAAAGAAAGAAATAATTATACTTAAGGTTTAGATCTCCTTTAATTCTTGCAAAGTATTGTGTTGTGCCCCCCTCTGGCACTGAAAGGGTTAAAAATCGCATAATTACACAACTGAGGAAATTATCACTACCCCACCAAGAATACAGTTATAAAAAAGGAATTCTTCCTGGGGACTCCAATGCAGTTCATTGGAACTCTCTTTCCACTGAAGGAGACACTTGGGTATAATACTTACTTGCGTGTGGCAGTTTAGCAATGAACAGCACTTTATCATTCTTTTAATCACCTAGAAAACAAAAAACATTTACATGGATTTACTAATACAGTCAACCCTTTGGATGCATCTCAAGTGCACGGAGTACCAACAGATATGGAAAAACACAGCTATCTGCAAAAATAGTGGGATGTCTAAGAGGTTCTACTGAAACCCATACTATAAATTTGTAGCTGTGTTATTGCACTTTCAGAGGAAGGGTGCAGCAATCTGCGGTTCTGAGATACATTGATTCACAACTCATCAGTTACTATTGCTGCAACAATGTCACCCATGTGAAAGGGGCCTTCATTTCACTAAACTCAGGTAAACAATGGAAAGGTCCTCCCATATACATTCACAGACTGCCATTTTCTGGAAGGCTTTACCACAATTCAATACCTGGGTCAGATTTAAATCCTCAAGCACATCTAGCCTCAACTATGGCCACAACATTCGCAATACATGACATTGCTCTCAAACCTACCAACTGGGTTTTTTTTGTTTCGGTTTTTTTTTTGTTATTTTTTTATTTATTTATTTATTTTTTTTGGATCAGTGTATGTGCAGTATATTCATGATCTATCCATTTTATGAGGACGGTCAGGCTGTATATTAGAAGAGCTAAAGTAATTCTACAGCAGATTTTGGTATTTTCTCATTACAATCCTATGGTGCAATTACTAAAATCCACATTGATTTAAAAGGGCTTTTTACCCCTTGAATGCTAAATGGGTCTCAACTCAATGCCTTGGAGACCTAACATTCATGGGGTTAACCATGAGTGCCAGAGGGGTACGCAATGCATTGCAGAGCAATGCGTTGCATACTCCTCAGGCACTAAAAGTATTAAAGCCCCATTTAAAGGGATAGTAATGTTTCATAATAAAAGCAGCTCCAATTAATCTCCGTAGAATTTGGACTTAGAGTGTTATTTCAATTCTGTCAGAGTTGTAGTTCAAGAGTAATTGAATGATAAAGTATCTCCCTCCCGCCCCTTTTACTGATATAACACTGCTCAGCTCAGAGCAGCAGGGAGGTGACCAGGTAGATTGCAGAGAGAGACGATCTTCAATTAAGATATGGGAAAAAGCTGAAAAACCTGTCAGTGGGGGCAGGGTTTTCATTGTTCTCACAGTAAGAAGATTGTCCCTTGCTGTGATCTGTCTGGTCAAGCAACCAGATTCCACATCTGAGGTGAGCAGTGTTACACTAGGTAAAAGGGGCGGGTGAAGGATACTTTATCATTCAATTACTCTTGAACTACAACTCTGACTGTACTGAAATAACACACTCTGTGGCTCAAATACTATGAAGATTAATTGGAGCTGCTGGTTTTGTGAAAAATTACTATTCATTTAAATCAATCAATGGTGATTTTTATTTCTCACCTGTGGTGAAGTTAGTTTCCTACAGAATTTCTCCATTTTTATTAGAACATCAGCCTCACTGCTGTAAATGCTGTCCATGGAATAACTTTAACCCCTTCAGTGCCAGAGGCTCGGGCCATTTTCTGAACCCTGCAGGCCAGACACTTTTTCAACATTTTTGCTATCCTTCCGTTTAGGCTTGATTTCCTCTGGGGATTTTTAGTTACATATGGAAAACTATATATTGTTTTTTTCAGAACGAATTGAGCTTTCTTGTGATACCTTACATGAAGAGAATTTTACATCGTGCAAAAAGCTATGATGTCATAATGACAAAAAAAAGTGAAAATTTACTCATTTTGCTAAAATCACATACTATGTATCAAAAATATTTACCTTGATTGAAAAAGTTTCAATTATTTGAAAAAGCCTCGAGTCCCCTGAGTAAAAAAATACCAAATTTGTATAGTTTTACCTACGTCCATGGCTAGCGTAGAGCCCTAATCACCAGCAGCGCAAAATGACATTTTCAACTTTATAAACTAATATGCGCATTCTAGGGTTTTTGTGGTAAAACTACCCTAAAACAGTGGAATAACTATATAAAACTATATATTTCGGAAAAGTAGACAACCTGCCGCATCTAATGAGGGGTAACTTGCCTTCTTACCCCAAGCCTGGTGTGCACAAATGCCTCCAGAAGATGGCGCTAATGAAAAAAAAGGCATTTTCTTACATTTCTGCCCCTTCAAATGTACTGAAATTTGTGAAAACCATGGCATTTCCAACTGTATTCATTAGCTAGTGCTCTTAGGAGAAAAATGACACCCCATTGGTATGAGTTTAACTACCTCAGGGGGCGTTAGAAGTGCAAAATGACACCTACTACAACCTCAAATTTTTCTAACATTTTCTCAAACATTACTTGTCAGTACACAAATGGTTATAACAACTACAGAAGTGAAGAAAGGGTACACAAACCATACCATTTTGAAAAGAAGACACCCTGCCGCATCTAATGATGGGTGACTTGCCTTGTTACCCCAAGCCTGGAGTGCACAAATGCCTCCAGAAGGTGGCACTAATGAAAAAAAAAGGCATTTTCTTACATTTCTGTCCCTTCAAATGTACTGAAATATGTGCAAACCATGGTATTTCCAACTGTATTCATTAGCTAGTGCTCTTAGGAGAAAAATGACACCCCATTGGTATGAGTTTAACTACCTCAGGGGGCGTTAGAAGTGCAAAATGACACCTACTACAACCTCAAATTTTTCTAACATTTTCTCAAACATTACTTGTCTGTACACAAATGGTTATAACAACTACAGAAGTGAAGAAAGGGTACACAAACCATACCATTTTGAAAAGAAGACACCCTGCCACATCTAATGATGGGTGACTTGCCTTGTTACCCCAAGCCTGGAGTGCACAAATGCCTCCAGAAGGTGGCACTAATGAAAAAAAAAGGTATTTTCTTACATTTCTGCCCCTTCAAATGTACTGAAATATGTGCAAACCATGGTATTTCCAACTGTATTCATTAGCTAGTGCTCTTAGGAGAAAAATGACACCCCATTGGTATGAGTTTAACTACCTCAGGGGGCGTTAGAAGTGCAAAATGACACCTACTACAACCTCAAATTTTTCTAACATTTTCTCAAACATTACTTGTCAGTACACAAATGGTTATAACAACTACAGAAGTGAAGAAAGGGTACACAAACCATACCATTTTGAAAAGAAGACACCCTGCCGCATCTAATGATGGGTGACTTGCCTTGTTACCCCAAGCCTGGAGTGCACAAATGCTTCCAGGAGGTGGCGCTAGTGAAAAAAAAAGGCATTTTCTTACATTTCTGCCCCTTCAAATGTATGGAACTTTGTAAAAACCATGGAATTTTCAACTGCATTCATTAGCTAGTGCTCTTAGGAGTCAAACGACACCCCATTGATATGAGTTGACCTACCTTAGGGGGTGCTAGAAGTAGAAAACTACACCTACTACAACCTCTGATGTTTCTAACATTTTCTCAAATGTGACTTGCCTGTACAAAAATGGCTATAACACATTCAGAATTGAAGAAAAGGTAGATAAACCATACCATTTTGGAAAGAAAACAACCTGCCGCATCTAATGAGGGGTCACTTGCCTTCTTACCCCAATACTGGTGTGCATAAATGTTTCCAGAAGGAGGCGATATAGGAAAAAAATTGCATTTTTTTACATTTCTGCCCCTTCAAATGTATGGAGCGCTGTGAAAACCATGGAATTTTCAACTGCATTTGTTTGCTAGTGCTCTTAGGAGTCAAATGACACCCCATTGGTATGAGTTGAACTACCTTAGGGGGTGCTAGAAGTAGAAAACTACACCTACTACAACCTCTGATGTTTCTAACATTTTCTCAAACCTGACTTGCCTGTACGAAAATGACTATAACACCTTCAGAATTGAAGAAAAGGTAGATAAACCATACCATTTTGGAAAGAAGACAACCTGCCGCATCTAATGAGGGGTCACGTGCCTTCTCACCCAAAGGCTGGTATGCACAAATGCTTCCAGGAGGTGGCGCTAGTGAAAAAAAAGGCATTTTCTTACATTTCTGCCCCTTCAAATGTATGGAACTTTGTAAAAACCATGGAATTTTCAACTGCATTCATTAGCTAGTGCTCTTAGGAGTCAAACGACACCCCATTGATATGAGTTGACCTACCTTAGGGGGTGCTAGAAGTAGAAAACTACACCTACTACAACCTCTGATGTTTCTAACATTTTCTCAAATGTGACTTGCCTGTACAAAAATGGCTATAACACATTCAGAATTGAAGAAAAGGTAGTTAAACCATACCATTTTGGAAAGAAAACAACCTGCCGCATCTAATGAGGGGTCACTTGCCTTCTTACCCCAATACTGGTGTGCATAAATGTTTCCAGAAGGAGGCGATATAGGAAAAAAATTGCATTTTTTTACATTTCTGCCCCTTCAAATGTATGGAGCGCTGTGAAAACCATGGAATTTTCAACTGCATTTGTTTGCTAGTGCTCTTAGGAGTCAAATGACACCCCATTGGTATGAGTTGAACTACCTTAGGGGGTGCTAGAAGTAGAAAACTACACCTACTACAACCTCTGATGTTTCTAACATTTTCTCAAACCTGACTTGCCTGTACGAAAATGACTATAACACCTTCAGAATTGAAGAAAAGGTAGATAAACCATACCATTTTGGAAAGAAGACAACCTGCCGCATCTAATGAGGGGTCACTTGCCTTTTTACCCCTAAGTTAGTTGGCACAACTATTTCCAGAATGTGGTGCTACAGGAAAAAATAAAATTTTGTTTTACACATCAGTCACTTCAAAGATACTAAAATGGTTCAATGGCGTGGGATTTCCTAGGAGGACTTCTTGCCAGCCTAAGAAAAATGGTACCCCACTGCTGTGGGTTGACATACCAATTTACGCTACAGGAGCGTAGCTACCAGTGAAACAGAAATGGTAAAGCAAACAGTGTATGTGTGATTTTATGGCTAACAGATGAAAGAAGCTAGGGCGTCAGCCGGTGTACGTGCGGACCTGTGACTACAAGTGTAACAAAGTATGTGGGAGGGTGAGGGATTAGGCAGTGTGTGTGGGTATGAGCAGAGGAGCAAGGATGGTGGGGCAGTGTTTGATAGTGTGTATGGGAGATCTGTGACTACCAGTGTTGATAAAAAGTCCTGTGTGTGCCACAGGAAGGGGGTCGGCATTGAACTCCCCTCCTAGTGGCACACACAGGGTTAATTTGTGTTTTATTTTTTATTTTTTTTATTATATACCTCATTGAGGGGCATAAGGACCCCCTGATCCCTCCCCAATGAGGTCTTAGTAAAAAAATATATATATATGTCCACAAACAGGGGACCCGGAGAGTGCCACAGGGGTCTCCAGCGCATTGCAAAGCAATGCATTGGATCCTTGTGGCACTCAGAGGGTTAATTTTTTTTTAATCATTACTTGGTAATCAGAGCTTGTTGGGGGGCCATCAGGACCAATCATGATGGCCCCCCAACAATCTCTGATAACGAAGTAATGAGAAATGCCCTGTGTGTGCGCCGCAGAAGGGGGGCTGCATTGGCCCCCCTTGAGGCACACACAGGGTTAATTTTTTTTCTTTACTTTTTTTATTATGGACCTCATTGGTGGGTATCAGGACCCCTTTGATTCCCCCCAATGAGGTCTTAAAAAAAAAAAAAAAAAGGAATCAAAATAAATGTCCCTGTGAGTGCCAAAGGGCTCTCCAGCGCATTGCAAAGCAATGCATTGGACCCTTCTGGCACTCAGAGGGTTAATTTTTTTTTTAATCATTACTTGGTAATCAGAGCTTGTTGGGGGGCCATCAGGACCAATCATGAAGGCCCCCCAACAATCTCTGATAACGAAGTAATGATAAATGCCCTGTGTGTGCGCCGCAGAAGGGGGGCTGCATTGGCCCCCCTTGAGGCACACACAGGGTTAATTTTTTTTCTTTACTTTTTTTATTATGGACCTCATTGGTGGGTATCAGGACCCCTCTGATTCCCCCCAACGAGGTCTTAAAAAAAAAAAAAAAAAAAGGAATCAAAATAAATGTCCCTGTGAGTGCCAAAGGGGTTTCCAGCGCATTGCAAAGCAATGCATTGGACCCTTCTGGCACTCAGAGGGTTAATTTTTTTTTTTATTAATACTTTGTAATCAGAGCTTGTTGGGGGGCCATCAGGACAAATCCTGATGGCCCCCCAACAATCTCTAGTAACAAAGTAATGATAGAAGCCCTGTGTGTGCCACAGGAGGGGGGGGTGCATTTGACCCCCCCCTGTGGCACACACAGGGTTAAAAAATTGTATTTATTTTTTTTTTAATAATAGACCTCATTGAGGGGCATCAGGATCCCCCCTGATCCCCCCAATGAGGTCTTTAAAAAAATAAAAAAAAAAACCCAAAGAAAAGACCCTGTGAGTGCTACAAGGGTCTCCAGCACATTGCAAAGCAATGTGCTGGGGACCCCTGCGGCACTCACAGGGCTACTTAGCGTTTGTTTTTTTTTGTTTTTTTTTTTTTTAATTTCTCAGACCTCGTGGGGGACATCAGGACCCCTTCTGGTGTCCCCCCAGTTATTGATCTCCCAGCCATCGGCTGGGAGATCAATATGGCGACTTGCAGGAGAGCAAAAGCTCTCCTGCCTTTCACTCCTACCACCGGTAGGAGTGAATGGGACCGGGGAAACTTCCCCAACGTCATCAGTGACATGTCACTGATGACGCTGGGAGGCTTCCCCCGGTCCCGCCCACTCCTACCCGGAAGTTCGGGTAGGAGACAAAGAAGAGGAGAAGCTGCGCCTCAGCTGCGCTTCTCCTCTTCTTTTATTGATCTCCCAGCGCGATCGGCTGGGAGATCAATAACAGGGGGGACATGAGGAGTGATCCTCATGTCCCCCCACGATTGCCCACATTTTTTTTTTTTAAAATGCGGCCACTGCATGCCGGTTATACCGGCTCATGCAGTGACCGCATTTTAGTGGGTACATTGTACGAGCTTGGCACAGCGGGTACAGCTGTCCAAACTCGTACAATGTACCCACTTGGCACTCAAAGGGTTAAAGGGATAGTAATACTTAAAATGTAAAAAAATATATGTTGTAGGGTTTATCCCCCTGAGTAAAACAAGGGTACTCCCACTGCTGAAAGGTGTTTCATTCAAAAGTTATTAATTTTCAAAGTTGAATTTTTTAGGTGCAATATCACAGTGGCCTGAAATTGTACAGTGGCGCTGTTGCTACACGATCCTATGGACAGCTCTGGTCAGTTGACCATAAATCTCCATAGGATGGTGTAGCAACAGCGCCACTGTACAATTTCAGGCCACTGTGATATTGCACCTAAAAAAATTCAACTTTGAAAATTAATAACTTTTGTATGAAACACCTTTCAGCAGTGGGAATACTCTTGTTTTACTCAGGGGGATAAACTCTACAACATATTTTTTTTTACGTTTTAAGTATTACTATCCCTTTAATCAGTGTTCATAGACAGCAATAGCAGCACCATAGTATTGAAAAGCTACAGGAAAAAAACATTATTTTCTCTTTAACCCATTAAGGACGGGGCAAATCTGAGGTGGTTTGTACTTAAGGATCAGAGCTATTTTGACCTTTTTCTGTATGTATCTTTGCTCACTAACATTAACCCCTTAACGTCCATTGCAGTGCCAGGACCATCACGGTTGTCCAGCAGTTAAGGACCAGGGACAGTCCTGGCAAGTCATGGAATTCAGGGCTCCCCGCGCGGCTGCACGCCACTCTGGGAGCCCTGAATCGGATCAATTAAAAAATAAATAAATAAATGCCCCGTGGTCAAGTGTCAGCCACATATGCGCACGCCGATCCTTAAGGGGTTAATGTAAGTGTTTGCTTATAACTGGTCTGTGTAAGCAAAATACTTTGGTCATGCTCCAGTTCATTTATATGCTTACACAATGAGGTGGCAGTAGGTCATAAAGTGACCTACACTTCATCCTGCCCCTAGCAACAGCAAGGTAAGGGTTAATGCCTCCATATTTGGTCAGTTTTCTTTTCTTTTCTTTTATGTTTATTCTCTGCTTCTCTCTTCCTTACTATCCCAGTGAGGAAGAAAGAGAGGCAGAGAACAGTGACAAAGATAATGTACAGAATACATTGCCTTTGTCATTGACTCAGCCTGTACATGTGATTGCTGTAGCAGTGATCACATGTGCCAGCAAAACAGGGAAAGCCTGAAACGGACTGCTCCAGTCCTAAAGCAGTCCGTTTCGGCCTCCCCAGCATAATCACAGTGTGCCATGAGGCGGGCTGCGATCATTTAACTCATGACATGCAAGGACCATCATTGGTCATTAAGGGGTTAAAAATACATTTACACCAATAACTTTTGTACGAGGCATCTTCCAGCATTAAAAGGAGTTCGAGATATCTGACATCCAAGGGGTCAATTACATGTTATGAAAGGAATTAGGTGCGTCTAGAAGAGATAAAGTGGTTTCGCTGTAAAAAGACTTTGCTCACCTGCTCTGTATACACCTCAGGTGGAACTTGCTTAGTGAAAAACTCAGAGCAGACTGCCCCCGCCTGGAGATAATAGTTCAAAGCAGCAGAATACTGATTGGATGCTAAGAGGGAAATTAGAGAAGACTGGTTTAAAAGGAGGGGAAAAAAACACACAACTCATTCCCTGCTTGAAAGTCAATCAAACAGGAAAAAGTGTGTCAGGACAGCACACGATGTACACAATAATGAATGATACCCCAGACTAAGTTGATTGCGGTAACTAGTGTTAATATGAACTACCAGCAGGAAACAAGAACCAGAAATCCACATAATGGCAATATAATGATAGAAAATGTCAGAGGGGTATCCAATGCATGGCAAAGCAATGTGTTGGATATCACTCTGTTACTCGAGTTAATAGATATCAGTAATTAGTTAAATGCTATTACTGTCACCATATAGACGCCTTACCATTGCACCCCTGAACATGACAAACATGTCATCACTCGTAAACGAACACCTAATATAAGTACATACTCTACGTGACCGAAAGTATCTGAACACTTGCTCGTCAAACATCTCATTCCAAAATCATGGGCATTGGTATGGAGCTGGTCTTACTTCTGCTGCTAGAACAGCTTCAACCCTTCTGGGAAGGCTATCAACTAGATGTGGGATTTGTTTCCATTCAGCCACATATGCACTAGAGAGGTCAGACACAGATGTAAGGCAATTAGGCTTGGCTTGCAGTTGGCATTCTAATTCATCTCAAAGGTAATCAATGGGGTTGAGATCAGGGCTTTGTGCAGGACAGTCAAGTTCTTGCACACCAATCAACCATTTCTCTATGGAACTCACTTTGTGCATGGGGGTTTTATCATGCTGAAGCAGGAAATGGTCTTCCCAAACAGATCTGACAAAGTTGGAACCACAGAATCATCTAGAATGTCATTGTATGCTGTAACGTTAAGATGTCCCTTCACTGGAACAAAGGGGCGTAGCCCGAACCATGAAAAACAGCCCCAGACCATCATTCTTCTTCCACCAAACTTTACAGTTTGCACCATGCAGTCTGGCAGGTAGCTTTCTCTTGGCATCCACTAACTCAGAGTCATTCATTGGACTGATAGTTGGTGGAAGTTGGTGAAGCATGATTCATCACTCCAGAGAATGCATTTCCACTGCTCCAGAGTCCAATTACAGTAAGCGTTCCAGTAGATGTTTGGCATTGTGCATGATGATCTTAGGCTTATGTGCAGCTGTACGTCCATGAAAACCCATTTCATAAAGCCCCTGACGAACAGTTATTGTGTCGACTTTGCTTCCAGAGGCAGTTTGTAACACGGTAGTGAGTGCTACAAACGAGAACAGAAACACATGCAAAGAAACACTGAGGCTCAAAATGCACAGGCCAAACAGTAGGCACAATAAGGGGCATCATCATAGCCTCAATCGCCCAGCTAAAGATCTTGGGGAGAGGGGAAAAAAAAGGGGGGGGGTTGGGAGGTGGAGACGGGAAGTACCCGCCACCCAATGCACCCAAGGCCCCCCAACAAATGGAGGGAATGAGGCACAGGTAACAGCACCCCAGGCTACCAACAAGCGGCGCCTAGGAGAGACTGAGTCCCCGGGTCCTCTAAGAACTGCATCCAAGCCAACCAAGTATTGGTATATTGATCCCTGTGATCATCCGTTTTAAGAACGAGTTCTCCATATTGCGTGTGTTCTCCACCCACTCACGAATAGTCGGGGGCAAATCCTAGCCCCAGTTGCAGGGGGATAAGAGAATTTTAGCCTTACCTGTTAAATCCTTTTCTGTTAGTCCATAAAGGTTACTGGTAACTTTGGGTAGGCGATCCTCCCCTTTAACTAGGCAGGAACAATTCTAGAAGTGAATGCAGGGGGTGGGGCCTACCTTCCCTCCTTGGCTGCAGCTAGCCAATCAGCTCCAGTAAGATTTGAGACACTAACTATTGACTAGGTAGTGGGAAGGAAAAGACGACTCCGGTGAGCATGAACCCGAAAGGACCCCCACGTTCTGCCACAGGAGAGCCAAGCATGGTCCCTTGACAGGGTGGGAGACCAGTAACCTGTATGGACTAAGAAAAAGATTTAACAGGTAAGACTAAAATCCTCTTCTCTGTCATCCAATACAGGTTACTGGTAACTTTGGGATGTCCAACCATTGAGTTTCCCAGAGGTGGGAAGTAAGGCAAGGACCAGGCGCAAGGCCACCAAAGTTACCAGAGTAGATATGAACCATAAAATCAGAGACAGCCCAACAAAACAAATAAAGTGTCAACGGACACTGAACAGGGGTAACACTACCCCAGGAACTGTTACACAGCACACTGAACTAGAGCCAATAGGACTCAAAAGTGAAGGAAGCACCAAAGAACCGAAGAAGATCCTAGACAGTCAAGACTGCCTTCAGGATCATCCTCCCAAAACTGGCGTCAGCCAACGCCAGCACATCAACAGGGTAGTGCTTCAAAAATGTTTGCACAGACGACCAAGTGGCATCCTTGCACAACTGATCAGCGGAGGCCTGATTCTTGTAAGCCCAAGAAGCCCCAATAGATCTAGTAGAATGAGTTGTGACCCAAAAGACTTCTTCCTTAGCTCGTAAGCCTTACGAATAGTGGACTTGATGCAAAAAGCAATAGTCACTTTGGATGCAGATCTCCCTGCCCTGGGGACCTCAGGAATGACGAACAGTGTGTCCGACTGTCTAACGGACTCAGTGCGATCTAACAAGTGGTGATCCCTCTCCTTGTCAGAGGTAGGGTCGGGGCAGAAAGAAGGCACCACAATCTCCTGATTAATGTGGAACTCAGAGACCACCCTCGGGAGAAACTCCTGAGAAGTGCAAAGCACCTCCTTGTCTTTGTGAAACACCAAATAGGATGGTCTACAAGACAGAGCCTGTAACTCCGCGACACGGAGAACAGATGCGATCACCAGGAGAAAGACCATTTTCCATGTCAGCAGGTGTAGAGGAATAGTAGCCAAGGACTCAAAGGGAGGGCGCTGAAGGACGCCCAGAACCAAGTTAAGATCCCACTGAGAAGCAGGAGTCTTAAAAGCAGGACGAGTATGAGCAACTCCCTGGAAGAAAGCCATGACATCAAGAAGAATAGCAATGCGCTTCTGAAAGAAAACAGAGAGAGCAGAAGTCTGAACCTTAAGGGAACTCAAATGGAGGCCCTTATCCACACCATCCAGCAAGCAAGCCAGGACCGTAGGCAGATCAAAATCCTGAGAAAGGTCCCAAACAGCACACCAAGATAGAAGGGTCGACCAGACACGATGGTAGACCTTAGAAGAAACAAGTTTGCGGGCACTGAGCATAGTAGCCACCACACCAGAAGAAAAACCTTTCATCTTCAATATTAAGGATTCAATTTCCAAGCCATCAAAGCTAGACGGTGAACATCTTCCTTCCACAGGTAACCCTGTAGAAGATGATACGGAGAGCAAGGGAGACAGAATGGCTCCGCCACTGACAGACCAATAAGCTCCAGAAACCAAGCCTGTCGAGGCCAGTACGGAGCAATCAGAATGACTGGACAGCGCTCCAGTCTCAATTTCCGTAACACCCTGTGCAACATGAGAAAGGAAGGAAAGATGTAAGCCAGAGGAAATAACCAAGGAATGGACATAGCATCCACCGCTAGAGATAGAGGATCCCTCCAGCGAGAGAAGAACCTCAGAACCTTCCGGTTGTGTCTTGTCACCATCAGGTCGATGCAAGGAAGAACCCACTTCTGAACAATGAGGGTGAACACCTCTGGGTGCAGCTCTCTGCTGTCCACTGTGTGTCGACTGAGGAAGACCACCATGACATTGTCTACACCAGGAACGTGCCCTTCTGCCCAGGACAAAATAGCCTTGACCTCTAACCAAGCGGCAAGACTTTGCATTCCGCCCTGCTTGTTGATGTAAGCCACGGCTGTGGCATTGTCAGACTGGACCCAGACTGGGCATTCTTCCAGATGGGGTGTCCAATGACAAATATCGCCCGAAGCTCCAACATGTTGATGTGAAGGAGAGATTCCTCCAGAGACCACAGACCCTGAGCACTCAGGCGACCCAGGACCGCTCCCCCAGCCGGAGAGGCTGGCATTCGTCATCCCCGTGGTCCAGAAGGATACCAGGAAGGACTTGCCCTTCAGCAGACTGGAGAGGTCGAGCCACCACGACAAACTCGGTTCCACATGAAAAGGGAGGGATACGGATGTCGTCAGAAGGTCCAGCTGACCCCTGCACACCTGGATCACAAACCTCTGGAGTTCCCTGGTGAGAGCCATGGCAAATGAGACCGCTTCTATGGTGGAAATGAATTTCCCCACTAGAGAGGGTAGCTTCTTGGCTGGAACTGGATCTTGAGCCAGGACCGCAAAAACTCTGTGGGTGATCTGGGGAGCTACCTCGTCCATGAGAAACACCATGTTCTTCTGAGTGTCGAAGAGAAGGCCCAGGAAGACCAGATGCTGGGATGGGACAAGATCTGACTTGTCCATGTTGAGGATCCACCCGTGATGGGTGAAAGCATGAATGCAGACCTGAACCTGCTGATGAAGAATTTCCGCAGAAGGGGCTTTAAGAAGCAGGTCATCCATGTATGGAGTAACTCTGATGCCATCCCGATGGAGGACAGATACCAAAGCTCCCAGGACACGGTTGAAGACTTGAGGAGCTGTAGTCAGATCAAAGTGAAGAGCTGGAAACTGAAAGTGCCCTTGGTCGAAGGCAAATCTGAAGTACTGCTGACTCTCTGGATGAATGGCAATGCGTTGATACGTGTCCTGAAGATCCAGAGAGGCAAGGAATTCCCTGGGGGACATAGCAGTAATCACCGTCCTTAGGGACTCCTGGTGATAATGAGCCTTGATCACAAAGGAATTGAGATCCTTCAAATCCAAATGGGACGACAGCCGCCGTCCTTCTTGGAGACTACAAAGAGGTTTGAGTAAAAACCCATACCTCTGTCCCAAATTGGAACAGGTTCCAGAAAATCCTTGTCCAGAAGGCTTGGATAGCGCCATCGAACAGACAGCATATGAGAGGGGAAAAAACGAAAGGGAGGAAGAGAGGAGAAAGGGATCCTGTACCCTTCCGCCACTACCTGTAAAACCCACGGGTTCGTCATTGAATCCTCCCCAGGATGCAGACGGCCACCCACAGCCGAGTGGGGACTTGGGTTCGGCGAGTCATGCCGAAGAAGGTTTGGAAGCTTTAGGCTTGGAGGAGACCTTGGGCTTCCATTGCCGTGTCGGCTTGGAGGAGGAACGCGGAGCTGAGGGAACTGCCTGGTTCACCGGGCATGTCTCAGTCTGGAAGGAATGAAAAAGCCGATTATGGTTGAGAGGCGTCTTCCTCCTGGGGACCATAGGCAGAAGGGTACTCCTGCCCCCTGTGGCCTCACTAATCAGATCCTTAAGATCTGGCCCAAACAAAGAGGTGCCTTGAAAAGGCAATGAGAGCAAAGTTTTCTTGGAAGCAATGTCAGCAGACCAAATCTTGAGCCAAAGAGCTCATCTAGCAACCACAGACATGATGGAAACCCTGCCACCAAACGGAAGGCATCAAATAAGGTGTCACAGCTTACCTTGTTTCCAGCACTGCCGCTTCAGCGACGCTTGGCGTCAGTCCATGTGTCATCTGTAGATCCGAGGCTTCTGTTTTATGCCATGCTTCCTGCAGTCTCCTCCTACCTACTTCTTTCCTCTGAGGCTGCTCCTCCTACCTACTTCCTGAGGAGGGGTTTAAAGGGCAGTCTGAGCCCTGACTCAGTTGCCCTTGTGTTGTTGTTCAAAGCAGTTCTATTACCTTGGGCTCTGTGTATGACCTGGCTTGTCTTCCATCCAATCTGGTGCTGACTTGTGGCTCTGTCTGACTATTCTTTTGTCTTATCCTTATAGTGGACACCCAATCTGATGCGCACTTGTGGCTCTGGCTGACTACCTGAACTGTGTATGACCTGGCTTGTCTGACTACCCTCTCTGGTGCTGACCTGTGGCTCCGTCAGACTGTTCTTTTGGTTGTCCCCTATACCTAGCAGACACTGTACCTGGTGCGGGTCCGGGGCTCTGGCAGACTAGCTTTGATACTGACTGCAGAGCGTGAGTCAAGTATATGCTTCCTTATACTGACTGCAGGCGTAAGTCAGATTTCTCTCTACCTCGGATCAAGCCTATCAGTTCCGGTTCCTGTTCCAGCAGAGATTACCAGTGGCTTCGGCCTAGTCTCTAGTAGAGTGGTCCTCCGCAGCAGTTTACTATTTCTTGTAGTAGCCATTGCTGGCTGTGACTCTTTACTTGTACCTGCTATTTATCTCTGTTTGCTACCTTATTGTTTTATTATTTATTTTATAAATTACATTTTACCATACCTTACTGACTCCTGTACATCTCTGGGGAACCGTGACATAAGGCAGCAGAAACAGTGCTGTCCCTCAGAAATGTTGGCAATAAGCCAAAACATATCAGAAGTAGGAGCACCCTGACGGACAGCCAGGGTGAGCTGTTCAGTCCAGACCACAATGGCCCGGTTCACCCGGGCCCGCAGCGAATACTGGACACATGGCAGTACCAGCAGTGGCAAAAATGGACTTGAGGGAGACCTCAAGTTTCTTGTCAGTCCAGTCTTTCAGAGGGGACGAATCAGCAACTGCCAAGGCAGTGGACTTAGACAGCCTGGAGACAGGAGCATTCACTTTGGGGGGGATGAACCCACTGAGCAAGCACCGACTCAGAGTAGGGGTAAAGCTTGGCAATTTCTTGGAAACAGACGGTTTCCTGTCCTGAGACTTCCACTCATCAGACACAAGGCAGTAAAGAGTTGGGTTAGGTGGAAAAACAAGTATAGGGCCTTTTAGGCTCCTGAAATACATCAGAGGGATCCGAAGAAACCTCTTGAACTAATGGAATGTTTAGGGTAGTTAAGACGGCTCTAATCAAGCCCTCAGCAGAGGGATCAGGACCAGCCTCAAAGGGGTCCCCAAAAAACCAAGAGAAGCCCACAGCAGAACATTCCTCAACATCCGAATCCACCAACAGTTCCTCCTCAGAGGAATCTGAGATGCCAGGTACTCCCTGTGGCTTCGGCAGGGAAGATCTGATGGAAGAAGGGGTCTGCCAGGAGTGGAAGACCCTGTGTAACTGGGATGGAAAGAATTGCAATGTAGACCGGGTCTCTAGTAGCAGCCTTGAACTCTTGCACCCAAACTGGCTCTAAGGCATGGCTGGAGGTCCCTGGGAGAGACTCAGGGACATCAGAACATGCTGGGCATAAATGACCTGAGAATTCTCTAGGTAACCCTGAATGACATGAGGAGCAATATATAATAGGGGACACAGAGACCCCAGCGTCCTTAGTCTTAGGCCTGGCCCCAAGCTCTAACAGATTAGACATTCTCACAGTGTCAAAATGTTTAAAGTATAATGAATCAACCAAATACAGTGTGTAAGATTAAAGTTTTACCCCAGAAATCGCTAAAATACACTTATCTGGCAGGCGAAGGGTTAATCTGCAGAGGAAAGAAGGAGAGTCCAAGCCCTGCATAGGATACTCGTTCAGGAAAAGGCACAAAATGGCTGCCGTGCCAGGAGCCAATAAGTAATGAGCACGCAAAGCAAGTGGTCATAGGAAATGTAGTTTTCCCAGTAAAAGTACCCCAACAGTGCCCGAAGCCCCCTGAGCCCCCCCAACACACATAAAACGTTAACCGGATGACAGAGCAAGGGCAGACAATTAAAAAGCGATGATCTCTGAAGTGGCTACTTTGAGCGGTTGCAGAGATATGTCCCAAACTGTACAGTCCCATAGAAGTGAATGGAGCAATGGTGTCTATGCGTTAAAGAGCGCCTTTAACAAATTGAAAAGTTGACACTGTGAATTAAAATTGCATGAAACATCATTAGAACATGTTAGGAGACCCAGAAAACACTGAACCCAGTAGGGAAAGTGTCAATAACCCCTCCAAAGATGCAAAACCAGCAGCTAAAGGGTTAAGTTACCATAGAAACTTGCTCCAAAACACCCAAAAGACATATAGATAAACCCAATGAGTGCAGGAGTGTTCAATAGGAACCCCAAAGGAAAACTCCTGTGCGGAGGGGCACTGTGGGACATGTGGACCTGCAGCACTCAAAGGGTTGCTCACCTTTCCTTCAGATGTGTCTTCAGATTACCATGTATTAAGAAGAAGCCTCAGTGAGCAACTCCTGAGGGAAGAACTTGAGCCCAAGATTTTCCCCCATGGGCTTAAGGTCCACAAAAAGCACCTGGTTACTGAGCTAGCCACATCTAAGGGCATTGTCAGTTATGGTAATCTGCCTAATGGTGGTATTCCATTTCTAACAGAAAAATAAAAAAAATGTCTAAAACCATAGCAGAATTGTTCTCTTGCCTGTGTCTTTATCGAGGAACAAATCTTAATGAAGCTGATTGGCTAGCAGCAGCCAAGGAGGGAAGGTAGGCTCCACCCCCTGCATTCATTTCTAGAATTGTTCCTGCCTAGTTAAAGGGGCGTATCGCCTACCCAAAGTTACCAGTAACCTGTATTGGATGACAGAGAAAAGTGCTTTAGTTTCATTTTAACAGGTGCCGAACCACAGATCTTTTGTAGTGCAAGATAAGCACGGGAGTGCGATGTAGCAGAAGGGGAGCAGGGAGGAAAGGAAGGTGTGTGTCTGTGAATTTCTGAAGAATGGAATGAATCTGCGTCCAGAAGGGAGATATGAGGGAGAAATCCCACCATATATGTAGCAAAGTTCCAGGGGCGACACCGCATCTCCAGCAAACATCAGACATCTCAGGGGGAAAAAAAAAAAAAAAAAAAGCAGAAGGACCATGGTGCTATACTAATGGGTGAGCAATTTATAAGACATTTCTTGGGTCCTGTAATTCAAAGAGCACTTTTGTGTCAAGGTGAACATTTTTCCCACTGTGGTTTGTTCAGAGAGATCCGGAGGGCTGCCTCCCATTTCCCAACATAGGCCAGCAGAGAGGTAGCACCAGAGGTAAGGAGCATGTGATTAAAAAAGATAAAAAAAAGAGGAGATACCATGTGGGGGCAAAGCCTCCCCCGTGAATAGGAGGACAGACAGCTTTTATGAGCTACGCGCTTCTGTGCTCCCGTTCCATGACCTTGTGCAGCCTACCAACTTGAAAGTTGAGCTGTTGCTCCTAGATATTTCCACTTCACAATAACAGCATTACAGTTGACCAGGGCAGACACTTGACAAACTGACTTGTTGGAAAGGTGGCCGCACTGAAAGTCATTGAGCTCTGCAGTATGGGTCATTCTACTGCCAATATTTGTTTATGGAGATTGCATGGCTTTGTGCTTGATTTTATACAACTGTCAGCAATGGGTGTGGCTGCATCAAGCATCAGGATTAGTACTAGCTTGACATACTAAATAGATCCCCTTTAGCAACAAAATTAGTAGCAGCATGGCTTCAAAATTCAGTAGTCACACCAGAGTTTCTTCAGATAGTCATTGCTGTAGGGGTGCAAAGTTCATATCAAGCACATTGTGAGAATTATATTTCTAAGTACTATGTATTCAATGCTCCAAAGACCTTATTGAAGCCATTTCAGTTAAGTTCCAAAGGGGGTAATAAAATTCCTTTCTGATGCCAAATGACAGTCGGATACTTCCCTCGATGAACATTATTTGATTTGATTCCAATATGTAGTTGCTTTTGGTGTTTCAATTTGTTTATCTAATCATAGATTTAACTTTATTACCTATAGTTGGACAACATGTCCCCAAATTCTATGATAAAAGTAACAGAAAGAGTATCATTATGACATTCCATTACTCACAGAAATATAGATCAGCCTGGATGGTGAGCCAGGAGTGGTTGTTAGAGTTTATTGTTAGTGTGTAGTTGATCAGTTCTTTCAAAGTCACAGCAATTGCATCAATATCCACAGACTGCAGGCTGTAAAACAAGAAAGAAAAAAAAACACAGACTTCTCTTATTATTAAATACTTCAGTAATATACTTAGAATTTATGCTTTGAGACAGAGAAGTCATCTTTCATGGAAATACTTTCTTTCCTTTGTTTTTTAATCTTCAGGACTTGCACATCATGACTGCTAAAGAAGCGAGATTATTTATCAAACAGAAATCTAATTGAGAAAGAGGAGAAAGAGAGAGAGAGAGAGAGAGAAAGAGAGAGAGAGAGAGAAAGAGAGAGAAAAAAAGACTGACTGTGATACTCCCCATAAATAAGGAAAAAAGCCCACTGTAATAGTCTCAAAAGATGCCGTGCAGTGTGCCAGTCTAATCCACAATATCACAAAGTGCTGTGCGATATGGTGGCCTACGCCATAGTAATTGCAATATTTTATTATATGCACTAGCCTGTTATAGTCCAAGACAGCCTGCAAGCACAGCTTGTATCAGAGACGAGCTTATGCTCATACCTGCCAACTGTCCCTAATTTCCAGAAACATTCCTTGGTTTTGACTCCGTCACTGGATCCTGCTGTACCTGCTTTGTCTCTGGTTTTAAAATTTAATTTAAGTCACTTATTCTATGTTCTGCTACTCCTTAAAATGTTATTATTTATGAGCTTCCCAACATTTCAATAATCCTTATTTGATTTCATGCAGTATTTAAGTGTGGGTAATATCGATTTTGCTAGAGAAATTAGTTGTATGTTTGTTGTATATGGTTTTCTGTTGATGCTGTGGTACATAGTACTATGAATATTAATGACAGGGCTCAAAACTTCCACTCGCCACTAGCCAATTGCGAGTGAAAATTTAGCCCTGGCGAGTAGAAATTCAGCCCTGGTGGGTATGCTATGGCTTGCAGTGGCGAGTAACATTTCAGGTCTGGCTAGTAGCAAGGGACTTCAAATTTTAAGCCCTGTTAATGACACTGTCATGTGACCGCCCAGGGCAAAGATTCATCACTCCAAAGAACACATTTCCACTGCTTCAGAGTCCAATGGCAGCAAGCTTTACACCACCCTCCAGCTGACTCTTTACATGGCGCATGGTGGTTGTAGGCTTAGCCATGGTAACCCATTACATTAAGTTCCTGATTAACAGTTCTTGTGCTGATGTTCCTTCTGAGGGCAGTTTGGAACTCCGGAGTGAGTGTTGCAATAAAACTAAAGACAATTTACACAAGCTACTGCTTCAGCACTCTGCAGTGCTGTTATGTTAACTTATGTGGCCTATCATTTCATGGCTGAGCTGCTGTTGCTCCTAGATGTTTCTACTTCACAGAAACTTGTAAGCCCAGGAGGCCCCAATAGATCGAGTAGAATGAGCCGTGACCCTGAAGGGGACAGGCCTCTTCCTCAGCTCATAAGCCTTGCGAATAGTGGACTTGATCAAAGAAGCCAGTCACCTTGGATGCAGGTCTTCCTGCCCTAAGACCCTCAGGAATAACGAACAACGCGTCTGATTGCCTGATAGATTCAGTGCAATGAACATAAAACTTGAGACAACGCACCACATCTAACAAATGGAGATCCCTCTCCTTGTCAGAGGTGGGTTCAGGGCAGAAAGAGGGCACCACAATCTCCTGACTGATGTGGAACTCAGAGAAAACCTTCTGCAGAAACTCCATAGAAGTGCGAAGCACCACCTTGTCCTTGTGAAACACCAAATAGAGTGGTTTACAGGACAGAGCATGTAACTCCGCGACACGGCGAACTGACAATTGCCAGAAGAAAGGCCATTTACTATGTCAACAGGCGTAGAGGAATAGTAGCCAAAGACTCAAAGGGCGGGTGCTGAAGGACACCCAAAACCAAGTTAAGATCCCACTGAGGTGTGGGAGACTTGAACACAGGATGAGTATGAGCAACGCCCTGGAAGAAAATCTTGACATCAGGAAGGATGGCAATGCGTCTCTGAAAGAAAAGAGAGCAGAAGTCTGAACCTTAAAGGGATAGTAATACTTTGTTTTATCTTTATTTTATTTTGTAGGCATTAAAAAACATGAAGAACAATATAAGTCTTATCTCTCAAAACTTTATAGTTTGAGATATTCACAAGCAAAGTTTCCCCTCCCGCCCCTTTTACCTAGTGCAAGCCATCTCTTCTCAGATGTGGAATGCAGTCCATTGTCCAGACAGATAACAGCAGGGGACAATCTTCTTCCTATGATAATAATGAAAGCCCTGCCCCCTTGACAAGTTTTTCAGGTTTTTCCCTTATCTTAATTGAAGATTGTCCCTCTCTGCATTCTACCTGGGAACCTCCCTTCTGCTCTGGCTGAGCAGTGTTACATCAGTAAAAGGGGCAGGAGGGGGATACTTTGCCATTGAATTACTCTTGAACTACAACTCTGACAGAACTGAAATAACACTCTCCAAGGTCCAAATACTATGATGAATAATTAGAGCTGCTTTTATTATGAAACATTACTATCGCTTTAAGGGAAATCAAACTGAGGCCCTTATCCACGCCGTCCTGCAAAAAATCCAGGACAGTAGGTAGATCAAATTCCTGAGACAAGTCCCCATCAGCACACCAGGACAGAAAAGTCGACCAGACACTATGGAAGACCTTGGAAGAAACAGGCTTGCTGGCACTGAGCATAGTAGCCACCACACCAGAAGAGAAGCCCTTCTTCAATATTGAGGATTCAATTTCCAAGCCATCAAAGCTAGACAATGAACATCCTCCTTCCACAGGTAACCCTGTAGAAGAAGGTCTGGATGGTAGGGGAGCCGAAAGGGCTCCGCCACTGACAGATCCAAGAGCTCCGGAAACCAAGAGTGACGAGGCCAGTACAGAGCAATCAGAATAGTGTCACAGACGACCACCCACAGTGGAATGCGGAACCGGGTGCGGCGAGTCTTGGGCTTGGAGGAGACCTTGGGATTCCATTGTTGTTTGGGCTTGGAGGAGGTACACGGAGCTGAGGGAACCATCTGGTTCGCCGGAAGTATCTCATTCTGAAAGGAAAGAAAAAAATGGTTACTCTTAAGTGGCAATTTCTTCCTGGGAACAGAAGGATAGGAGAGCACTCTTGCCCCCAGTGGCTTCACTGATCAAATCCTTAAAACCTGGCCCAAACAAGGAGGTACCCTGAAAGGGTAGGTAAAGCAAGGCTTTCTTAGAAGCAGTGTCAGCAGACCAGATCTTGAGCCAAAGAGCCCGTCTGGCCACCACATGGTGGAAACCCTAGCCACCAAACGGATGGCATCAAATAAGGCAAAAGAAACGTAGTGTTGTGCCTCAGATATATAGGCAAGAAGGCACAACTTATCAGAAGTAGGTGCATCCTGACGGACAGCCTTGGTGAGCTGTTCCGTCCAGACTGCAATGGCCCGGTTCACCCACGCTGCAGCAAACGCTGGGTGCATAGCAGAACCAGCAGTGGCAAAAATGGACTTGAGTGAAACCTCAAGTTTCTTGTCAGTACAGTCCTTCACAGCAGAGTCATCAGAGACTGGTCAGACAGTAGATGTAGATAGCCTAGGTATAGGGGCATCCACTTTGTGGGGATGAACCCACTGAGCAAGTGTAGCCTCAGAAAAGGGATAAAGCTTGGCAAATATCTTGGACACAGATGCTTTCTTGTCCGAGGGTTTCGACTCCTCAGACACAAGGCGGTCAAGAGTGGGATTAGGTGGACAGTAAGTAAGGGGCTTAGTAGGCTACTGGAATACATCAGAGGGATCAGTAGGGACCTCCTGAACTAGGGGAATGTTAAGAGTAGTTAATAGTCCTGATCAGGCCCCTCAGCAGAGGGTTCAGGATCAGCCTCAAAAGGGTCCCCAAAAAACTGAGAGAACATTCCTCAACATCCGAATCCACCAGCAGTTCCTCCTCAGGTACTCCCTGAGGTTTGGGCAGGGAAAACCTGACTGAAAAGGGGGCCTGCCAAGATTGAAAGGCCCCCTGGAACTGGGATGGAAAGAGTTGCAATGTGGACCTGAGGTCCCTAGTCGCAGCCTCGAACTCTTGCACCCAAGCTGGCTCTATGGCATGGCTGGAGGTCCCTGGAATGCTGTCAGGGACATCAGAACATGCTGGGCATAAGTGACCAGAAAATTCTCCAGGTAGCCCTGAATGAGAGGAAGACCAATGCGCAATAGGGGATACAGAGACCCCAGCAGCCTTAGTCTTAGGTCTAGCCCCAAGCTCCAGTGGTATGGACATTCTCACAGTGTCAAATAACCAACTGTACAATAAATCACCCAATTGCAGTGTGTAGGATTAAAGTTTCACCCCAGAAATCACTAAAATAAACTTATCTGGCAGGCGAAGGGTTAATCTGCAGAGGAGAGAAGGAGTGTCCAAGCCCTGCGTAGGATACTCGCCCAGAAACGCTCACAAAATAGCTGTCGCGGCAGGAGCCAATCAGAAACAAGGGCGCGAAGCAAGTGCTCATGGGAAATGTAGTTTTTCCCAAAAAGTACTCCAAACAGTGCTTGAAGCCCCCCAACACACTGGAAACATGAACCAGGTGATAGAGCAAGGACAGACAAGTAAAATAAGCCATCACTGAAGTCGCTAGGTTAAACTGTTGCAGAGATACGTCCCAAAGAGTACAGTCCCATAGGAGTGAATGGAGCAATGGCGTCTATGCGGTAAAGAGCACCTTAAAGGCGCAGTACACAATTTTTACAAATTTTAAAGTAAAACAATAAAAAGTGTAAAACATCAATAGAACAGGTGCTGCCTCCTATAGACATGCTGCTTAACGCCATGATCCCTGCATCCCTCAGAGAAAAGGAGTTAATCGGCAAGTTAAAAATAATCCCATTTTCTTCTCACATGGGGATGCTCTTATTTATACAGTCTTCCTTTCTACCTCTAGAGGGATTTTTGCTACTGGAAATTGATGGTTGCTAGGCTCTTTGGGGATTATATAGATAGAGGGAGGAGACATGCAGCTAAGAGTTTTGTACTGCCCTGTCTCCTATTGGTGGGAACTATAACCAACCCCCTTTATCCCCCTCTGGACTAAAGAAGAGAAAAGGAATTCTCGGTAAGTACCAGAGTCTCCCTTTAGAGACAAACGGCAGTAGTCGCTATTGTTATATTATTTAGGAGAGCTTCAGGAATGGCACTGAGGAAATTCCCTGACTGTATGTAGGATCATGGTACTTTGAAGAAAATATGCAAGTTACTGTTGTATTTTTTAGAAAACAGGTGCAGTGAGGCTACTATGTATTCAGTTAAAGACAATTCCTGTGGGAAGCAACTGAACTTTTGTATAGAGCTATAGTTTTGTTATTTATTAAAGGGATAGTAATCTTTCATAATAAAAGCAGCTCCAATTAATCAGCATAGTATTTGGACTTTGGAGAGTGTTATTTCAATTCTGTCAGAGTTGTAGTTCAAGAGTAATTCAATGACAAAGTATCCCCCTCCTGCCCCTTTTACTGATGCAACACTGATCAGCCAGATCAGAGGGGAGGTGCCCAGGTAGATTGCAGAGAGGGACAATTAAGATAAGGGAAAAACATGAAAAACTAGTCAAGGGGGGGCAGGGCTTTCATTGTTCTCATAAGAAGAAGATTGTCCCCTTCTGTTATTTGTCTGGTCTATGGACTGGATTCCACATCTGAGAAGAGATGGCTTACACTAGGTAAAAGGGCGGGAGGGGAAACTTTGCTTGTGAATATCTCTCAAACCATAAAGGTTTGAGAGATAAGACTTCTATCGTTCATGTTTTTTTTAATGCCTACAAAATAAAATAAAGATAAAACGAAGTACTACTATCCCTTTAAACAAAACGTGCACATATATTGACAGAGTTGGATAATGAAGGAATAATGATCTTACTTTGGAATGGAAGCTGGCCAGATTGAGAGGTGCTCAGCAGTAATATCATTTACAACATCATCCTGCAAGAATCAAAGAATTCCATCAAAGATTATTTCAAATAAATGTATAATGTTAAAGGGATAATATTGCAAAATATGAAGAAAAAAAATACGACAGGTTTTATCTTGCTGAGTAAAATATGAATACTCCAATTGCTGAGAGATGTTTTACTCAAACGTTATTGTAGCTCAAACATGCATGTGTTGGCTGCATTACTTCCATGGTGGCAATGCTACAGCACTTTATGAACAGACATCGTCCGTGACAACAACCCTCCATAGGCTGCTCTAAGCTAAGTGTCAGGCCACGGACGTACTGAAATCAAAGCAATTCAAGTCTCAGCTGCAATAACTTTAGAGTAAAACCGCTCTCAGAAGTGGGAGCACTCCTGTTTTATTCAGCAAGATAACGATACAACATATTTCTTTCATATTAAGTCAGACTACACATTTAAACATCATATAACATACTGACCCGCAGATTATGAAGTTTGACAAACATGGACAGCAGAGTTGTTAACACCAGTGGCTCCTAGGACAGAAATAAATAATATGATTATATATATGACAACATTCAAAATAAACTTAAAATAACTTATCTTGATTTTTTTTATTGTAGAATTTTGGTACAGTTTGAGAGTAAAATGACAGATATCTACATGTGAGGGGTTGAATACGTTTAGCATTATGTCCTGAGAACTGGTCTTACCGCCTTTAATGCACATTATGCTGCACACCACTCGGGCACGGAAAGGATTGAAAACACCTATGGGATTAAGCCATTACAAGGAAGCTGGGCCATTGGCTCAAATTATTCTGCAATGGGCGAGTCACACGTGATACTGTAATGACTGGTCAGATAAGATAAAGGTTTTGGAGTCTCCCAGAAGAGGAACAGGAGGAAGGTCAATTATTGGCTTTAGATATTTTCTGTAACTAGACGCTTGAGGTAAAACAAACAAAGTGCCCAGATTCTGACACTACAGTACATGAATACTTTGGTTTTAACCCTTCTGTTCATTAAGGCTTGTGCACCAAGTAAAACATTTGTAAGTCTTGGCAAACAGTACAAGATATCTAAGGATAATTTTCTCCAGTTGTTATTCTAAGGGGACTACTTTTTAAAGTAGAACTACCACCATCCAATAATATTCCACCACTTTCCTTGCTATGGCCAAAAATCTTAATGGCCCCTACGAATTTAGCCCTTGTGCCGTTTTGGAGATGATGTTAAGTCAGTCTTGGCCGTCATATCCACAGAGGTGGACATAAGAGCTACTGGAAGAATTTTTCTTCCTCCTCTCATTACATAGACACATCTCTATACTCTTTCCCAAAAAATTTAACACGTCAGCATTTCCATTGAGAGTGGAGAAGGTTAGCTTTGGGATCTCTGCCCTTAAGACAATTGCTAGTACGTGCAAGTAAATGCCACAGTTAGATAAAATAGGCCTATGACTTAGCTTGTATTGCACATCATGAATGTAGGATGCTGAAGTACATTTTAGTCTTGCACGAAGGCTTGAAAACAGACTCGTAAGATGGCTGTTGCGAGTCCACATTTCATGCATTCAAGACTCCAGAGAGAGAGGAGTAATTGATGGGTCTTTGAATCAGCTTATAAATTAAGGAGGTGTTCATTTTAGAAAGGGATGTTTGTCTCATGTAGTTATTGAACCTATTATTGCCCAGTTGAGGTTTAATAAGTCACAGGACTTTATTAAAATAGTGTTAGGCTTGAAAACAGGCAAATAAATTGTTGTGGTCGATTATATAGTGGCAAAAGGAAGTATAGTATGAGTTACTGGATCAAGAAAGTGGTCTGTCATATTTAGTCCCCGTTCCTCCCAAAAGAAGAATCAAGGATCTGGGGCACCATTTGTAAATCCAGACTGTGAGAAAAGTAGAAGGCCCAGAGAAAGCTTGCCTCCAGCCATGCCTTGCACAGAACTCACGGCCCAGCGTGGCATGGCCAAAATTGTTGAAATTAGTGAAAACGTAGCCTTGAAAATTCTTGCTGTACTTGGAAGATCGATTTAGTAACCAGCGGCGGCGCTACCATATAACCATAATAAGGGGCTGCCTAGGACCCCCACTTGGTCAGAGGGCCCCACAGAGCTTATACAGTACTGCTGCCACATGCAAACATCAGATGACAAAGTCTTATTAGAAACACTGAAGCTGAAATTTAGAGGTGGGGGGGGGGGGTGATGTTAATTTTTTGCTTAGGGCTCCCAAAAACCTAGTGCTGCCCCGGCTCGTAACAGATTTATAAAATCTGTCAAAACACAGGAGTATTATCGTGAATTATAAAAAAACAACAGCCAATAACACTTTGCAATGTAATGGCTACACCTCTGGCATGCACACAGTTAAATCAATGGTTTGTTCCTTCCTTTGGCCTTTACCAGGACTCATAGAACTGTACGTCAATTCTTTTTTTTTTATCACTATCGCCTAGGAATGGTGATTATGTTCTGTTAGTGCCTTTAACCTAGCACATTGTACTATATATCTATTTCTCCGCTAATTACCGTAAACATTATTGCACCTTTAACCCAACAGCTTCTAAAACACAAACAGGACAGCTAGCGGAGTGAATACATTCTTGACAATACAGGTTTATTGTAACGCAGTCACTAACCCATAAGAAAAATAAAGGAAACCCATTTTCCACTCAACCCTTTGAGTGCGAGAGAAGAGAGCAAAGCAGTGCTGTTCAATGCACAGCACACATCTCAGGTATATTGTTACTGTGCTATGCATTTTTTCTGTACTTACCCGCAACTTCTTTATGAAAGAAATCAATTCATTCCTGCAATATAAAAATGAAAATATATAAAAATGTAAAACACTTTCCTTTGGTAGAACAAACCATGGTGCTTGGGCCAAGCACACACCTGTACATGATCCCCAGTGTGGAGTCCCTGTTCTTTATCAGGCTGATTCTGCCATCATTTGCTCTCTTGTGCTGGTTGGAAACAGTGTAGATTTGCACCACCGTCTCCCACAGGTCTTTGGCTGTCCTGCGGCTGTCTGGACCAGGGAGCTCCTTGCATGTGGCTGCCAACAGCTGGCCAAGCTAAAACAAATACAGCACAGGATCAAATGGACACATGATTACAGAACTGGTCATACTATGGTGCTGATTCAATCAGGGGAGAATTGTCAATTATGAAAAAAAAGAAAGGAATAAAAAAATAATAATTCACTTGTTTTCTAATTCACCTAATTCACGGAGAGGACACCAGGGAAAGAATCCCATTATAGCGAATTAAACATTTGCACTTCAAGCCTGCCATGAATGGGTATTTTAAATGCCAAAAATATTGTTGTGCATAAAGATACCACTCACATTGGGTCTCCGTGTTTCATTGTCTTCCTTTGGAAAGGGACCTTAGAGACGCAGCCAATTAAATTTATAGAAAACTGGTTCTCAATCTGTTTTTGCTCAAGGCACCTCTAACACACAACGTGGAATTTTCAGGGTACCCCTTTAAGTGTCATTGGTCAAGAGATGAATGAAGGTGACAAATACATTAGAATATAGTTTTTCTTAGGATCAAAATGACAAAAATGAACATAAAGTGGATAATAAAATATAAACTGTAAACTCAACATTCAATTTTGTCAGCGACTTTATAGAAAACAAGGGGCACCCTAAGTGGATGTCCTCTGCAGTACAAAGTGCCACAGTGCCCTGGAGGAGAGACTATGTTCTACACTGTAGTGGATATTCTGTGGGAGGAGTTCACATACTAAGGCTGCTGCACTAAGAAGAAATGAAGCAGTTCTAAGGCAAACTGCACTATAGACGATAAGTGAAAATGGGTGTTTATTTAACCCCTTAATGAACGCACATTATGCTGGACACCACTCTGGCACGGAAAGGACTGAAAACACCTATGGGATAAAGCCATTACAAGGAAGCTGGGCCATTGGCTCAAATTATTCTGCAATGGGCGAGTCACACATGATACTGTAATGACTGGTCAGATAAGATAAAGATTTTGGAGTCTCCCAGAATAGGAACAGGAGGAAGGTCAATTATTGGCTTTAGATCTTTTCTGTAACTAGAAGCTGTTTCAGTTTTGTTTTGTTTTTTTCCCTGAAGGACTGGTGACGGCCCTGGCACATCACATACTTTGTGCTTACAGCACTTGTGCGGGAGCACTGCAAGCACAAATGGGGTCCGAAATTGATGGCTCCAAGACTAGAGTGGTCTCTCTCAGACCCAGTTTGGTGCGCTGGTACATGTCATCAGTCACAAGTGCTGCTGCGCCAACAGTCTAAGCGGTCATAAAGGGAAGGTCACTTCCTCGGACTGCTAGTCATTAAGAGGATAACCCCCTCAAATGCCAGAGATGTCTCCACCACACTGCAAAGCAATGTATTAGATACCTTAAGATCACTTCCTTGGACTGCTGGTCATTAAGGGGTTAACCCTCTTGAATGCTAGAGATGTCTCCACCACACTGCAAAGCAATGTATTAGATACCTCACCATAATTAAAGGGTTTCTAGGAATACAAACACTTAACATGTAAAAAGTTTATATTGAAGGATTTATCCTCCAGAGTAAAATAAAGGCACTCCACCGGAGTGTTTTTTCAAAAGTCAACATTGATTTTTTTAAGATGCAGTATCTCAATGGCCTGAAATTGTACAGTGGCGCTGTTACCCCACAGTCAGTAGACCATAAACCTCCATTGGAGGGTGTAGCAACAGCACCACAATTTCAGGCAATCGAGATACTGCACTTAGAAATGCAAGCTACAACTGCAATAACTATTGAATAAAGTATCTCTCAACAGTGGGAATACCCTGTTCTACTCAGGAGGAGGATAAATGCTAGAATATATATTTTTACATATTAAGTGTTACTTTAAATCCCCATTTAAATCAACCGAAAGTTTTATTTGTTCAACTTTGTTGATATTCTCCATGCGTGTAGACACAAGTTATCTACAATAGGATAACTGGAAACTTAAATATTACTTAAAGATATAGATTAAAAAAAAACCCTACACTGAGAGGTGTTCTGTGAAGTAATATTCACTCTGTATACACCCACTCATTCTCTGAAGACTGTACCTTGACATAAGGGTTACTCTGCACTTGCAGAGTTAGGTATTCGTTCTCTCTCCAGTTAAGCATGAAAGCAACACATTCTTCTGCCACAACTTGTCGGAGAGGAATATCTGTTGGAATGAAACAAATTCACAACGTTACAACATTCTGAAATATTACAGAATCAATTCTGAATACTACAGAACAATTGGAAATACTTTAGAATGAGCTTTTAGTGTGACACATAACCTTTCACTGCCAGGAGCCTACAATGCTTGGCAAAAGTGCACTCTTGTAAGATGGGCTTGTGTTAAAAAGAGTGGATAGAAAAGTCGTTTTAGTCCAGCTGTTTAATTCTTTTCTTGATCCTAAACTGACAGTTCATGGCTACTAAAATGACAGTGAGCTTTATGTACAGCAAACCAGCTGCACTATAGGTGAAGGACAAACATATACTAGACTCTAAACTCTCATGAGCAGTGCCCTCTACTAACCCTTCTGCTCTCCACATTTGACTCTATTATTTACAGGGACAGTAATGTTTCATAATAAAAGCAGCTCAAATTAATCATCATAGTATTTGGACTTTGGAGAGTGTTATTTCAATTCTGTCAGAGTTGTAGTTCAACAGTAATTCAATGACAAAGTGTCCCCCTCCCGCCCCTTTTACTGATGTAACATTGCTCAGCCAGATCAGAAGGGAGGTGCCAAGGTAGATTGCAGAGATGGGCAATCTTCAATTAAGATAAGGAAAAAACCTGAAAAACTTGTCAAGGGGGGCAGGGCTTTCATTGTTCTCATAGAAGAAGATTGTCCCCTGCGGTTATCTGTCTGGTCTGTGGACTGCATTCCACATCTGAGAAGAGATTGCTTACAATAGGTAAAAGGGGCAGGAGGGGAAACTTTGCTTGTGAATATCTCTCAAACCATAAAGGTTTGAGAGATACGACTTATATCATTCTTCATGTTTTTTTAATGGCTACAAAAATAAAATAAAGATAAAACGAAGTATTACTGTCCTCAAAACCACAGATATCATTTGTTGCATGTGGGGTACCATGGGCTGTTAGGATCAGACTAGGAGACCGATCCATAGAAGTGTATGGGGATTGTGGCTTTTGCCCCAAGTGATTTGGAACTGTGAGACATCAAACTCTTGCAGTTCAGTATTAGCAGGAGAGATGCTTAGACCCCTGATTGGCTCTCTGCTTCTTCTGCCGGTCTCATCCTCTGCCAAGAACCAACCATCGCTATAATTTCCCTATAAAGACCAAGTTAAATCCCACGCATAAAAATCAAACTTTAAAGGGATAGTAACACTTCGTTTTAACTTTATTTTATTTTGTAGGCATTAAAAAAACATGAAGAATGATATAAGTCTTATCGCTCAAACCTTTATGGTTTATGAGATATTCACAAGCAAAGTTCCCCTCCCCGCCCCTTTTACCTAGTGTAAACAATCTCTTCTCAGATGTGAGTCTGGTTGTATGACAGTACAGATAACAGAAGGGGACAATTTTCTTTGTATGAAAACAATGAAAGCCCTTCCCCCCTTGATAAGTTTTTCAGCTTTTTCCATTATCTTAATTGAAGATTGTCCCTCTCTGCAGTCTACCTGGGCATCTCCCTTCTGATTTGGTTGAACGGGGGGGGGAATACTTTGTTTGTGAATATCTCTTAAACCATAAAGGTTTCAGAGATAAGACTTATATCATTCTTCATGTTTTTTTAATGCCTACAAAATAAAATAAAGTTAAAATGAAGTATTACTATCCCTTTAACTCTGTGCCCTCCTGTGATTTATGGATAAAATCATAAATGAAAAAGGCAATTAATTAATTTGGATGCTAGTTGTAACTCATGGGTTGTGTTGCCCGAGAGTTAATGTTTCATATCTTTTACATGAATGACAAAAACGTTAGAGAAATGTTTTACCCCCCCCCCCATTCGTTTTTTTTTTTTTTTTTTTTGTTATGATATTTGTGCGGGTTTCTTAAGCAGGCTTCCTTGGTTGATTTTGTAAGCAGATAAAAATTCTCATTTAACACATAACTGCTGTTAGAGCTAAAACTATAATAGTCATAATATGTAAAGAAATTTAACTGAAAAGCATAAGGCGAGGGAGAGACACTAAGTCACATAATAGCCAAAAGTGGACAGGAAACATTTTGAGCTGTTAAGCAGAGATAAGAAAGACTAATTACATTTATGAAAATAAGTTGATTCCGAGATGTGTTACCAATGAAACTGTTTAAAGGACACTAATGTCATATGCAGAAAGTAAAAGTGGAGGTATCCAACTGTAGCACAAGAGACAAAATAACACTTCCATTATTGTAATAAAGGGATATTAAAGGGATAGTAATGTTTCATAATAAAAGCAGCTCTAATTAATCATCACATTATTTGGACCTTCCAGAGTGTTATTTCAATTCTGTCAAAGTTGTAGTTCAAGAGTAATTCAATGATAAAGTATCCCCCTCCCGCCCCTTTTACTGATGTAACACTGCTCAGCCAGCACAGAAGGGAGGTGCCAAGGTAGACTGCAGAGAGGGGCAATCTTCAATTAAGATAAGGGAAAAACCTGAAAAAACTTGTCAAGGGGGGCAGGGCTTTCATTGTTCTCATAGGAATAAGAATGTCCCCTTCTGTTATCTGTCTGGTCTATGGACTGCATTCCACATCTGAGAAGAGATTGCTTACACTAGGTAAAAGGGGCGGGAGGGGAAACTTTGCTTGTGAATCTCTCTTAAACCATAAAGGTTTGAGATAGAAGACTTATATCGTTCTTCATGTTTTTTTAATGCCTACAAAATAAAATAAAGTTAAAATGAAGTATTACTATCCCTTTAAATGTTATCAACTAAAGCACTGCTTTGCAGTGTGTTGGAGACCTAGCATTCAAGGGGGTCAGATGTCCTTCTCAATTGTACCCTTTGCTGCAGTTGTGTTAACTCCAGAATTTCTCCACTTTTATTTTCAGCATTAGACAAGAGGTCTTGTACAATGCATCGAACAAGAAGAGATTTAGTTTATGCTGACAAATGTAACTACAAGCCACCCCTTAAAGGGATAGTAATGGATGAAAATAAATGCATCTCTGATTACTCCTATTTTTTAAGGCCATGTACCACTGTATTTCAATATCCTCTGACATGTAGTTCAACAGAAATTCAATTATAAAGAATCCCCCTCCTGCCCCTTTTACCTCTTCTCTGCCGCCTTCCCGCAGACGTGGAATCTGGTCGCTTGACCAGACAGCTCACAGCGAGGGACAATCTCCTTACTGTGAGCATAAGGAAAACCCTGCCCTCCTTTATGGAGGAGGGCAGGATTTTCATGATGCTTATAGAAGATTATCCCTCGCTGTGAGCCGTCCAGACAGTCTTGGAGAGTGCGTTACGTAGTTAAAAGCGGTGGGAGGGGGACTCTTTATAATTTAATTACTGTTGAACTACATGTCGGAGGATATTGAAATACAGCGGTACATGGACAAAAACATATGCAGATATGCGTTTATTTTCACCCACTGCTTTCCTTTTCAGGAAGAGAGAGGTTCACAATGCGTTGCAAAACAATGCTTTGCACAACCCACTGGTCCTTAAGGGGTAACAATAAGAATAAAGGCAGTTTCAACTTCAGCAGACAAAAAGGTACTTTACAGTAAGGTACTTAATTTGTGGAGTTCTTTACCTAGGGATGTGGTGATATAAGATACTATGGGAACATTTAAAAGAAGATTATATACACATTTCTAGCAGAAAGTATAATATTATATATATATATTAATTAGTAGCGTTAATAGGACGTTTTTCTGGTAAATAGACAAAGGCACATCCTGAAGTCAGGAAGGATTAAACAGTTCTCAGTTTTATATAGTGTGGGAACGGTTGACCTTGCTGTTTTTTTTTTCAGCTTCGTTTACTAAGCATTAACCCTTTGAGTGCCAGAGGGGTACAGCACGCATTGCTTTGCAATGCGTTCCTTACCCCTCTGGCACTCAAAGGGTTAAAATTAACGTTGAAATGTAAGTTTTATCTTTGGAAATCTGTTCTGAAGAGGACGTTTCCACAGACACTACAGTAATTTTCCAGTGTCACAAGTAAAATCTGCTAAGAGCATGGATTTGGATAAGCAATTTCACTGACACAAAGGGAGTCTGTTAACAGCTAGAGTATGCTGACATCATTACAAACAAATATATTTCACAAGGAGAGTGATAGTTACCTTGTCTACATGTATATCTGTGAGCATTACAACCTTGTCTTTCCCCTTAGAGTGAACTGTAATTTCATCAACAGTGTCTTTAAATTCTTGGATGCAGGACAAAGCATGCAACTGGAGCTGTGCCTAGCATCTAAAATGTTAATGAAGAGTAACTTGTTGTACAATTCCCTTTAACCCTGTGAGTGCCAGAGATGTATCCGACGCATTGCATACCTCTCTGGCACTCAAAAGGTTAAATACCCTTTTCTATCATAGATGGCCGCGTACCCCATTGGAACAGTAAGAACTATACTTATAGTAATAAGTGTCTCTGAATTTGTATAAACAGAACCACTTTCCTAAGGTGTTGTCCATCTTCCAAAAGGTAGGTCTATCTATAGGATTTTTTGAGTTAGAACTCTGTTGAACTTTCACAGCTGGACAGTACAATGTCACTTTGAAAATGCTTGCTTTTCTAATTAACCATGGATAGTGGTTCTCTCTATAAAATAAACATCTCAATGACACTGTTGAAGCCTCTTTAGTAAGTGTGAACGTTAAGACAAATGAAATTAGATGCATGAAAGAGCTCTATGAAGGACATCTACCCAAGAGAACCTTATGTTAAAGGGATAGTAACACTTCGTTTTAACTTTATTTTATTTTGTAGGCATTAAAAAAACATGAAGAATGATATAAGTCTTATCTCTCAAACCTTTATGGTTTATGAGTTATTCACAAGCAAAGTTCCCCTCCCCGCCCCTTTTTCCTAGTGTAAGCCATCTCTTCTCAGATGTCAGTCTGGTTGTATGACAGTACAGATAACAGAAGGGGACAATCTTCTTTGTATTAAAACAATGAAAGCCCTTCCCCCCCTTGACAAGTTTTTCAGCTTTTTCCATTATCTTAATTGAAGATTGTCCCTCTCTGCAGTCTACCTGGGCATCTCCCTTCTTATCTGGCTGAACAGGGGGGGGATACTTTGTTTGTGAATATCTCTTAAACCATAAAGGTTTCAGAGATAAGACTTATATCATTCTTCATGTTTTTTTAATGCCTACAAAATAAAATAAAGTTAAAATGAAGTATTACTATCCCTTTAAAGGGATAGTAATGTTTCATAATAAAAGCAGCTCAAATTAATCTTCATAGTATTTGGACTTTGGAGAGTGTTATTTTAATTCTGTCAGAGTTGTAGTTCCAGAGTAATTCAATGACAAAGTGTCCCCCTCCCACCCCTTTTACTGATGTAACACTGCTCAGCCAGAGCAGAAGGGAGGTGCCCAGGTAGACTGCAGAGAGGTACAATCTTCAATTAAGATAAGGGAAAAACCTGAAAAGCTTGTCAAGGGGGGCAGGGATTTCATTGTTTTCATAGGAATAAGATTGTCCCCTTCTGTTATCTGTCTGGTCTATAGACTGCATTCCACATCTGAGAAGACATGGCTTACACTAGGCAAAAGGGGCGGGAGGGGAACTTTGCTTGTGAATATCTCATAAACCATAAAGGTTTGAGAGATAAGACTTATATCAGTCTTCATGTTTTTTTAATGCCTACAAAATAAAATAAATTTAAAACGAAGTATTACTATCCCTTTAAACACATTAGAAAACACTGACACTGTTCCTCTTTAAACATGATTTACACAGAGATGTCAACCAAGGAGGAGAGAGAAATAAGTCTGGCCATACACCAATTTAAATAAATCCTATTTTTTTTTTTTTTTTGGCCAGAAAAAACATAAAAGACCACTCAGAATTTTTCCCTTGCTCATTAATTCAAGAGATAAGGGGACGTATTTATCAAGTGAGGTGCAATTCTGGAGAAAACCAACTACACATAAAGGGTGAAATAAACATTCCAAAAAGCCTGATTCATTTAAACAGAGCTTTTACCTCCATGAATGCTAGCTATGTCTCCAAAGCATTGCATAGCAATATGTATCAGACCGTTCTAGCATTCAAGCAATGTATTGGAGAGATCCAACATTCAAGAGGTTAAAGGGATAGTAATACTTGGTTTTATCTGTATTTTATTTTATAGGCATTAAAAAAAACATGAAGAATGATATAAGTCTTATCTCTCAAACCTTTATGGTTTATGAGATATTTACAAGCAAAGTTTCCCCTCCCGCCCCTTTTACCTAGTGTAAACAATCTCTTCTCAGATGTGGAATGCAGTCTATAGACTGGACAGATAACAGAAGGGGACAATCTTCTTCTTATGAGAACAATGAAATCCCTGCCCCCCTTGACAAGCTTTTCAGGTTTTTCCCTTATCTTAATTGAAGATTGTACCTCTCTGCAGTCTACCTGGGCACCTCCCTTCTGCTCTGGCTGAGCAGTGTTACATCAGTAAAAGGGGCGGGAGGGGGATATTTTATCATTTAATTACTTTGGAACTACAACTCTGACAGTTTTAAAATAACAATCTCCAAAGTCCAAATACTATGATGATTAATTAGAGTTGCTTTTATTATGAAACATTACTATCCCTTTAAAAGCCCCATTTAAAGCAATAGATATTTTAGATTCTTCCTATGGTGCAGTTGACTTGCTCCAGAATTGCACCTCTTTAACTCGATGAGTAAGGTGGAAGATCATTATCATTCCATCCTATATGTCATGCCCATGGAAGCAGAAGTGACAGTTGCAGTTATTTTCTTCTTCTCCAACATGAAACAGGTAGAGTATAAGACTCCAATGTGCATTGAGCAGAGTTTGAGGTCCAGCTATCATGTGTCATGTCAGCCTCCAGAGACATAACATTTTCAGTCAGTCCTGGATGTTCTCTCTTGAACAAATGCACAAGGATGACATTCATAAAGGCAATTAGTATTTTCTAAACATAAAAAGTTAAGTAGGAGGATAATATTATCCTTGAAAATGAAGTTCGTCACCCCAACAAAAAATGTTCTGTTTTTCCACCTGTGTCCTAATAGTGTTTGACAAAATAATTAAATAAAATTCAGATAAATCTAGACCATGCAATTAATATAAAAAAAATCTTACCAGGAATCCGCATCTCCAGGTAGCCACGAACTCTGCTTACTAACTCTGGAGGAGGACGATCTATGGAGAGACTTAACGTGGATTCATGTGTGCGAATGTCTACGAGAAGGAGTTCATTCAGCATGACCTGGCGGAGCTTCGGTGAGAACTCGGTCACCAGCTCCAGGCAGGCTGTCAACAACTGCTTGGCATGGAGGAAATCCTAGAAACAAACATTGTTATGTTTATGCAGGACTTCATTACATTATACATACACTGGCACTGATGTTAAAGGGAAAATGTACCCTCGGAATAAGTGTCTCTTAACCCTTTGAGTGCATTGGATACCTCTGGCATTCAAAGGGTTAAACACTCTCTCTCACACTCAGAATTTATCTTGACAGGATTTGAATGACTGTCAGCTGGTGAGTTTATGAAAATTAGTTGAGTACTGCTGCACAGAGTTAGTATGTATATACCCGACTGCTGTGTGAGGGCCTCCTATCTAGGTACACATAGTAAAAGACACTTATTGATAAAGGTTTAGCTAAAATTAATCAACTGGATGTTTGAGAAGTTGCCAATGCACCCAAGGGGTTAAACATTTGTGTATAATTTCTTCTAAATAAATGCAGCCTTTTTTAAATAAAACCCTTTCAAACACCATTAAAGTGACAGCTAACCTCCATTTTGACTTTTTATACTCTGAATGTGCATTGTATTTAAAGTCAAATATCCTCCATTTTTTCCTCCATCTTCACCTATTTTTTTCCTACACTTTTATGCCCCTGACAGGAAACTCATTTCATTTCTGTTTTCAGAGATCTTTCTTGTAGTACTGTGAAAGCAGAAAGAATTCAATGATGTTAAAAACAATATAAGATGTAAAAAAACACCACAGCATCCCAATCATTCAGGAAGACTACAATCCTATTCTATCCCTCTATGATATATATATATATATTATAATAATTTGCTAAAATGTGCGTAACGCCGCAGTCATGCACAGTAGAGAGTGCTGCACGTGCTGCTCAGTAGAGACTGCCAGTGACGAGGCTGATACAGATCGGGGAGCTCCAAAGAAGCGTCCCGCTCTGTATCAGGCGCGGCGCGGGCAGTCTCTACTGAGCATGACTGTAGACCGTCTGGCAGTGGCAGCTTAGCAAAGGGTCAGTGTTTGTATCTAAAGGGATTAATACATTGTACTGTTATGAAGATCACACCTAACATGTTTATGATAAACTACTTTACTAATTTAGCATTCAAGGGTTAACCTTTTGACTGCCAGAGGGGTATGCAACAGATTGCAATGCATTGAGTACTGCACTGGCACTCAAATTATTAAAAGCCCCATTTAAATAAATGGAAATTTGGGAAATTGCTTTTTGTCCAAAATAATTTGTTGCCGCCTATAACAGAGTTGTTTTGCCCCAGAACTGAGAGTTTATTTGTGCACACAACCCTTTAAATGGATAGTAATGTTTCACAAAAACAGCAGCTTCAATTTATCATCATAGTATTTGGCAGGCCCGGATTTGTGAATAGGCAGACAAGGCACTTGCCTAGGGCGCCCGATTTTCAGGGGCGCCTTGCAATGCCATTGTCACGCCCACAATTTCGGGTGCCTCACACTGCCAGGCGCTGTTACCTGGTTCTTGTTTAGAAGTCTATGCCGCCGAGGCCTCCCCATGTGACCCACTGCTGTGTCTGATGTCACAAGACGTCCCAAGTTGACCAATGAGAACAGAGGTAGAGGCTCTCTGTTCTCATTGGTCACCGCTCTCTGTTCTCATTGGCCACCACGCTGCCGACGAACAGTCACACACCCGCAAGGAGGTATTGGGAACAGCTCTGAGCCAAACTAAATAAATGCTCCTGTAAGCGCCCTACACTCCACATTTGGAGACTGTTGGCTGAGTGAAGAGGGAGCATTTTGTTGCAGCTCAGAGGCGGGTTGCCAGCGCTACAGTGGCAGTTGTGGACTTGTGGTTTGGCTCAGAGGCGTCAGTGGGTTACCAGGGTTACAGTGGCAGTTGTGGACTGGAATTGTGGTTCGACTCAGAGGTGCTACAGACAGCAGGCTGGCCAGTTGTTGCTGACAGGTGGCAGTGGTATGCAGTAGCCTGGTATGTGTGCTGCTCACAATTATATTTATTTCTTTGGCGGATGTACTGTTGGTTGCTACATCACACACTTCTAAATGGGTGTGGTCAGTGGAGGGGTGTGGCCAAGTGAGAGGCATGGTTAGGGGTGGGACAAAGGCGGGGCTAGGGGCGCCAGGCGTTGTTGTGCCTAGGGGCGCCTGAGATGTAAATCCGGCCCTGGTATTTGGGCATGGAGAGTGTTATTTCAATACTGTGAAGAGTAACTGAATGATAAAGTATCCCCCTCCCGCCCCCTTTACCTAGTGCAAGTCACCTCCCCTCAGATGTGGAATCTGGTCACTTGACCAGACAGATCACAGCAAGGAACAGTATTCTTACTGTGAGAACAATGAAAGCCCTGCCCCCGCCGAAAGGTTTTTCCCTTATCTTTATTGTAGATTGTCTCTCTCTGCAATCCACTTGGACACCACCCTGCTGTTTTGAGGTAAGCAGTGTTACATCAGTAAAAGGGGTGGGAGGGGGATACTTTATCATTCAATTACTCTTGAACTACAACTCTGACAGTATTGAAATAACACTCTACATGGCCCAAATACTATGAGGATTAATTGGAGCTGCCTTTATTATGAAACATTACTATCCCTTTAAGAAAAAATACAATTATATAGGAAGAATAAGCAACATGTGGCTTTCAAACAACTATTGGACGTCAGCTTGCATAATATGTGTTTTATTTTAACACCTGAAAAGTCACAGGTAGCCCAACTCTGTCCAAAGGACTGAATGGTCATTGTCCTACTGCTCCTGCCTGCTTGTCTATTTCCATATTGATGTGGAGGCTCTTTATTATCCCCATTAGGCCATTGTCTTCGTGCTGATGTGTGATACTCTGCATTCCCTTGTAATGTATATTTCTCTTGTTCCCTCACCAACTTCTCTAATTGCAGTATCCTCCTGTGTGTTCATTTACATTCTCTCAGTAATTACCCACTTCCCCTTATTTACAAGTGTACTAAGCATAGTGAAAAAGGATTACACCCCTGCCCCCTGTATACCACTAATAACCCTCCTGTACACAGCCATGGATTTGTACTTTATCACAGTCTGCAAATATTGCCCTTTTGGTTGGAAGGTTTACAGTAACACGTTTTGACTTAACGCAGGTATGTGCAACCTGCAGGTCACCAGCTGTTGCAGGATTACAATTCCCCGAATCCTCAGCTGGGTATATCACTATCCATTGTGGAAACAGATCCGGTGAGCTCACAGTTTGGGGCATAAAATTGTAATGTGAAAATACATATAAAGAAAAAAACCAAACGCATTTTATTATCAACAGACAGGTATCCTTCATACAGCAGTCAAGTGTATCTGTATATTATATTATATATATTTGTACACAATATAATCAGTGCCCTGTCTACATGAACCCTTTGAGTGCCGGGGGGGGGTACGCAATGCATTGGGTACCCCTCTGGCACTCAGATGGTTAATCTCTATTGAAGTCTGCCTGCAATTCTCAGCTCCAGTCCTCAGGGCACGCCAACAGGTCAGCTTTTCAGGATATCTGTAATTAAGCGCAGACAGCTCAGTCACAAAGAACGAGCCACCGATTACTCACCTGCTATTAACCCATTAAGGCCCAGTGACGTGCCATGACAGTGATGAGTGTCCGTGTGTTAAGGACCAGTAACAGTCTTGGCATGTGATGATTTTTGTGATCACAGCTCTCCTGGGGGCGCACTGTGATCACAACAGAAGTCTAAAACGGACGGTTCCAGCCTCTCTTTTGGGGAGCTGGTACATGTGATCACTCACATATGCCAACTCCCAAATTGTTGTCTATGTGGTAAAAGTACCCCAGTCCACCTGGTACTTAAGGGCTTAAACAGAAATATCAGGAAAATATGACATGTTGGTGTGTGTGTGCCCCAACGAGCAACAATGAAAAACACTTCTGCTCACAACAGATTATGGTCTTCTATAGACATGAATTGTAAACTGAAATTTAGCAGCAGATTATATGACAGACCAAAAGCAAGAGAAAAATAAACATCTCTAGATAGAAGTCTGCAGTTTGACAGACACCTACTGTGGTAAATCCTTCTGTTAAACATTTATTCCTTTTATTCCTAGAGCATGGTTACGGTTTAAGTGAGCAGTAAAAGTTATATATTTTTCATTAAAATGTATTCTATTTTCCTTCTAGGTACTCCCACAGATGGGGGCAATTCTATTCCTTTACAGACAAGGGAGTTGCTAGGTTTCCAAAAAACCCTGGGGCTTGTGCAAACCGAACGCAATAGTGCACAGTGCAGCCCAAATGCACTATTACTAGTAGGGACATTAGCACCATTACATGCCCCAACACTGGCAACAAGACCTGGGCTTTAACCCTTTGAGTGCCAGAGGGTTAAGCATGAAAACTGGAGCTACAGTCATCACAGCCAGTACCTAGCAATGCCTAGGCATCCATACCCTAGAAATAAGTGGCTCTTAATTGTCTAACCCTATCAGTGCCAGAGGGGTGAGCAACATATTGCTATGTAATGCCATGCGTCCTACTATTATTTAAAGGTTTATCAAAAGGACTTCACTAGATAGGTGTCCATCATACAGCAGGCTGGTTATTTATCTATAGATTTTTGCATTATGTCTGAAGTTTCCTGTATACAGAGATCTCTATCGAAGTCTGCCTCTTGATACACCTCTCATCAAACAATGGGTTTCAATAGTCTTGAATGACCCATAAGGGTCATTTTCTGTATCAGATTTTAAACTGAAAGACATAGATCAAATGCAAACAGAAAACTAACAGGCATAACAAACCATTGATTGAAGTCCTTCTATTAACATTAAGAGCAATTTATTCCTATAGTATAGATAATTTTTAAAGGGAAAGCACACATTTGTGCTTAGAGCTGGATTCCACTGCAGATAAGAAAATGTCTGTGTGGAAATATGTAGATAAAACCAATGATAAAGCAATATGGGTCTTCGTTACCAGCATGGGCTCCATAGAATAGTAAAGGAATTGGAGACATGATATCACTGAAAAAGTCATCTCCGCCTTATCACCACTTTATCACAAGTTAGTGAATAACCCCCAATGTGTTTGAAACATTTGTATAACCGAAGGCATAGGTTCCCGGCAGGTGTGTCATGGCACATTAATGTGTTGGGACAAGTTTCCAATTATATTTATTGCACTATATCATTTTTCCTTGCATAAACGTGCCACAGAATGATTTAACCTTTTAAGCAACATAGTGGAACTCAAAGGGTTAAAAATAAGTTTTACAGCTACATGTCAACTTAAAAATGGATGTTACAAATTAAAAAAAAATGTTGGTAATCACTGACCTAAGGGGTTAAATAATAGCTCCTAGTCTTCCTTTAGAAAATTCATCTTATATACATTGTGTTTCTACGGAATGTTTAGAGGATTATATTCAGGAAGCTAAAGATGAGCAATTTTTGGCCAAACAAATTGCACCATAGGGGACAAATAACATTTTCCCAAAATTCAACCTTGTGAATGCTGCTTAGCAATGTGGAGGAGACCTCTCTAGCATTCATGGAGTTAAAAGGCCCATTTAAAGGGATAGTAACACTTCGTTTTAACTTTATTTTGTAGGCATTAAAAAAAACATGAAGAATGATATAAGTCTTATCTCTCAAACCTTTATGGTTTATGAGATATTCACAAGCAAAGTTTCCCATTCCCGCCCCTTTTACCTAGTGTAAGCCATCTCTTCTCAGATGTGAATCTGGTTGTAAGACCAGACAGATAACAGAAGGGGACAATTTTCTTTGTATGAAAACAATGAAAGCCCTTTCCCCCTTGACAAGTTTTTCAGCTTTTTCCCTTATCTTAATTGAAGATTGTCCCTCTCTGCAGTCTACCTGGGCAGCTCCCTTCTGATCTGGCTGAACAGGGGGGATACTTTGTTTGTGAACATGTCTTAAACCATAAAGGTTTGAGAGATAAGACTTATATCATTCTTCATGTTTTTTTAATGCCTACAAAATAAAATAAAGTTAAAACGAAGTATTACTATCCCTTTAAATCGAAGGAAACGTGGGTAATTTGTATTCCTCCACTATGGTGCAGTTAATTCAGAATTGCTTTTTCTTTCTGTATAAGGGCCGAAGTCTTGGCCAGAATGAGGTTTACAGAAGGGGAGAGAAACCAGAAGACGAACCAGGATTATGTGTAAAGGTGACTGGCACAAAAGTTTCCACAGGTATTTATTTCATTCAGATCAATGGCAGTAGCAATCTTCCACATGTTACTTTCCCACTGATATTTTTACGAAATGGAGGTATTTTCACAGAAGTTCTCAAGAGGAAAACTCTTGCTTATACCTAATGAGAACAACTGCTTGTGTATAACTGGATACCATTCTGGCACTCAAAGGGTTAACACTGCAGTAAACATTTAAGAGTGTGTGTACCCCCCCCCAAAAAAAAAAAAAAAAAAAATTGCATGGCTTTACCTACAGAGTAAAACAAAGCAATGCCCCCTGTGAAGAGAGTTACCACAGTTAAAACATTTTATTTTTTTTCATTAACAGTACAACCTAGTGGACAGATTTCAATTAGTTATTTTGTTGCATGCTATGGGACAGGTCAGTCACCGACAAACAGCTATCCATACAGTTCAATCTTTCATGAAGTAATTGCACTTTTGCCCACTTCTTGACAGTTCGGACAGTTATAACTTCTGAATAAAACAACCGCTAGCAGGAGTACTAATGTAATATATTCGTTATTTTTGGTAAAATAATTTGAGAAATTAACCTTTATGTTTTGGTGGCAAAGTGTGGCACTGTGTGCCAATTGCCAGCACACTACACTAATTAATTCTGCTCAAGGTCAAACTTCTCACTAGCTGTGCTACTAGAAACACCCCCACTCTAACGTGTTGACTCTGCTTAGAGTCATTCATAAAAACACTGTGAGGTAATATTAGCCCAGCACAGAAACTACTTAACATCAAATAATTGATAAAATATAGGGCTAGCTTTAAATTTTCTTTAAAATAAACTAAACATATCTCCCCGTGACTGGTCTACCTTAGGTCATGGAAGACTAATACAGAATTCAAGACTGTGTAATAAGGGCAAATGCCATGGAAAGGTGTAACAGAGAGAGGAGGTAGATGGGTGTTACAGCGGAGGGGTGTTCTGTTCATATAGGGCTTCTGGGATACAAAAAGACATAAGAAAGTTCAACCCCGCCTTATTCCATGAGGGAAAGAGGTTGCCTTGTACACCTAACTAAGTCCCTCTCAGTTACATTTTCACCACCCCTAATCCAGTACTAATATGTTGAACTTTTTTGTTTTTATTCATCCCCTCCCTTTCTTACTACTGTGGTACATCAGATAAGATAGCATGGACTCACCTTAATTGCACTGCAATGTAAGCCTTTTGCAAGGAGAATATAGATCAAGTCCCGGGTCAGGTTATCTTTAATCCCCAGGATAATCCCACTGTATATGGCCGGTACTTCCCACTGAAGAGAGACAAACATTAATACTTTAAGGAAATATTTAAATTCACTGAAAAACACAGATGCTAGCTGTAAACACACATTTATCTCTACAACTTTGTGAACCAACTTATTATAAGTGTGTGCGCATGTGTGTTCCAGTTGTAACAAATGCCAAACTCTGTCTTTTAGGTTAGGATTCGGTTATATTCTTAGCCAAAACAACATGCACACCCACTACACAAAGCACAAAAAAAAAGAGGAGTAATTCTAGGGTAAAACAAACTAACTGTACCATAGGAGTTAAACAAAAATCTGCTGCATTCATGGGTATGAAAGTGCCATTTCAATCAAAAGGAATTTTACTTGTCCTCTCTGGTACATCTAATTTGCTCCAGAATTACTCCAGGGGTTATGCACTAAAGTGTATCACAGCTGAGAAACTGTCCAGTAAGAAACCTTCCAATGTATGATATGCAGCCTACATACTAAGAGCTCTCCAACTTGAGAAAACTGTATAGGTTCCATACAATAACATAGGAAGAAGGGAGTCTATCACACAGTGTATCCTCCCCCAACCCCCTACCTATACACACACACAAACTTTTATTTTGAAAATAAGGTCCAAAGTGGCCTAATTCAAAGCATTCCATTTACTCTGATGATATCATACCTTGCTAGACACCATCCAGTACTGGCTATCAGATGTCATGCCGTGAAGTTCTATCAAGATCTGCCGGATTCTCCAGGGATCCACTGTCAATATGAGCTGGTGTTCCAGCTGACCAATATTAACACTTGCAGATGCTGGAAAAACATGGTATTACACTGGTATAAATACAGTTTTGGTATCGTTACAAACAAACAAATATCCCAAACATGCGGTAAACATAGAAAGACATTTTTCCAGGGGGAGGGTAAAGCCATAAAATGCTCCCTAGGCCAGACTGCCCAGACCTTATTTTTTTCCATGGTGGTGACCCCAAAATGTAAAAGTGGAGGAATCGAACTGCACAATAAGGAAACATAAAAACGGACAATGATTTAAATGGGTCTTTTAACCCCTGGAGCACTAGAGAGGTTTACAATGCATTGAAGACCTAATATTCAAGGGATTAACCCTCTGAGTGCCAGAGGTGGACACAGCACATTGCTCTGCACTCAAAGGGTTAAATGCCCCATTTAAATTCATGGGAATTTTTATTCGTACCCTATGGTGAAGCTGGTTTGCCCCACTTCTGCCCCTGTAAATATGCTATCTAAATGAGTTGAAGGAGATGTAGAGCTTTCATCTGACCTGGAATGTCATAGAAGGAAGTCACGGGCTTGGTACAAAGATTAACCCGTGATGTTCTCTTTCTTATTTGCTCTACCACCATCTTCCTCTCATCGTCCGTCAGTAGTTTTATGAAGAGCTCACAGGAAGAAATCATAAACACCAACTGCAGGTCCTCCATCCCCAGGCACAGGTTCCTAGGAAGTAAATCAGAAGAGAACACAGTCTCTTTTACCCTGGCTAACATTAAGGCCTTAAAGGGATAGTAATACTTCATTTTAACTTTATTTTATTTTGTAGGCATTAAAAAAACATGAAGAACAATATAAGTCTTATCTCTCAAACCCTTTATGGTTTGAGAGATATTCACAATCAAAGTTTCCCCCTCCTGCCCCTTTTTCCTAGTGTAAGCCATCTCTTCTCAGATGTGAATCTGGTTGTAAGACCAGACAGATAACAGAAGGGGACAATCTTCTTCCTATGAAAACATGAAAGCCCTGCCCACCTTGACAAGCTTTTCAGGTTTTTCCCTTATCTTAATTGAAGATTGTCCTTCTCTGCAATCTACCTGGGCACCTCCCTTCTGATCTGGATGAGCAGTGTTACACCAATAAAAGGGTCAAGAGGGGGATACTTTGTCATTGAATTACTCTTGTACTACAACTCTGACACAACTGAAATAACGGTCTCCAAAGTCCAAATACTATGATGATTAATTAGAGCTGCTTTTATTATGAAGCATTAATATCCCTTTAACTTTGAGTGCCAGAGATACCTCTCTGGCACTCAAAGGGTTTTAAGCAGAAGGTAAGCGATGAGTAATAATTCTGGATCAAACCAACTGCATACAAAAGGGGGCAATAAAAATGATCACTGACTTAAATAAGACTTAAAGGGATAGTAATACTTAAGATGCAAAAAAAATTGTTGTAGGTTTTATGTCCCCGAATAAAACAAGGGTACTCCCACTGCTGAGAGATGTTTTATTAAAAAATTATAACCGCTCAAACATGAATTTTTTAGGTACGATATCACAGTGGCCTCAAAATTTACAGTGGCGCTGTTTTTACATTTTAAAGGGATAGTAATACTTAAAATGTAAAAAAAAATATGTAAAACAAGAGTACTCCCACTGCTGAAAGGTGTTTCATTCAAAAGTTATTAATTTTCAGTTGAATTTTTTAGGTGCAATATCACAGTGGCCTGAAATTGTACAGTGGCGCTGTTGCTACACCATCCTATGGAGATTTATGGTCCCGGGACCAGAGTTGCCCATAGGATCGTGTAGCAACAGTGCCACTGTGATATTTTACATTTTAAGTATTACTATCCCTTTAAGTATTACTATTCCTTTAACCTCGAATGCTAGAGATAACATCCATCCACAATGTAAAGCAATGCATTAGGGTCTCCTGTAGCATTCCAGGAGCTGAAAGCCTGATTTAAATCTATGATAATTTGGGGATTTGTATTTTGCATGGTATAGTTGATTCGATCCAGAATTACTCCACTTTTTTTCAGCATACAGCCCTTAGTGTAAAACATGATTATAGGTTTTAGAAGTAAAAAAAAAATATCTATTGTATAAAAATCCATCTGCTCCTTAAAACATGTTCCCATTACAATGGTGGCTCTTTAACAGAGTTCCCAGAGGCACCTGTGCCTATACTGTGTATTCAGTAAGTTAAAGAGGAGTGCGGCTGAAGCAAACCAAAAACACCACAGGGCACAATAATAAATACCCACATTACCACTGATTTAATGGGGATATCTAACTGACCACCACAGATGTCTATAACGATTACTTCTTTTGAAATAAGCTGGAGAATGCTCTAGCAATCAAGAGGTTAATGGGCCCATGTAAATTGGTGGGGATTTTCATTTGTCCCCTGTGGTGCAGCTGGAATGCTTTAGAATAGCTCATGTTTAACCCCTTGAGTGTCAGAGGGGTACCATTCTGGCACTCAAAGTGTTAATTTCTGGATTACAGACCATTATAACATTTTGCATTGTTAGGCAATATATAGATTTATATTAAACCATTTGAATGCCAGAGGGGTATGCAATGCATTGCTTTGCAATGCGTTGCGTACCCCTCTGACACTCAAAGGGTTAAACACACAAGACTTATACAGAACTGTAACACAAGACCAGAAGCATGAAATGAAATATATTCAGACTTACTTTAGAAAGGTAGCTATTGTCCTCTTATCAGAATCTGAGGCTTGGTCAAATTTCAACGACTTGGAACATACCTAGAGGAATACAATTTTTAAGATTTACCATGTAATATTCAACTTACACATAAAAACAAAAATGTTGTCAAACACAAAAACGGGAACTCTGCTTGATGAACAGGTGGCTCTTAATCTGTTTAAAGGAACACCAACAACTCCTAACAATACATTTACCCTCAACTTAATCGGCCAACAAGGTCGAAACGTATATCTGGGATTAGCTACTTCCCTTGTTCAGAGACGAATTGTCTGGCATTTCGTGGCTGGACTGTCATTTGGCAGGACCAGTATGATATGCTTCAGAAGATTTCCTCTCTGTGTATGGTACTGGTGAGCTAAAAGAGATTGCACCCTGGGTGCCGGACGCAGTCCTAGAGAGCTTCCTGCATGTATTTGCTAGCTCATGAGCCTAGCTGAGCATCTCTGACCTTTTTTTCTGCATATTAACCCTTTAATTGTCAGAGGGGTAGGCAACACATTGCTAATCTCTGGCACTCAAAGGGTTAAGCGCAGGCATTCGCCCTGACTTATAAAAGCGCACACATTGGTATGAGCCCCAGATAAACTGTCATCAGGGGCCCTGGCACCTCCGTCACACTACAGGGAAGGCCAGACTCGGGAAACCAACAACATATGATACTGCTGTATAACAAGCTTTTTAGTGAACCATAAATTGTAAAATAAAAATAAAAAAATTAACACAGTAGGTGTTTTACAAAGCTTTGCATTGGGGACCATTAGCATACAAGGGGTTAAAAGCTAAATTAAATCAGTGGGTGCTTGGGGAATATGGATTTGCCCCTATGGTGCAGTTGGTTTTCTCCAGAACTGTTGTACATCTAACTTCCCTTATATGGCCAGACATTTGCCTCACCTCGAGAAGATAGTCTACTTTCTCTTTGTTAGGCCTCATGAAGAGCTGGTTAAACTGAACAGAGACAGGCCGCCCTTGAAGGAGATCGCAGATCGTGTTGCACACACAGACTTTAAAACAGACCTCAGTAAGAGCATCATTCCTGCAACAAATCAAACAACGATGTAGGTAACAAAAAGGGATATACGCACAAACTATTGTGGAGCAATTTTGAGGTAAACCAACTGCGCCATAGGGAACACATAAAAACTCTTATTTAAATGGGTTTCTTAATCCCTGCAATGCTAGACGTCTCCAATGTATTGCATTGTAGACCTCAAGCATTTAAGGAGTTAAACATCCCATTTGAATTAAAATAAATTATAGGAATTTAACGGTGTCCCTTGCGGTGCATTTGTTTTGCCTCTGCACATTGGCTCCAAGAGCACAAACCATTCCACAGATTACATTAACCCCTTAAAAGGAGAGTAATACTTTAATATTACTAATCCCCATAGTGTTGCTCTTTAAAAAATAATTCAATTGCCCCCAGGTTCATCTCTCAAACCTTTATGAGTTGAGAGATAACCGTAAGTTCCCCCCTCCGCTCCTTCCCTGAAGTCAGCGTTGTACTGACTGAAGGCGAAGTCTGTCGTACTACAGATTTGCGGCTCTGCAGCTGAGCCGAGAACGCATTAGTAAAAAATAACTATTTCACTGAAATGATCTTCTGTGTGTGCTTGGTTTGCAAGCACACATAGAAGACCTTTTCAGTGAAATAATTTTTTTTTTACTAACGCGAACGCGGCTCTGCTGCAGAGCCCCCTGATGAAAATAAGAACGGATATCCCCGCAGTCAGTACAACGCTGACTTCAGGGAAGGTGGGCGGGGACTTTGCTTACGGTTTTCTCTCAAACCATAAAGGTTGGAGAGATGAACCTGGCAGCAACTGAATTATTTTTTAAAGAGTTACACCATGGGGATTAGTAATATTAAAGTATTACTATCCCTTTAAGGATGGCCGGTCGCACATGTGGCCGTCACTTAAGGACCATGGACCATTTTTGTTTTTTTTTTTTTTGTTTTTTTTGCAGCATCCACTTCCAGGCTCCCAGAACAGCGTGCAGCCGCTTGGGGAGCCTGGTATCCCATGACAGTCCAGGACCATCATGAGTCCTTAATGGAAAACAACCCCTTCGCGGTCCTGGACAGTCATGGGTCGTTAAGGGGTTAAAGAGAAACTACATCAACAGGAATAAGTGGCTGTTGGCTTAACATAATCACATACAGTACCTAGTTTGGCATTCTTCATATATAATAACTTCATTAATGGTTCTGCAGAATAGCTACAGCTTTCTGGGTTCACTACTACAAGTAATTCTTTAGGGAGAGGATTGGAGGGGCAATAGGTGGTTCTGGGACCTCATGTGGCCCTCAGAAACTTCTGCAACCCCCAGCCTGTTCTCTGTTACAGAGGGAAGTGGAGATAATTTCCCCCAAAATAACGGATCCTTTTGCCTATGAGACTATCTCCTGCTACAATTGCATTGTTCCATCTTAACCACTTAGGCGCTAGAGAGCTCTCCAACACATTGCTTCACAATGAGGTTAATTTATTTTTTCCAATCCGTATTTACAATTTCTACCCATACCTTATGGGACCTTGGTGGATTTGGGGTGAATCTGGTAGCCTGTCACTGCTTTACATTCCATTTATCAGTCTACAATTTAGTGGACTAGCTGCACACTATAAGACATTCAGAAAGAAAAACACGCAAACAGATCCCATACTGGATTTATGTTAAAAGATATTTCAAAATCCCCTTTCTTCTCTCTCAATCTCATGTTATGTTTATGGCATATATTGACTCCATATTAACTTAACTGCTCTTTAGTGTGATCCTTAGATCACAAATAAAACCTTAAGGGTTCTTGCAATCTCTGCCACATTCATAGGGGCCATTAAGATTTTCTGGTCATAGGAAAGCTGAACGGAGAGGTTTTTTATTAGGGGTGTTAGCTCTCCTTTAATCTACACATAATAAAGTATTCCATTTGCGCCTACAGAAGTGCACTGCAATAAAAAAAACCCAATACATGATTATATAGAATAGTAGTTCCAGGCTTTAGGATCTCCTCATTTGAGAACAGGTGGAGATATCAGGACTGTTCAGCCACGGACTGACCTACCTGCGCTCATGTGAGGAGATCATGAAATCCTGCACTGCGATCTGTGAACGGGAACTGGGAGCCATTGACCGCATCAAGATGGTGTCATGTGGTTCTCACACCAAAATACAACTCACCCTCTTTTCCTAGCTCTTATGAAGAAAGCATTATGTCTTTGAGTATCAGTGTGCAATGCATCGATTCACAATGTGCTGCTGCCCGCCCCCACTCTAGTCCTCAAAGGGTTAAATTAGGCACAACTCCGCACCCCTAAAGAGTCTAGTAATAATGTAATACTCTACTTAATAAGACAGGACTAGCTAACCTTTGGCTCCCCAGCTGTTGAAAACTACAACTTTCATCAGCAAGTTACTGACTGGGGATGATGGAAACTGAAGTTGGCAAAAGGAAGAGTAGCAAAGTTTGCCTAGCCCTGAAACAAGAACACGACGACAGTAATGGACACACAGAGGCTGATGTATTAAGTGTAAACGTGGTTTGTTTCTGGGCCAAACCAGATTCACCACAGGGAACAAATTAACATTGCCATTGATATAAATGGGGCTTTTAACCCACTGAATGATAGAGAGGTCTCCAACACATTAATGGGTTAACCCTTTGAGTGCCAGAGGGGTACAGAACGCATTGCAAAACAATGCGTTCCGTACCCTTCTGGCACTCAAAGGGTTATAATGGGTCAAATACAATTTATATCATTGGGGATTTTTGGAATTTTAAGTAATTCTGTATGGTGCAACTGATTTGCAGCGTTTTTTCTCGTATCAGTTGCACTGTTTAGCAATTAAAAGCTCACTATAGTACTGTGAATTAAACGACTTCCTGGTTTTACCCTTGCTGTGCTTTCTGGAAGAGCTCCCTTAGAACGGATTGTCTGAACTGATCCGGTAAGCTGCTGTTCACATTATCGTCAAGAAAAATCTTTAATATGCCCTGAAAGAAGAATAAGGAACATTACTGTCAGACTATGGTCCAATAACTTACGCAGGACCCTTAAAGCTATGAAATTTTTCTGGCATCCCTGGGGTTAAACAGCATACAAAGCGTTCCTTCATCACAGAAAACAATGAATGATAATAGTTTGGCTGATGTTTTAACCATTTTGAGTGCAAGAGTGATGTACAATGTATTACTTTGCAATGTGTTGTGTACCCCACCCTCAGGCATTCATAGGATTAAAGAAAAGTGGAACAATTAAGTTGCAAACCAGCTCATTTGCCCCAGGATTGCTCTCCTTTTCTTAGTTAGTGAACCTTCTTCAAACCTGGATTCCACTGAAGTGTATAAATGTTGTTACTCATTTTCTCTCACAGCTTCCTATTGAAGTCTGTAGGGAAATTTGTACGTAATCCAGGACTCTAGCAACGTAATAAAACACAGGGGCGTCTCCAGGCTAGTTAATTAATCCCTTGGATGCTAGTCATCTCCAAAGCAATAAACACTAACATTCAAAAGTTTGGGGTCACTTAGAAATATCCTTGTTTTTGAAAGAAAAGCAAATTGTGTCCATTAAAATAACGTCAAATGGACCAGAAATACAGTGCAGACATAGTAACATAGTAATTTAAGACTTGCGTCCATCTAGTTCAACCCTTTTCCTATTCCTGTTTACCATCGTTGATCCAAAAGAAGGCAAAAAAAACAAAACAAAAAAAAAACCCTTAATACCGCAATTTCAAATTCTACCCTGAATGGGGGGGAAAAATTCCTTCTTGATTCCAATTGGCAATCAGATTTCTCCTTGGACATTGTTAATGTTGTAAATGACTATTGTAGTTGGAAAAGGCTGATTTTTTTAATGGAATACCTACATTTGCTACAAATGGAGGATTCTAAGACAAAAGCAAAAGTTTGAAGGACACAATTATTACTTACATTAAAAATTGTTATTTCTAACCTTGTCATCTTCTAGGCTGTATTTTCTATCCATTTTGCAACTCATTTGATGTCTGTTTTAATGGAAAACAAGGGAAATTTCTAAGTCACCCCAAACCTTTGAATTGTAGTGTACTAGAGAAGCCCCTAGTATCAATGCTATTAAAAGACCATCCTGTGAGTAGACTGGAAACCAAGGTGTTAAAACGGAACTACCACAATAGGTAAAGTCACCCTGTAATAATTAGGCAGATGGCAACTAGCTTAATAATACTTCTATTACCTCTCAAAACGACACAATTCTACAGAAATCCTTACTCTCCCGAGACTGGAAGCCAGGCATCAGTGCAGACATCCTGTCTGCGTGCCTGCGTTGTCAGTCCAGGTCTCCATTAAAGGGATAGTAATGCCTGAAAATAACTTTATTTTATATTGTAGCCCTAAAAAAATCATGAAAAATGATATAAGTCTTATCTCCCAAACCTTTATGGTTTGGAAGATATTCACTTGTAAAATAAAGTATTGTTCACTTTTCCTTGCTGTTTCAGCCAAGTCTGCCATCTAGTGGACAGATTTGGAATTTGTCCACATGGCAACCGGCAGCTCTTTAGCAGTGCCGAGATCACGATCTTTTTGAAAAGAACTGCTTAACTGGAACGATCTACAAAGTGTGCCTGGCTTGAAAGCACACTTTGTAGACCATTCCAATTAAGAAATTCTTTTTAAAGATCATGATCTCAGCACTTCTGGAGAGGCACTGCTGGTCGGGCGACCGGATCCCAAATCTGAAGGGTAGAGCAATGACGTCACTCCAGGGGAAACTTTACTTCTGAATATCTCCCAAACCATAAAGGTTTGGGAGATAAGACTTATATCATTTTTCATGATTTTTTTAGGGCTACAATATAAAATAAAGTTATTTTCAGGCATTACTATCCCTTTAAGAAGCTGTGCACTGTGCCGAAAGGGACTGACGGTGCAGGTGCGCAGACTGCACTAACCTGGCCGTCAGTCTCGAAAGATTAAGGATTTCTGTATAATCGTGTCATTCTGAGAGGTAATATAACTATTATTAAGCTAGTCGCCACCTGCCTAATTATTTCATGGCGACTTTACCTATGGTGGTAGTTCCGCTTTAATGGGTTACCATATGATGGCCACACAAAAATCGGGACGTACAGATAAGGAATACAATGGTTGATTTCCACATGGTCCAACCTGTCATTGGACTGTTGAGATGAGTATCTTGACAGTGCAATCACTTTAGCTACTGCAGCTCTCCAGCTATTAATTGCTTTCTAGCAGGAAGCTACAGCAAGCTAAATCCACAGGTGATTATTAGCCAACACATTCACCCACGTGAACAGCTCTTTAAAGGGGAACTTTCACCTAAACACGTTTTCTTTAATTCACGTAGATTACCGATGCAAACTGTGCTGTGTTTTGGTTTTTAAAAAAAACGCAATAGAAAATAAGTTTGAGGGTTTACATTTTCCCTCTTCACATATTCTCGTTCTGATCGGCACACTTTGTGCCGATGAGAATACATAACAGATCCTCCTCCCCGCTGGTCCGTCAGTAAGCTGGAGAACTCTCCTTGGTAGAGATCGATATCTAGCCAATGAGAGTTCTCCAACTTACTGACGGACCAGCTGGGAGGAGGATCTCCTGCATTCTCATCGGCAAAATGGTGCTGATCAGAATGAGGAGAAGAGGGATAAAGTTAACCCTCAAACTTAATTTCTATTGAGTTTTTTTTAAAAACCGACACCCAGCAAAGCTTGAATCGGCAATGTAAGTGAATTAAAGAACACATGTGTTTCGGTGAAAGTTCCGCTTTAAGGCGAAATGTAGCCTGGTTTTGAAGCCTATGAATGGCATTATAAACATACAGAATGTGAAAGGCTTCTGGGAATGAACAGCAGCACAATGGCCTGTTCTACAGCTAGTCACTGCCCAGAAGCATCATGTTTTAGCTCTCTAGTGCCATTACAGATGAGAAATTTCCACATACATATTAGACTAATCCCGCCCAAAAGAGCGGTCCAGTTCCAAAATGACGGGCAAGTCCCCCCTGCACGGGAACACCAGCTAACCCCCCACGTACGTTTCGGCCTAGTTGGGCCTCGTCAGGAGGGTGCAGCTGGATTCCCTAGGCACTGAGAGCAAAGGGGATACGTCTGGATTACCCTTCGCTCTTAGGTAGACCCCCTAAGAGTATTCAAAATAAACATGCAGAATGAGAGTGGCTTCTGGGAATGAACAACAGCACAATGGCCTGTTCTACGGCTAGTCTGCACCCAGAAGCATTACGTTTTAGCTCTCTAGTGCCCTTACAGAAGACAAATTTCCACATACATATTAGATTAATCCCTTGCCCTTAGTGCCTGGGGAATCCAGCTGCACCCTCCTGACGAGGCCCAGCTAGGCCGAAATGTACGTCGGGGGTTAGCTGGTGTTCCCGTGCAGGAGGGACTTGCCTGTCATTTTGGAACTGGGCCGCCCTTTTGGTTGGGATTAGCTAATATGTACATGGAAATTTCTCCTCTGTAATGGCACTAGAGAGCTAAAATGTGATGCTTCTTGTGTGTGACTAGCCACAGAACAGGCCATTGTGCTGTTGTTCATTCCTAGAAGCCTCTCACATTCTGTTTGTTTATTTTGAATACTCTTAGGGGGTCTCTCCCTAAGAGTGAAGGGCAATCCAGATGTGGACCCCTTGCTCTCTGTGCCTAGGGAATCCAGCTGCACCCTCCTGGTGAGGCCCAACAAGGCCAAAACGTACGTCAGGGGTTAGCTGGTGTTCCCGTGCAAGGGGGACTCGCCTGTCATTTTGAACTGGACTGCCCTTTCGGGCGGGATTAGTCTAATATGTACATGGAAATTTCTCCTCTGTAATGGCAACAGAGCGCTAAAACATGCTGCTTTTGGGCGGTGACGAGCCGTAGAACAGGCCATTGTGCTGTCCATTCCCAGAAGCCTCTCACATTCTATATGTTTACTATGAATGGGATTGCAACAGAAGCCACCCATGTGAAGGTAGCCCAAATGTTATGATGGACTAAGAATAGCTGCAGAGTATGCTACAGAACACCTTCCCTGACAAAAAAGGAAATGGTTTTGATATGCCATAGTTTAGACATTTTTAATTTAAAGAAACAGCTTACAACTGTACATTTAAAAATTATTATGGTAAGAGGTTCTATGCTTTTAAAATATAATTAAGCATTACCTAATTTGGGGGGTATACTTTCCGTTTAACAAAAAAGTAAAACATACATATCGATTTTCCCACACATCAGAATTACCTGGATATAATGTGATTTACCTGATAATTTCCAGACTTCATAAAGTTGTGGATCTGACTGTAAGGCGTAGACTGCTGGGAGATCACACTCGAAGGTGCAAGGATTCCACAAGCTTGACAGTACCCAGCCAATCTCTTCTCATCAATTGAGCAATGGTCAAGAAAAGCACCAATCTGAGGCAAATAGAGAAGACAACCATTAAACATGTGGACTAGGAAAAAACACCCAGCTCTAAAACACCATAAACATATATGTGCAAAGACCTGCTTAACCCTTTAAGGACCAAATGGGCATGCAACATATTGCTTAGAGACATTTGCAGTGAGTAGCAAAACAATAAAAGTGGGGAAGTATCTACCATCCAAGGTGTTAAATATCACAGAAACATATGTTTTGGTGGAAGAAAAATACCATCTGGCCCATCCCTATAATTTTTCCATATTATATGGTTTAATATTGCTGTTCATATATAAAACTAAAGGTGTATTAGGTGAGAATTAAGAGACCCTCTCTCTTAAAAATCAGCTTTGGTGATTTGAAAGAGCTTTCAAAACCATCTTTATGTTGTATTAGCCATTTCTTATTTAGAAAATCAGCATCGGCGTTATTTAGGTTGATGGTGCAGTCACTTCCTATCTTAGTCCTAGATTACTTCCCCCACTCACTGACACGTAACTCCTTCAATGAAATGCTGAGCAGAGTCTGTGACTGGAGGAGGTAATGCAGGGCTAAGACAGAAGTGCCTGAGAGGAAAGCCTTAATTAGCCCAATTTAAAGAAAAGAAAAATTATTTTTCTGAATAAAACATACCAGTGACTTTTTTAATGTCTTCCAAAATCTTTAAATTTCATTGTGGGTAATAGGTTGCCTTTCTTGGTTCAAGAGAATCAGTCCTGGATGTCATTCTGTACTTGGAGGTGGACATGACTTGTACAAGTACCAATGCACTTCAAATACTGCTCAATGCACATGGTGATCTTAACCTTTTAAGGACCAGGGCTCTGTAATGCAATGCTACACAATGTGAGAAGCGCCCTTCTGGTCCTTAACCCCCTTCCGACAATGGAAGTAGTATGTACGTCTCGCAAAAACTCGTCTTTAGTGACAGAGGATGTACATTTACATCCCGTTAGTCCGGGTCCCTGTGCGGCTGCTTGCTGTTTCGGGACTCTGGAATTATTTAAAAAATTCTTAGCCGGGCGTTAAGTGTGTGCGGACGGTCACTAAGGGGTTAAAGACCTAAGTAGCTCATGCACTCTGTCTGCTTCAGTTTGAAAAAGTAGAGATCAGAGATGCTCAACTAGGCTCACAGCCCTCAAAGGCATGCAAACAGCTCATTAGAACTGGTGTCTTACACCCAGGGTGCAACCTCTTTTCGCTCACAAGTGTCATACACAGAAAATAAACAATCTGAAGCATATAATACTAGTCCTGCCGAAATTATAGTCCAGCTACAAAATGCCAGAAAATTCCTCTCTGATTGATGGAAGCAGCCTGGTTGATGAAGTGCTGCTGATCCCTCTAGGGACCTGTGAGCAAGGGGTCCACGTCTGGATTCCCCCATCACCCTAAGAGCAATTTACATGTGCAAAAGTAGAGGTCAGTTATGTTCAATTGGGATCATGAGCCTGCAGACGTGGACCCCTTGCTCACAGGTGCCTAGAAGGATCAGCTGCACCTCATCAACTAATCCCAATAAGGCCGAAATGTATGTCATGGGTTTGCTGCTTCCCTCATTCAGAGAGGAATTGTCTGGCATTTTGTAGCTGGATTGTCATTTGCTTCAGAATATTTCTTCTCTGTGCATGGCACTTGTGATCTAAAAGCGACTGCACCCTGGGCGTAGGACACCAGTCCTTGTGAGTGGATTGGCACATCCTTGCAGGTTCAAATGCCTAGTTGAGCATCTCTGACCTCTGCTTCTGCTTCCTTCTGAAAAAAACTGACAGCAACTGTCATGTCTCCCCTTCAATGAAATGGCATTCAGAACCAATTTGATATCTTATCTCTTGAACAAATGGTAACATTCATGAAGGTCACAGTAAGTTTGTTGTCCTTTAATATTACCTTTGAAATCAGCTGCTTAGTGTTGAAGAAATGGTCTCTGGCTTTCTCATAACTCTGTGGCTTTGTGGGCCCTTGTTGAAAATAAAGAGTCCCAAGGTCATAACACACCTGTAAGAAGAAGAAGAAATCTTAAAGTCACAAAATATAGAAAGAGGCTGCAAGCTTCTTTACGAAAGTAGCACAAAATGAAATACGGACCCATACCATCTCTGAATTACTGTTATGTTATACATTTTCTTCTATGTTGTGTTTGTGTTGGTTGCTGTTGTATGTTACAAGCAACTGCAGGCATGAAATAATGGAAGCACCAAACAGGCTGATAATACAATTAACCCTTTGAGAGCCAAAGGGGTGCGCAATGCATTGTGTACAGCTCTGGTACTCACAGGATTAAAGTCATTTAGGGATTTTTTTTTCCATCTTATTAGTGCTGTATCTCCTCTGCAAAATAACAATAATCCTGGAGCAAACCAACTACGCCATAAGAATCAAATGGAAATTCTACACAATCTTATTGATTTAAATGGGGCTTTTATTTTTAAGCCCTTGAATAAGACAGAGTCTCCATCGCATTGGGAAGCAATGTGTTGGAGAGTTCTCTAGCATTTAAGTGGTTAAAAACCTTATTTGAATCAAAGAAAATTTTCATTTACCCCGTTGTGGTACAATTGGTTTTCACCAGAATTGCACGACATTGGCTTAACCCATTGATTGTCAAAGATACCAAACTCTCTGCTTTTTATTGTGTTGGATACCATTCTGGTATTAAAAGTGTTAATGAATACGGCCCAAAGTTGCTTTCTTGCACCTAATTTATCTGCCATAATCAGATGGAAGTGTTGCCAGAATGCCAGCTGCACCTTATGTAACAAAGGCACAAATCCATTGCCACATTCAAAAAAAACAGGAGTTGCAGGTTATGATGCATTAGGCACAATGGTCCATATTTATACAAGGAAAGAGGACTATTCTGGAGAAAACCAACTACACCATAGGGAACACACAAAAATGCCTATTAACCCCTTCAGTGCCAGATGTTTGGGCCATTTCCTGTACCCTGCAGGCCAGACACTTTTTCAGCATTTTTGCTATCCTTCTGTTTATGCTTGATTTCCTCTGGGGATTTTTAGTTAAATATGGAAAACTATATATTGTTTTTTTCAGAACGAATTGAGCTTTCTCGTGGTACCTTACATGAAGAGAATTTTACATCATGCAAAAAGCTATGATGTCATAATGACAAAAAAAAGTGAAAATTTACTAATTTTCCTAAAATCACATAATATGTATCAAAAACATTTACCTTGATTGAAAAAGTTTCAATTATTTGAAAAAGCCCCAAGTCCCCCGAGTAAAAAAATACCAAATTTGTATAGTTTTACCTACGTCCATGGCTAGCGTAGAGCCCTAATCACCAGCAGCGCAAAATGACATTTTCAACTTTATAAAACTAATATGCGCATTCTAGGGTTTTTGTGGTAAGACTACCTTAAAACAGTGGAATAACTATATAAAACTATATATTTCGGAAAAGTAGACAACCTGCCGCATCTAATGAGGGGTAACTTGCCTTCTTACCCCAAGCCTGGTGTGCACAAATGCCTCCAGAAGATGGCGCTAATGGAAAAAAAAGGCATTTTCTTACATTTCTGCCCCTTCAAATGTACTGAAATTTGTGAAAACCATGGCATTTCCAACTGTATTCATTAGCTAGCGCTCTTAGGAGAAAAATGACACCCCATTGGTATGAGTTCAACTACCTCAGGGGGCGCTAGAAGTGCAAAATGACACCTACTACAACCTCAAATTTTTCTAACATCTTCTCAAACATTACTTGTCTGTACACAAATGGTTATAACAACTACAGAAGTGAAGAAAGGGTACACAAACCATACCATTTTGAAAAGAAGACACCCTGCCGCATCTAATGATGGGTGACTTGCCTTGTTACCTCAAGCCTGGAGTGCACAAATGCCTCCAGAAGGTGACGCTAATGGAAAAAAAAGGCATTTTCTTACATTTCTGCCCCTTCAAATGTACTGAAATTTGTGAAAACCATGGAATTTCCAACTGTATTCATTAGCTAGCGCTCTTAGGAGAAAAATGACACCCCATTGGTATGAGTTCAACTACCTCAGGGTGCGCTAGAAGTGCAAAACGACACCTACTACAACCTCAAATTTTTCTAACATTTTCTCAAACGTTACTTGTCTGTACACAAACGGTTATAACAACTACAGAAGTGAAGAAAGGGTACACAAACCATACCATTTTGAAAAGAAGACACCCTACCGCATCCAATGATGGGTGACTTGCCTTGTTACCCCAAGCCTGGAGAGCACAAATGCCTCCAGAAGGTGGCGCTAATGAAAAAAAAAAAAAAGGCATTTTCTTACATTTCTGCCCCTTCAAATGTACTGAAATTTGTGCAAACCATGGCATTCCCAACTGTATTCATTAGCTAGTGCTCTTAGGAGAAAAATGACACCCCATTGGTATGAGTTTAACTACCTCAGGGGGCGCTAGAAGTGCAAAACGACACCTACTACAACCTCAAATGTTTCTAACATTTTCTCAAACATTACTTGTCTGTACCCAAATGGTTATAACAACTACAGAAGTGAAGAAAGGTTACACAAACCATACCATTTTGAAAAGAAGACACCCTGCCGCATCTAATGATGGGTTACTTGCCTTGTTAACCCAAGCCTGGAGTGCACAAATGCCTCCAGAAGGTGGCGCTAATGAAAAAAAAGGCATTTTCTTACATTTCTGCCCCTTCAAATGTACTGAAATTTGTGAAAACCATGGCATTTCCAACTGTATTCATTAGCTAGTGCTCTTAGGAGAAAAATGACACCCCACTGGAATGAGTCGACCTACCTTAGGGGTGCCAGAAGCACATCACTACACCTACCTGTTTGCTTCTTCGAAAATGGCGGCTTGTACTAAAATGTCCATAACTGTTAGAGACATGAAGGAAAGGTATAAAAGGTATACCATTTTGGAAAGTAGACATTCTCCCGCATCAATTGAGGGGTCACTTGCCCTTCTACCCCCTGGGCTGAAGTGCACAAATATTTCCAAAAGGTGGCGCTATGGGAATAAATACATGTTTTTTTACATTTCCACCACTTCAAAGATACTAAAATCTTTGAAAACCATAACATTTCCTGCTGTATTCAGTACCTGCTACCAACATGAGAAAAATGGTAGCCTATTTGTGTGGGTTAACATACAATATGTGGGTGCTAGGAACACGTACGTAAACCTGACACTTTTGTTTTTGAAATTATCTGCTTGCACTAAAATGGTTATAACCATAATAGATATGCAGAAAAGGTAGAGAAACAATGCCATTTTGGAAAGAAAACATCCTTCCGCATCTAATGAGGGGTCACTTGTCTTCTTACCAAAGGCTGGTATGCACAAATGCTTCCAGGAGGTGGCGCTAGTGAAAAAAAAGGCATTTTCTTACATTTCTGCCCCTTCAAATGTATGGAACTTTGTAAAAACCATGGAATTTTCAACTGCATTCATTAGCTAGTGCTCTTAGGAGTCAAACGACACCCCATTGATATGAGTTGACCTACCTTAGGGGGTGCTAGAAGTAGAAAACTACACCTACTACAACCTCTGATGTTTCTAACATTTTCTCAAATGTGACTTGCCTGTACAAAAATGGCTATAACACATTCAGAATTGAAGAAAAGGTAGATAAACCATACCATTTTGGAAAGAAGACAACCTGCCGCATCTAATGAGGGGTCACTTGCCTTCTTACCCCAATACTGGTGTGCATAAATGTTTCCAGAAGGAGGCGATATAGGAAAAAATTGCATTTTTTTACATTTCTGCCCCTTCAAATGTATGGAGCGCTGTGAAAACCATGGAATTTTCAACTGCATTTGTTTGCTAGTGCTCTTAGGAGTCAAATGACACCCCATTGGTATGAGTTGAACTACCTTAGGGGGTGCTAGAAGTAGAAAACTACACCTACTACAACCTCTGATGTTTCTAACATTTTCTCAAACCTGACTTGCCTGTACGAAAATGACTATAACACCTTCAGAAATGAAGAAAAGGTACATAAACCATACCATTTTGGAAAGAAGACAACCTGCCGCATCTAATGAGGGGTCACTTGCCTTTTTACCCCTAAGTTAGTTGGCACAACTATTTCCAGAATGTGGTGCTACAGGAAAAAAAAAATTTGTTTTACACATCAGTCACTTCAAAGATACTAAAATGGTTCAATGGCGTGGGATTTCCTAGGAGGACTTCTTGCCAGCCTAAGAAAAATGGTACCCCACTGCTGTGGGTTGACATACCAATTTACGCTACAGGAGCGTAGCTACCAGTGAAACAGAAATGGTAAAGCAAACAGTGTATGTGTGATTTTATGGCTAACAGATGAAAGAAGCTAGGGCGTCAGCCGGTGTACGTGCGGACCTGTGACTACAAGTGTAACAAAGTATGTGGGAGGGTGAGGGATTAGGCAGTGTGTGTGGGTATAAGCAGAGGAGCAAGGATGGTGGTGATGGTGGGGCAGTGTTTGATAGTGTGTATGGGAGATCTGTGACTACCAGTGTGCAATGTATGTCCCCTCATACAAAGCACTGCGTTGGACCCCCTCCCTCCTGTGGCATGTGCATTTTTTGGGGCTTTTTCCCACAATATTTTTGTGTAGACCTCGTTGGGGGCATCAGAACCCATACAATGAGGTCTAAATAAAAAATAAAGGGGGTGGTCCAGTGGATTGCAAAGCAATGCATTTGGGCCCCTGTGGCACACAAAGGGTTAATTTTTTTTATCGTTACTTTGTATTCAGATGGCCACCAAACAAGCTCTGATCACAAAGTAATGATAAAAAGTCCTGCGTGTGCCACAGGAAGGGGGTCGGCATTGAACTCCCCTCCTAGTGGCACACACAGGGTTAATTTATGTTTTAATTTTTTTTTTTATTATATACCTCATTGAGGGGCATAAGGACCCCCTGATCCCTCCCCAATGAGGTCTTCGTAAAAAAAAAAAAATATATATATGTCCACAAGCAGAGGGACCCTGAGAGTGCCACAGGGGTCTCCAGCGCATTGCAAAGCAATGCATTGGATCCTTGTGGCACTCAGAGGGTTAATTTTTTTTTTTATCATTACTTGGTAATCAGAGCTTGTTGGGGGGCCATCAGGACCAATCATGATGGCCCCCCAACAATCTCTGATAACGAAGTAATGATAAATGCCCTGTGTGTGCGCCGCAGAAGGGGGGCTGCATTGGCCCCCCTTGTGGCACACACAGGGTTAATTTTTTTTTTCTTTACTTTTTTTTTTATTATGGACCTCATTGGTGGGTATCAGGACCCCTCTGATTCCCCCCAATGAGGTCTTAAAAAAAAAAAAAAAAAAAGGAATCAAAATAAATGTCCCTGTGAGTGCCAAAGGGGTCTCCAGCGCATTGCAAAGCAATGCATTGGACCCTTCTGGCACTCAGAGGGTTAATTTTTTTTTTATTATTACTTTGTAATCAGAGCTTGTTGGGGGGCCATCAGGACCAATCCTGATGGCCCCCTAACAATCTCTAGTAACAAAGTAATGATAGAAGCCCTGTGTGTGCCACAGGAGGGGGGGGTGCATTGGACCCCCCCTGTGGCACACACAGGGTTAAAATTTTTTTTTTTTTTTTTTTTAATAATAGACCTCATTGAGGGGCATCAGGATCCCCCCTGATCCCCCCAATGAGGTCTTTCAAAAAAAAAAAAACAAAAACAAACCCCCAAAGAAATTACCCTGTGAGTGCTACAAGGGTCTCCAGCACATTGCAAAGCAATGTGCTGGGGACCACTGCGGCACTCACAGGGTTCCTATATTTTTTTTTTTTCTTTTTTTAATGTATTCAGACCTCGTGGGGGACATCAGGACCCCTCCTGGTGTCCCCCCAGTTATTGATCTCCCAGCCGATAGGCTGGGAGATCAATTTGGCGACTGCAGGAGAGCAGAAGCTCTCCTGCCTTTCACTCCTACCAGGGAAACTTCCCTAACGTCATCGGTGATCATGTCACCGATGACGTTAGGAGGTTTCCCCCGGTCCCGCCCACTCCTACCCGGATGTTCGGGTAGGAGAGACGGAAGAGGAGAAGCTGCGCTTACGCTGCGCTTCTCCTCTTCTTTTATTGATCTCCCAGCGCGATCGGCTGGGAGATCAGTAACAGGGGGGACATGAGGAGTGATCCTCATGTCCCCCCACAAGTGCCAAGCTTTTTTTTTTTTTTTTAAATGCGGCCACTGCATGCCGGTTATACCGACTCATGCAGTGACCACATTTTAGTGGGTACATTGTACGAGCTTGGCACAGCGGGTACAGCTGTCCAAACTCGTACATTGTACCCACCTGGCACTCTAGGGGTTAAATTGGGCATTGAGCATTCAAGAGGTTAAAAAGCTTTATTCAAGTGCATGGGGATTTAGGAATTTGTTTTGTCCCCTGCGGTGCAGTTGGTTTATGCCAGAATAATACCAGTTTGCCTTTATAAATATGGGACATTGAATTTATTAATTTTCAACAAACACCACTTAATTCATAAACCTCTCAAGTGCTTAAAGGGATAGTAATGTTTCATAATAAAAGCAGCTCTAATTAATCATCATAGTATTTGGACTTTGGAGAGTGTTATTTCAATTCTGTCAGAGTTGTAGTTCAAGAGTAATTCAATGACAAAGTGTCCCCCTCCCGCCCCTTTTACTGGTGTAACACTGCTCAGCCAGATCAGAAGGGAGGTGCCCAGGTAGACTGCAGAGAGGGACAATCTTCAATTAAGATAAGGGGAAAAACCTGAAAAGCTTGTTAAGGGGGGCAGGGATTTCATTGTTCTCATAGGAAGAAGATTGTCCCCCTTCTGTTATCTGTCTGGTCTATGGACTGCATTCCACATCTGAGAAGAAATGGCTTACACAAGGTAAAAGGGGCGGGGAGTGGATACTTTGCTTGTGAATAGCTCTTAAACCATAAAGGTTTGAGAGATAAGATTTATATCGTTCTTCATGTTTTTTAATGCCTACAAAATAAAATAAAGATAAAACGAAGTATTACTATCCCTTTAAACCAGAAGTTGATCACTGGACCTCCAACACCACTGTGAAACAAAGCATTTGATACTATCTAGAACTTAACCCTTTGAGTGCCAGAGGTTTATCCAACGCATTGCAAGGTAATGTATTGGATACTTCTCTGGCACTCAAAGGGTTAACGAATCACAAGTATCAGTTAAGGAAATGTGGCTTTATATGTATTTAATATGGTGCATTGATTTGCCCCAGAATTATTCCACTTTATCTTTATGCAAATGTCCCTAAAAGCTTTCAATTTTGACATCAACAGATTTCTTTTAACCTATGCTTAGCTGTGGAGAACACATTTCACCAGCTTATGTACTGTAAAACAATGAATATACCTGGCATTGCATTTCTTCAGAACTAATTTTTAACCCAGCAGTTGAATTCTCAGTTTCTCCATTCACCATACCAGGTTCAACAGCCAAAAGGTCCAAGGTCCTCAAGGTATGGACATAGAAGTCTTTCTTTAGTTTAAGCATTTTCTCCAGTACTGTGATAGAATCCTCTGCCTGCTCCTTTAGCTGCAGGAAACAAATAATGGGATGTTTATACTCACCAATAAGTCCTTTACATTTAGCCCACTATAAAACTCAGGGACCGTGAGGTAAAGGATCGTTCATGAGGAGGAAGGGCACTTAAACCATTAACTAAAATAACAAGTAACCCCTCCCTCTCCTCTTTTCTACTATACCTCTAACACTCTACCCTGTGTCCGGTTTAAATATAGCAAAGTAAAAGGCGCTTTTTGCGTACTTACCGATAAATCCTTTTTTTTTAGTCCATGTGGAACCATGGGATAAAGTATCCTCTTACAGAAGGGCAGAGCACTTCTATAAAAAGAGCTCTTTGGAGGCAAAGACTCCCTCCCTACTAGGGATGGGTGAAAACTTTTGCCTCAAACCAAAATTGGAGAAAAACGCCACTTCCCTCTTGGTGAATAATTTTCCATGAAAAGTGCAAGTTTCCCGCTTTTTTCACCCAGTTCATTGCAATTAAATCAATAGGAAGAAAAAGATTTTCCCACCACATGAAAGTTTTTTCTACAGCCATATAAAGGGGTGTCAGGCTCTCGCAGCATGCCATTCTGTGAGGAGAAAGCAGCATGTTTTTGAATTAAAGAAGATAGGCAGCGTTTTTTTGTCTCTGTGCTGGGGAAGTCTGGGGAAAGAAGTTGTTGATTTTTTTTGTACCATGATAAGATAGGGTGGACAACTTAAAAAAAAAAATGAATACACAAACAATTAAACAAATAAATATAATAAGTGACAGACAGCTGACTGGGAGCCTGGTGTGAGCTCTATGACTGAGGCAGACTTGATAGACAGCAGATGACATTGAGAATTTTGTTGAGGGCTTAGGAAAGACATCACATTGCATCAATTGTGTACTGTAGAGAGTAAAAACACACACAGTAGTTGAGCAATGTCCAGAAAATGCACAAGGAGCAGGGGGATGGGGAAAGGTGGAGCAGTGAAGGGATGTGGGAGTAAAATGGCAGGTAAAAAATTGACTGTAGCAAAGGTTGCTGCAGCGTGTGCAATAAATGATGATGATGATCTCTCTCCTTCTGTGGTGGATTCAGTTTGTCAAGGTCCCACCAATTACACCACGCCAGTTCACCACCACCACCACCACCATCTTACACATCTGCCACATTGTAGGTTGTACTTTATTTTTTTTAATCACTTGATACCATCATGAATATGTGCCAGCGTTACTTAAGCAGGAAGTTAGTGTTGTGGGCAAAGGACTGATGCATTCTGCATGCAAATACATTTTTCAAGGTATATGTTGCTGCAGGACTCCAAACTTTGACTTTCAGATTCTTATTTCTCCACTACAGCCCTTAGAAGAAATAATATTGTGCTGGGAAATGTTGCACCATAGGAAACATAGGTGAAAGATGGGTTGGAATAGGAGTAAAATGTGTTAGAATAGGCAAAAAAAAGGGAAAAACACATTTGCATTGGAGAAAACTTTCCAGAAGAGTAAAAAAAAAAAAAAAGAGAGAAAAATCGTCAGTTTTTGACTAAAAGTCATGCAGGAAGTTTTCTCACTTTTCGTCCACCCTTACTCCACTTTACTCCCACCAGACATAATAGTTTCAATGTACAGTAAAGATAAAAACGAAGTAAGGCAGGAAGGGGCCACCTGAACCAGAGAACCCAAATGACCTCCTCCCCGCCCCGAACTCAACTTATTTTCTCTCACGTCCATTGCGGAACACAGGAAACAAGGGGCTATACAAACGTTTTCCATCAAGATTCCAGGGAGGGACTGAGAAAACTTCTCAAAACACAGACCAGTTTCAACAGAGACTAAAAATGAACAATCAAACATCAGGCGTCAATGGACACCTACATACCAAAGCAAGTAAAAGGGGGAAAAAAAAAAAAAAAAAAAAAAAGTTTCTTGAAGAAAAGACAAGGACATCTACATAGGCACAACAGCCTGTAGGATCTTCCATCCAAAATTGGCTTAAACCAGAGCAAACCAAAACATCATCCTGCACAATTTCTCCACAGAGGCCTGATTCTTATAGGCCCAGGAGGCATGACTTGCATTAAAATGAATATACAGATAAGCATCCTTTATGTCGAGGGAAGGTAAGAACTTCTCTATACACATAGTGGTGATGACAGAGCACAAAGACTCCATCTTGAACCAAGGCACTTGAACAAATGAGATGCTTTAAATCCAGGCTAGGACAACAGCTGCTGTCATTTTTGGGAATTAATAAAAGTTAGGTTTCTTTTTCAGTTAAACTTTCCTGAGAAGGGACAGGTACCAGGACCTGCATGTTCACCAGGAAAGAAACCGCTTCTTAGAATAAATGGATCCACACCAAATCGCAAGGAACTCTGGACAGAAAGAAGCAACAAACAGAAAAGTATATATCTGCGATAACCTTCAAAGATCATACATAACAAGCACTGGTTGATCAAAGAGGAAGTCCACATATTGTGAAAGAGATTTAGACAACACCAACTGACTGGAATGGACCCGACTAGTGAGCCATGTAGAGAGAGACTTGTCAGCTGGTGGTGTTTGGGTAGGCTTCTTGTCTGCAATGGCCTATTTGGTTTTCGGGGAAGGGTACGCCTGGGTCACTGAAGGAATGGGTGCCCTGGGCACATACCTGTTAAGGCAGGGGTAACAAAAGCCACTCATCTTCTGAGGAAGGAATGAAAGCATGGAAGTAAGCTGAGGCAACAGAGCACTCTTGCTCCCAGTGTCATGGTTAATAACCTTCTCCAATTCCGGGCCCCAAAAAAAAAAAAAAAAAAAAAAAAAAAAAAAAAAAAAAAAAAAAAAAAAAACTTTTCGGCAAAAAAGGAGAGAGACAAAGGACTTCAGGACTGTTCTGCTGAGCAAATGTTTAGGCAAAGGGGTATGTTGCGAGACAACAGAGTGACAAGGACTTCACTAAGAGCTTGGAAGAATCAAATGCAGCTTCAGTAAGGTATACATTAGCCTCAAGGACCCTAGAAACAGCAAGTACAATATCCTCTTTAGGCACATTTGCATGGCCTGCTCCTAATAGTTGACCCCCAAACACCCATGACCCTAGTCACCTAAGCAGTAGCAAAGGTTATGCTTAAGGCAAATCGATTCCCTGGAGTAAGTGCAGAATTGCAATTGCTAGATGGTCTTCGGTGGGGGGGGGGGGAAAGATTCCATGACCCCCTTTAACAGACGAATCAATATAATTCATAGCAGAAATATTGGCTTTAACCTATGCAGGCTGTAATTCAGAAGAGGGGCTGGGAAGTTGCCGTGTAGGATCCACAGATGTAGAGGTGCATAATGTACCAGTAAAGTCCTTAGGATGACCAGTCTGACAAGACGAACAAAAGGTTTAATGAGGAATACAGTATAGAGACATAGCTCTTCCTCAAGGACCAGAAAACAACTGGCCTCATGGGGGACTAAAATGGTGCAGTAGCTCTACAGCTGTCGAGACCATTTGCAGCCACAGTGGTGGTGATAGGAGAACCCCGAGGTAGTCCCCTGCATAGTAATCCAAAATTACATAAAATGAGCCCCTTTCTATCCACTGGGGCCCACCAGGTGGTGCAGGAGACTTAACATTTCAGCCAATGCCCCATTCAATATGGCCACCGAAAGAGACTAGGCACCACATACCAATACAATTGTAAAGTTAGTAAACAAAGTAGAATAAAAGTAAAAGCCCACCCCATGTGAGGGGAGGAGCAATAGGGCTGACAGAAGGAAGAACCAGAGTGCCAGACCAGCCAAATGTTCATAGACCTCAGATTGTGGCTGCTAGACAGAGATGCATGCTCACAAGACCTGTGCACTTGGATAACTGGAATCCACTTCAGGCTCCTATATGATAAGAAAGGAAGAAGAAGGAAAGTGGCTAAATGCGCAAGAGATCCTACAACAGACCCAAGTCCTTTAAAAGTCTGAACCCTAGTTCACATCCATAAAAGAGGCACAAGGATAGGAGCAAGCCTAATTGGGGAGGGGGGGGATGGAGCATGTCTGGTGGGGTAAAGTGGAGGGTATCCTTTTAAAATGTCACAGTCTAAACATTGTGCGGCTACACGGCGCATATCACTGTGATGAAAAGGGCGACATGAGAATCTTGCCCTGTATCATAGCGCAAGATACGGGTCGAAAGCCAAGTTAAAACTGATCATTTTAAATGCTGAAAGCTGGAAAAGTCTTGACTGCTACTTTGTGACATACTAACTTCATTTTTATCTCTCTCATTTAAATCATATATAGTGTTAAGCAATGAGCTGCACCCTCTCCGGCACCCAAAGTGTCAAAACATTGCTTCTGTGCCAGAGATGGCGCAGCTCATTGCTTAAACTATATAGGATTTTGTTGAGAGATCCAAATGAAGTTAGTATGCCACAAAGTAATATTGAAGGGGTTTCCAACTTTTAAAGTTTATAGTGATCAGTTTTGACTTGGCTGCCGACCTGTTAAGATCTGTAGAAATGTTCCGGTATTCCTCTGCATTTAAGGAGACGACATGAGAATCTCACGCTATGATACAAGGCGAGATTCTTATGTCACCCTTTTCATCACTGCTACACGCTGAATGCGCCGTGCAGTCGCACAATTTTTAGACTGCAAAATTTTAAGTGAACCAAAGTGGAGTAGGGAGTGAATCTCCATCTCCAGAGAGCACTTTTTATACTGTGGGAAGATACTTCGATCCATGGTAAATAACTGGCTTTCAAAACCTAGACACTGACGTTTGCTGGAGCAACCACAATAGGTCTGCAGAACTTCAAAAAACTAGGTAAGGAAGACTAGGGGGCAGCTATGTAAAGTTAGTCTGCTGAAGTCTGATGCCAAGGGCTAAAAAAAGTACTGATAGAACGTGTAAAATGGCTGCAAGCTTGACAGGTACCAGGCTGTAAGCATGTACTGGTAAAAAACAAAAAAAAACACACCACACATGTAAAAATAGTAAGCATAACAAAGTCCATTTAATCCAACAGCCTATGGCAGAACTGCAAGCAACCTAACCAGACTTAGGGATTCCCAGAAAGATGGAAGTCACCCTGATGAAGAACACACTGTATTGTCACTAGGGTAGGAACATAAAGAAGGAAGGGTTAATTTAGGCCAAACACTGGGAGTATTGTGTTACATTCAGATGCCAGTGGAACTATTTTCTAGGAGTTTCTATGCTACTAGCTGATGATTAAAAGATTTTATTACAACACACATTCATCTGGGTCTGACACTGCCCTGCTGAGGCAGCCTGCCTTGTTGTAAAGTCTGTACAGCCACCAGGAGAGTGCCTTTCCTGTGCAAGCGACAAACATATAACAATTGAGTAGATAATGGGAATTGATGTTCCAGTTATGTAATAAGTGAAAAGTGCAGATGAAAACGTCCATTAGATTGAGTGTGTATGTATATGGGGAGGTAAAATAGGGCAGAGGAGTGGGAGGAATTAGATTTTTTTTGTGTGTGTAGTTAATGGTTTAAGTGCCCTGCCTCCTGATGGAGGATCCTTTATCTCATGGTCCCTGTCCGCACGACCCCCCATCCCCCGAAGCAAGAGAAAGGATGCGTTTTACAGGTAAGTTGTCATGACATGGACCAGTGATTCTCAACCAGAGTGCCATGGCACTTTGGTATGCTGTTGACATCCACTTCTTGTCTATAAGACTCTGGCCAAAAATGTTCATTTTGATTTTGATTTAAGGAAATTGTTATGAACTATATACTGGACATCCTGAAAGAAATACCTAAAAATAACTATATATTTTTGGATTTGTGCCATTCAATACTACTTGACAATTGATCTATAACATATTAGAGGTGCTCTGACAATCCCAGAATGCGTGTTAGGGATGCCATGAGTGAGAACCACTGCTACTGATAAATCAGTACATATGATAAATTTAAGGAGACAGAATCGTACAAAATAGGAAAAAAAAAAAAAAAAAAGTAAATTGCAGGATTTTTCTTCTTGAGTAAAACAAGCTACTCCCTATTGCTGAGCGAGGGGTTACTCAAAAGTTATTGCATCTTTGGTTGCAATACTTCCATGGCTTGAATTTTATAATTCCGCTGTTAAAGCCTCTGACCTGACAATAGCAGTCAATAAACTCAAGTGACAAACAAACCCATTTTAAAATTGCACGTCATGGAAACATTTGACTCTCAAAATGCAAGTCTGAGCAGTGGCGTAACAATAGGGGTCGCACCTGTGACCGGGCCCGTCACTCCAGGGGCCCGGGCGCCCCCTGTGACCCCCTCGCCCGCAGCAGCCACTTATCTGATCTCCCACTCTGCGCGCCTCTCTAGTAATACAGAGCGCTGGGAGAATACATAATCTCCCAGCCTCTGCATTACTAGAGCGGCTCGCGGGAGCTTCAGTTCTAGAGATCTGTGCCGAAGGAGGCACAGATCTGTCAAACCACGCCACTAGACCACCAGAGACTGGAGGTAGGGCCAGGGGTATTGTGGAAGGGGAATTGTGGAGATGGGGGCATTGTGGAAATGAAGGGGGCATTGTGGAAGGGGCAATGTGGAGATGAAGGGGGCATTGTGGAGATGAAAGGGGCATTGTGGAAGGGGCATTGTGGAAGGGGCAATGTGGAGATGAAGGGGGGGGCATAGTGGAAGGGGCAATGTGGAGGTGGTGGGGGCAATGGCAATTCTTGCGCCAGGCCCCAGTGGCTTCTAGTTACGCCTCTGAGTCTGAGCTGCAATAACTTTTGAATAAAATCTCTCTTAGTAGTAGAAGTACCCTTGTTGTACTTAAAGGGATAAACCCTGCAATAAATATCTCCATTTTACACAATACTATTCCTTTAACAAGTGTCTGTCTTTAAATAAGAAAAGTATACAATTAAAAAAAATAAATAAATAATTATCCAGCAGAGACCAGGAAGTCTGGTCTAGAGGTTTTACCCCTTTGAGTGCCAGAGTGCCTCTGGCACTCAAAGGGTTAAACGCACAGTCTTGTAATGTATTGCAGACCTCTAGCATCCAATTGGTGCATATCAAAACACACACAGCGCCAGTATATTTTAAAGAAAGCAGCTATTAACCCATTGAGTGTCAGAGGTAGCCAACTCAATCTCTCTCTAGCACTCTAATGGCTAAAGGGAAGCCACACCCAGGTGCTAGATTTGATACGAGTTAATAGTTTTCCATTAAGGGGAAATATCCCTTGGGTATAAGTGTTTATTAAGTCACAAAATAGGAGAACAATATATTGTTACCCCTAGAGCATCATGCACAGCTGGTTTGGCTTAAAGGGATGTTTCACAAAAACAGCAGCTCGAATTAATCTTCATAGTGTTTGGGCCATGGAGAGTCTTATTCCAATACTGTCAGAGTTGTAGTTCACGAGTAATTGAATGATAAAGTTCCCCCTCCCACCCCTTTTACCTAGTGTAAGCCACCTCCCATCAGATGTGGAATCTGGCCCACAGACCAGACAGCTCACAGCAAGGGACAATCTTCTTACTGTGAGAACAATGAAAACCCTACCCCCTTGAAAGGTTTTTCCCTTATGCTAACTGAACATTGACCCTCTCTGCAAGCCATCTGGACACCACCTTGCTGTTCTGAGGTGAGCAGTGTTACATCAGTAAAAGGGGCGGGAGGGGGATACTTTATCATTCAATTACTCTTGAACTATAAACTCTGACAGTATTGAAATAACACTCTCCATGGTCCAAATACTATGAGGATTAATTGGAGCTGCTTTTATTGTGAAACATTACTATTCCTTTAAAAGTAAGTTTGTAGACTGACTAGCTGGAATACAATTTTTTTTTTATTTTTTTTTTTCAATTTGTTATTTGGCTGAAATTAAATGTTTAACAATGATCCTGTGCCTTCTAGCCAATGAGAGCGCTCCACCTTATATGCAGAAATCCTCCGTCATCAGACGAGGCTGAATCGAGGGAGGTGAGCAGAGGAAGGGTGACAGACTGCAGTGCAGAGCTGTACCTACAGCCTGTCCAGAAGGAAGGCACAGGATCATTGTTAAATGTTTAATTTCGACCAAAAAACAAACTGAAAAAAAATAAATAAATAAATAAATAAAAAATAGTATTCCAGCTAGTCACTCTATAAGATTACATTTAAAGAGAGAGTAATGCAGGAAAAAAAAGTATTAACTATATGGTAGATACAGTTAAAAGAGAGTACTTGCACTTATTTGTATCTCTCAAAACGTTCTGGTTTGAGAGATATAGGAAAATAAAGTTATCCGCTCTCTCCCCTATCTCTCAAACCATAATGGTTTGAGAGATACGAATAAGTGCAAGTACTCTCTTTTATTTGTATCTACCATATAGTTAATACTTTTTTTCTGACATTACTATCCCTTTAAGCCAGTGGTTCCCAACTCCAGCCCTCAGGACCCACTAACAGGCCAGGATTTGATGATTTCCTTGTTAGAGCACAGGTGAGTTAATCAATGTGAATGAGCCTCTGATCACCACACCTGTGCACTAGCAGAGAAATCCCTAAGTGCTGGCCTGTTAGTGGGTCCTGAGGACAGGAGTTGAGATCCACTGCTTTAAGCCAAACTTGTATAGGGGTGATAGTTCCCATTTAAATTGGGCTTTAACTTCTTGAATGCTAGATCTGGAGATCTTTATTACGTCCTGGAGACCTCTATTATTCCAAGGGTTAATGCCTTATTTAAATTAGTTGGAATTTACATTTGTTCTCCATGGTGAAGGTGGCTTGCACAGAACTGCTTCACTCGTGTCAAACTGTATATTACTGTCTGAACTTTACCATGAGCAGTCCTGGCTCACACTATGACTACGGGAGGAAAAGCTATAAACATTTACCACTTTTAAGATATTTTCAGTCAGCTCTTTTTCCTGTTGAATTTGATTCATTCTAGAAAAAAAAAAAAATACTACAATAAACAAGGGAGACTTGGAAGCCTTATGCAGAAAGCAAAGATGAGCGTCTCAAGAGCAAACCAGCGGAATCACAGGGGACAAAAATTCAAACTGTAGTTAAATGTGGCTTTTAACCCACTGATTGCTAGAGAGGTCTCCAATGCATTACAAAGAGCTGAGAGAGAGAAAAAGCAAGAGAGGGAGGGAAAGAATTATTATTAGAAAGTGTTAGTGATCCTCTAAGAGAGACGTATACCGATGACTGCAACGCATTGAAGACCTCTCTAGCAATGAGGGAGAAAGAAAAAAGTTTGAGGGGGGGTTGATACTTTAATCCTATTTTTTTTTGCACAGTGTACGCCATTGCCTGTATTTAGTTTTAGGCCTGTATTTAGTTTTATAATTATATATATGCAATGCTACACGCATGATTTTTGAAGGAACACAAAGGTTTTCTTGAGATAGACAGATATACTGTCTGCTGTATTAAAGGGATAGTAATGTTCACAAAAACAGCAGCTCTAATTAATCTTTATAGTATTTGGGCCATGGAGAGTGTTATTTCAGTACTGTCGCAGTTGTAGTTCAAGAGTAATTGAATGATAAAGTATCCCCCTCCTGCCCCTTTTACGTACTGTAAGCTGCCTCCCCTCAGATGTGGAATTTGGTCCACAGACCAGACAGCTCACTGCATGGGACAATCTTCTTACTGTGAGAACAATGAAAACCCTTCCCCCATTGACAGGTTTTTCAGGTTTTTACCCTTATGCTAATTGAAGATTGTCCCTCTCTGAAATCCATCTGTGCAGTCTTGCTGCTCTGAGGCGAGCAGTGCTACATCAGTAAAAGGGGCGGGAGAGGGATAGTTTATCATTCAATTACTCTTGAACTACAACTCTCTCAGTATTGAAATAACACTCTCCATGGGCCAAATACTATGAAGATTAATTGGAGCTGCTTTTATTGAGAAACATTACTATATCATTAACCCTTTGAGTGCCAGAAGAGTGCACAACGCATTGCTTTGCAATGAGTTGTGTACCTCTCTGGCACTCAAAGGGTTAAGGACTACTGCTTAAATAGGATTTTTTTTTTTTTTTTATGCACATTAAAATCGACTTATTCCTATAAGTATAGATCCCTTTTAATTTGGTAGAAGTATGAAGAAATCACAGGGATGATTCTTTGTATAAAAGCAAATAAACATTTATATTTTTCTCTCAGAAAATAGCTGTATAACATTTACTCCTTCACAACCATCATTGCTAAGGAAAATCTCATACACGACTTACACGTTTGGCTGGAGTGGGCCTTGCTTTACTGGTTTCACGGGGAAACTGCTCTGCACTATGGTCCTCATTGCCCTGCAACAGAAAGTACATTTGGATATATGTGTAAAGACAAAAGTGGAGGAATTCTGAGGTAAATATACTTCTTTTGCAATATGTGGAAACCTCTCTAGCATTCAAAGCAGTAAAAGACCCATTTAAAATCAATGGGAATTTGTATTCAATTGTGCCCAAGGGTTCAGCTGATCTGCAATGCCCCATTCAAAAATTTCCAAATATCTGCATTTCTTTTTTCTCTTCAACCTTTATCCTTTCAGTAAAGTCAAAGTGAGAAATAATACAATCAGATCAATGGGAGGAGATTGTTTTTAACCCTTTGATTGACATAGGGATATTCAAGGCATTGCTTCACCCCCTTCAACCCCTTGACCGCTAGAAATTACTGGTAAATTATTTCGCATTGCACACCTTTCTGGCATTCAAGGAGTTAAAAGCCCCTTTAAATCAATGGGACACTGTATTTGTTCCCAGTAGCACAGCTGGTTTGTGCCATAATGAATCCTTTCTTTCTTTGTGCATATGGCCTACTGTCACTGTTTTGTTCATCTCTTTACATGTCCAATATATTGCTACTGATCCATATAGGTGGAGGATTTGATCTTTCCCAAAGATACACATTCTTGAATAAACTGCAATAAACTCCCAATATTTTGCATTTATGTCTGCAGCACTCATGGGCATTGCTAGATTCCCAAAAAGCAGAGCTGGAGCAAAGACCGAGTCAACTCACTCAAGACAGTCCCTTACTCCAATCTTCTGAAGTGCTGCAGTAAAGTGAACCTGTATCGAAGTTATTCATCATATTCAGAAAAACACAAAAAGGGAAAACTACATAGGTATTTATTAAAGCACAGCGTGACAGCGACTATTCACAGTGATCATGGTGTGTTACTTCTATTAGTGAAAGTAAATAAAACATAACTTTTATTAAATTCAAACAGAATAGAAGATTAACACAAAAGTTAAATACATAGGTGACACTGATACCGTTAAAACAACCAGTTTTGGAGGAGATATCAATATTAGTCAAAAACATGGGGTAAAGGGCCCACAACAATGCCATGTTCTATAAGTGATGTGCAATACTGGTTATCAAAAAAAAAAATCTGAATTCTAGAGCAAAAAAAAAAACAAAAAAAAAAAAAACCCCTGCATAAAAGCGTATGTCTAGGGTACCAAGGAAAGAATTTTTCCAAGGCATCAAAGATTGATTGTGTTACAGTTGTGCAGCTATATTCCCATCTGAATAGATGGATATCAACTGATGCGGCCGTATGAGTGACAGTCTTTAAACAAAGAACAGCTGTTGCCCTGGGTTGTATCAGTAACCACTGAGTATCGACTCATTGACAATTGTGACAAATGTGACTAATTGGCAGTGAGCGCCTATGCTAAAGTGCATAGGAATAGTAATATTGCAATAAAACTTTAGCTCAGATTATTAATTAATTTTTTTTTTAACCTTGCGCTATATACAGTTACTTACATTTCTGTAGTTCAAATGCTATTGAATCTGAAAGAATCCCCCTCCTGCTCCTTCTGGCCGCCTCCCCTTAGATCTGTGATCCAGTCGTGGGACTGGATGGATGAAGCGAGGGCCAATCTTCAGTCAGTAATTATAAGGAAAACCCTGCCCTCTTGATGAAGGAGGGCAGGATTTCCCTTGTGCTTACTGAAGATTGTCCCTCGCAGCACTCCATCTGGACCTGCATGAGAGGATCAGTGAAGCAGGGGAAAGGGGTGGGAAGAGGATCCTTTCTGCTTCAATAGCGTTTGAACTACAGAAATGTGAGTAACTGTACATAGTGCAATAGGTAAAAAAAATTGTAAGTAAGAATCGGAGCTAAAGTTTTATTGTGATATTACTATCCCATTAAACTGAACTTGTCACTCAAAGACATGTTTAAGTTGTTATAGAGATAATTAACATTTTCCTATATGTTAAACTAACCATTTTTCTGTAAAACAGTTTATGAGATATGAACCTTTATATCACGGTGGCACACTGTGAATCTGTGCAAATTAATTCTATTTGAAGCCAAACATATCACTCTCTGTGCTATTAGAAATGCCTCCAGTGTATGTGTTCTGCCTAAAGTATAGCAAAATAACATGCCTGCTACTAGATAACCCCAAGTATACAGACACAGCTTGACAGCTGTACAATGATAAATATGAATGTCAAACACTACCCTGGTCACTATAAGCATGGTGGATCCGGAGCAACCTCCATTAATCACAGCAATGATTTCAGCAAACTTGAAGATACAGAAAACCTCCGAAGCATCAGACACCAGCTAAAGTTAAAAAAGCTAAGATATTTGCTTTATTTTAAGTTATTAAAACACACAGAGGACATAATCCACATGGAAAAAGGAAACGACAGGCAGCGGCCTAGGCCTATGATTAAGTGAAATTTGCTTTTCACGAAATGCATAAGGTGGCTGCCTTTCGTTTCCTTTTTCCATGTGGATTATGTCCTTTGTTTATTTTAATAACTTCAAATAAAGCAAATCTCTTAGCTTTTTATTACTTTGGCTGGTGTCTGATGCTTTGGTGGTTTCCGTTTGAGCGCCTCGTCCTGTGTCTTCCAGTGCGGGCTCCGCCTAGATTCATTCATGCACAGTAGGTGGTAATATCGGCTCAGCACACTGCGCCACCAACATATAAGTGTTAATTTCTCAAAACCTGTATTACAAATATAAGGCTAGTGCAACATATGTGCAGTTTTTAATTATCTTTATCAACTAGACATCTTTCGGGATGACAGGTCCCCCTTAAGGTTGTGATTTCATTGACAAGCCTTGCATTTACATTACCATCTGTTGTACAACATGACAGCCATGACAGTGGTGGGAGGCAGGCTGGGCAGGTCCAAGTCCACATGCTTTGTTCCTGGAGGCACTTTACTCACACACAGCAGCTCGTTCAGTAGCATATTAAGAACAGGAACAGATAAACTTAAAAACAAACGAGAATATGTGATAATTCTTCTTGATGGAAGTTTAGGCTAAAATCTTAATACCTCCCCACCCCCCACTTACCTATGACCTGAAAATTTGAATGGCCTCTATGAATTTTGTCCTGGCCCTTTTGTTCAAGAGACCATACCTTCAGTTCAGTTCTGGATGTCAAGTCTTTAAATGGGAAGTAACAGCTTAAACCTTTGGGTACCAGAGAGGTATCCAATGCAATGCGTTGGATACCTCTCTGGTACTGAAAGGGTTAATAATACACCACACACACACACACACACACACACACACACACACACACACACACACACACACACACCTTCTTACCTTATTATGGTCAGAAAATCCTATTGGCCCCTATGAATGTTGCTTTGTTCAAGAGATACAATGTTCAAATCAGTCCTGGATGTCATGTCCATGGAGGTTGACATGACAGTTGCTGGTAGGACGACAGGACTTAAACACTACTCTATGCATATGGTAATGTTAACCTTTTAAAGATCAGAGGTGTATGCAAGGTATTGCAAACCTCCATGGACATGACATCCAGGACTGATTTTGCTCTTAGTCCTTTGTTCAAGAGATAACATTTTAGATCAGGCCTGGATGTCATTCCATAGAGGTGGACATGACAGATGCAGCAGGACCACAGGATGCAAACTCTGCCAATTGCATATAGTAATCTTAACCCTCTAAGGGCCAGACGGCTGTGCAACACATTACGTTGAGCACCTCTCCAGTCCTTAAAAGGTAAAGTAGGCTCATGCTCTCTGCTTGATTCAGCATGAAGAAACTTCCAGCAACCTCGTGTCTATGTCCATCATGGACATGACATCCAGGACTGATTAACTTCTCTGGTACAAAGGTAATATTCATACGGCCATTAGGATTTTCTGGCCATAGTAAGGCAAAAGGATTATAAAGATGCCATTTCTCCTGTAAAGACTTGAAAAGTTGTTTGTTTTTTTTCATTATATTAGCCTTAAACTGAAATTATTCTTTTATTTTCACAGTCTATTACATTGTAGAAGAAAACAGTCAAGGGTTACCAGGCTTCTTATTCAAGACATGGAAACTAGTACAACCTCATAACACGACCATGTGTTGGCCAGCATGGGAAACTGTGCCTTTAACCCTTTGTGATCTAGAAGGGTAGGCAATGCATTGCGTACCATTCTGGCACTCAAAGGCTTAAAGGGATAGTAATACTTCGTTTTAACTTTATTCTATTTTGTAGGCATTAAAAAAACATGAAGAATGATATAAGTCTTATCTCTCAAACCTTTATGGTTTATGAGATATTCACAAGCAAAGTTTCCCCCTCCCGCCCCTTTTACCTACTGTAAACAATCTCTTCTCAGATGTGGAATACAGTCCATAGACCAGACAGATAACAGAAGGGGACAATTTTCTTTGTATGAAAACAATGAAAGCCCTTCCCCCCTTGACAAGTTTTTCAGCTTTTTCCATTATCTTAATTGAAGATTGTCCCTCTCTGCAGTCTACCTGGGCACCTCCCTTCTGATCTGGTTGAACAGGGGGGGGGGATACTTTGTTTGTGAATATCTCTTAAACCATAAAGGTTTCAGAGATAAGACTTATATCATTCTTCATGTTTTTTTAATGCCTACAAAATAAAATAAAGTTAAAATGAAGTATTACTATCCCTTTAAGCAAAGCTTAACATAAAAGATGCAATTCTGAGGCAAACAACATTCCTAGAAATGCTTCGGATTCAAATGGGGGTTTTAATCATAAATGACAGTGAGGTCGTCAATGTATTACAAAGCAGTGTAGCATTTAAAGAGGTTAAAAATCCTGTTTAAGGCAATGGGACTTTTCAAATGTCCCCTAAGGTGCAGTTGGTTTGCACCAACATTTCACCTAAAATTCTATAAACACTTCTGTGCCCAAGCGCTTACCTTTTCTCCAGAACATCAAGATCCCATTTTAAATGGGCTGCCACTTTCAGAGCCAGTAATTTTAGAGTGCGGTTTCTTTTGTTGTCAGTTGGGGGCTGGACCTGATTCTGCTCATTCACGGTGGGTTTGGAGGCTTGCTCAAGAAACTGGACAATCAGCTGGACAGGTGCAGGGTCTGGAGTTGTGGACACATATCAGAAACATGGATTAGAATCACTTCACATACTAAACAATGTAGGGAGCAAGACATTATAAAGTAGCAGGACAGTAAGATGCAGGTGTAATTATTACATAAACTATATGTTTCTTCTTTAGCAATTTGTCCCCTTTTAGCTATTAAATGTAACTGATTTTTTCTGGAACAAAAGAAAGCAAATTAAAAGCAAATGCTTCTATTTAGTGTGAAAACAAAAATGTAAGTCTTGATGTTTGAGAACTGTTTCATGTACAATGGTGAACCCCATCTCAGAGAGAGACCTGTGACCAACATCTAAAGCCTCTAGAAGGAGACAGCCCTCTGAATTTGATGGTTGCAGATTTAATGTCATATATTTGCATTGAAGGTAATTTTTTTCTTATGTTACATATTTCATTGTTATAGTTATTATACGGACTATATATGCAACAACTTTTCTTGTTTGTTTTCAATGCAGAAAACAGTTGACCAAAATGGTCCATCCCAAATGTATAACTTATTGGCTCATTACATTTCATATTCCATTTGATTCCCCAGTTTGCTGTTTTATGTAAATCCCACTGTAGAGAACAACCATCCTGCTCTGAATTTATTAGCCTGCAAATATTGAAATTTTGTTTTCTATACCTATTTCCAGGTAATTTATAAAGATGTTAAAAATCTGAGGACCAACTACAGAATCCTGGGGCACTATACCAATTATGTCCAAATGTTCATTTGACCTCCAGCTCTCCCATTTTGCCTACCATACTGCTTGAATTTGCCAACATACAAAACATTTTTTTTTTGCCATTATGTATTTTTCCCACTACTTGCTTGTTGTCTACATATCAAAGTAAAAGGAGTTTGTCCCTGTTAGCTACATTTATCTGCACACCACCCATGGTCCTTTATATGTACTTAGATCCCAGCTACTCCATTTTACTTGCTATATCCCATTTACTAGTTTAAAAGGTCATTCAGCCTTAGAAACACTATCCTCTAGCACAGCACAGCAGCATCCTTTCCATTCAGGTGCAATTCATATATATATATATATATATATATATATATATATATATATATATATATATATATTATCCACAATATATCCCTGATCGCTGTAATCGAGAGTTGCTCCAATCAGCATTCAAGGGGCCATTAATACACAACAACTTACAGATATCACTGCATGAACACACACAAAGCAAGCAGGACTTCTCCCTCTGCCTTTCTGGTACAAGTGTCACCAATTTAGAGACTAAAGAAGCAGTTAACTGGAGCAAAATATATCAGGTAGCACTGGACTCTCTTGCCCTGAGATTTTGGCTCTTCACCCTGAGATCTGGGTCAAACCCTGAGAGTTCCCAGGTATGCTTATTCCTATGGTACAAGCGCCCTTTAAAGCTACTACTTTAGAGCCATAACAGATGGAGAAAAGTGTCACATTCTGTGATTTAAAGTGGCTGCCACAATTAGAAGATCTATTGTGTGTTTTTTTTTTTTTTAAATCCAAATAGATTATTTCAAGAGAGATTGGGGACATCTGCAGTAGTGGATGTTGGTACCTGGAGCAGATTTCAGAAGATGACTCTCCAGCAGGGATTCTTCAAGTAAAAATTCAAACCAGGATGTCTGTGGTGGAGTACATGGGCGGCTGGATGTAGCGGCTTCTCGATCCGCTGCTTCCGCACTCATCTTCTTCCCCTGGACTTTATCGGCAGCGGAGTTTTTCTTCTTCATTTCAACGATATTATCTACAAGGTAGGAAGAAGGGAGGGGGGAAAAGGGAACTGTTTATATTGCATAATATCGAAACAAAAAAAAGCACACGCACAATTAACCTATAATGAATTATAAACACTAACATCCAGCTCCACACAGAAATAAATCTTCTGCATACAAGAATACACAAACGCCGGTCGCAAAGTGAATACGTCACCGTATCATGTGACAACAACACAGGCGCCAAGCAGTGATGTTCCTCTAATGTTACCAATAGAGAGTTCGCATGTGGCTTTCTAACTCCGCCTGTATCTGTGGGTGACTTTGTAACGCAGGGTACCATACCAACTCTGTCATGGCTGGGCGGGCTGTGTTACGGCTCTGGTCCCCTGTGCACAAGAGCAATACTCGGGGGAACAGCGGACAGGCGGCTGGATACTGTGTGCAGTTGGTCAGGTATGGATAGACCTGTGACGATGTGTTAAGTTACAAGGGCAAGACTGGCACAATACGTTCATTATCACGTGTAATGTAGTGTTATGCAGTGCTGTGTATATGACACTTCTTGTGCATGACAGTTTCACAAACCTATTTAGAGTTCATTGAATTGATTATAGTGATTTCACTATAGCATTTAGTAGAGTGCAGGGCATTATACATAAGTTGTTAATCCTACGTAGAAGAGTGCTATGCGTCTTACTGTACTTCATAAGTTTATTATTCCATGTACTAAAGTACAGATCAGTGCAGTTTGTTAACCCATGCAGCAAAGTACAGTGCATTTTACTTTATAGTGCATGATACATCTGTTATCACATGTGAAAGAGTGTTTTACCTAATTGAACATAATTCCATACCTCCCAACATTTCAAATTGCCAAAGAGGGACACTTGTGTTTTAGGGGGTGTGGCTGGGGATGTGGCTGGTGGGAGGGGCATTACCAGGAATTTTTAAGCTATTTCATGACCTATTGTCACCTCCTTGTGTAACCTAATAAATGATTTAGAACAAGAGCAAAGTATTTTATTTACACAGACTAATTTATAAACACGTATACTGTAGGCTGACCATATTTCCTTGAGACAAAAACGGGACGGGGTGCGGGATAGACGGACAGTGGGACTCCGTCACTCCCATCGTAGTAAGCTGCAAGCAGCGAGAACGCGATTGCGCTGTCTCTTACTAGCGGTGTTCTCTCTCTCTCTCTGGCCAAAAAGCCTACCCCTGAAGTAAATCAGAACTTCCTCTCATCGTCACTCACACTAGTGGTTTTATTGTGTTTACTGTACAGACTGATTACCATAGAGTCTTATGACTCATCATCCTATCATTGTCTAAGAGACTCTATGGTAATTTACCATAAACTTGAGAGTCCTAGACAGTTAGAGTCATGTCTGGTGTCAAAGTGAACCATCAGCCTAATAATGGTAATTCTGGTGACAGCAACATAGTCCAAAAAGAGCAGAGTATTCTAAAACATGTTATTTTATGGTTGCACCATCCCCAAATAGTTTAACTGGAGGAGGTAGGGGTCAGCCATTTCATACTAGATACTGATGCTTGGATACAATGTATTGGTATGGAGGCTGATGTACTAAAAAGTGGACAAAACAACTGCCTTTAAATGATAGTTCTCAACTTTCTCTAGCATTCGGTGGGGAGTTCACTTGAGTGGAGATACAGATATGGATTTCACTTTCCAGTTCCTATGTTCTTCTGTGTACCCTTTGCAATAAGTGGGGGAGATCTTCATGCATAGGTTTCACGTGACATAGGAACTGGAGCAGTGATAACACTGGAGAAGTTACTTCCTCTATCACATGTTAGTGCATCTCCCCCAAGGTGGTAAAAAACCCCATTCAAATCAATGGGTATCTGGATTAGTTGCTCGGAGGGCAGTGTGCCTGATTACTACATCACTATGTTCATATAGCACCGTCTCAGAGCTCTGTTGCCTTTTAGCCTCATCAGCTGTACATTTTTTCTATTCCACTTGTAAAGAGAAACATAGAATAGCATAACTATGGCCCCCTTAGTGTACCAGGTAAGTGGAATATTTATTCAATCAATGAGTCGTATGTACAGTAAAAGGAATGTGTAAAAAATAAATACACAAAAAACACCAGATATTTTATACACATTGCTGTCTCAGTCAAAAGTCTGAAGAAAGGCTATGTGTAGCCTGAAATATCAGCCAGATGACTGTTCATACCAACTATTCTTTTTTCACAAAAGTATACCATGCTTTACTTTATCATCCATTAGTGGTGTGGTTAGATTACAGTTTTGGCATGTCTCCCCAGCATTCTTACATTGTCACATAGACCAACAGACCCACATATAATTCCTCTGCTTACCTCTGTACTGCCCTCCCAGTGATGCAATAAACACAATCACTATTGAGGAGAGCAGGACAGAGCTGGGAGAAGGAAAGGCACTGAAGCAAGAGGAGGCTACAGGGAACCTCCAGGTGACATTTGTCTGGGTTGAGGAGGAGAAGAGGAGAGTGGAACAGGACAGAAGCCTCCCTGTCATTTGTTTGAGGTGTCCAATGGGCTGGAACTCCCTCTGGCACTGTGTTAACCCTTTGAGTGCCAGAAAGGTATCCATTGCATTGTGTTGCAGTGCAATAGATAGCTCTCTGGCACTCAAATATTAAAGAACTTCAGAAAGAGACAGTAGTGCACCCCTTCACTCCCACTGAGAAAAATATGTTTTTTCATTTGTTGCAGATTGAAGTTCAGCCTGGTGTGAGCAACATGGAGGGCACACAGAGAGGGCTGATAAGGATTCCTTCCCCTGACTGGACCCCTCCCCTTTAACCCTCTGTCATAAGAAAAGCACAAGCCTTCTTTTATACAAGTCACATCTATTGACAGATCTTGCACTGCTTCTTGTGTTGATTTATGTACTCCTGTGTGAATTATAGCTACAGAGGTGCAGGCTGATCAGAACTGTAGCCAAAAATGGGCTCTGAGAGGTGATCAGACTGCACCTCCAGATAGAATTCACACAGAGACATTGAGGAATCAGCAGTAGAATCTGTGCAAGACATGTCAGTAGAGGTCACTTCTATAAAGCAAGGATCGTGTTTTTTGTCTTATGGAAACTGTTAAAATGTGGTCTGGGGGAGAGAATCCTTATCAATCCTCTCTGCTGCTCACTCCAGTCTGCGCTGCAATTGAAAAGAAAATAAAAACACTTTTATCAGCAATAGTAAAGGGCTGAACTGCTGGACCTCTACATTTTAACCCTTTACATTTTAAGCCAAAGTACAACCTCCAACATTTAGCCAAGCATTGTGTATTTTGACCCTCCCTGGTCTGTACCTCTGAGCCTTTGCAGATATTTCTGTAAGAAAATCAGGTTCCTCTGCAGTGGTCCCCTGCTCGCATTTATCCAGTGAAAGGAGCAGGGGACCAGAATGTGAACCTCTTCGGTGTTTGTTTTCTTTGCAGCTGTCTGAGAGCCAGTTCCCCACTTACACTGTGCGAGTGAGTTGAATCTGAAGCTCTGGCAGTTGGAAAAAACTAAGCATGCACCGCAAATCATCAGAAGTTCACATTCTGGTTCCCGCTCCTGTCACTGGCTACATGCCAACAAGGGACAGAGATAAACACACTATAAAACGAAGAAAGTTAAAGTTTAAACAACAAACCCAATAACACAATCCATGACACTTACTGAATCTGACGAGGACTCCCAGACTTGTCCGCCCTGCCCCACCTCCGCTCATTCCTACTCCCATGTCTGATGCTTATTTCGCCTTGTGGGACCACGTTTCAGTACATGAGTCAACTGGCTAAATTGGCCCTGCGTGACAGGGACCCCCACAGCTTCACTGGGCGCTAGGCAGCCGCCTTGCCCATAATCCAACTCTGGTTGCACTCACTGACTCAGTTTTAAACTGCCTCTGTAGTTCATTCCAGTCAGATGCTGCAGTGCTGAGTGCTGCCGGCGCTTAGGCCTCTTGATCCTAAATACTGCTGGCCTCCCCCGGCTCCTCTTACTGTAGTTTGTGACGGCGCGCTAAATTTTGGAATCTAAGCGCCCTGCCTCAGAACACGCACAACCAATGAAAAAGGAGTAGCAAAGCACTCCTTTCTCATTGGCTGCAGTGCGTGACATCATCATGCATGTTTCTAGGAAGGAAGGAGAGGAAGGTACTGGACGGCGGCAGGGCACATTTAATACCGTCCATACCTTTGTATCATGCGCTACTACTTTTTGTTTTATGGTGCACCGTGGGCATCACAAGCCACCATTAATAACGGTACAAAATGGCAAAACGACGGGGCGGCCAGAAAACATTAAAAAAACGGGACTGTCCCGTTCAAAACGGTACATATGGTCAGCCTACGTATACTGACATTTAAACAAACAATAATGTGAGTTTTATTGCTGTAGAGCAATGTGATACACTTATACACACACCACACAATCTGACCTCCTAAAAAGAGGGACATCAGGGTGGAAAAGAGGGACAGAGGGATTTAGGCCTAAAAGAGGGACACTTGGGAGGTATGTAATTCGTTTACTATTCCCGTACCTCCCACTTGTCTCTCTTTGAGACCCAAATCCCTCTGTCACTCTTTCTCACCCTGATGTCCCTCTTTATAGAAGGAGATCAAACTGTGTGGTGTGTGCATAAGTGTATCACTTTCTTCCACAGCAATATATCTCACATTCATGTTTATTTAAACTAAAATATACGAGTTTATAAATTAGTTTGTAAATAAAACACGTTGGTCTTGTTCTAAATAATTAATTCGGTTACAAAAGAATTGTCGATCATGAAATTTCTTAAAAATCCTCGATAATGACCCGTGCATCACCTGATACTAAAGAGTCCCTCTTAGGCTATTTGAAATGTTGGGAGGTATGTGTTCCTAGTAGTAGAATGCAGTATATATATATATATATATATATATATATATATATATATATATATATATATATATATATATATTTGCACTGGATAATAGTTAAAGGGATAGTTATGTAAAAAAAAAAAAAAAGTATTAACTATATGGTAGATAGAATTAAAAGAGAGTACTTGCACTTATTCCTATCTCTCAAACTGTTATGGTTTGAGAGATATATGAAAATAAAGTTCTCCGCTCCCTCCCCTTTCTGCTTGACGAGCTGTAAAGCTGTCAGAAGCAGATTCTGGTTCCTGGATCAGATGGCGGCTCTTCAGTAGCGCCGACATAGAGATACCTAAAAAGAAATACTTTATCGAAACAGTCTACAAAGTGTGCCTGGTTTGCAAGCACACATTGTAGACCATTTTGATGAAGTATTTATCTTTAGATATCGTTATATCAGCGCTGCTGAAGAGCCGCGTCTGGTCAAGTGACCAGAATCTGCTTCTGACAGCTTTACAGCTCGTCAAGCAGAAAGGGGAGGGAGCAGAGATCTTTATTTTCATATATCTCTCAAACCATAATGGTTTGAGAGATACGAATAAGTGCAAGTACTCTTTTTAATTGTATCTACCATATAGTTAATACTTTTTTTCTGTCATTACTATCCCTTTAAATAATGCAGTAGTAAATTGCAGTGCCTCATAAGTTATTGTGCATATTACTCTTTTATCAAGTGCAATATAATGTGGTGTATTGCACATAATTAAACAGAATGAGTTTACTACCTTTAGTAGTGTCACATAGTAATTTTACTGTCCCATGTAGTGGATTGCAGTGCATTGCTCTTTATTGTGCGTAAGGCTATTATTCAATGGAGAAGAGTACAGTGCATTGTGCTCATGATACAGATGTAGCAAAGTGCAGCATATTGTTCTTTATTGAGCATGTTACATTATACCAAGTAGTGGAGTAATGGATACTGTATTTTATTAATAAAGATACATTTGCTATTCTGTTTAGTTGATTGCAGAGAATTGAACATTATTGGGAATTATGAGTGAAGCATAGCTAAGCATACCAAAACTCTCTGCCTCCTTTTCATAAGAAATGTAGACCAGTTCCATGAGAAGGAGGAACGCTATATCTACGGGAAGTGAGTGTGTTGGCCTCAGACAGTTACTATTAATGTATGGAATCCCTGTCTTTCCTGGACATAAAATATGCCTATTTACATATATTTATATGCTAAAATCACCAGCATTTGCTCATATTTTTTCCTTTGGCAACAAACAATGCCAATTTACAGCTCTGGCTGTTAGGCTAGTTGTGGCACCAATAGTGTTCACCGCACTGATGGTATAATTGGCAGTCTACATCAGGACAAGTGTCATAACAATAACTCTGTATTTAGTTGATCTCCTCTAAAGTCCCCATTGCTGGAAATATGTCAGTCCCAGCTACAATCTTGTATAAAAAGGTGTCACGGCTGGCTCAAGAATCTCAAGAAATCCAAATTGGTTCCATCCTGGTCCTTGATATTTCTAGGTATGACGCTGGACCCAGTTCATCAAAATATGCTCCTACTTCGGACAAATGCCAGAATAGCAAGATGAAGTTGACTCAGGTACTAAGTTACAAACAGGTAACAATAAGTAACTCTGTATGAGGCTACTTGGAACAATGGTATCATCCATGGAAGCAATACCATATCCCTAACTGCAAACCATAATAGAGATTTTGAGAGAATTGTCATGTCAAGCCAGTTCTTCATCAACAAATATCTCTGTTGATAGACATGATGATGGACTTGCAATGTTGAATGTATTGAGTGTGGTGACAACAGATGCCAGTCTGTCTGGAAGGGGAGGAGTGTTTTAGAACAACACAGTCCAAGGTATATGGTCAGAACAGGAATGCTTCTTTCAGATCAACATCCTGGAACTTTGGATGGTAAGACTACCACTCCTTTATTGGACCCAACTACTGAAGGGCCATCTAGTATGCATCCAATTGGACAGTGTTCCAGCAGTGGCATACATAAACCATCAAGGGCAAAGCTATAGAGGAAAAGTTGTTCCCCAGCCATATCTGCAGTTTACATCATGAGTGAACAATGCAGAAGGAGACTTTAAGTAGGTAAAGGTGGTATCCAAGAGAATGGGAACTTGAGAAAGAAATGTCCACACCAGATCAAAAAAGTGGCGACTGCCAGATGTGGATCTAATGGCAATAAAAAGGAATTGAAACATAGAGAAATTCCATTTCCAAACAAGCGATTCTTTAGCCTGGGCAGTAGATGTTATGATAATTCCATATCCTTTCAAACTGGCATGCCTATTTCCACCAATTCTGCTGATTCGCAGGGTGACTTGCAACATCAAAGTAGGCAAAGTAGAGGTAGTACACATGGAATCTGAGCTGAGTTATACTTCAGATGGTGAGAGGAATGTCAAATTTCACCTAGGTTGTTTAGTTTATCCACAGTGTTACGTTTTCTCCAATAAGGCCTACAACTCAATTTGGATAAGGTTCAGATCTGTGTTATAGTGTTTTTTTTTTTTTTTCTTTTTTCTTCATCATCTCCATGCAAAATCACAATTGTAACGAATGTTTAAACATTTGTACAAGGAGTAGCTCAAGTTAAGCTTAACTTCAGAACACACAGACTTCCAGGAGATCTAAAACTGGTTCTAAAAGTATTGCAGAAAGTTCCTTTCAAAACAATGTTCCCCACTGGCAATTAATAGCTTATATATAAAAAAAAACTATGATTCTGATGGCCATAGTCTTGTCCCAGGTCAAGAGTGGTCCATTGGACAAGACAGAGGCTTTTTATCAAAAATAGTATAGAAATTTCATCTGAGAGAAGAAATGTTATTTTATCTGTTTACATACAGCAAGGATAAAAAACTTCATGTTTGACCGTGTACGATATCCCAGATATTATGTGAAACAAACAAATCCCCAAGATCTGAGACTGTGAGTACTGGTTTCAAGAATAGCACTGTGTCTTAGATTAAGTCCACCGTTTGACAGACTTAAGGCATAAGGTCTAAACAGATTGTGGCTCATTCAACCAGATCTCTTAGTGTGTCATGGGTGTACAAGAATTGTGCATCTGCAGAACAACTATGCAAACTCTGTAACTGGATGTCTCTCCACAGCTTCTTGAAACATTGCAAGGCCAATGTTTTCTCCTTGGCTGAGGTGAATTTTAGGAGCAAGGTGCTGCAGGCCATGGTTGCCCTAGAGAGATGGATATGTACTGAATATTAAGTTCATTATACATATTGCATTATTAAAGTACTGCAGTGTTTAGTTATGGTGTCCTTTGGCCTGAAATGTTACAGTGGTGCTGTTGCTATACCATCCTATGGACTGCTCTGGTCAGTTGACCATAAATTAGAAGAGGTTGGTGTTTATCTTAATATACTCTATCACTGCCAGTGATCTTCAGGGAGTATTTTAACCATTTGAGTGCCAGTAGGGTATCCAAAGTATTAAGGGAGCTTATTCATCTAGTGAAAATGGTGTGTCTAAATAGGTAGTTTGATAGAACATATAAGTAAGGAACAAATGGTACAGAAATTATCCTTAAGATCCTAAAATGGTAGTCCAACAACGGCTGGGGAGAGTGCTGTTTACCTATGTCTTTTCTAAAGACATTGCATCTTCCTGTAATTTGTGGGGCTTGTCTGTGCCACATTGAGCTGTCTACAGCCTTACTGAGGTCTATAGGAAAATTGTGGTGCTAAATCTAATGGTAGTTGAGAGTTGGTTATTTTCCTTTGATGTTTGGCCACAGTGTGGATTTTGGACCAGTATATGGTTGGTCCATGTACCGGACTAGCTGTAGAACAGATGAAGGACACAAGTGGGTTTCTCTCTGTGTCCCCCACCACCACCACCAACTCTTTTACCGGAGGGAATAGTATCGAGCCCCAAGACTTGTATCTATCCTGGCATCTTGAATTCCTGTCCCGTATTTGTGACATTATTCCATTAAGCTACTACCCTTTGTGCAGTGTAGTGCTTAGGCACAATATGTCTGGATATTCCTCTTCCTGGCTTTAACCCTTTGAGTGCCAGAGGCGTAGCCAACACATTGCTTTGCAATGCTTTGGATTCCCCATCTGGCACTTGCTCGTAGGGTTAAATTATGTATACTTGTTCTGGTATTTTCTTTTTCTAAATGTATTAATTTGCATTTTTAGGACTGGAGGGGTGTGCAGTGTATTGTGAAGAAACTCACTGCAAAACCCTTTGTTCCTTAAAGGGTTAATATATCGGACTGATTCTATCATATCTCCCTTCTCCTGCTTGGTTATTACTTCGTCCTTAACAAAGTAAAGCTGGAGCAGATGGGCTGATTAGTTAGCACATAGTAGAGGTGGTGTTTCTAGCACATAAACATTGTTTTAATAATACTAATACTTCAGGGCTTTGGATCCACATCTGTTACATGCTGAATGACGTCAACATTTTACATTTTAAAGGTATCCCCCTATTTAATCACTAATGTTATTTTTTTTTTAGAAGTGCTTTACTATTATGTAAACAATTATTCATAATGAGCCTGATGTACTCAGGAAAAATTGAGTAATTCTGGAGTAAACCAACTGCATCACAGGAGAGAAAAAAATTCCTCAACTCCCTTTGATTTACATTGGGTTTTAAGCCCCTTGAATTCTAGGGATGTCTTCAGTGGGTTCAAGGGGTTAAAAATCCCATCAACTGACCTTTTTTATTTGACCTCTGTGTTGCAGTTGATTTCCTGTAGAATGGCTCGGGGAGGGTCGGGGGGTGCATAATGCGTGATAAAGAGGTGATAAAGCATAGATGGCTTCTCCAATGATTTTGCTTCTCCAGTTCCTATCTTGTTCTATGGAGCCCATGCACTAAGATATCTGCCACTTATGAAATCTTAGTCTTTTTATAGAATAACATGGGAACTGGAGAAGTGATATCACTGTAGATGTCATCTCCACTTTATCTCCCCTTTATCACTTCTTGGTGGATAATCCCTCAATTCTTCTTAGGATATGATCCTCAGTGAGTTGGCTGGAATGCAATACTGACTGAATACTGTATTTCTTATCATTGCATGATCTTTATATAGAAATCGAGATTATGATGGATTCCTGAGCGCACTGCTCCTGCCCCCGGAATCCCAGAATTCTGCCTTTGCACTTAAGGCATTTAATGTGGAACTGTCCCAGGCAGGTATTTATTATGTTATCCTGAAATACCTTTCTCTATGTTGTGCCTGATTTGGATTCTCATTTTCTAAGTAAAATAATTGCATCTAGTGAATTGCAGAGAGCATAAAAGGTTCACACAAAGGGCCTTGTTCATCGGGCTAAGGAGAACAAATAAATATTCCCATTTAAATGGGACTTTTAACCCATTGAATGGTAATTGCTTCTTAATGTACTGGAGACCTTTAGCATTCAAATGATTAAAAGTCCTATTTAAATCAAGGGGAAACTAGACCATTTTCATTGCAACTCTATGGTGCATCTGGTTGCACCTCCTTTAGAGTGATGCATAAGGCCCAAAAGTAAATTTAAAGGGACAGTAATACTTAAGTATTACTAATCCCTATATTAAAGTCCTATTAATAAATGTATTGCCCCCAGTGTCTTCTCTCACACCTTTATGGTATCATACAACGCCTCCTAGAGGAGACTGGGACTGACATCGCAGGTGCAAATATGTCTGTAAGCAAGTGGTCTGCGCTGTTGCCTGACCGTCAGTCTCGGCACAAGTAGGATTTCCAACTAGCGCGGTGATCATGCTAGCTAATAGTACCATTGGTACGCTTATTAGGTGGGAGACTTCATTTGGTGTGATAGTTCTCCTTTAAATTAGGCTTCTAAGTGCTAGAGATGTCTCCAGTACTATTTACAGTATATTGAAAACAAATGGATAGTACAACATATAGTCAGTTTTCTAACTCTTTAAAATTAAACATATCTTAAGGTTACAGTCTATTTTAACACAATTTTTTTAACTTAGTTATTTCAAAAACCTCTTTGTCTTCCATTTGAAAGGTGAAAGACTCAGTTTCACAGAAGAACATTGGTCTGATGCGGATGCAGTTTTGGAGAGATACAGTGGAAGAGATATACCATGATAAGCCACCACATCACCCTGTGGCATTGGAATTGCACAAGGTAATCCAAAGGAACTATTTTTATTTTCTGAGTCAGTGGTTTCTTAATATATTTGTTGTGCTGTTAAACCTACAAATTAAGTTATATTAATGCCTGATGGGTCACTTATCCAAACCCCCACAGATAGCTGCAGGGTCAGGTGAAGGCATGTTCATCTTCCATCTTGACTGGCTGCTGATAACAGGGGGTCTGGCAAACTTCCTCGCTGCTCAAACCCAGAATTATTACTGCAATTGCACAAAGCCAAAATCCTCTATTTGTGCATGGTTAGTCCTAGTATTGAGTCTGAGCTGGGAGGGTGTTTGTCCCTGATCAGACCCCATAGTTCCATTTTCTGATCAAGCTGGAAGACGAGAGATGCTTCAGCTAACCCTGCAGCAAACTGCTCAGGATCAGGTGAGCTAGTCCGTAATTATTAACCTACGAGCCACTGGAATAGCCTAGTGGTTATCAGAAACACATGGACTTTCCATTAAGTTAGTTTAGGTTTATGATTTGCTATTCATTTAGCCTAGCATCAATGTAAAATGTTGTTTTTTGCTGGTTTGTAGTAAACTATACAGCTTCATTAACTTGGTTAACCCTTTGAGTGCCAGAGGGGTATGCAACCTCTCTGGCACTCAAAGGGTTAAGTGGACGAGGAATCTGTTTCCGGTTTATTGTATCTGGTAATTGTTTTATCTTAGAGATGATAATGTTAACATTTTTATCGTAAGAAATGTCTAACCGGAAACAAGATTACATGTTATGAAATCTTTCTTCTTCCACACATCCACTGGTGCACTGAGACTGTTGTGCCAAGATAAATAGTGGGGCAAATTGATCTATAAGTAAACAAGTTCCCTAGATCTAAATGGGTAATTTAACCTAGTCAGTGCTACAGCATTGCTTTTCCCTATTTAAATCATTGTGACTTTAGGTTGTTTCGCTGTGGTCTAGTTGGTTTGCCTCAGAATTGATTCACCTTTTCTTAGTACATCAGCCTCAGTGTCTCCCCAGCACTTTCTCCTGCTCTCCGTTACATACTTTTGCTCCTTGGAACCTCTTGTACTTCAGGAAATCTTGCAGTTCCATGGAACCCAGTTTGAGAACTACTGTATCATAGTCTACAAAGGAAAATCATTTATGGTGTTTGCTTCCATATGTAGCAGTCTTGACCCCACTCAAACTGCAAAATCATTCAATATCTCAAAATAAATAAATTTCTTAATTCGAAGCGGTGCCCTCCCTTTGCTCACCTGCTTCCTAGGTGAACCACACAGTCTTTTTGCAGAAGAACAATAGAGGCACTCACTCCATTTCAAGTAGTCATAAAGTGCATTTACTGAAGCATCATCAATATGTTATGCATAGGTGCAAGGAAAGAATGTCAGGACATTGAATGTTTTGGGAGTCCTGCTCTATTCCCTACTTCAGCACAGCCTGCTATACTGCGTGTATAGTGGTCTGTGCTGAAAAGGGGACGGAGTGAGTTCCCCTGAAACGTTTGAACAATGGTCTGACATTATTGCTTTTGTGTCTATTCATTACACATTGATGCTGCCTCAATAAGCACTACCTGCAATTGGGTGAGTGCCTCTCTTGTTGTGCTAGAAGTTTGCTTTCATATGCATCTGGTATTCAGGTACACCATGAAGCACCAGCGGGTATTCAAAACATAGCAAGGAAGGGGGGCCACGGTGCTGGGCGATAGGATGGTTAGAAGGCAGGAGGAGACTTTAAACTAGAAAGGGGGGGGGGAGGGAGCTGCAACACAGGCTGGGGAAGATAATATAATTGAGGGAATGGGATTAGAGAAGGGTCATGGGGGTGGAGAGGGGGAATGGGCTAGTTCATCTAATAGGGAGTTGCCATTGTTACAGCCTGATAAAAGACAAATACATTTGACAAAGAATGAAATCTTTAGGAATGGCAAACAGATAAAATGTATGCATGCAAATGCTCGCAGTCTGGCTGGTAAGATGGGGGAACTAGAAATGATTGCAGTACATGAGCAGTATGATCTGATTGGAGTGTCTGAAACCTGGTTAGATGATACGTATGACTTGGCAGTCAATCTAGAGGGTTATTCACTTTTTAGGAGGGACAGGGTTAATAAAAGGGGAGGAGGGGTATGCCTATATGTAAAGCAGACCTTAAAACCTAGTTTAAGGGAAGATATAAATGAAGGGTCCAATGAAAAGGTAGAGGCCTTGTGGGTTGAAATACACACTGGGGGCACACATAATAAAAAGATATTGGTGGGGGTTTGCTACAAGCCACCTAACGTTGGGGAGTTGGAGGAAGCCCAACTTTTACTGCAAATGGAAAAGGCTGCTAGGTCAGCAAAGGTAATTATAATGGGAGATTTCAACTACCCTGAAACTGACTGGAGCAATATGACTTCAGGCACAACAAAGGGAAATATTTTTCTAAGTATGATAAATGATAATTTTATGTCCCAGCTAGTAGAGGAGCCAACTAGAAAAGAGGCCTTGCTTGACCTAGTGCTCTCAAACGATTCTGACATTGTAAACAATGTGCAGGTAAGGGAACATTTGGGCAGCAGTGACCACAATATTGTATCCTTTGAAGTTTGTTATGAGAAACCCAATAGCAAGAGTTTAACCAAAACATTCAATTTCAAAAAGGCTAATTTTACAAAGTTAAAAGAAGCTTTAAAGGATATCCAGTGGGATGTAATTTTCAAAGATAAAAATGCACAAGAATCATGGAATGTATTTAAAATGCTCTTGGGCAAATATACACGTCAATATATACCATTGGGGAATAAGCACAAGAGAAGTAAAGCAAAACCAGTGTGGATTAATAATGTGGTTAGCAGGGAAATGAGAAATAAAAAGCAGGCTTTTAAGGTGTTTAAGTCAAACGGGTCAGATGCATCATTTAAAAAATATAAAGAATGTAATAAAATCTGCAAACAAGCAATTAAGCTAGCTAAAATAGAAAATGAGCGAAACATTGCAAATGAGAGCAAGAAACACCCTAAACAATTCTACAAGTATATTAACAACAAAAAAGTTAAGGTTGATATTGGTCCTCTTAGGACTGAAACAGGTGAATTGATTAGTGAGGATAAAGCTATGGCTGATACCCTAAATACGTTCTTTGCTTCAGTATATACAAAGGAAGCAGAAATGACAAGCTGTGGGCAAACAGACAAAACCATGGAATTTCCTCCAACATCTACATGGCTTACTGAGGACAAGGTCCAAAAGAGACTGCAAAGGGTTATAGTGAATAAAGCACCTGGACCGGACGGTATACACCCAAGGGTACTTAAGGAACTTAGTTCAGTAATAGCAAAACCATTATACTTAATATTTATTGATTCGCTTTAGTCAGGCATAGTGCCCTGTGATTGGAGGAAAGCTGATGTAGTTCCATTGTTTAAAAAGGGAGCAAGATCCAAACCAGGAAATTATAGACCTGTGAGCTTGACTTCCATAGTGGGTAAGATACTAGAAGGGTTATTAACTGACAGTATTCAGAACTATGTGAAGACAAACAATATCATTAGTAGGAATCAGCATGGTTTCATGAAGAACAGATCATGTCAGACTAATTTACTTGCATTTTATGAAAGAGTGAGTAGTAATTTGGACAGGGGAATTGCTGTTGATGTAGTATACTTGGGTTTTGCAAAAGCCTTTGACACAGTGCCTCACAACAGGTTACTGCATAAATTAGAAGGCTTCGGTTTGGGTGGTGTTATCTGTACATGGATTGAGAACTGGTTAAATGATAGATGGCAGAGAGTTGTTGTAAATGGAACTTTTTCAAATTGGTCTAGGGTTATAAGTGGGGTGCCGCAGGGTTCAGTCCTGGGCCCAATGCTTTTTAATTTATTAATGATCTAGAAGTGGGAATTGAAAGTAGCATCTCAATCTTTGCTGATGACACTAAGCTATGTAAGGAAATACATACAGAGCTCAATGTTTTTTCCCTACAGAAGGATTTAGATAAACTAAGTGAATGGGCAGAAAAGTGGCAGATGTCATTTAATGTAGATAAATGTAAGGTTATGCATTTGGGTTGTAGAAACAAACTTGCTACATATACTCTAAATGGGAAACAACTTGGGAAATCCTCATTAGAGAAAGATTTAGGTGTACTGATAGACAATAGTCTTCACAGCAGTTTGCAGAGTCACTCAGCTGCTGCAAGAGCAAATAGAGTACTAGCCTGCATAAAAAGAGGTGTAGAAGCAAGGGATGCTAATATTATCCTACCTCTGTATAAATCCTTGGTTAGGCCTCATCTAGAATATGGAGTACAATTTTGGGCGCCTGTTCTAAAAAAAGACATTACTGAACTGGAAAAGGTGCAGAGACATGCAACAAAACTGATAAAGGGATTGGAGGATCTGAGTTACAAAGAGAGACTAGCCAAACTGGGTTTGTTTACATTAGAAAAGAGATGTCTAAGGGGTGATATGATTACCATTTACAAATACATTCAAGGTCAATACAAAGAACTATCCAATGAATTATTTATGCAAAGAGCTGAGCTAAGAACAAGAGGTCATCCATTAAGACCTGAGGAAAGGCGCTTTCGACTAAAACACAGGCAGGGATTCTTTACAGTAAGGGCGGTAAGGCTATGGAATTCTTTGCCTCGGGATGTTGTGCTAGCAGATAATGTAACTGCATTCAAAAAAGCAATGGATGCCTGTCTAGCACAGAACAATATTGACAGTTATGACAGATGGCTTCAAAGCAAATAGGATATTGAGCCGGGGAACTATTTGACACACACACACACACCTACACTGGAAATTGCTCCAGAGGGCTTTTTTGTTGCCTTCTTCTGGATCAACAGGGGTGTTATTGGCATGGGCTGGACTTGATGGACGCATGTCTTTTTTCAGCCTTATCTATTATGTTATGTTATGTTAGCAATGCAATCTGGCAGTCCAAGGGTGAATCTCTCTCCTCTCTCCTCTCTGTTCCCCCCTCTAGTGGGCTGAATATCTAAATAGCGATATTCTTTGTAGAGTGATTCCCCAAAATGTAAGCTTTAGTTATTACTGGATATCATTGCCATAGAGAGAGTGTTGATTCTTTATTGCAGGACTCCAGAACCACAATCTCTTCCCATTGTTGTATTCCTGTGAATAATTCACTCTGCTTCAATGGATATGATGTCCAGTGGTAATTAATTATGAACTATATAGAACCAAATGACACGGAATTGATTCATTGCCATTATGATTCTCTGGCTATTTTAAGAAAAAGGGGGGGGGGGTATTATTAGGAGCAATTAGTTTTTGCTTTTAATACTCCTGTCATTTATAGTACTGTAGGAATGGGAATTAGTAGTGCAGATTTTTCTATTATTCCAAAACACGGCTATTTCTCGAAAATGTAACTGTGCAACATTTTTCCAAAGCGCTTTTGTTTTACTTACAGGCAGTCCGGAAACACAATCTTACCAAAAGATGGCTAACAAGGATTATTGATGAAAGAGTGAGTGCCTATTTTTTGTTGTCCACAATTCAAAGAAAACTTCTAAAAGTGTTGTCTTTATTACAGATTAACAATGCATAATCAGTTGTACTTAACGTTTTCTTGATCATAAGCATATCAGGCACCCAGCTCTTTCATCCTGGGGCTATGTCCTGCCACATGGATACAGGCTTCAGTTCCCAGTCCTTCTGTGTCACTCGCACCATCCCTGGTGCTGGTGTCTGATGTTTTTCTCCAAAGTCACAATGTTCTGTTTCCCCGCTCTGTTGGGAACCACTTTTACAGTGTCTCAACCATACAAGTGCCTTCACTTGCATCAGCATCAAGGGAGGTGTGAGGGACACAGGACGATCTGAAGCTGGCACCTGGATTCATAGGTGATGGGACACCTGCCCGTGCTGAAAAGACTGTGTGAATCAGATGTGCATATGGGCAATACACTTTCTCTTATTTGAGCCTACTTTAAAGATTTTAAAATACTTTTTAATTGCTTGCTTTTATATATTGATATGTTTCAATGTTTGTTTGCTTTTAAGCATTTCATTTTATATATTTACTAATTTTGCAGGTGGAAATCTGATCTAGAGTTTTATCTAGATTAGTCTATAGACTTCTATGGGCATATATTAGGCCTCTTTCTCACTTACATTTTTTTCTGTGACAAAACTAATTAGCAGGATGGATGGGCCTTGACAGAGTGTTGTGGATATGCATGAAGCAGCTGACAGCTGTATATGCCCAATCAAAGAACTTTTAGGGGGACCTGATAACTGTTGATTTCCATTTCTTTGAAGTGGATCTGTCCCTTTGTAACATATAGGCAATTTTTAAAACCTCTTTCAAAATCTTCTATTTGTTTATGGTTGGCATGTCTTCCAAATTCTAACATTCCACACTGCTCCCCATCCTTCCTGACGCTCCCTGTCAGCTAGTACGAGCTAAGATGTGTAACCTGAGAAATAATTACATAAATAAAATTAAACATCTCAAACTATGATGTGAAGTAATAAAATGACTAACACATATTTTGCTTTGTCAGTTTACACAAATGTTACTACTGACTAGCTGGTAGTGGCAGTTGGGAGGGAGAGCAGTGTGGGATGTTTGTATCTGTAGGCATGCCAGAGAGTACTGACTAAGTTGCATAAACTGACAAAGCGAAATATCTCAAACTATTGTTCTAAATAAAAAAATGTCCAACATAAATTTGGGAAACCTGTTCAATATACTTATTTGTTACAAAGTGACATTTCCTTTTTAAATGGCATGCACTCTTAGATTTATTTTTGTTTATCAGCACAAGTTAAAGGGTGAAAATGCCTTGGTACAGCACAGAGTTTCATTAGCATATGACATGTCACTGAAAAGGCTTAATTAGCATATGAAACATCACTGGCAGAGTGTGCGGGTAGTGCAATTAGCATGCAGTAACAAGTGTGACAATCTCCTCAACTGTACATATCCTGGTCTTTTGGGTAACATGACACATAGGCAGTTTTTAATCCCTTAAGGACCACTGATGTGTCAGGCCTGTCACCGCTATCCTTGCTTAAAGGAATAGTAATACTTCGTTTTATCTTTATTTTATTTTGTAGGCATTAAAAAAACATGAAGTACGATATTAGTCTTATTTCTCAAACCTTTATGGTTTAAGAAATATTCACAAGCAAAGTTTCCCCCTCTCGCCCCTTTTACCTAGTGTAAGCAATCTCTTCTCAGATGTGGAATCCAGTCCATAGACCAGACAGATAACAGCAGGGGACAATGAAAGTCCTGCCCCCCTGGACAAGCTTTTCAGGTTTTTCCCTTATCTTAATTGAAGATTGTCCTTCTCTGCAGTCTACCTGGGCACCTCCCTTCTGATCTGGCTGAGCAGTGTTACATCAGTAAAAGGGGCGGGAGGGGGACACTTTGTCATTGAATTACTCTTGATCTACAACTCTGACAGAATTGAAATAACACTCTCCAAAGTCCAAATACTATGATGATTAATTTGAGCTGCTTTTATTATGAAACATTACTTCCGCTTTAAAGGAACCGTAATGGTCCTGGCACATCATGTATTTTTTTACTCAGAGTGCTCCTGCAGGAGAGCTGTGAGTAGTAGCGGGGTCTGTAATTGACCGCTACCGCTCCAATACCGGAGCAGTCCATATCAGACCCCCATCTGGCTCACCGGCACACGTGATCAGTCATGGGTGCATGTGCGCCGACTGTCCTCTGTCTGGTTCTTAATGGGATCCCCCCCAGTACCACTGGTCCTTAAAGTGTTAATGTAGTTTTCAAATATGCAAACTTGAATCAAGGCGAAAGGTCCACTTTGTTTTTAATCTCTTGGTCATTCTGTTGTTCCTTGAATTTCTTTTGATTACACCTAAACTGTGCGCCAGAGGTAGGTTTAAGAAAGCCAGGAGATTTGTCTTCTAGGGATCACTGAACCACTAAATTATGCAGAACAAAAATTATCGCTGAATGGGTGACTGCAAGCCAAGTATGTGAGTGGTTCTGAAGATGAACAAAAGCAATGCTGTCTGCTCTATAGCTAGTCACTGCTCAAAAGCATCACATTTTAGCTCTATAGTGCCATTATAGAGGAGAAGTTTCCACCTACATATTAGACTAATCCCACCCAAGGGGGCAGTCCTGTTCCCAAATGACAGACAAGTCACCTCTGCACAGGAAATACCAGCTAATGCCAGACATATGTTTTGTCCTTATTTTGAGCATCATCAGTGAGGCGCAGCTGCTTTTGCTAGACACTTAGATTTGGACTGCTCCTCATTCTATGGGAGACATTCTAGCTTGGATTTTTTTTTTTTAATAAACTCTTAAAGTATGTGAGAGGCTGATATGATAAACAAAATCATGTTGCCTGTTCTATGGCTATCCACAATTCAAGAACGTCACATATGAGTTCATAAGTGATGCTCTTGAGCAATGACTTGCCGAAGAACAGGCAACACTGCTTTTGTTCGTCCTCAGAGCTTCTCTCATATTTTGGCATCTTAAATGCATGACTGACTATGTTGTTTTATTCTCATGGCCATATTCACAAAGTAAAAGTGGATTAATTCTGGATCAAAGCAATTGTACTATAGTCCTCAAATAAAAAAATCCTGTTTATGTTAAAGGGGATTTTAACATATTACTTTGCAATACATTGTAGACCTCTCAATATTCAAGGGGTTAAAAGCCCCATCAACTGAAAATTCTGGTGATTCTAACCCCTCACATGGTCCACTTGATTTGCCCAATAACTACTACAATTTTTCTTTTGTATATAATACTTAAAGCGGAACTACCTGCAATAAATAGGCAGGTGGAGACTAGCTTAATAATAGTTATTTACCTCTTAAAAGTAGCCGCTTGTAAAGTAATCCTTAAGCTTCTGAGAGCGGAAGCTAGGCATCTTGTCTGCGTGCCTGCACTGTCAGTCCCGGTCTCCCTTCAGAAGCATTGCACTGGCCCGAACGGCACAGGAAGGGACTGACGGTTCAGGCGTGCAGACTGCACTAGCCTGGCTGGCAAGTCTCGCAAGTTAATGATTACTTTACAAGCGGTTACTTTTGAGAGGTAAAATAACTATTATTAAGCCAGTCGCCACCTGCCTAAGTATTGCAGGGTGACTTTACCTAACATGGTAGTTTCGCTTTAACCCCTTAACAACTAGTGGACTGTGAATGTTACCTTCAGTTAAGGACCACTTTTATCGCTGTTGGCGTTCTGGCACACGTGACTGATGTTGTGTACTGCTGCTCAGAACTCAGGTCAGAGAGGGACTGCTCTAGTCTTGGAGCAGTCAGTTTCAGACCCCGTTAGTGCTTCGCTGTAAACACAAAATACGTGATGTGCCAGGATCGTCCCAAGTCCTTCAGGGAAAAAAACTGTGGTTGTCCTGACGCGTCACCTGTCATTAAAGTGTTAAAATATTGCTTTGTAACATTGGACCATATTTTTAAAAGCAAACCGGAGTTATTCTGGAGTAAACCAACTACACCATAGGGGACAAATAAAAATTCCTAAATTCCCTTGCACTTTAATAGAGCTTTCTACCCTCTTGAATGCTTTGCATTGCATTGGAGACCTCTCTAGCATTCAAGGAGTTAACAGCCCAATTTAATATAACAGGAATTTGTATTTGTCCTGTATATTGCAGTTGGTTTACTCCATAATGACTCCAGCTTTTATGAATATGGGCCATGCTTCATTAACCATCTGAGTGCCATAGGGGTACGCAACGCATTGCAAAGCAATGCGTTGCGTACCCCTCTGGCACGTAAAGGATTAATTTCCTTGAAGTCTTTTCTTTTTGGGGAGGAATAGCAAAACTTTAATCAATATTTTGAATGTTTTTATTGGCATTTACATTTTTGAGAACTTTTCTTTGCTATGTTTTTAACTAAATTATTTTTTTTCTACGACTGTAGGAGAAGAATCTAGATAATCGGGCTTATCGTAACATTCAAGAACTTGAAACCTACGCAGAGAACACCCAGAGCTCGTTACTGTACCTCACCTTGGAAACTCTAGGTTGGTATTACAGATATTTCCATTGGAGCTACCTTGAATCAAAGTATGTCATTTACTTTTGGATATGATCTAGTGGGGGATGACTTGCTTAATGTGTACCAAAAATGACTGTATATTATTCTGGTATTCACAAAGTAGGAAAAATGTTAATGGGATAGTAAAATTGAATTATGGAAAAATCATATATTGTAATTGTTTTCCTGCTAGATTAAATCAAGGATACACCCACTGCTGGGAGATGCTGAATTCAAAAGTTATCACAGTTCAAATATTTTCTTTCTTTGAAACAGCAGTTTCCTATTGTGGCGTCCAGATGGTGCTGCTCCTATCATTCACTATGGAAAGCTGTACAACGCATTATGTAAATAAAATTACCTTGTGGATACATTTTGATGTGGTTACTAACAATTTGAGAAAACAATGAGATGAAGGATCTCGGCAACAGAAATACCCTTGCTTTATTCGACAGGAAAATCATTTATTCATAATAAATATTTACTGCAAATTTTTAATTATAATATACATTTAGAAACTTGGAGACTTGTGACTTTTACAGGTGATTGGGTGCATTATGAACAGGAACATGCTTCCCATGAGTACAACTTTCCAATTGCTAACAATCAGAGTCTCACCAGGCTGAGACACAGTGAGGCTGAGATAAGTGCTGCAGTTGTTGTAGAATGGTGACTTTAATGGATAGTAATGTTTCACAAAAAAGCAGCTCCAGTTAATCTTCATAGTGTTTTGGCCATGGAGAGTGTTATTTCAATACTGATGATAAAGTATACCCCTCCCACCCTTTTTACTGATGTAACGCTGCTCACCTCAGATCAGCAAGACTGTCTGGATGGATCGCAGAGAGAGACAATCTTCAGTGAGCACAAGGAAAAACCTGTCAAGGGGGGCAGGGGTTTTATGTTCACAGTAAGAAGATTGTCCCTTGCTGTTATCTGTCCGATCAAGTGCCCAGATTCCACATCTAAAGGGAGGTGGCTTACACTAGGTAAAAGGGGTGGGAGGGGGATACTTTTATCATTCTGTTACTCTTGAACTACAACTCAGACAGTACTGAAATAACACTCTCCATAGCCCAAATACTATGAAGATTAATTGGAGCTGCTGTTTTTGTGAAACATTACTATCCCTTTAAAAAGAATCCCCCAGTGCATCCTTGTTGGTCCTGGTTAGAGAGACTGAACTGCAAGTTTTGGAGTCTCACAGATCAGTCCCTAGTGGAGGGTTTCCAAGCCCAACAGTAAGCGTCTATGGAGGCTGCGCGTGCTACCCACAAATTTCTGGATGGTGTTTCAGTCAGATGTCAGCTACTGGGTCAGTTTTCTATGCCCCATTTCTCTCCCCACCCCCCAAACAGCTGACAGGATTTTTATTATAGCTATTCCCATGAGGGCCGACTTAATAAGGGATTCCAAGGACCCTCTTCTCCATTTACTGTTATTGTGTATGGATGGGGATCTTCATTTCTCCATTCCTCGCACAGCATGTCCAGTCGCACAAGGGGGAGGGGGGTAGAGATCGACATCTATTGTTTCCTGTCCCTCCATTCTGTAGTGTTGGTATTACTTACTAATCACATTGTTTTTCCCCGTGCAGCTTCAGCCTCTAAAATCATTTAATTCCCTTAGGCCCTCCTTCATCATGCACCATCTCAATTTGCTTTATGCCCTGGTCCCTCCATATGATATCCTTTCTTCATCTCCTCTTATGCCTCAGTCTTCCTCTGCACTTTGGAATATCTCCTCTGTTTCCGCTGACACCCCCCCCCCCCATTATAGTCTGGTCTCTTTCAAACATTCACTTTTGGCCCCAGCCCATTCTAGCAAGTATTATAGTGGTCCTCAAAGCTTTACTGGTGCTGGAACCCCTTTGTTTTTGTACACACAGTCTCTGTGCAAACGTGACAACCAAACCCTTTAATCCCCTTAGTGCTAGGTAAGTCTGCTTCAAAATGCATTTGAGATCTTTTTGTCATTCAGGGTGTTACTATAAGTATCAATATCAAACCGAAAGGAATGCTAGTATATAAGATAAGACTAAATAATTATTTTAATGTCAGGCATCATAGTTACATAGTAAATTAGGTTGAAAAGACACAAGTCCATCAAATTCAAACTTTTGGAAAATCATCCCCAATACATGTTAAAAAGCAGGGGACGCAGTAGTGAGACCTGAGGTACTCCACTCTCACATTTAACTGCTCTGGAGAATATTCCATTTACATCAACACACTGTTCCTTATCTTTCATCCAATTTTCTACCCAATTTCCTTATGTTATAGGTCAAATGCAAAAGAGTTGTAGTTGTAGATCAAACTAACTGTACCATAGTCAGGGAAAAACACATTCTCATCAATTTTTTTTTTTTTTTTTTTTTTATTATTATAAACATTATTGTCCTTGAATCCTTGGGAAGTGTCTCTAGGAATAAATAGGACTAATGTCCCATATGTGTGTTAACTCCAGCATCCCATCTCTCCTGCATTCTGCACACACACACCTCTAAGGACCATATTCAGCATGGTAAACAAGGGCAATTCTAGAGCAAAACAACTACAATGTAGGGGGTCAAATAAAACTTCACATTGGTTTACATGGGGCTTTGAACCCCTTGAATGCTGGAGAGGTCCAGCAAAACATCTCCAGCATTCAAGGGGTTAAAATTCCTGTTTAAATAGATGGGAATGCGTATTTTACCGCGGCTGGGCAGTTTGTTCCAGAATTTCCTCTCTTTGGCTTCCTGAATATGGCCCTTAGTGCCTTATAAATAAAGCTAAGATGGGCGGTTCTGGGGCGCACAGACTGCACCAAATAAATATTCCCCAAATCCCATTTATTTATTTTAACCCCCTGAATGTCAGAGAGGTCTCTAACTCATTGCAGTGGAGGCCTCTCTAGCATTTTAGGAGATAAATGCACCATTTTAAATCAAAGGGAACTTTCATTTGTCCCCTATTGTGTAGTTGGTTTGGTCCAAAATTCCACTTTATCTTGATGAATATGTCCCTTAGAGTCTTATTCACCATTAACACTTTGAGCTCCAGAGGCGTGCGCAACACATTGCTCTGCACTGGCAGTTCACTTTTGAATTGTTGCCAAGTAATGGGCGACTAACAAAACCGCACAATAACTATGTCATCTGGGGGAAAATGGCAACATTGTGATGTCTAGTAACCTGGCAACATACTTGTATGTAATATGGTGGAGTGGTGAAGGGGTTAAGAGAAAAATTAGACATTTTGTTGGTCGCATATAAGTATGTCCCAATTAACAAAACCTGGCTCTTTTAAATTATGAAGTTAACTTAAAATGTACCGTGCGCCACTTTCTACTTCCGGCTTATAGCATGCCATTTTTAATGCACCTTATGTGATATGCCAGAGAAGTGCTTTTTCAGCATACACTTGCCTACAGGCACTTCACTGGTATATCACATACGGCACATTAAAAAGGTCGCGCTTACATAGCATGAATGGTAACTAGTTGCAGTCTACGGTGTGCTATAAGCCGGAGCTAGACGGAGCTGCGCAGTACAGTTTGAGTTAACTTCATAGTTCTAAAGAGCCAGGTCTTGTTAATTGGGATATACTTGTATGCGACCAACAAAACGACAATTTTTTCTCTTAACTCCCTTCACCTCTCCACCACATTACATACAAGTATGTTGCCTGTTTATTCGACATCACAAATGTCGCCATTTTCACCCAGGCGACATAGTTATAGCTCAGTTGTTTTTTTTTGTCGACCAATACTTGGCAACACTTCAAAAAGATACCCGGCACTCAAAGGGTTAATGGCAATTGTGCCTCTATTTAGGCTGGATTTGAAATGTATGAAACATTTCAAACAAAGTAATGAATCTGCTAGAAGTTTAATTAACTTACAAAATGAAATTTTCCATCAGTCCTATTTAAATCAGTGGGATTTTGCAATCTGGTGATTCTGGTGCACTCCTGAATTTCACCTCATTAGCTTGATGAATAAGCCCTATGTGCACCAGCACCTTGGGAGTTACTGTATGTTCTTAGTGCATCTCCCCTCTTGTGTCTCCACATTCACAATACATTATCTATTTTTCTTACAAACAAAAAAATTAATATAAATACAATGGTCTCTTTAATCAAAATTCAGTTTATGAAACCTCATCCACTAGATGGCACTATTGCCATTTTATATTATGAGATCAACAACCGATGACATAATTTCTCCAGACAGAAAAAGGGGAAGGTGCATCATTCCCTCACTCACTACCGCTCTGTCTTCAAAACTGCTTTACTATGGAACACTTAACTCTCCTAACCATCCTTCCCTTTATCTCCCTTTCCAAGTGTTGCTCCCATTGTTTATCTAACCTTTTCCTCTTTCTCTAGCTGCTCACTTTCCATCACTTTCCTCCTGCTCATTACTCTCCATCCCTTTTTTGAATTCTTTAATTTTCCTTCTGTTTCTGCACAGCCCCACATTACCCCTTTGAGTGTCTTTCCTTTCTTCTTCCTCACTGTGACAGTTAGAGACCCAGAATGGGTTGTATACTGACAGGGGATGTCTGACCTTTACAGACACATTGCCAGTGAGAATCAGGAGAAAGAAGTCCTCAACCCCTCAAGGACCAGAGGGGTGTGATCCTTATAGGGAAAACGGAGCAGTAAACATTTTTTCTCTGTCGTCCAATATAGGTTACTGGTAACTTTGGGAAGGCGACCGCCCCCTTAGATGTGGTTCATTGCCTTAAGTTCTATGTGCATCACACATTCGTCAGTCTGACGCGCTCTTTGTCATTCCTGAGGGCCCCAGGGCAGGTAAACCAGCATCCAAGGTTACTATAGCCTCCTGTGTTAAGTCTACTATTCGTAAGGCTTATGAGCTCAGGAAGGAGCCTGTTCCATTTCGTGTCACGGCTCATTCGACCAGGTCTATTGGGGTCTCTTGGGCCTATAAGAATCAGGCCTCAGCTGATCAGCTGTGCAAGGCGGCCACTTGGTTGTCTGTGCACACCTTCACTAAACACTACTGTGTTGATGTCCTGGCATCGGCTGATGCCAGCCTTGGAAGGAAGATCCTAGAGGCGGTCTTGCCTGTCTTGGGTTTTCCTCGTTACTTTTTTAGTACTTCTTAACTGTTGAGCCCGGCTGGCTGTAGTTCTGTGTGCTGTGTTTCGGTTCCTGGTGTGTTATACTCCAGTTTTGTGTCCATTGACACGTTATTCATTATAGGGCTGTTTTATGATTTGTTTAGCTCGTATATGTTCTGGTGACTTTGGGAGGCCAGCGCCTGGTCCTTGCCTTCATTTCCACCTCTGGGAAACTCAATATTTGGACATCCCAAAGTTACCAGTAACGTTTATTGGACGACAGAAAAAAGAGGATTTTAGTCTTACCTGTTAAATCCTTTTCTCTTAATTCATGTAGGTTACTTGTCTCCCACCCTGTAAAGAGACCATGCTTGGTTCTGCTGTGACCGAACATGGGAGTCCTTTCGAGTTCATGCTCACAGAATTCGTCTTTCCCCTTCTTGCTACCTAGGATTTCTAATCTTACTGGAGGGGATTGGCAGAGTAACATGTAGGTCTAGTGGTCCGGTGCAAAAGCATCGTGGAGCCTCCACACATGTTCCCTAATCATTCTGCTGGCTAGGTGAATTTTATCAGCAGCAGCTGGGAAGCATGTGGCTCCCCAGCTGTTTCTTGAACTGCCGCTCCCTGCAACCTGATGTGGATGGCTGAGAATGATGAGACTTGTAGATACAGCTGGGTTGCCACATTTCTGAATCAGATCACATTGGACATTAGTTACACTGAACAGGTGGATTTCTGAGTCTGGCAGGAGCTGGATAAAGAGCGATGTGAAGGACCATCATCAGAAAACATGGTGCCCTGGACAAGTGTAACTGGCAAGCCTCCCTTCCAGCTTTTTACTGCCCAATCCTACTTGTGAACCTGTGTAATATAGGTAGGTGAGCGGCTATGCAATGTTCCCATTTTGGTTTCAGTTTGTTTTAAGACAAAATTACATGTGCTTATGGGTAGTGGGCGCTTATACTGTAGAGCAGCTGCTTTGTCTGAAGCAACTGTTCTTGTGCATCATATTAACTTTCCTCCTCTCCTTCAGAAACCAGCATACAACCAGCATTTAAAATCACTATAACCAGCATATGACCAAATTGGATGAAACAGAGAGCAAATTTACTCATAGAACAATGAAAATTGACACAAAGATCATACAGAAATGCACTCGTATGTAAATAAGGCAAAACCAGCCTCTTCGTGTATTCTCACTAAGAGGTGTCTCGTTCTTTCACAGTGCCTGTACACCCTCTTCCACTGTCTTCTATACAGGTTGTAGCGCTCCGCTGGAGGCATGTATGGGTGTAACGCTCCGCTGGAGGCATGTACGGGTCTAACGCTCCGCTGGAGGCATGTACGGGTCTAACGCTCCGCTGGAGGCATGTACGGGTCTAACGCTCCGCTGGAGGCATGTACGGGTCTAACGCTCCGCTGGAGGCATGTACGGGTCTAGCGCTCCGCTGGAGGCATGTACACGTGTAGCGCTCCGCTGGAGGCATGTACGGGTGTAGCGCTCCGCTGGAGGCATGTACGGGTGTAGCGCTCCGCCGGAGGCATGTATGGGTGTAACGCTCCGCTGGAGGCATGTACGGGTCTAACGCTCCGCTGGAGGCATGTACGGGTCTAACGCTCCGCTGGAGGCATGTACGGGTCTAGCGCTCCGCCGGAGGCATGTACACGTGTAGCGCTCCGCCGGAGGCATGTACGGGTGTAGCGCTCCGCCGGAGGCATGTACGGGTGTAGCGCTCCGCCGGAGGCATGTACGGGTGTAGCGCTCCGCCGGAGGCATGTACGGGTGTAGCGCTCCGCCGGAGGCATGTACGGGTGTAGCGCTCCGCCGGAGGCATGTACGGGTGTAGCGCTCCGCCGGAGGCATGTACGGGTGTAGGGCTCCGCCGGAGGCATGTACGGGTGTAGGGCTCCGCCGGAGGCATGTACGGGAGTAGCGCTCCGCCGAAGGCATGTACGGGAGTAGCGCTCCGCCGGAGGCATGTACGGGAGTAGCGCTCCGCCGGAGGCAGGTACGGGTGTAGCGCTCCGCCGGAGGCAGGTACGGGTGTAGCGCTCCGCCGGAGGCATGTTACGGGTGTAGCGCTCCGCCGGAGGCATGTTACGGGTGTAGCGCTCCGCCGGAGGCATGTTACGGGTGTAGCGCTCCGCCGGAGGCATGTTACGGGTGTAGCGCTCCGCCGGAGGCATGTACTGGTGTAGCTGGTGGCATGCAAGGGTGTAGGGCTCTGCTGGTGGCATGAAAGGTGTAGCTCTCTCCACTGGAGACATGTATGGGTGTAGTGCTTTGCTGGGATTTAGCTCTGGATGTAAGTAAGTGTGTAGGGCTCTGCTGGAGGCATGTATGGGTGTAGGGCTTCGCTTGGGTGTAGCTCTCTGCTGGACATATGTAAGGGTGTAGCTGGTGGCAAGTATGGGTGTAGCGCTCCGCCGGAGGCATGTAAGGGTGTAGCGCTCCGCCGGAGGCATGTAAGGGTGTAGCGCTCCGCCGGAGGCATGTAAGGGTGTAGCGCTCCGCCGGAGGCATGTAAGGGTGTAGCGTTCGCTGGGGTGTAGCTCTCAGCTGGACTTATGTAAGGGTGTAGCTGGTGGCATGTAAGCGTGTAGGGCTCTGCTGGGGGCATGTATGGGTGTAGGGCTCCGCTGGGGGCATGTATGGGTGTAGGGCTCCGCTGCGGGTATGTATGGGTGTAGGGCTCCGCTGGGGGCATGTATGGGTGTAGGGCTCCGCTGCGGGTATGTATGGGTGTAGGGCTCCGCTGGGGGCATGTATGGGTGTAGGGCTCCGCTGGGGGCATGTATGGGTGTAGGGCTCCGCTGGGGGCATGTAAGGTTGTAGCGCTGTGCTGGAGGCATGTAAGGTTGTAGCGCTGTGCTGGAGGCATGTAAGGGTGTAGCGCTGTGCTGGAGGCATGTAAGGTTGTAGGGCTTCACTTGGGTGTAGCTCTCCACTGGACGTATGTAAGGGTGTAGCTGGTGGCATGTATGGGTGTACCGCTCTGCGGGAGACATGTATGGGTGTACCGCTCTGCGGGAGACATGTATGGGTGTACCGCTCTGCGGGAGACATGTATGGGTGTACCGCTCTGCGGGAGACATGTATGGGTGTACCGCTCTGCGGGAGACATGTAAGGGTGTACCGCTCTGCGGGAGACGTGTAAGGGTGTAGAGCTCTGCGGGAGGCGTGTAAGGGTGTAGCGCTCTGCGGGAGGCGTGTAAGGGTGTAGCGCTCTGCGGGAAGCGTGTATGGGTGTAGCGCTCTGCTGGAGGCATGTATGGGTGTAGCGCTCTGCTGGAGGCATGTATGGGTGTAGCGCTCTGCTGGAGGCATGTATGGGTGTAGCGCTCTGCTGGAGGCATGTATGGGTGTAGCGCTCTGCTGGAGGCATGTATGGGTGTAGCATTCTGCTGGAGGCATGTATGGGTATAGCGCTCTGCTGGAGGAATGTATGGGTATAGCGCTCCGCTGGGGTGTAACTCTCTGCTGGACGTATGTAAGGCTGTATCTGGTGGCATGTATTGGTGTAACGCTCTGTGGGAGGCATGTAAGGATGTAGCTCTCTGCTGGAGGCATGTAAGGATGTAGCACTCTGCTGGAGGCATGTATGGGTGTAGCGCTTCGCTGGGGTCTAGCTCTCCTCTGGACGTATGTAAGGGTGTAGCTGGCAGCATGTAAGGGTGTAGCGCTCTGCTGGAGGCATGTAAGGGTGTAGGGCTTCGCTTGGGTGTAGCTCTCAGCTGGACGTATGTAAGGGTGTAGGGGTCTAAGGGGGGCATGTATGGGTGTAGGGCTCTGCCGGAGGCATGTATGGGTGTAGGGCTCTGCCGGAGGCATGTATGGGTGTAGGGCTCTGCCGGAGGCATGTATGGGTGTAGCGTTCTGCCGGAGGCATGTATCGGTGTAGCTGTCTGCCGGAGGCATGTACGGGTGTAGTGCTCCACTGGAGTCATGTACGGGTGTAGCTGGTGGCATGTAAGGGTGTAGGGCTCTGCTGGTGGCATGAAAGGGTATAGCTCTCTCCACTGGAGGCATGTATGGGTGTAGCGCTTTGCTGGGATGTAGCTCTGGATGTATATGTAAGGGTGTAGCTCTCCGCCGGAGGAATGTAAGGGTGTAGCTCTCCGCCGGAGGCATGTAAGGGTGTAGCCTTCGTTGGGGTGTAGCTCTCCGCTGGAAGTATGTAAGGGTGTAGCTGGGGGCATATAAGGGTGTAGGGCTCTGCTGGGGGCATGCAATGGTGTAGCGCTCTGCTGGAGGCATGTAAGGGTGTAGCGCTCCGCAGGAGGCATGTACGGGACTAGCGCTCCGCCGGAGGCATGTACGGGACTAGCGCTCCGCCGGAGGCAGGTACGGGTGTAGCGCTCCACCGGAGGCAGGTACGGGTGTAGCGCTCCGCCGGAGGCAGGTACGGGTGTAGCGCTCCGCCGGAGGCAGGTACGGGTGTAGCGCTCCGCCGGAGGCATGTTACGGGTCTAGCGCTCCGCCGGAGGCATGTTACGGGTCTAGCGCTCCGCCGGAGGCATGTTACGGGTCTAGCGCTCCGCCGGAGGCATGTACTGGTGTAGCTGGTGGCATGTAAGGGTGTAGGGCTCTGCTGGTGGCATGAAAGGCGTAGCTCTCTCCACTGGAGACATGTATGGGTGTAACGCTTTGCTGGGATTTAGCTCTGGATGTAAGTAAGTGTGTAGGGCTCTGCTGGAGGCATGTATGGGTGTAGGGCTTCGCTTGGGTGTAGCTCTCAGCTGGACATATGTAAGGGTGTAGCTGGTGGCAAGTATGGGTGTAGCGCTCCGCCGGAGGCATGTAAGGGTGTAGCGCTCCGCCGGAGGCATGTAAGGGTGTAGCGCTCCGCCGGAGGCATGTAAGGGTGTAGCGTTCGCTGGGGTGTAGCTCTCAGCTGGACTTATGTAAGGGTGTAGCTGGTGGCATGTAAGAGTGTAGGGCTCTGCTGGGTGCATGTATGGGTGTATGGCTCCGCTGGGGGGCTTGTATGGGTGTAAGGCTCTGCTGGGGGGCATGTATGGGTGTAGGGCTCCGCTGGGGGCATGTATGGGTGTAGGGCTCCGCTGCGGGTATGTATGGGTGTAGGGCTCCGCTGGGGGCATGTATGGGTGTAGGGCTCCGCTGGGGGCATGTATGGGTGTGGGGCTCCGCTGGGGGCATGTATGGGTGGAGGGCTCCGCTGGGGGCATGTATGGGTGGAGGGCTCCGCTGGGGGCATGTATGGGTGTGGGGCTCCGCTGGGGGCATGTATGGGTGTGGGGCTCCGCTGGGGGCATGTATGGGTGGAGGGCTCCGCTGGGGGCATGTATGGGTGGAGGGCTCCGCTGGGGGCATGTATGGGTGGAGGGCTCCGCTGGGGGCATGTATGGGTGTAGGGCTCCGCTGGGGGCATGTATGGGTGTAGGGCTCCGCTGGGGGCATGTAAGGTTGTAGCGCTGTGCTGGAGGCATGTAAGGTTGTAGCGCTGTGCTGGAGGCATGTAAGGTTGTAGCGCTGTGCTGGAGGCATGTAAGGGTGTAGCGCTGTGCTGGAGGCATATAAGGGTGTAGCGCTGTGCTGGAGGCATGTAAGGGTGTAGCGCTGTGCTGGAGGCATGTAAGGGTGTAGCGCTGTGCTGGAGGCATATAAGGTTGTAGCGCTCTGCTGGAGGCATGTATGGGTGTAGGGCTTCACTTGGGTGTAGCTCTCCACTGGACGTATGTAAGGGTGTAGCTGGTGGCATGTATGGGTGTAGCGCTCTGCGGGAGACATGTATGGGTGTAGCGCTCTGCGGGAGACGTGTAAGGGTGTAGCGCTCTGCGGGAGGCGTGTAAGGGTGTAGCGCTCTGCCGGAGGCATGTAAGGGTGTAGCTCTCTGCCGGAGGCATGTAAGGGTGTAGCGCTCTGCCGGAGGCATGTAAGGGTGTAGCGCTCCGCTGGGGTCTAGCTCTCCTCTGGACGTATGTAAGGGTGTAGCTAGCGGCACGTATAGGTGTAGCACTCTGCTGGGGGCATGTATGGGTGTAGCGCTCCGCTGGAGGCATGTGTGGGTGTAGCGCTCCGCTGGAGGCATGTGTGGGTGTAGCGCTCCGCTGGAGACATGTGTGGGTGTAGCGCTCCGCTGGAGACATGTGTGGGTGTAGCGCTCCGCTGGAGGCATGTGTGGGTGTAGCTCTCTGCTGGACGTATATAAAGCTGTAGCTGGTGGCATGCATGGGTGTAGCGCTCTGCGGGAGGCATGTAAGGGTGTAGCGCTCTGCGGGAGGGATGTAAGGGTGTAGCGCTCTGCGGGAGGCATGTAAGCTGTGTAGCGCTGTGCCGGAGGCATGTAAGCTGTGTAGCGCTGTGCCGGAGGCATGTAAGCTGTGTAGCGCTGTGCTGGAGGCATGTAAGGGTGTAGCGCTGTGCCGGAGGCATATAAGGGTGTAGCTGGTGGCATGTAAGGGTGTAGGGCTCTGCTGGTGGCATGTAAGGGTGTAGGGCTCTGCTGGTGGCATGTAAGGGTGTAGGGCTCTGCTGGTGGCATGTAAGAGTGTAGCTCTCCGCTGGAGGCATGTATTGGTGTAGTGGCCCGCCGGAGGCATGTATGGGTGTAGCGCTTCGCTTGGGTGAAGCTGTCCGCTGGACGTATGTAATGGTGTAGCTGGTGGCATGTAAGGGTGTAGGGCTCTGCTGGGGGTATGTATGGGTGCAGCGCTCTGCTGGAGGCATGTATGGGTGTAGCGCTCTGCTGGAGGCATGTATGGGTGTAGCGCTCTGCTGGAGGCATGTAAGGGTGTAGCGCTCTGCGGGAGGCATGTAAGGGTGTAGCTCTTTGCTGTAGTCATGTAAGGGTGTAGCGCTCCGCTGGAGGCATGTATGGGTGTAGCGCTCTGCGGGAGGCATGTAAGGGTGTAGCGCTTTGCTGTAGTCATGTAAGGGTGTAGCGCTCCGCTGGAGGCATGTATGGGTGTAGCACTCCGCTGGGGTCTAGCTCTCCGCTGAACATATGTAAGGGTGTAGCTGGCGGCATGTATGGGTGTAGGGCTCTGCTCGGGGCATGTATGGGTGTAGGGCTCTGCTCGGGGCATGTATGGGTGTAGCACTCTGCTGGAGGCATGTAAGGGTGTAGCGCTCCGCTGGAGTATGTAAAGGTGTAGCTGGTGGCATGTATGGGTGTAGCGCTCTGCTGGAGGCATGTAAGGGTGTAGCACCCTCCTGGTCTCATGTAATAAAAGATGATGGATTTTTAACCTGGTATGACCTGGTGGGAAATCAACACTTGAAAGATTAGAACGAAGAGAACAGAGGAAGGAATAAATAAAGAAATAAGAAAAAAATAAACAAGATAATGGGGAAAAATATAGGAAAATGTTAAGGAGTTAAATTAAGAAATGGGAATGATATATGATCAGTATCATTGTACAGTGCAGAGATTTAATCATTGCCTATATACTTGACATTCTCTATGCTGCAGCAGTCATTATTAAAGGGATAGTAATGTTTCATAATAAAAGCAGCTCTAATTAATCATCATAGTATTTAGACTTTGGAGAGTGTTATTTCAATTTTGTCAGTTGTAGTTCAGGAGTAATTCAGTGACAAAGTGTCCCCCTCCCGCCCCTTTTACTGATGTCACACTGTTCAGCTAAAGCAGAAGGGAGGTGCCAAGGTAGATTGCACAGAGGGACAATCTTCAATTAAGATAAGGGAAAAACCTGAAAAGCTTGTCAAGGGGGGCAGGGCTTTCATTGTTTTCACATAAAGAAGATTGTCCCCTGCTGTTATCTGTCTGGTCTATGGACTGCATTCAACATCTGAGAAGAGATGGCTTACACTAGGTGAAAGGGGCAGGAGGGGAAACTTTGCTTGTGAATATCTCTCAAACCATAAAGGTTTGAGAGATAAGACTTATATCATTCTTCATGTTTGTTTAATGCCTACAAAATAAAATAAAGTTTAAACGAAGTATTACTATCCCTTTAAGAAAGACCAGTAGTAATCAGTATTAGTCCCCAGGGATAATTAACTCTTTGAGAGCCAGCGATATATTGCATTGGACACCTCACTGGCACTAAAAAGGGTTAATGAAATACCTGCTTAATCACAGGTGAGAAATCAGTAATTCCGTTATTGTGCTTATTTAGTGATATCCTAAACACCTGATCTGTTGGTGTGCCCTGAGGACTAGAGCAGAAAATCACTGATATATCCTACAGAGGATCAGTATCATTATTTAATACAAATGCATAGATTACCAGTACAGTGCAGTGAGATTATCAATGAATATCACTGATGTTTAAGGGATAAATTATTGAAGTGTTGGCTTACGTGCTTTTGCACCCCTTTAAGTGCCAGAGCAGTGTGCAATTCACTATTCTGAGTAATTCTTCACACATTGCATTCAAGAGGTTAGCATTGAATAACAAAGTACAGGATGGAAGTATATTTCAAAAGAGTAAAAACATTAGGACAAGAGGCCATAGTCTAAAACTAGAGGGACACAGGTTTAGATGTAATGTAAGAAAGTTTTACTTCACTGAGAGGGTAGTAGACAAGTGGAATAGCCTACCAGCAGAAGTGGTAGATGTCAATACAGTGACAGAATTTAAGCATGCATGGGATAGGCATAAGGCGGTCCTTAACATAAGAAAAGACCAAGGACCAAAAAAGGTTTGAGGTTTTTTTTTTTTTTTTTAACACAGTAGGAAATTGGGCAGACTAGATGGGCCGATTGGTTCTTATCTGCCGTCAAATTCTATGTTTCTATGTTAAATCTCTCTCTGATTATACCTGTGGTAGCTTTAAGCAGCATGAACTATTGCAGTTAAGTCTCTGTCTGGACTAAATCTCTTCTGGGAGGAGATGCATTAAAGTTTGAGAAGTGGCTAGCTTGGCAGTATTATGGTAAATTGTACCTCAATCCATCTTATGGTATACACTAAGCTGCCTTCTCCATCTTATCCCTGCGATCATGTCTCAGTACACCTACAGCTCCATGCCTTGATCAGAATGACTGTTTCAAGTCTCCTTCTCCAGTTGCTCATTCACATGTTGAAATCTGCATTATGAGCCATTTTTATATTCCTGAGTGTGTTATGATAATTTAATGTGGTTATTTGCCATGTCCCTTAAGCTTCAATACCTGGCAGTGCTACTGGAGCTTACAGGAATAAATTAGGGTGACCAGACCTCACCTTTAACTGGGGACACATATGAAAGATACATAATGCAGGGCTGCTTTGATTTCAGTGCAGTCCTGAAATATGCCTATTTTCTATGTGTCCCCGATTAAAGGGAAGGTCTGGTCAGCCTAGAATAAATTCACCTCCCTGAGGCTGCTGAAGTGGGGCTTTTGCCACAGATATCTATGTCCGCCCCCACCTCCTCACGCCTTACAGTTATCACTTCTCCCTCAATGACTTATAAGAGGTGACAGGAGGGCGCAGAGTTGGGCTAAACACTATTAGTATTCTCCCCTCAGGAATCCGTTTACTACACTCAGACCTACTCTGCGTCATAGCAGGCTTACTTATCGCTCCCAAGGCTGTATGAATTTACCATGCATGAACTGGGATCCCAGAGCTGGACTTGACTGCCTGTGCATCTGTCATGTGGTGACAGAAGAGAGAAGTGGTCACAGTAATTTTATGGGATCCCAGTACATGCATAGTAAATTTGTAGGAGCTCGAAGTAAGCCTGCTGTTGTGGCCCAGAATGGGTCTGAGGATAGAACACTGGTGTCTGAGGGAGTTTACTATTATACAGTGTTGCCCAGATCCGCTCCCTCCTGCCACTTCTCATATGTCAGGAACGAGACGTTATTAGATTGTGTGGATACAGTTCTTTAACACTTTGGGTTACCAGAATGATGTCTAATGCATTGCTTTTCTGTGTGTTGAGTGCTTCTCTGGCACTCAAATGGTTAACCCTTCAGCCTCTCTTTCTGCAGTCGCTCTCCTCCCCCATTCCCTCTTTTCTCCATTAGTCCCTGTTTTCTTGTACCGCTAGCATCTTTCTTCCCCTTCCTTCTATTTTACTCCCCCTGATTCCTTCTCTTTCCTTACCTGTTCCTTCTCACTCCATGCTTCCAGTCCCCCCTCCCTCCTTTTCTTTGTCACCATTACCTCTCTCTCCTCCCCTGGTATCTGTGTGCAATACAGGGTTAGTGCTAGTACTTGGAGCAGATCAGTATCTGTGCAATGTGAGGTTACTCTTACTGTGTGCAGTGCAGACACTGGATCAGACTGTTCTGTGGTAGGTTTTACAAGGATTGATGAGACTGTACTGTGGCAGATCACACTATATTCAAGCATACCATTTCAACACACTGGCAACTTTACACCAACCTCATATTCTAATTTTCTCTCCCACTCCCCTTGCATATTTAATCCTTAGTGCATGAGGGGTGGTGTGTCTTATTCACCAAACAAAATTCTCCTCTATACAAACCTTCATGCATCTCCTCCCAGGTGTAACTGCGTAAGCTTCAACTCTTCTCCTGCTAACAGCAGCATTGAGCTACACCTCCACAGTCTCTTGCCACATACAAAGTTACCATCTTCAATCTTGTATCCATTACTCCCCACTATACTCCCACCCATACTCTCACTAATTCCGGATGTACTTCTCTTATCACACCTCTGGGAATGGAAGCCTTGATATACTAACATTGCACACTAGTGACTAATATTAATATATAGCTATCAAACATGAATACCACATGCAGTTTGTCATCACATCTTCTAATCTATGTATTCTAATCTAAATAATATAAAACGCTAATCTGCGAAGCTCCCTGGGTGCTAAGTAATATAAAATGCTAATCTGTGAAGCTCCCTGTACGTGTAACTATACATGCGCAGTAGAGACTGCTGGAACAATGTGGTCATGCACAGTAGAGACTGGCCGAACGCGCTGGGTGCACTTTAGCCCGTGTATACGGGCTTTCATACTAGTATTCAATAAAAAGCATATTTATTAACCTATACCAAAGGGCCCCCTTACAATTCTAAAAATACTGCTAACCTATCAGTACACTAGTGCACTATCCCACAGTTAGTATATGAATATGAAAAACAGAACAATGATGAAAAATGAGTCCAATGAAAGACAGTACATTAGTGTACTGGTATATTATCAGTTTTCTTATGATTGTAAGGGGCCCCTTTGGTATAGGATACAAAGCATGCTTTTTATTGAATATATGCTGACAAATTGCATGTAGTATTAGTGTTTGATATCTGTCCTATATAATAATTAGCTAAAACGTGTGTAACGGCGCAGTCATGCACAGTAGAGACTGCTGCTCATGTTGCAGTCATGTGCAGTAGAGACTGCCCGCGCCACGGGAGCATCCAGCTCTGTATCAGCCGCGGCATGGGCAGTCTCTACTGCACATGACTGCCACGCGACCGGCTGGCAGTGGCACTGTGGTCCGTGTAACGGGCTCTTCAACTAGTATATTAATATTAGTCATTGTTGTACAGTATTTGCATATCAAGGCTTCCATTCCCAGAGGTGTGATAAGAGAGGTAACTCCAGAATCAATAAGAGTATGGGAATTTTATTTATTGATAGTTGGCAGACTATCTTTTCTGTTGAGCTTATTTTCTCATCACGTCTATTTGCTTCACATCTATAACCTCATCTGTTTTCCGGTTTGAGTTATTTTAATGACTGGTCGAATTTTTTGTTTTTGTCTTGTTTTTAGAACTGCTTGAACAAGGTAGTCATTCAGTTCCTGGCTACATGTGCGTTGTGTGGCTTCCACTTAGTTAATAGTAATATATAGGGCCTGCACATGACTCTTATTAAATATTAAAATAGATTTGATCTGAGATAGTTATTCCTCTACCACCCCGGACAGCCATTGGCTATGTTCAGGGAGATCGGGTTGTGCAGTGCATTAGAGAACTAGAGATGGATGAGAAAAGAGACTGTGTATCTGAAAGCCAGAGGAGGGTGCAGTGCATTGCTTTGTAAGTGTTGCTAACCCCTCTGCCACTCAAAAGGTAAAGGTGAGAGATGGGAGACCTACAATATAATGAAGCTGGAGGTCTATGACAGAAGTCTGAGGTACCCTTCATTAACAATTTGAGAACCAGAGGTGTATTCTGAAATTTGTTGGATTATTCTTTGCACTCCCCTTTGGCACGCGAAGCGTTAAGGTGACAGTCGTACATATACAACCTAATGGGACTGGAGCCCTTCATTATTCTTTTGAGAGCCACCTGTTCACATGACACTGGATGTGGGACATGTACTGGAAGAGAGGCAGGGATGTGAGGAGAAGGGAGATTGGGTTGTGCAGAGTATTAGGGAACTGGGAATGGTAGAGAATGGAGATGGTGTTGTGAGTATACATACTGAAGGAGGCTGAATAGGAGGAGAGTGTACAGTGCTTATTAGCCGCTGAGACAGGGACATACAATCTAATGAAATTGCATGTATGAAACGGAGCACTGCTGTGACCGCCTTCAGCCATATGAGCAAAAGGGGTATGCAGCACATTGCTCTGCAATGTGTTGCACACCCCTCTGGTACTGAAAGTGTTAAGACAACGGGCACATACAGTGTTCTGGAAACAGAGGCAGTATCTGCAGGAAATGCTGTGACTAATGCATGTGGGGCTTCGTCCATTCCCTGTCTCTGTGTGTGGCCTGGAAATGGACCCTCTGGCAATGGATGTAGTAAGGTAACATGCCTCAGTATGCTCATTGCCAGGCCAGGTCAGGGCTTTGGCAGGCCAAGACCCAGAAACTTTACTACATTGGTACCTACTGTGTGACCATCTTATCTTTATAGGATCAGTAATGTTTAATTATGGAAAATATATGTTTTGTTTTCACTGAGGAAAACCAAGATACTTACATTTCTGGGAGATGTTTTCAGATGATGTTGCTGTCACTCTAGTATAAGGCTCAGGCTGCCCCATAGACAGCAATATGAAATTTCACTGTATATTCGTTGGCAATGTTGTTACTTATTTGCTGAAAAAAATGTTGTTTGAACTGTAAAAAATGTTTTGGCAGTTAGATTTTCTCCCTTGTGGTGCAGTTGATTTGCACTAGTGTTTCTCCAGAGCTGCTCCTCATTAGCTGAGTATGTTCAATAACGTTCAAAGGTTTCCATGGCATTCAAATAATGTGTAGTTGTCCTAATTTTGTTACGTGTGCCTTGTATTGGATACTTCTGTCATTTGGCATTGGTCCTGTGCCTGTTACCTGCTAATATAATTTTTTTTTCATTAAACTTTATTCAGATGTGAAAGATGTGCATGCGGACCACGCAGCCAGCCACATTGGAAAAGCCCAAGGGATAATCACCTGCTTACGAGCAGTGCCATATCACTGTAGCAGGCGGCAGGTCTTCCTTCCTGTTGACATCTGCATGCTGGTAAGTGAAAAATAAATATACTAAATACTGTATATCAGACGTGAGCAACTTGAGGGCCTCTAAATGTTGAGGACTGCAATTCCCATCATACGCCAGCCAGGGTAATGTAGTTCTCAACAGCTGGAGGGCCCCTGGGTTGTCCAGCCCTGCTGTACGCTCGTACTGTGAAATGTGGGAGAGGACAGAGATGATATTCCACCTCATTTTCTAAGCTAGAGTCTGTGAATCATAGCACAGCTTTTTAATTTCATCAGATGCCCTTCTTACCTCAGGTTACCTTGATGTAATAGTAAGGAAGACATTTGTTCAGTCATTTTTGTGCTGATTTTTTTTCTCGCAAAGAGTTGTTGCTATAGAAACCTGCTGGGTTTTCATTAAAAAGCTGAAATGTCATAATAATTTGTGAATGGCAACTTTGTTTTCAAGTACTGAGTGTTCTTTAGCTTTATATCTTTCAGTGGACAGGAGGGGAACGCAAACTTGATAACCTATGAATGATGTCTATCGAGTGTAATTTAGCAGATTATTGCTTCTTTTACATAAGAGGTAATAAAAGCTAACATTTTCATGAGGCTTTGTTCCTTTGGGTTTCAGAGACACGGGAATCCTAAGCGGAGACTTCTTATTGCCCAGACTCCCCCCCCCCCCCCATTGCATTCTTTTGCCTCATCATATTATAAAGGGCCTTATTCATCAAGGTAGAGAGGTACAGTTCTGCAGCAAACTGCCATAGGGAACAAATTATTATAGTAACCCCATTGAACAACAGAACTCTCCATTGCATTTGCAAACAATGGGGTGCAGTGCATACAGAAAAGGTAAACTTCTCTTTTCTAGTTTAATGGAATTAAGAGCCTGTTCCAAAAAATGGAAATTAACTCTTTCAGGATGAGTGATGTGCCACGACAGTCCCAGAAATCTGTCCTTTAAGGACGGATAATGGTCCTGGCATGTCAGGGGTTAATGATCGCAGCGAGCCTCAGTACATGCTATGATCATTGCCTGGAGGCTGTAACTGACTGCTCCAATACAGAACAGTCAGGTTCAGCCTTTACCTGGTGGCTCAGTACATGTGATTGCTACTGCAACAATCAAGTGCAGTGGTAGATCCACATGACAAGGGCTATGTAAATATACATTGCCGTTGTCACTGTTCTCTGCCTCTCTCCTCCTCACTGTGATCGTGCTGGAGAGAAGCAGACAACAGAGCTTCCCAGTCCCTCAAATGACCAAACATGAGGGATTTTTGATGTGCTACAAACAGGACTCTGGGGGAGAACTTTAAAAAGAATAAATGAAAAAAAAAAAATCCATAGCCTACTGACCCTTAATTGTATAACTGAGTAAATGATTTAGTTTAAAGGGGATCTATCACCCCTTTACAACTTTGTGTAAATAGTTTTCTTATATAGTAAACATACTTTAAAATGTATCTTTTTTTTTTTTTTTAAATCGCTTGTTTGCAGAAATGAGAAGAATAAATACAGCCCCGTGCCTACTTCTGGGCAGGCTGCGGTTACCTGATCCTTGCTGCAGCCTGCATCTCTGCCCCTCTCTATCCAGCCTCCTCCGATGACTGAGGCTGTCTGTCTGTAAGCTAGAGCGCTCTCATTGGCCAGAAATCAATCTCTGCCAATCAGAGCACTCCAGCTTACAGATCGACAGCCTCCTTCATAGGAAGAGGCTGGATAGAGAGAGGCAGAGCGGCTGGCTGTGGCTAGGATCAGGTAACCGCAGCCTGTCCGGAAGTAGGCGCGGGGCTGTATTTATTCTTCTCATTTCTGCAAACAAGTGGTTTAAAAAAAAAAAAAATAAACTTTAAAGCATATTTGCTATATAAGAAAACTGTTTAGAAGGAGTTGTAAAGGGGTGATAGATCCCCTTTAAGACCAAAGTATTTAAGTTGCACAAAATAACATGTCAACTACAATTTAAACAAACAATAATGTGAGTTTTATTGCTGTGGAGCAATGTGATACACTTATATACACACAACACACGGCATGATCTCCTAAAAAAAAAAATTCCTATGTCCCTCTTTTATCAGTACCTCCCTAAAAATCGACATGGACTTTTAACAGTCCATGTTAAAAATACACTAATTAAGCACAAATCATCACAGAAAAATCTCTGAAAATGTTTTTTTTTTTCTTTTTTTCCTCCTCCGTTTCTCATATTAGTAAATGGTGGGTTATACATATAAATGTGGTATCAAAGGAAAGCCTTACTTATGCTTAAAAAAAAAAATGGTATATATTTTTCTGGGTGTATTAAAGGAATTAGCAGAAAAATATGGCTGAACAAAGGAGTTATAAAAGCGCCAAATTGTTCTTGTCCTGTGGTGTAAAAAAAAAAAAAAAAAGCCCTAGTCACTAAGGGTTTTTTAAAAAAAAATGCACATAACCCTTAACCCTTTGAGTGCCAGAGGGTTATGGAACACATTGATTTCATAAGGGAATTTCATAATGAGCAAAATTTGAATGGACACTTGTACCCCAAAACAACCTGCTTTAGTATTATCCCTGTGAGTGCAAGAGGGGTATGCAGTGAGTCGCATACCTCTCTGGCACTCGAAGGGTTAAAGTGCACCTTTCGCGTTAATTCAAGTTTTCATATTTGAAAGCTGCATTAAAAACTGCCTGTGTCATGTTAGCCAAAACACCAGCAAATGCACATTTGAGACATTGATACTTGTTACCATATGCTAATGTATTCTAACTGCACTACCCGTGCAGTACCAGTGATGTTTCATATGCTAATCAAGGGTTTTCATATGCTAATGAAACTCTCTGCAGTACCAGGACATTTTCACTTTCCCTTTTCCCAGAAATAAAAGTGTGAATATTGTTTTTAAACTATACATCTGCTGTAATTTTGGTTAACATGACACATAGCCCGTTTTGAATTAAGTTTTCAAACATGTTAAGAAAATGTAAAGTGATCGGTCCACTTTAAGTCACATTTTTACCACTGCCTGGGTTACTAGAACTATGGCTATCTGGGTTGTGCAACATTTGGACTCCATCCAAGTGGATGCTACCAAGGATGAGCTGGTGGCATAACTTCGTAAGGTCCTTAGTGAATGCTTATCTCACTGAATCTGCCTTTGACATCACCAGGTTCTCAGGGAAAGCCCCGTCTTTTTTTAGTGGCTGTTTTTTCTCACACTGGCTCACGATTTGGTTGGCAGAACAATCTTCTGAGAAATCCCTGGTATCTCTTTCCTTTGTGGGCAAATGATTGTTCAGTTCCTGTGTCTCAGACAATATTCTGTCCATTGGCGACAGTGCTGGACTACGTGAAGGTGCTGGGTTAATTGGTTTCTGCTCTGGAGGCAGGTCCTGCACAATTCTATACAAGTGAATTGCAGCTGAACATTCTTAGGCACTGGTCCAGACGTCCGTTTCGTCTAGCTCATATTATGTCTCTGTCCCTTTACACAAAAGAGGTCCTTGACTGGTAGCTTCAGTGGTCACCATGGATGCCAACTGGCTGGGATGGGGTGCAAACCTGGGACCTCTGATAGCCCAGGGCCTTTGGACTAGGGAGAAGAACCTTCTAGCCCTCAGTGTTCTGAAATGGAATTTATTTGCCTCACACTACGCCACTGTTCCCTCACCCTTTTAGGGTCTTCAATTTGGATTCAGTCTGACAATACATCGGCAGTCGCATACATAAACCGCTATGGAGGAAGAAGCATGTCAGCCTAGGCTGAGGTCTGGAAGATTCTGTTGGGGTCCAAGGCCCAAGTGCTGACCCTCTCTGTAGTTCACATTGCAGGGGTAGAAAAGTAGTGGCAGTCTCAGTTGCCAGCACCTGGATCCTGGAAATTGGAAGCTCAGAGCATGTTCAGCTCTCTCGTTTAATGGGGATACCAGCAGATGATCTCTTAGCCTTTCACCTAACCTGCAACATCCCTCAGTTCTATTCCAATTCTTGGGATCCTCTGGCTCTCGCAGTAGTTCAATGACCATCCCTTGGGATTTTCCTCTGGCATATGCTTTTCTACCAACTCCTCTTCCCAGGGCACTGAGGAGAGTCAGGATGGTGCAGACTTATGCCATCCTGATTGCTCTGTTCTGGCCCCAGCGCATATGGGTTTCAGATCTTCTCAATCTGTCCGTAGGGGAGCCTCTTCACCTCCAATTGCATCTGATCCTTCTGACCTGTGCCCTTTATGCCACCCTCGGGTGGAGAAGCTAGTTTTGATGTCTTAAGCTCTTGAGGCTAGCATCTTGAAGTAAAAGGATTTTTCAGACTCTGTTATTTCTACTATGCTCCAGAGTAGAAAGGCTGTTTCTTCCAAGGCCTATCATAGTTTTTTTTTTTTTTTTTGCCATCTGAGGCTCGTGCCTGCTGTCTTTTCGGCTTCCAGTATCCTTTGAAAGATGACATTCAGAAAGGGCATAGTCTTAGTTCCAGTAAAGTTCAGATTTTGGCTCTTTCCTTTCTTTTCCAGTGGTGCATTGCCTTATTCCTTGATGTGCAAACTTTTTTTCCAAGGGGTATCTCATGCCTCCTGTATCTTTCAGGATCCTACTTCTCCCTTGCACTTGACCCTGGTATTTGGATTGCTCTAGAAACCTCCTTTTGAAAATCTCAGGTTGGAGAGATTTTATTTCATAAGGTCCATAGAGTAACAGATTAGAGAGATTTATTTCACCAGAGTGACTTTTTTTTTTCAAGGTAGTATATCTCCCCCTAGTCTGTATGTCAAGTGATAAAAGCCAATGTCCTATTTGTATGCTCACTTTCAAGACAAGAAAAGTGCAACTTTCACAGAAACATGTCATATTTTTTTTATTCTGCCTCTTCAGCTGGGAAAATAATGAGCCAAAGTTCTCCCTACACACATCTGTTTTTACTGAAAACTTGAGAGTTGGCTATAAAGCTACTGTAATAGCTTTAAATTACCTTCATTCTGTCAAGTAACACATACTTATAATAATCTCACACTTATCTTACAATGGCCAGAGAATCCTAATGGCCCCTATCAATTTTGCCCTTATGCCTTTATTTAAAATATAACCTTTTCATTCCATCCTGGGTGTCAAATATCCGTGGAGGCAGACATAACAGTTGGCAGTTTTTGTTTTTTTTTTCAAATTGGAGCAGGCACAGTGCATGAAATTACTTAACCCTTTTGGACCAGAGGGGTTCACAGTGTGCTGCAAAGCAATGCATTTTGCACCTCTCTTCCTTAGTATCCTATTGAAACATCACCTTTTATTTGGCGGCCAAGAAAACCACGCGTTCATAATGTTGCATGGTTACACTTGATACATGCGATCTCCCCATGCTAGCAGGACACAATGTTTGCTTATGTACAAAGTGTAAGGGAACTAATTATCACACACATAGCACCACATAGTCTAAAACAAGTTGGACTACAACTCCCATAATTCAAACCTATAGCCCCTCCTTTGCATGCTTTTTAATAATTTGATACAGAAGCAATTGTAGGTTTTAGCAGTTAACTGACTTCCAGGACGTACATGTACATTCTCGGGCGGTAAGGGGTTATATAATAATAATAATAATTAAAAAAAAAAAAAAATCCAATTGAACTCCCATTGTAGTGTGTAGCTGAACAGATATTTTATGACCTGAAAATGTTTACATGGTTCTGAGGTACCGATCCCCACTATCACCAGAAAACCCCTATGAATTTTGTACTTTTGTTTTTCTTCAAGTGATAACATCTTCAGATCATTCTGGATGTTATGTCCATGGAGGTGGACATGACAGTTACAGTGGAGCAGGCAGAGTACATGAGCCTACTTTGTTCTTTAAAGGGATAGTAATACTTTGTTTTAACTTTATTTTATTTTGTAGGCATTAAAAAAACATGAAGAATGATATAAGTCTTATCTCTCAAACCTTTATGGTTTATGAGATATTAACAAGCAAAGTTTCCCCTCCCGCCCCTTTTACCTACTGTAAACAATCTCTTCTCAGATGTGGAATGCAGTCTATAGACCAGACAGATAACAGAAGGGGACACTCTTATTCCTATGAAAACAATAAAATCCATGCCCCCCTTGACAAGCTTTTCAGGTTTTTCCCTTATCTTAATTGAAGATTGTCCCTCTCTGAAGTCTACCTGGGCACCTCCCTTCTACCCTGGCTGAAAAGTGTTACATCAGTAAAAGGGGCGGGAGGGGGATACTTTGCTTGTGAATATCTCTTAAACCATAAAGGTTTGAGAGATAAGACTTATATCATTCTTCATGTTTTTTTAATGCCTACAAAATAAAATAAAGTTAAAACGAAGTATTACTATCCCTTTAAAGGGATAGTAACACTTTAAAACAACTTTACTTAATATTGTAGCCCTTACAAATACAAATTAAATGAGCCCAGCGACATCTCTCAAACCTGTATGGTTTGGTTTGAGAGAGCTGCTTTCAAAGTTCCCACTCCCCTGACGTCAGCGTTCTAGATGACTGCAGGGAATCCGGTCCACGGACCGGCGGAGGCTCTTCAGCAAAGCTGAGATCGCATTATAGAAACAGAAATCCTTCACTGAAATGGTCTTCTATGTGTGCTTGGTTAAGGATTTCTGTTTCTGTAACACGATCTCTGCTCTGCTGCAGAGCTTCCACTTGTTCAGGGACAGGATTCCCCTGCAGTCAGCTAGAACACTGACGTCAGGGGAGAGGGAACTTTGAAAGCGGCTATCACTCAAACCATACAGGTTTGAGAGATGCCACTGGGCTCATTTAATTTGTATGTGTAAGGGCTACAATATTAAGTAAAGTTGTTTTAAAGTATTTCTATCCCTTTAAAGATCAGAACAGTGCAAAACAATGCGTTGCACAATCCTCTGCCAATAAAAGGTGTAGATTACAATGCACAATGAGCAGAGTTTGATGTCTGGTGGTCCTGCTAGTAACTCTCCTATCCACCTCCATGGACATGACATCAATGATATTGAAGATAGCTGAAACTTAACCCTTTGAGTGACAGGGGGTTTGGGCCATTTCTTAGACCAGACACATTTTCAGCATTTTTGCTATCCATGTGTTTAGGTATAATTCCCGTAGGGAACTTCCTAGTTGCATTTGGAAAACTATCATTTTGGTTCAGAACTAACTGAGCTTTTGCATGGTGACTACATGAAGAAGCTATGATGTCATATAAATAAGTAGAAAAAAATATGTATTTTGCTAAAATCGCACACTATATATCAAAAACATTTATGCTGGTTGTGAACATTCCATTAGTAACATGGTAACACTAGCCTTAAACAGCTCAATAACAATATAAATTTTGTATTTCCTGAAAGTATCATCAAATGAGGGTTCACTTGCCCTTCTAACCCTAGTCTGGTGAACAAAAATGTTTTCAGAATGTGGCACTAAAATGGAAAAAAAAAAAAAATCAGCATTTTTTTTCATTTCCACCCCTTCAAATGTACTGAAATATTTTAAAACTATTACATTTCCTACAGTATTAATTAACTAGTGCTTTTACAAGAGTAATGACAACCCACTGGTATGAGTTGATTGTAGTGGGTTCAAGGAGTACAAAACTACAACTACAAGCTCTTGTTTTTCTTAAATTTTTTCAAACAAGGATTGCCTGTACTAAAATGATTATAACAACTACATAAATTAAGAAAATGTAGACAATGCACCACTTTGTAAAGAAGATAATCTATCTCATTAAAATTGGAGGTCCATTGCCTTTCTACCCATATCCTGGTGTGCACAAATGTTTCCAGAAGATGGCACTACAGAAAAAATTACATTTTTTTTACATTTTCACCCCTTCAAATGTACAAACGTTTTTGAAAACAATAAAATTTCCACCTGCATTCATTAGTTACTGCTTGTTCAAGAAAACTGGTGCCCCATTGGTATTGGTTGACATATTGTAATTGGGTGCCAAAAGTACAAAACTACACCTACCTGTTTTTCTTTTTTTTTTTTTAAGTAAAAAGTAGGTTGTCTACACTAAAATAGTCCATGACTTTTAGTGATCTGAACGAAAGGCAAAACAATTTGGAAAGTAGACATTCACCTTCATCACTTGCCTTTCTTACCTCAAGGCTAGTGTGCAAAACTTTCCAGAGGGTAATGCTATAGGAAAAACACTTTTACACTTCAGTCACTTTAAAGATACTAGAATCTTTCATCACCTGGAATTTCTTAGTGTATGCAGAATCTAATGTCAGTCTGGGAAAAATGGTACTGCATTGGTATGGGTTGACATATCGTAGGGGGTGCCAGGAGTATAGCTACCAGGGAGCAGGAAGTATAAGTGCGATTCCATGACTATGGTTGAGGGATCCAGAGAGTATATGTAGAGCTCTGTAACTGATAGTGGGCAGAAGAATCAGGCAGGGGGGAATGGGCAAACTGTGCATGGGGATTTGACTTTAGGTGGGTAGTGTAACCAAACTTGAGGGTCTAATTTTAAGTGTGGATCTGTGATTACCGGTGGGTAGTGGAAGGGGTATGGGGTCATACAGCATGTGTGTAGGGGGAATATGTGACTACCAGAGATCAGTGGAACTACGAATGGGGGGGGGATGGGAACAGTGTACTTGAGTTGGATAGAGCTACCAGTGGACAGTGGATCAGAGGGCTGGCAAACTCCCAATATTTCCATTGTTTTAGATGGGTTTGTTGCAGGCGTGAGTGATGCCCTGGGCATTACAATGAATTTTTAGGTTATTTCTTGACCTATTGACAGTTCTTTGTGTATCCGATTATATCATTTAGATCAAGACCAAAGTCATTTATCTACACAGACTAATGTATAAACACATATACTGACGTTGGAGTAATGTCATACACCAGGGTGGGAAAGAGGGGTTTGGGTCTCAGAGGGGCTGTCCCAGAGGGACACTGGGGAGCAAGTATGACAGTGTGTATGCCACACGGGTTTCCAATGCATTGCAAAGTATTAAACACCCCTGTGGAGCAGCACAAACACATGGTTAAACATTTTATTTAATATTCAGACCTCGTTGGGGAGGGTATCAGAGCCCCACAGCTACTGATCTTCCAGTCGCTCTCGCTGGGAAATCAATACAGGCATTGCAGAAGAGCAAGACACATACACACACACACAATATCTCTCCCTCTCCCTTCCATTTCTACCTAGCTGGTGGGAGTGGGTGGGATTGGGGAAAGCCTCTCCACATTACCAGTGTTGTGGAGAGGCTTTCCCCAATCCCGCCCACTCCTATCTAGATGGTCAGGTAGGGTAGGTTCAGGTAGGAATTTAGGAGAAGGGCACACTGCTCTCCAGTGTTGCCTGAATTGACCTCCAGCACAATCGGCTGGGAGATCAGTAGCTGGAGGGGAGGCATCATGTCCCCGGTGAGGTTTGAATACTGAAAATTACAAAAAAAAAAAGGCAAGAGGGAGGTGGGAGCTCCAGCCATGTGAGGGGCATGGGATTGGCCATGCAGGTACACATGGCTAAGTCTGTACCCTGCACGTGGCTGGTACTCACATGGTTAAAGGGGCCATTAGGCTTTTCTTTCCACTGTAAGGTAAGTGGGGAGTTATTATTAGGAAGCTATAGTTCTCTTTTTATCCTTGGCCCACATTATTTCTGACATCTAATTGATTAGTACAAAAGAAACCTGTATTTCTGCTATGTGAAATGTATTATCCACTGCAAATCAAGGGATTGTGTAATATCTCTGTTCCTGCTGCTGTGTACTTTAATTGAAGCAAAATGCACCTAATGTCTTAGGTTTTTATCGTATTACATGATACAAAGACAGAATATTTAATATGACAAAATTGATTTACTGGAAAACTAAAAAGAGAAAAAAAAAAAGAGACTTCCTGAGTTGGTTTTTTTTTTTTTTCTTGTTATGTTACTGTGAATTGTAATTCGTAGCCCTAGCTTCACCTGACGCTGGGAATTGAACCTATCTGCTGACTGGCTGTAGAAGTAAATGCTGTAACGTTATAGGAGCAAGGGTGTTCATTCACTATATTGCATAGCGTAGTGGTAGGTAACCTTTGGCTCTCCAGCTGTTGATGACTACAGCTCCCATCATCTCCAACCAGCCAACAGCTGCTTTGAGATAATAGGAGCTGTAGACTCAAACAGCTGGAGAGCTAAAGGTTTCCTACCCTTGGCATGGCCTTTAGAGTGGGAGTACGAATCTTGTGACCTTCCATTTGTTGTTGGATTAAAACTCCCATCATCCCTGACTGCTGTTTAGTAAAGGGTTGCATAAAAAATAGTCTCATGTTCTATGGATGCAAATTGGAAAGAGAAAAATGACCCATAGGCTAACTTTGTCCTGCAATCCAACTAAAAGTTTGTTAGTAAAAAGAATGAAAATGAAATGTATAAAAAACCATTTGCATATCCCCTTAAACCACCAAAAATATGCCAGAATGCCCTTTAGTAAATTCTCACTAAATGGCCCTGTTTTACATCACAGGCTAGTAGTGGAAAGGATCCAGGCATCTCATTGTCTAACACTCTGCATGCAGCTGCATTGATATAAAGGAGCAGTAAACAATTTTTAATAAAAACCTATGTGTCAGAAAGCTTTCCCTTCTGAATAAAACAAGGGAACTCCAACCACTCGCAGATGTTTTATACAAGGAGTAAACACACAGTAAATTCACTTCCTGATTATTTGAACTGATGGTCATGGGCGGATTGTCCTATCGGGGGATCGGGCATCCCCCGGTGGGCCTCTAGATTATGGGCCGGTGGGGGAGATCAGAGGATCTCACCTCGGCGTCCCACAATATTTTGAAAGAGAGGTCTGTGTTGCCACCAACACAGACACTCTCTGTGACAGACTTCGATGCCGCACAGGGACCACAAGGGGGAGTTGATAGGGACGTCAGTGCAGCTAGTGGGCTGCTTTAAAAAAAATGCCCGGGCTGGTTTTCCCCTACAATCCGCCCCTGCTGATGGTTCTAACTGACAGCATGACTCTAGGGGGGATATTCACTAAGCGGTGATAAGGAGGTGATAAAGAGGAGATAACTTCTCCAGTTTATCACTTCTCCAATTCCTATGTTATTCTATGGAGCTTATTCACTAAGATTTCTTCAACTTTGGAGAGCTTAGTGAATAGAGTCCATAGACTAACATAGGAATTGGAGAAGTGATAAACTGGAGAAGTCATCTCCATTTTATTACCTCCTTATCACCGCTTAGTGAATCTCCCCCCAGTTCTCCATAGAATGTGACAGAAACTGCTGTTTATTGCCTTTCCTCTCAAATAGAATGTAACAGCATAACTAATTGCAATCTGGCCACCAGAGGGCACTGTTAATGTCAATGTTAAAAATTAAAAAAAAAAACCCAACAACCCTGTAATAACTGGAAATATGCATCTCTCGGCGGTGGGAGTACCCTTATTTTACTCAAAAGGAAAGGCCCAACAGTATACATTTTTTCATAACAAAAGTTTACTGCTACTTTAAATTGCACATTTAATAAATGTTAGTAATCAGGCTTATACCTGTCACCAACTTAAAGAGCCTGCAGGGTACTTTACCCGTCCCTGTAAAGGTATATGACGTCAACTGATCACGTCTTCCACCAGAACCAATCTCCAAATTACAGGAACTGGAACTCCAATGATACTCCACAGAAATCCAAACAGGAAAAAAGAAATACTATATGTCGATATGACCATAAAAATAAAAACAAAAAATAAAAAAGAAAGAAACCGTTCTGGACTGATGAGTAATACAATTTTATTAATAAAAAGCTCTAGAAAGGGTACGCGTTTCGCAGCAGTAGCTGCTTTATCAAATCCTTAATATCCGTGTACAAAAATGCCAATATTAGCAAGACCAGGCATTTTTGTACACTGATATTAAGGGTGTGAGAAAGCCGCCACTGCTGCGAAACGCGTATCCTTTCTAGCGCTTTTTATTAATAAAATTGTATTATTCATCAGTCCACAACGGTTTCTTTCTTTTTTATTTTTTGTTTTTATTTTTATGGTCATATCGACATATAGTATTTCTATTTTCCTGTTTGGATTTCTGTGGAGTATCATTGGAGTTCCAGTTCTTGTAATTTGGAGCTTGGTTCTGGTGGAAGACGTGATCAGTGGACATCATATACCTTTACAGGGACAGGTGAAGTACCCCCCAGGCTTTTTAAGTTGGTGACAGGTATAAGCCTGATTACTAACATTTATTAAATGTGAGTTGATCTATTGTGTATATACACTCTGCCATCTTACCAACTCACAACACTATAGGCGCCTCTCCTGTTTTTTCTTTCTTTGCATATTTTACTTCTACTTTTGTATATGATTGTGGAGGAGCGGAGCAGCCTGAGTTTACTGCTGGAGGGGAGCAGTTCCAATTATACCCCCAAAAAACTCATATAGCTGAACAACACATATGTGTTAGTGTCAGCCACCTATTTTGTAAGTGCAGTTTCATTGGTGGTGGTTGGTGTTTTTTTTACCATTACGTTAATACACTAGGAGCGCCTCTTGGTTTTTTCTTTTGTTTTTACAGTGCTTAGTAGCGCTAGTCACCAGAATTATTACCTTGTAAAGGAGAAATAGCCAGGCAGGACGGATCACGGACATATTGCCATAGTGACGTCCGAATGGCTCCTTGTAACGCCTCCTAGAGCCGGTGTGGACCGACAGAGCAGGTGTGCGGATATCACTATGGCAAGATGTCCGCAATCTGTCCTGCCTGTCAGCCTGGGGAAGAATGGCTGTTTCACCTTTACAAGGCGATAATTCTGGCGACTAGCGCTACTAAGCAGCTAGACGTCAGATGTGGAGTTATTGAAGCGAAAGTTGTTAACGTGGTAGTTCCGCTTTAAACAATATTGTATAGAGGACTGAATAATATTTCAGTGTTGTACTGCAGTTTTTATGCTTCATATTCTCATCACATCTGAGCAGGGATAAAAGCAAGCATTCCATGGTATTTTGATTTGTTTTGTGTTATGTGTATAGATTTTATTGTTCTACTTTTGAGGAGATTTGTAAACTGAATACAAACCAGTGCATATTCGGTGGAATTGTATTGAGTCTTTGATGTTTGTCACAGTGCAATCTAGTAAACAGCTAGGTTGTGTCTCGCATATAATAGCTGGGTGCAGAAAATAAATATCTAACAATTTCATGTTTCAGGTCAGAAAATATAAATTGTGCTTGCTTCAGATCTTTGATCTGAAATTAATATAAAATAGAAATGTGCATGTTGTATTGATGTTCTGATCAGCATTTCTCAAACTGTCTAATGAAACGTTTAGTTTCAAATGAATTTCCCATGGAACAATCAAACTCTTTAACACTTTGAGTGCCAGAAGTATAGGCAACACATTACAATGCAATGCATTGCCTACCATTCTGGTACTCAAACAACCTGCTTTAGTACAATTCTTGTCTGACAGGGAACAGGTTTATATCAGGATATACAGTGTTTGTGCCTGAGTTTCCTAGAGGTTGGGATGCAGAGCTTCCCCACATCTGACACTGTACAATCTCTTCCTTCAACACACACCTCTGTACATCCGCTACAGTCTCTTCAGTTGTTGGCCTGTACACACCAGCACTGGATAACTCCCCTCTCTGCTACCAATCAGCAGTGCATGTCTTCTAGGCTGGGGTAGGCTGCATTACATTCAGAGAGTATTAAAGTTATTTAAAACCTTCACATCGCTAGGTAATGGAGTGGTGCATGACATCATGCAGGGGCGGGGCAAGTACAAGTTATACTTTTCTGACCTCTCCTCAGGCTTCGAGGCCAGTCCCCTTAATTATCCAATAATGGCTGTCGGAGCAGCCACACTAATGATTTTAAAAGTATTTAAGTTATAGGAACAAGCAATGTAAATTGCTAACGCACATTACATGTGCAATATAGGCACTATTTAACATGATATATCATTTTTCAAATGGATTAGAAAATAATTTGGGGCTTCTCTTCTATTTCGACATTGCTGTTTTTGACAAGCCAGGTTTCTATGTCCTGACAAACAAAGAAAGGGTACAGACTTTTTCTCATTCTATGCTTTTATAAATTCACCTATTTTAAATAAGTTTTACTAGTTATATTGTATATCAGTTTACATATCCAAAAGGTGTCTAGCCAGTGCTAGTGTCTAGCCAGTGGGATATCTTTTTCCTTCTCTCTTCTGGACATGGTACTCTTTTAGCACTGCTATATCAGAATAATCTCCTTTTTTCTTTATTTATATTAAGATAAGTGCGCACTGGGTTCTTTCTCTGTACACCTTTAGTATCCAGAGAGTTAACATCAACATCAAATTATAATAATTTTTTTTCTTCGTAGTTTGATTTTGGTGCACATTTGGCCAACCTCAACTTCAAAGAAATTGCTGAACTGGAGATGCCAACACTTTTCTTTCAGGCTTAGTCAGTGCTCACTTTTAACCTTTTGAGTGCCAGAGAGATGGACAACACTTTGCTTTGCAATGCATTGCTTATCCCTTTGGTACTCAAGATTGCAATAATCTGGACGTCTCCATATTTACTGTGTTCTACTATGTCTGCTCTCCTCCTGCCTCACAACGTTTATGCCCCCCTTTGTGACACACATTTTACAGTATACAGGATTGCTCCCAATAGCGTGGGAGCAATCGTGTGTGCGTGTGTGTGTGTGTCATATATAATGAACATGGTGCAAGAGCTCTTAATCCTGCACTCTGCACCATTTATGTATTTGTTTTTTGTTTTTTTTTTTATAAAGAAAATCAGACCTCACAGGTGGTATCAGGACCCCTCCTGATGCCCTTCTGGTTTGTTGTTCAACTTCAGATCTATGCTCAAGGGTTCCAATACAGAGTTTAGTGTTCCTTGATTTCCTGGTACTCCGTGCCCATTCCTGGACTCTAACTGGTTGGGTGAGCGTGACGGTATCCAGGAGCCATTACAATGGAGCCCACAAAGATTAACCAGAAGCTGAACAACTGCGAACACAGTATAGATGGGTTGGACCACCGCATGGATCAGTTTGCCCAGGCCCTGTAGACTCTCCTGGTTTGTACCAATCCTGTAAGGCTTTCTGCTCCTGTCACCGCATATCAGGACCAGGCGGTGCCTACCATGGCTATGCCCACTATGTGACACTCCCCTCCACTCCATTACGCAGATGATCCTGCTAATTTTCATGGGTTCCTCAATCAGTGCTTCATTCATTTTGAGGTGACACCCCATCTGTTCCAATCTGACTGTGCCAAAGTGAGTTACGTCATCTCCCTACTTGCAAAGTGTGCTCTGGCCCGGGCATCCCCACTATAGAAGAGGAACACTCCACTGGTGAACGACTACTCGGAGTTCATCCACAGCCTCTGTCTCATATTCGATCTTCCTGGCAGAAGTATGACAGCATCCTCCTTCCTCTTCACTACAGGTTCTCGTTCTTTCATGGACTGTGCCATTTAGTTCTGCACCTTTTGCAGTTGAGGAGAATGGGAACAATGAGACATTGGTATCCGCATTTACCAATGATCTCTCGGACCACCTAAAAGATGAACTGGTCTCCTGATACCTTCCTGGGGAGTTAGAGGAATTCGCTGCTTATGTGTCTGTCATTGACTTCCATCTCTGGGAGAGGCAGGTTCAATGGGATAGTGCCAGGAGGCCTATGGTGAGATTAGCACCCAGGTTTATGAATCCTGAACCTCCTTCTGTTCCCCCAGAGGAACCCATGCAACTAGGTGTCATAGGGTTGAGCGAGGAGGAGAAGCAGCAGAGGCGAAGGGAGAACTTGTGTTTGTATTGGGAAGGGAAACACTTGCACCTAGATGGGATCAGGGGACCTGCTCTAGGTGTTCTTATTTTTTGTCCCCTGATCATAGGGACCGGCGCCTGCTGGTTCCAGTTCAGTAGCGGCAGAACAATTCGGTGTCCACCTCTGCTCTCGTTGATTCCCTGTTTTAAGAAAAAACAACTCTTCTTGCTGGATGCAGTTGATGGGAGGCCACTTCAACCCGAAACCATCACACAGGAGACACAGACCCTGGACTTAAGAGTAGGGATTCACACTGAAAAAGATAGACTCCATGTGATTACCTTTCCCTCTTGCCCTGTCATCCTAGGGTACATGTGGCTTTGCTTGCACACCCCCACATCAGTTGGGAAACAGGGCAGATCACAGCATGGCATCCCTTGCTCCTCCATCCATTGTCTGGCTACTACAGAACCTGTACGGATAGGGACAGCTCTAGTTTCCCTTTCCTCGATTCCGGGACAGTATACTGATGTCTTCAGTAAAAAGGGGTCAGAGAAGCTGCCACCTCATTGAACTTGACCTCACTTCCAGGATTCGTGCTTCTTCTTTACAATGAAGATAGTTCTTAATGACTTTGGCTGTATGTTTGGATTCATTGTCATTCTGCAGAATAAATTTGGGGCCAGTCAGATGCCTCCCTGATGGTACAGCGTGATGTATAAGCATCTGCTTCTCAGAATTGAGATCATTAATTGGGGAAAAAAATTAATTATTTTGCCACTATCATAAACTATATATCAGGGCCAGTGAATGGTGTAATAAGATTGTATAACCATAATCCTAGTGTGGTACTGTTACAGAAAAACTCTAGATATATATTGGTCATTATTAACTAGCTTAATGATACAATGCTTCCTAGGACAAAATTGAGATTTTAGTTTAGTACCATGTTAATGAGGGGGAGGGGGGTACATTATATCTGTGTCCCCATTTTCCCCCTCACATATTAGTCATATAAAAAATATAAAGTGTAATAAAAATCTTATGCTGCTATGTCAGTGTAAAACACCTTTGCTCAATTTCTTCTTCTCTAATCATGTCAGGTGTTCAAATATCATTGTCCTCTTGGCTCACCCTGTTGTACAACTCCTTCAGTGGTAGATTTAAATGAAGAAAGAGGCAGAAGGAAAAGAAAACCAGCTGAATTTAGAGGTTACGGAGAATTGAACAGGGCAAAAAGATGATGAAAATATGAAAAACTAGAAGCAATAACCAAAATTGAGACTGGCTCTCAAAATTGCTAAGCAACTACTATCAAAAGGTTAGAAAAGTGTGTGTGTGTGTGTGTCCGTGTGTGTCCGTGTCCGTGTGTGTCCGTGTCCGTGTGTGTCCGTGTGTGTCCGTGTGTGTCCGTGTGTGTCCGTGTGTGTCCAACAAGATACTATACAAATAGGTATAAATTATAGAGTGCTACTAGCTAGAAAAAACAAAATAATGTATATTTAACAACAATATAAAATATACAGAAACGAGAGACTACGTAAGAAAATCTAGATCCTGTAACATAAATACAATTACTAAATAGGTATAGGTAAATAGAAGATAAATATTTGTGTCCATAACACTTTGATCCCTGTTCGATTGATCTGTACCCCACTGCATGGTGCCAAGAGAGCCGGGGCGCGGATGCAGTCTTATAATTTTTTCCATCTATATCAGAAAGGAGACTTTTGTCTGCTACATTTATTAGAACAGGTGTGATAGTGCACCCGCACTGGATGGGAGAGGATATCTTGGATTTAATAGATAATATCTGCCTGATGGACGAACCACACCTAATAGTGAGCATACACTGGCATTTTACAATATAGTGTATATTTTATATTGTCATTAAATACACATTTATTTATGCCTATTTGTAAAATATCAATAACCATGGATAGGTTTCAAAGGATCGGGAGGCCACTTAGCTGGGTCAGGAAAATGCTTCTCATTTCTGTATTTATTAAATGGGGATAGTAACACTTACTATGGAAAAATATATATTGCAGGGTTTATCCTTTTGAGTAAAATAAGGGTACTACCACTGCTGAGAGATGTCTTATTCAAAATTATTGCAGCTCAAACTTGAATTTGTAGGTGCAGTATCTCAATAACCTGAAATTGTACAGTGGCAGATGCTACACCATCATATGGAGGTTTATGGTCAACTGACCAGAGCTGTCCATGGCATGGTGTAGCAACAGCACCACTGTAACATTTCAGGCCATTGAGATACTACACCAAAAAAAAAATTCAAGTGTGAGCTGCAAAAACTTTTGAGTAAAACACCCCTCAGAGATGTAATTGTTTACATAGTAAGGGTTACTATCCCTTTAAGAAAAGATCTCTAGGTGATGCTGCCCTTTTAAGATTGTAGGTGACAGAGTTTACTTTTATTGGGGTTTGCTAGGTACATTCAGCCTAGTTTATCTAAACACTGTGAGAGAAAAATGTCCACTCACTAAAACACACTTTTAATTGTTGACTATATATACATGCTAGCCTTTCACAGTCAGTTTCAATTAAAATGTCAATATTATGATTTATTACCTAGACATTTATTGATTATTACTAGCAGAACATTGTATGAATTAAATTTTTTTCCAGTAATATAAATTTTAGTGTTTAGTGGAAGGAAATGGTTTGTAGCTGTTTCCCACTCATTTTTCTTTCATGCTACAAAGCATTAACCTCTTATGGGTGTAATAGGTGTGCAATGCATTGCATGCACTCTCTGGTCCTTAACCCGGTTGGTGCCAAGGAGGTATCCAGTGCATTGTGGTGCATATGGGCGTCATGCAGAAAGCGAAAGATGAGCAATCGTGGAGCATACGACTTGCACTATAGGAGACAAATATAACACTTTCCATTGATGAGCAATTAGGGAGCATACCAGCTGCATCACACGGGACAAATAAAACTTTCCCTTGATTTTAAATGGGGCTTTTAAATCCTTGAAAGTCAGACAGGTTTCCAACATATTGCTTTTAAATGCAACGGAGAGCTCTCTAGCATTGCAGAGCTTAACCCTTTGAGTGCGAGAGGGGTATGCAGTGCTTACCCCTCTGGCACTCAGATTTAGAGGGGTATGCAAAGCATTGCTTCACAACTTGTTGGGTACCCCTATGGCACTAAAAAGGGTTAAAAGCCTCATCTAAACCAATGGGAGACTTTCTTTCCACCTATGGTAAACTTAGCTTGCGCCAGTATTATTGGTCTTTGGCTTTCTGCATAGAGCTTTCACAATGACCCATATTTATATTACTTATTTTTAATTTAAAACAATAGTTTGAGATATTTTATTTTATTTTTTTTTAGTTTAGACCAGTCTACCTTTTTTGCTTAAGGCTCCCCTAACATGCAGTCTGGAAATTTCAGGGCACACCTAACATTTTATAGGTCATTTGTCAAACACGTAATGGAGGATACAAATACATGAATATGCAGTTCTTTTTATGTCTCACAATCAAAATAACAGACACAAACGTATTCTGCAGAAACATTTCCAGAAATATACATCTGAAAGTAAGTATTCACGTTTTCTCAAAGAATTTATAGAAAAGATTGGGTACCCTAAGTAGATGCCCATGGCACAACAAAGTGCTATTGCACCCTGGTTGAGAATCACTGGTTTAGACAGTACTAGCTGGCATGTCTGCCCCATACTAACATTCCGCATTGCTCTCCCTTCCACCTGCCACTCCCTGCCAACCAGTTCTTGCTCATTTGTAGAAACCCAAACTCAAAAGATATTCAGCGCTGTATATCTGACTGCACTTCAATACCAATCAGTATTGAAATGTATAGCTAAAAAATCAGCCGCAAGTTGTAGTCTGACACCATTCAGACCACTAAAATAAACTGTTCCTATATATCCTATAATATAATATGCTAGGATGCTTCGCTTCCTGTGTACATAACATGTACATGCGCAGTAGAGACTGCTAGAATGATGCAGTCATGCGCAGTAGTCACGAGCAGCAGAGACTGCCCAAACTCTTCATCCCCCAATCCAAGGCACGGCCGATCCAGAGTGGGGCACCCTGAACGGCCCACCACCCTTCCCCTCCCCCAGTCCCGGGGCAGCACCCTGGCCCATGCACACAGGCCTACAATACTAGTGTGTATATATAAATAATATTACTATACATTCAATACATATATATCAATTTCTATTACTATATCACTATACATTCAAGACATATATATCAATTTCTATTACTATATTACTATACGTTCAAGACATATATATCAATTTCTTACAGTTAATATTTGATCTTATACAAATATTACATATTCAGACACATGTATTTACTTCACCACTAAAGTCCACTGTATATATCCAATCTTTGAATTTTCCAAACTTTATTGATTGTAGTAATTCCTTTTCTTTTCTTCCAAAATGTGCACATAGGAATTAGAAAAGATTTTCAGTCAGTGTTTCGTCTTTAACATATAATTTAAAAATAATATCCACTCAATTATCAATTTCTTGTATCCAGCGGGGATATTGTCTCTCTTGCACCAGGAATCTCTCGAAAGGGTTTTTCTGGCTCCGTCATTGCTACTATGCTACAGGTTCAAAATCCAGGTTCTTCCAGTTTATTTACATATTTTCCACAGGAGTAGCAAGGGGAGTCCATGTGTGGGACTTCAGTAATTCCAAGATTGTCCTGTTTATCGGGCAATGTATGGTATATTGTTAGTTACAGGATTGTCTTGCTAGTGAAACACTGGTGGACAATTTGGGATTAATAGTTGTGTGGTGTAGTTTTCTTGGAGTATTTATCTGTATTGTATTGTATTGCTTAACACAACCATTTAATTATAGGGAGTGATGAGAAGCAATATATTGTTTTAGAGACACGTTACATCTAGATTATTGTTTGGGATGAAGATGTAATACTCTGCCTTGGATGATAGACAGAGTAACATTTGTCCATGAGTTCCCATCATTACAATATTATTTACATCTGTATATTTTGCTATAATATTTCCCATCATTAAAATATTATTTACATTGGTATATTTTGCTATAATATTTTTTACATTGTCCTATACTGGAGTCTTACGGACGCATTAGATGTCTGGTATCATTTTTAAATAAATTGGATTTGTTGATTCATTGGTGGTATATTGAGATATTTTTTCAGTCCAGAAATATAGCCACATCTCTCCCGCTTCAAGCGCTGATTTGTGTTTTTTATTCTTTTATTTCATCTTTGCTACATGTTAAAACTGAGCAAAGTGTAAAGTTAAAGTGAGACCTTTTTTTTGTTTGTGTCCTTCCCTCCTGGAGGAGGGAGATTTACTCCCTGGTTCCTGTGTTCCACATGGAATAAGAGAAAAGGATTTATTGGTAATTACACACAAAAGTCCCCTTTTACAGAGAGCCTTCAGTCAGATCTTCTTTCACTACAGCATACAGATCACTCAGTGCTGCAGGCACTGTTCTTGGATCACTGTGCCTGTTCTCTAGAAACAGAAATTCAATGAACTCCATGTCAGGAACATAACATACGTTTATTTATTTATTAAATCAATGTTTTACCAGGAAAAATACATTGAAGTTTCTCTCATTTTCAAGTATGTCCTGGGGAACGTTTACAGTAAGAAGTTACATATTTACACAAAATGGAGAAACAATAACAATATAAACACAATAAATACAGTTACATATTATTTTTAGATACAAAGAAGCAGTTATTTTTAGGGATTTTAGACTGTGAAGATCTGATTTTTGTACATGTTATTCCAGGCATTCAGAGCTCTGAAGGAGAAGGCATGTCAACTGGCTTGTTTCTTGTAGTGTACAATACTCAATGAGTTGTTAGCAGTGGAGCAAAATTTATAGTTGGTATGAAGAGCATACTGCTCAGGTAGCATGGCAGCGTTCTAGAGAAGTGGTTATAAACTAGGCAAGAATGGTGAAGGGGCACATTTAGATTCAAGTGTTAGCCAATTTAGTTTTTTAAACATATCACATTTGTAGGTAGTGTTTATTACATTGGAGGACAAAATGGCATAATGAGTTATACAGAGTGTGAAGTTTACCAAAATGAGTTTGTGGCACAGAAGCATACATTATAGCCCCATAGTGTATGACTGGCATTAGCATCTGTTGAACAATACATTTTCTTAGCAGCGGACTTAGACAGGATTTGTTTCTAAACAGAGCACCTATTTTAGGATGAAGTTTGGATCCTAATTTACACAATATGAAGACCAAATGTGAGGTTTGGGTCAAGCCACATACCAGTTTATTTGTAGAAGCTGACCTGGACCAAGATCGATTAGACTTTATGATGGTTAAATTGATATTACGGATTTCAGATCTGAGCGATGATTAACATATGTAAAACGGGCAGGAGGGGTACTTTATAACATCAACTAGACATATATGAACATTGACAAGAGTGGAGAGCGTTCTTACTAAGTGTAAGGAATGATCAATCCTTTATCCTGAAACACTACTATCTCTTTTAGGGCTGCAACTAACTATTATTTTGATAATCGATTAGTTGGCCGATTATTTTTTCGATTAATCGGATAAAAAAACAATATGCTAATTTTTCATTATTTAAAATGATTTAATGAACAAACGGAGTGTTAATTACAAACAGCAGAATAAAAAAACTTTACACATTTAACATGCGTCATTGTTATTATTTTACTATGGGGTCTATGCACCTCTCTCTCCCCCTTGCACTTCTTTCTCCCCCCTCGTGCCTCTCTTTCTCCCCCATGTACTTCCTTCTCCCCCTTGTGCCTCACTTTCTCCCCCATGTACTTCTTTCTGCCCCTTGTGCCTCACTTTCCCCCCCACGTACTTCTTTCTGCCCCTTGTGCCTCACTTTCTCCCCCATGTACTTCTTTCTGCCCCTTGTGCCTCACTTTCTCCCCCTTGTGCCTCACTTTCTCCCCCATGTACTTCTTTCTGACCCTTGTACCTCTTTCTCCCCCTTGTGCCTCACTTTCTCCCCCATGTACTTCTTTCTCCCCCTTGTGCCTCTCTTTCTCCCCCATGTACTTCTTTCTCCCCCTTGTGCCTCTCTTTCTCCCCCATGTACTTCTTTCTCCCCCTTGTGCCTCTCTTTCTCCCCCATGTGCCTCTTTCTATCCCTTGTACTTCTTTCTCCCCCATGTACTTCTTTCTATCCCTTTTACTTCTTTCTCCCCCGTGTACTTCTTTCTCTCCCTTGTGCCTCTCTTTCTCCCCCATGTGCCTCTTTCTATCCCTTTTACTTCTTTCTCCCCCATGTGCCTCTTTCTATCCCTTGTACTTCTTTCTCCCACTTGTGCATCTCTTTCTCCCCCATGTGTCTCTTTCTCCTCCCTTGTACTTCTTTCTCCCCCCTTGCACCTCTCTTTCTCCCCTTTGTACCTCTCTTCCTCCTGCCCACCCGCATCATCACGCGCCCCTGCGGGCCGTGATGACATACATACAGAGAAGAGGGTAGAGGCGCCGGAAGAGAAGCGCTTGCTGCCAGACAGTAACGATCAGTCTGCTGGCAACAAGCGCTTCTCTTCCGGTGCCCCTGCCCTCTTCCTCTTCTCTGTCTGTATGTCATCACAGCCCGCAGGGGTGCGTGATGATGCGGGCAGATGGATCTTGTCATATTGACACTGGCGGCGGCGGCAGTCTGGGGCTGCAACTAATCGATTATGAGAATTGTTGACAACGATTCTCATAATCGATTTTTATCGATAATATCGATTAGTTGTTGCAGCCCTAATCTCTTTAAATGGTTTGTACTTTGTTCCAAATACCATTGTGACTGTTTTGTCAAGATTTAAGAACAGTTTGTTTTTTGTTATCCATCTTTCAACTTCAGAGAAATCATCCTTTTAGCACTTCCTCAAGTTGTGATATGTTTAGATATTGTTAGTGATTATAATATTAAATCTTAAAGTGACAGTGGAATGTTTTTTTTTTTTTTTTTAATACAGACAGTTTGAGTTAAGAAAGTCAAGAAAGTAGGATAACTGTCACTTAACCCTTTGAGTGACAGAGGTATTAAATGCAAAGCAATGCAATGCATTGGATACCACTCTGACACACAAATCGTTAAACCCCTTGGATGCCAAAGTGACCTCAAACACATTGCAAAGCAGTGCATTGGAGGCCTCTTTAACGGTTAAAGCAACACTAACACAAAAAATTAAATTGGTTGGTATGATGTTAAAAATCATACGTACAGCTAGCATATGTACAAGTCAGGTATTCCTATGTTACATATCTAAAATATAATCCTAAACTTGCTTTTTATAGCATGCGTAAACTGTCCTGTGCTATTGAGAGACAAATATGATTAGTGTCCACTGCTCATGCATTCATAATGGCTCTTATTATAGCCCATTAACAGATAATCCTGGATAATCAATGGGAGCCATGGCAAGAATCTCTTCTCCCTCAGTGATTTTCAGCCACAGAATACAATATATGTACAGATACTAGCATGAAGTATATGGTATTTAACCCTTTTGAGTACCAAAGAGGTAGTCAACGCATTGCATCCCCCTCTGTCACTTAAAGGGTTAAGTGTATAGAGCTCCAGTTTATCTTTTGGTGTTAGTGTTCCTTTAAGCCAATCTTGGCTATACTTTTAAAGTGTATAGCAATTTTTTTTTTTTAATGATTGGAAAAATCTTGTTATGTTCTGAGAGAAATATTTGTCTTTAAAAATAGCAGAAAAAGCTTATGTTGGCATCTTGTGTGAAAAGTAACTGATTGCTGTAATACTGCAGAGCATGAAATAGAGAAATAATCTCTCCAGTGAGCACAGTATCAGGTGTCTCACTGATTCACTAATCTCCTCTGGATCGAGGTGTAATATTTTCATTCTTTTTTTTTCCCACAGCATGGTGCTTCCCAAGAGGATTTCATCAGAGGCAGCCAGGAGAAAAATGTCAAAGATGTAATATTTGATATTGCAAGTCAAGCCCATGTTCATCTAGAACATGTAAGTTTTATTAATAATAAAGTAATGTGTAATAAAGTAACTGAATTACTCCATAGAAAACAATGATCTCTATACTATGAAACTGGTTATTGCAGCAGTCTCCTCTGTAAACTAGGCCTAAATACAAAAGTGGGTCTGTTGTGGGGAAACTCAGCTGCACCATTGTGAAAAGATATAGAGATAAAAATACCTATTGATTTTCAAATTGCACTTTTAACCCCATTCAATGCTAGAGAGGTCTCCTACACTGTATTTTGCCTCTTTAGCATTAAGGGGGTGAAAATCCACATTTAAAATAATAAAAAAGTGTTTGCCCCAGAACAACTCTATGGGGTAGGTTCACTAAGTGTTGATATTGTAATTTAATGTGCATGTGAAATCATGTTGTTACTGTAATGCACAAAACAGGATTTAGATAGTTAAACATTTAACCAGATAAGTAGAAGTGTGCAGTTCAATAATATTTAATAATTTTAAATTGATAGTATCTTAAAAGCATTTTGCTTCCCTTTTGCACAGTGGGTGCCTTTTGATGTGCTATAGAGAGGAAACATATTGCCCCTCCAGGGTATAAAGGGTTATTTATACAATATATATACAATTTTAATCCAACACAAATTTGCTTTCTAAGCCATTTTGACTTGCAGAAATATTTCTAACCTCGTGGATGCTCTCAATCACATTGGAAAGCAATGCTTTGGAGATGTCACTCCTTAAATGCAAGAAACATGTCTTCACTAATGTTTAATGCTGTAGTTCTCCAGCCTTTGTGGTATGGATGTACTTCCCAGCCATGCCTGTGGGAGGACCTCTAGCCTAAGACGTTTACCATATTCCGAATCCTAAGACTTGTACGCTTTCGGCTATCTATCCATTATATCTGTAATGATAACACATCAATTGTTCAACATTGTGTAATATATTGCAGCACGATAAATAAACAATGAGCGTAATTAGCTGTAGTATGTGCTACAGGGTGCCTGGGGTTGTGGCTATAACACAGAAATTACTTTTTCATTGACATCTGTTCCCTTTTGTGCTGAGCTTGTCACACTGCTGGGTGCCATACTTACATCTTCCTTGCTCACTTTCTGTGGCAACCAAGATGCGCCATGTTACATTTGGGCAGTGCTATTTATGTGTCCATTGCAGAGAAACAATATTATTGTACACTAGGCCACATTTATCCGTTTCCATGGCTTTGAAACCTCAGAGGGCCTCCTTCATAAAGCTAGAGTGTTGTAATTTTGGGGCAGAATTGCAGTTTGATTAACAAGGGCCACACTGAAACACAAACACACATGGCATGCAGAAACACACTGTGTTTAAAACGCCATCAATTCCCTCCTGTGAAACGAACCCCCCCCCCCAAAAAAAAAAAAAAAAAAAAAAAAACTTAATATACCATATATATGGCATGCTTGGATGTTCCGCTGTCCTCCTATGTGCTTCTTCTGTTCAGCTGGGTCCTCTCATGCATGTGCGTATGGAACTGTGCAACCATAATATATTTATTTCTTTGTGCAAGCGTGCATTATCTTCAATCTGAAGAAGGGACATCTAGAGGTGAAGAAATGAACGCAGAGGTAATTAATCCCTGGAGCTCCTGCTGTTGGGGACTACAGCTCCCATTGTACCCAGCCTACCAGATTTGTAGTCTTCAACAACTAGAGGGCCAAAGATTGACTAACCCTGAATTAAAGGAGAGTTTTGTTCAGCCAAGTGGAATAATTCAGGAGTGAGGTTTTACTACAGACAAAATGGAGAATACAGCTAATAAGAGAGATATTGGAAAGGAGAACTAGGAAGCATCTGTTTTTGATTGAGTGCATAATTGTGAATGCAGTTGGATGCTAATGTACATAGAAGAGGATAACTGAATGAGGAGGGGAAGGATCAAAACAAAGTAATTGAAGTTGGTTGTCCAGTACATATTTTATTGCTGATGTGTTTACTCTTTTGTGCCTGATGTGGCTAATGCTATGTGCTGTGCTAAGTCTGAGCCATTACCTGAACTGCACATTATCAGCTACAGGAACTTCTAGCTCCCAATATAAGAAACCTTGCCTGGTGTTCGAACATTGGTTAATTTCCATCTCTGTTCAGTAGACATTGATACCCACCCACGTTCTTTTCCTAAGAGAGAATGTCATCTGCAAAATGATTATGGTAAGGATTAATATCTAGGACACAAAAACCCAAGGGCAAAATATGGACTTAATTTTATTCTGCTGACAACAATAACAGAAAAAATGGACTTGGGAGTACCGTTGATCTAAGTATTTAAAGGTAAGCAAGCAGTTCAGCAAAGCAATGCATAAAATCAGCAGGGTAGTAGGTTTTGTAGGAAGAGATATTAACAGAAGAAAAAGAGAGATCCTAATTCCATTTTCCAAATCACTAGTTAAGTCTTACCTAGAGTATAAAGTGCAGATCTGGAGAACTTCAGATCAGAAGAACTTCAATAAATTAGACATTTTAAAAGAGGCATCTAAAATGGCGCATGGGTTAAAAAACAAAACATTTCTCTGTTGTCCAATACAGGTTACTGGTAACTCTGGGTAGGCGATCCGCCCCTTTAAGTAGGCAGGGACAATTCTAGAATTGATTGTGGGGGTGGAGTCTAGCTTCCCTTCTTGGCTGCAGCTAGCCAATCAGCTCCAGAAAGATTTGTTCCTTGTTGAAGATAACACAGGCAAGAGAACAGTTCTGCTATAGCTTTAGAAGTTTTTTATTTTTCTGTTAGAAATGGAATACCACCTTTAGGTGGATTACCATAACTGACAATGCCCTTAGATGTAGCTAGCTTTTTGTGAACCTTAAGCCCTGGGGGGAAAATCTTGGCTGCAAGTTCTTTCCGCAGGAGTTGCCCACCGAGGCTTCTTCTTTAAACCTGGTAATCTGAATACAGAAGATCTGCAGGAAAGGTGAGCAACCCTTTGAGTGCTGCAGGTCCACTTGTCCCACAGTGCCCCTCTGCACAGGGGTTTTTCAATTGGAGTTCCTATTGCACACTCCTGCACTCATTGGGTCTATCTGTATGTCTGTTGGGTGTTTTGGAGCAGGTTTATGTGGTGATTAACACTTTAGCTGCTGGTTTGGCATTTTTTTGGGGGGTTCTAACACTTTTCTTACTGGTTCAGTGTTTTTGGGTGTCCTAACATGTTCTAGTGATGTTTCATGTATTTTAGTTTTACACTTTCAATTTTGTAAAATTTGAGTTCCGCGCCTTTAAGGTGTGCTTTAACGCATAGGTGCCATTGCTCCATTCACTTCTATGGGACTGTACAGTTTAGGATATATCTCTTCAACTGTTTAACCTAGCGACTTCAGAGATGGCTCATTTTACTTATCTGCCCTTGCTCTATCGTCCATTTCATGTTTCTAGTGTGTTGGGGGGCTCAGGGGGCTTCGGGCACTGTTTGGGGTACTTTTTTGGGAAAACTACATTTTCCATGAGCACTTGCTTCAAGCACTCATTTCTGATTGGCTCCCACCGCGGCATCCATTTTGTGCTATTTCCAGAACGAGTATCCTACGCAGGGCTTGGACTCTCCTTCTCTCCTCTGTTGATTAGCCCTTCGCCTGCCAGATAAGTTTATTAAAGCGATTTCTGGGGTGAACCTTTAATCCTACACACTATAATTGGGTGATTTCTTATACAGTAAGGTTATTTGACACTGTGAGAATGTCTATACCGCCGGAGCTTGTCTCTGTATCCCCCATTGCACATTGCTCTTCCTGTCATTCAGTGTTACCTAGAGAATTCTCAGGTCATTTATGCCCAGCACGTTCTGATGTCCCTGAGAGTATTCCAGGGACCTCCAGCCATGCATTAGAGCCAATTTGGGTGCAAGAGTTCAAGGCTGCTACTAGGGACCTCAGGTCCACATTGCAACTCTTTCCATCCCAGTTAAAGGGGATCTTTCATTCTTGGCAGGCCCCCTCCATCAAGTCTTCCCTACCAAAACCTCAGGGGGTACCTGATGTGTCTGATTCCTCTGAGGAGGAACTGCTGGTGGATTCAGATGTTGATGAATGTTCTGCGGTGGGCTCCTCTCAGTTTTTTGGGGATCCTTTTGAGGCTGATCCTGAACCCTCGGCTGAGGGCCTGATCAGGGCTATTTTAAATACTTTAAATGTTCCCTTTGTGCAGGAGGTTTCTTCTGATCTATTCCAGGAGCCTAAAAAGCCCTTTACTTGCTTTCCACCTAACCCCACTCTTGACTGCCTTGTGTCTGAGAGTGGAAGTCTCCGGACAGGAAACCTTCGGTCTCCAAGAAATTTGCCAAGCTTTATCCCTTTTCTGAGGCTGCACTTTCTCAGTGTGTTCATCCTCCCAAAGTGGATGCTCCTATCTGCAGGGTATCTAAGTCTACTGCCTAGCCAGTCTCTGATGTGTCCGCTCTGAAGGATTGGTCTGACCAGAAACTTGGTCTCCCTCAAGTCCATTTTTGCCACTGCTGGTTCTGCCATTCGTCCAGCATTCGCTGCAGCATGGGTGAACCGGGCCATTGCAGTCTGGACTGAACAGCTCACCCTGGCTGTCCGTCAGGGTGCTCCTACTTCGCATATGTTGCGCCTTCTTGCCAACATTTCAGAGGCACAGCATTATGTTTCTGCTGCCTTATTTGATGCCATCCGTTTGGTGGCTAGGGTTTCCACCATGTCTGTGGTGGCCAGATGGTTTTTTTGGCTCAAGATCTGGTCTGCTGACACTGCTTCCAAGAAAGCATTAATGTCCTTACCTTTTCAAGGTACTTCCTTGTTTGGGCCAGATCTGATCAGTGAGGCCACAGGGGGAAAGAGTACCCTACTACCCTTGGTTCCCAGGAAGAAAATGCCGATTAAGCGTAATTGGTATTTTTGTTCCTTTCAGAATGAGACACATCCGGCGATCCAGACAGTTCCCTCAGCTCTGCGTACCTCCTCCAACCCAAACAGCAATGGAAGCTCAAGGTCTACTCCAAGCCCAAGGCTTCCAAGCCTTCTTCGGCATGACTCACCGAACCCGGGTCCACACTCTGCTGTGGGTGGTCGTCTGCGACACCATCACAGCATTTGGGAGGATTCTGTGACGGACCCATGGGTTTTGCAGGTAGTGACGGAAGGGTACAGGATCCCTTTCATATCTCTTCCTCCCTTTCGCTTCTTTCCTTCTCGTATGCCTCAGGGCGCAGAGAAACGCCGTCTGTTCGACAGCGCTGTTAGGCTCTTCTGGACATGGACGTTCTAGAGCCTGTTCCAGTTCAGGACAGAGTTATGCGTTTTTACTCAAACCTTTTTTGTGGTCTCCAAGGAGGATGATAGCTTTCGTCCCATTTTGGACTTAAAGGATCTCAATTCCTTTGTGATCTGGACTCATTATCACAGGAGTCTCTATGCACGGTTATTGCTGCCTTGTACCTGGGGGAATTCCTTGCATCTCTGGATCTTCAGGACACGTACTTACACATTGCCATTCATCCAAAGAGCCGGCGGTACCTCCGATTTGCCTGCGACCGGGGACATTTTCAGTTTTCAGCTCTTCCATTTGGTTTGATGACTGCTTCTCGAGTCTTCAACTGTGTCCTGGGAGCCTTAGTGTCCATCCTCCACCGGGACGGAATCAGAGTTACTCCATACGTGGACGACCTGCTTCTGAAAGCCCCTTCTGCGGAATTTCTTAATCAGCAGATTCAGCAATGCATTCATGCTTTCACCACTATGGGTGGATCATCAATTTAGACTAGTCAGATCTTGTCCCATCCCAGCGTCTGGTCTTCTTGGGCCTTCTCTTCGACACTCAGAAGATCATGGTGTTTCTCATGGACAAGGTAGCTCCCCAGATCGCCCACAGGGTTTCTGCGGTCCTGGCTCAAGATCCAGTTCCAGCCAAGAAGCTGTCCTCTCTAGTGGGGAAATTCATTTCCACTATAGAAGCGGTCCCGTTTGCCATGGCGCACACCAGGGAGCTCCAGAGGTTCGTGATCCAGGTGTGCAGGGGTCAGCCGGACCTACTGAAGATGTCAGTGTCCCTCCCTCTTAATGTGGAACTGAGTTTGTCATGGTGGCTTGACCTCTCCAATCTGCAAGTCCTTCCTGTTATCCTTCTGGAACACGGTGACGACGAATGCCAGCCTCTCCGGTTGGGGAGTGGTCCTGGGTCGCCTGAGCGCTTAGGGTCGGTGGTATCCAGAGGAATCTCTCCTTCCTATCAACCTATTGGAGCTTCGGACGATATTTCATGCTGTTCATTATTGGACATCTCAGCTGGAAGACTGTCCGGTCCAAGTGGAGTCCAACAACGCCTCTGCCGTGGCTTACATCAACAAGCAGGGCAGAACAAGAAGTCTCACCGCTTGGTTAGAGGTCAAGGCTATTTTATATTGGGCAGAAGAAGACATTCCTGCCATATCCGCAGTGTTCATTCCTGGCGTAGACAACATCATGGCAGACTTCCTCAGTCGACACACAGTGGACAGCGGAGAGTGGGAGCTGCATCCAGAGGTGTTCACCCTCATTGTTCAGAAATGGGGTCTTCCCTACATCGACCTGATGGCGACAAGACACAACAGGAATGTTCCGAAGTTCTGCTCTCGTTGGAGGGACCCTCTAGGTCTGGCAGTGGATGCAATGTCCATTACTTGGTTATTCCCTCTGACCTACATTTTTCCTCCCCTCCCAATGTTCCACAGGGTGTTCTGGAAATTACGACTGTAGTGTTGTCCAGTCCTTCTGATTGTTCCATACTGGCCTCGATAGGCTTGGTTTCCAGAGCTTCTGGATCTGTCAGTGGCGGAGCCATTCCGGCTTCCTTGCCGTCTGGATCATCTTCAACAGGGTTACCTGTGGAAGGAGGATGTTAATCGGCTAGCTTTGACTGCTTGGAAATTGAATCCTCAATATTGAAGAAGAAAGGTTTTTCTTCTGGGGTGATGGCTACTATGCCTGCAACCCTGCAAGATTTACCATTGTGTCTGGTAGACCTTTCTGTCTTGGTGTGCTGACAAGGACCTGTTTCAGGAATTAGATCTGCCTATGGTCCTGGCCTTTTTTGCAGGATGGTGTAGATAAGGGCCTCAGTTTGAGTTCTCTTAAGGTTCAGACTTCTGCTCTCTCTGTTTTCTTTCAGAGGCGCATTGCCATCCTTCCTGATGTCAAGGTTTTCTTCCAGGGTGTTGCGCATTCTCGTCCTGCCTTCAAGATTCCTGCTGCTTCATGGGATCTTAACTTGGTTTTGGGCGTTCTTCAGCACCCTCCATTTGAGTCTTTGGCTACTATTCCTCTAAGCCTCTTGACGTGGAAAATTGCCTTCCTCCTGGCGATTGTGTCTGTCCACCGTGTCATGGAGTTACATGCTCTGTCCTGGAAACCACCCTATTTGGTGTTTCACAAGGACAAGGCGGTGCTTCGCACCTCTCAGGAGTTTCTCCCGAAGGTGGTTTCGGAGTTCCACATCAATCAGGAGATTCTGGTGCCCTCTTTCTGCCCTGACCCCACCTCTGACAAGGTACTTTGTCTCAAGTTTTATGTACATCGCACTGAGTCTATCAGGCATTCAGATTCGCTGTTCATCATTCCTGAGGGTCCTAGGGCAGGAAGACCTGTATCCAAGGTGATTATTGCTTTTTGGATCAAGTCCACTATTCGTAAGGCTTATGAGTTGAAGAAGAAGCCTGTCCCTTTCAGGGTCACGGCTCATTCTACACTGTCTATTGGGGCTTTTTGGGCTTACAAGAATCAGGCCTCTGCTGATCAGTTGTGCAAGGTGGCCACTTGGTTGTCTGTGGACACCTTTTCGAAGCACTACCGTGTTGATGTGCTGGTATCGGCTGATGCCAGCTTTGGGCGGAAAATCCTGGAGGCAGTCTTGCCTGTCTAGGATTTTCTTTGGTTCTTGGTGCTTCCTTCACTTTTGAGCCCCATTGGCTCTAGTTCAGCGTGCTGTGTAACAGTTGGGGTGTTGTTACCCCTGTTCAGTGTCCGTTGACACTTCATTGTTGTTGGACTATCTCTGATCTGATGGTTCATATCTGCTCTGGTGATTTTGGGGGCCTTGGGCCTGGTCTTTGCCTTATTTCCCCGCCTCTGGGAAACTCAATGGTTGGACATCCCAGAGTTACCAGTAACCTGTATTGGACGACAGAGAAAAGTGGATTTTAGTTTTACCTGTTTTCTCTTAGTCCATACCGGTTACTGGTCTCCAGCCCTGTCAAGGGACCATGCTTGGCTCTCCTGTGGCAGACCGTGGGGCTCCTTCGGGGTCATGCTCATAGGAGTCTTCTTTCCTTTCACTATCTAGTCAATAGTTAGTGTCTCAAATCTTTCTGGAGCTGGTTGGCTAGCTGCAGGCAAGAAGAGATGGTAGGCTCCACCCCCTGCAATTAATTCTAGAATTGTTCCTGCTTACTTAAAGGGGCGGATTGCCTACCCAGAGTTACCAGTAACCTGTATGGACTAAGAGAAAAGGATTTAACCGGTAAGACTAAAATCTTCTTATCTGGAAAGACTACAGGACCTTAATCTTTATAGTTTTGAGGATAGAAAGGAGAGAGGTGATGTACTGAAACCTTTCAATATATAAAGGAATTTAATAATGTTCAATAGGCAACAATATTCCCGAATAAAGGGAATATTAGGATACGAGGGCATGTGCTTATACTGGAGGGTGGAATAATAAAATGAAATGTAATTAAAAACTACTTTACTGAAAGGGTGATAGATGAATGGAACAGCCTCCAAGCAGAAATAGTATAGACTAAAACAGTAAATGAATTTAAGGAATCTTGGGATATGGCTATTCTAAGAATAAAATAAGTCTAAGCTGACTAGCTGGGAAATGGGCAGACTTGATGGGCCAATTAGTTCTCATCTGCTATCAAATTCCATGTGTTTTTAAGGTTCAAAACCATCTTATTACTTAATATAAAATCTATTAAAAACTAGGAAACTTGCAAACAATACAGTAACATACAAGTACTTATACAATAATGAGAATTGTGAAGTAGTACGATAGCATAGCAGAAGGAATGTGATACACTGAGATCAGTCACACTCTGAAAGAGAAACCGTCATGTGGACAGTGCCATACTGGCAGGCCTATTTATGAATATGGGTATGTACTATGAGACCCGGGGCATACCAAAGTCTCAACGTTCAGGCTCGCTGGTCTGTACAACGCAGTCCCCATAGACCCACTGCTTTAAGTCTGGAAGCCTGACATGAAGGGTCTGAGGAAGCTACATACCTAACCTGTAGGGTTTGTGGATGATAGCTTTGTACTCCAGGCTTCCATTCCAGCCCAGACAGTTGACATGAGCAGTTTTGGGCCACAGCTTCTTACTAAGTCTGCTCCAGTATCTGACTTTGTAAAATATGGTAATTCCACTTTAAATGGCAAACAATTGAATTAACATAGTGACATAGTTGAGGAGGCTGAAAAAACATGCGTCCATGAAGTCCAGCCCATGTCAAAAACACCCTTCTTGATCCAGAGGAAGGCAAAAAAAAAACAACCCTGATGCAATTTCCAATGTAGATCCAAGTGGGTAAAAAAAGTTCCTTCCTGACTTCCAAATGGCAGTCGGATAGTTCCTTGGATCGACAACCTATCTGCATTGAAGCCATCTGTCATAATTTTCACTATTGTTCTGTGCTAGATAGGCATCCATTGCTTTTTGAAAGCAGTTACATTGTCTGCAAGTATAACATTCCGAGGCAAAGAAGTCTTAAAGGGATAGTAATACTTCATTTTAACTTTATTTTATTTTGTAGGCATTAAAAAAACACGAAGAATGATATAAGTCTTATCTCTCAAACCTTTATGGTTTAAGAGATATTCACAAGGAAAGTTTCCCCTCCCGCCCCTTTTACCTTGTGTAAGCAATCTCTTGTCAGATGTGGAATGCAGTCCATAGACCAGACAGATAACAGAAGGGGACACTCTTACTCCTATGAAAACAATGAAATCCCTGCCCCCCTTGACAAGTTTTTCAGGTTTTTCCCCTTATCTTAATTGAAGATTGTGCCTCTCTGCAGTTTACCTGGGCACCTCCCTTCTGCTCTGGCTGAGCAGTGCTACATCAGTAAAAGGGGCGGGAGGAGGATACTTTGTCATTGAATTACTCTTGTACTACAACTCTGACAGAATTGAAATAACACTCTCCATAGTCCAAATACTATGATGATTAATTAGAGCTGCTTTTATTATGAAACATTACTATCCCTTTAATGGATGTCCTCTCATTCTTAGTTTAGCTCTTTGTGTAAATAATTCATTGGATAGTTCTTTGTATTGACCTTGAATGTACTTGTAAATGATAATCATATTACCCCTTAGATGTCTCTTCTGTAATGTAAACAAACCCAGTTTGACTAGTCTCTGTTTTGTATCTCAGATCCTCCAATCCCTTTATCCGTTTTGTTGCACATCTCTGCACTTATTCCAATTCAACAATGTCTTTTTTAAGAACTGGTGACCAAAATTGTACTCCATATATTAGATGAGGCCTAACCAAGGATTTATACGCATCTACACCTCTTTTTATGCAGGCTAGTACCCTATTTGCTCTTGCAGCAGCTGAGTGACTGCACACTTCTGTGAAGTCTATCATCAATAAGTACTCCTAAATCTTTCTCTAATGAGGATTCCCCAAGTTGGTCTCATTTAGTGTATATGTAACATGGTTGTTTCTACAGCCCAAATGCATAACCTTACATTAAATATCATTTGCCCATTCGCTTAGTTTATCTAAATCTTTCTGCAGAGAAAAAACATCCAGCCATGAATGTATTTCCTTATATGGCTTTGTGTCATCAGCAAAGATTGAGACGCTACTTTTAATTCCCACTTCTAGATCATTAAAGGGTTAGTAATGTCAAAAATAAAAATTTTTTTTGCATTTAGAAGAGCTTAAAAAGTTGAGCTGAATGCAAAAAAAAACGTATCTCTCAAACCACTATGGTTTGAGAGGTAGAGGCATTTAAAGTTCAATGTCTCCTGCTGACAGCTGTAAACCCTTTAATAAACAAATAAAAACAAAAATAATTGTGCCCTGGACTGAACCCTGTGGCACCCACTTATAACTTTAGACCAACTTAAAAAGGTTCCATTTACACTCTCTGCCATCTATCATTTAACCAGTTCTCAATCCATGTACAGATAAAACCGCCCAAACCAAAGCCTTTTAATTTATGCAGTAAACTGTTGTGGGGAACTATATCAAAGGCTTTTGCAAAATCCAAGTATGCTACATCAACAGCAATCCCCTTGTCCAAATTACTACTTACCCTTTCATAAAATGAGTGTTTCGTATGAGAGTATCACCTTTATATCACTCTTGTGAGTGTTTTCTACACTGAATCCTATAAAATGCAAGTAAATGAGTCTGACATGATCTGTTCTTCAAAAAACCATATTGACTCCTGCTAATAATACTGTTAAACTAACCATTCCCATCTCATTTAAATTGGCGTGAATGTGCTCTCTATGGTGTGATTAGTTTGCCCCTGAATTAATTCCACTTTATCTTAGCCTATGGCACAGTGCCATTATAATAAGGATACTTGTAGTAAATAGATGTGGGTCGACTTTTTTCTATGTTTAATCGTGTTTCCAGACTACTTGTGTTATGGAAAAGCTTATTGTGTTTATTAACAACATACATATGTATTTGTTCCCCATAAGATACATTTTGTTTGAGTGATTATGGATTTAATGTCATGATTCTGTTTGTACTTGTTTTACTATATAAATGTCCATACAGTAGAGTTTTTTAGTGCAGGTAATCCCCTTGTAGGCTATAGCTGCCTCCTACTGATTTGCTTCTTAACCCTTTGAGTGCCAGAGGGGTACACAATGCTGGCACTCAAAGAGTTAACCATTTAAGCACCAGTGGGTGTGCCACACATTGTGAAAGGGGCAGTAAACCGTAGTTATGACAATATGTGTTTGTCCTGAAGAGTACATCCAGTGCTGGGAGAGTCTCCTTTCATAGGTTATTACTGGGCAAACTTTTTTTAAAAACTTGTTTTACTTCCAGGTTCTGCTGTTTTATTACTTCAATCTGTTGAAAGTTCCGCTCCGCTTTTCACAGGCTGTAATAGAAATAGCACCACCTAGCTGCAAAACATCTTGAATGCAAACAAGTTTGCTCATTAATAACTTTTGAATAAAGCATTTCCAAGAAGTGGAAATAGCCCAAGTTTTATTTGGCAGAAAAAGTCCTACAATTTAAATACTTTTGTATGTTTTCTGCCCCTTTAATGCAGTGGAGGTGTTTCTAGCAACCAACGGGTTAATTGAAGGCTACTTTTACCGCTTTGTAATAATAATTATTAGCAGATCAAAGCGCCCGGACCAGTAATATCTCTCCAAGGGCCTTATATTTAAAGAGAAAGTAGGGCAATTCAGAACAAATCAAGTGTACCATAAACAACAAATACAATTTGCAAAATTCCCTGTTGGTTTAAATTAGACTTTAACCCCTTCAATGCTAGAAAGATCTCTCTAGCATTTAAGGTGTATAAATCCCCATTTAAATGTTTTTTTTTGTCCTCTATGCATCACTAGTTTTGATCCAGAATTTGGTCTTTGTACATGAATGCAAATATACAATTTCACATTAAATCAAATACTGGAATCCTATGGTTCCATAATGCCAACATTTCTCCCCTTAAAGGGGCAGTAATGTCCCATAAAAATTCTTCTACTTTTATAGATGTTAAAAAAATAAACTGTGCCACAAATCCTATCTCTCAAACCAAAAGTTCCCCCCTCCCCCCCCTTCTCCTGATGACAGCAGGAGATTCAAGTCGGCCGACTCAAGGAGGCTCTTCAGCAGAGCCAAAATTGCGTTATTTAAAAATAATTACTTCATTGGAAGGTCTACAAAGTGTGCTTGCAAACCAGACCTTTCCAATGAAGTAATTCTTTTGAAATAACGCAATTTCGGCTCTGCTGCAGAGCCACCAGCTGGTCCCCGGACCGAGATCTCCTGCTGTCAGATAGACGCTGATGTCCGGAGAAGGGGCGGGAGGGGGGAACTTTCAGTGCAAATATCTCTCAAACCATAGCGGTTCAAGAGAAAGAGAGGATTTTTGGCAGATAGTTTATTTTTTAACATCTACAAAAGTAGAAGATTTTTTATGGGACGTTAGTGTCCCTTTAATTTGTACTGCCCCAAAAGGAGGGCAGTGGGACAGTATTTGCATTTCAGGGCATTCCTTTCTTTTACACCTTGTTTAACCTTTGAGTGCCAGAGGGGTGCACATCGCATTGCTTTGCGATGCGTTGTGTACCCCTCTGGCACTCAAAGGGTTACGACTACGTACTAAGCAAGGCATAGGGGAAGTGGTGTGATTTTTATGCCAGTTTGTTGCGTATGTCTTGAGGTGTGCTGATATCCGTGTCATAATGGCAGTATGCAGTACATAGATCATACTCTAGTGCATGCCCTGGCTTTCATCTACTGGCAATGGAAGTTGAAGATAGTGGGTCTGTGCTCCTGGATTTGCATATTCACCTCCTTGGTTTCCAAGGTTTTGAGTCTATTATATTAGAAATGTCAAATAGTAAACCTTTTATTTATATGCATACTTGATAAAGAATTCTGTATTGCACAGTGACTCATTTAGTTTGAAGTCTTCAAAGTAAAATAAACACTCATCCACTTCTTCATGTGTACCCTTAGGCTTGATCTTAATGTATATTGTAGTGGGTTGCTTATTTAATCATTTCTCCTTGATATGAAAAATCAATGTGCTATTCATTGTAGGAAATGCCTGCTTGTGCTGAACTGTAGGCGCACGTATTTCATCTATCACTTCTAACTGAGCAGCATGTTGATGCTGTTTTAGTTCCCAACCACAGGAACCGAAGAGCAGGGCAATTTACTCTTCTCTACCTGGCAGTGCACCTGAACATTGTGTGAGGGGAAAATGCTAAGATGGCGACAGGCAAATAGATTCACCCCAAGGGCTGCTTATGTAGCCTCCAAGTCCAGTAAAAAGCCTCACGTAATGGGTTAATGTGGAGCAGAAAATGTATTTTGTGTTGTGGTAATAGTAAGTAGGTTTGTGCTGTTTTTTGGTGGAGATGTGATGCGATAGAGGGAAATTATCTAATTTCCCAGCACTGTATCAGCGAATGGACTGGGAACTGCAGAAGACTGCTCTGAAAGTCTCATGCAGCCTCAGGACCGGCAGTTGTCTAACCATCATGCTAAGGAGATGGATGACTCTGCAGAGAGAGAAGTCTCTCCAGTGAGGCTGATGTAGAAAGAAGAAGTGGTGGGAGATGCACTAAGGTGTGATAAAGAGGTGATAAAGTGGAGATGACAGCCTATGCACTAACATCTCTCCATCTCTTAGAGCATAAGAAATAACATTTCCCATTGATTGTTTTAACCCTCTTGATTGCCAGAGAGGTATCCAAAGCATTGCATTGTTAGTGCTGGGTTCTTCTCTGGCACTCAAATGGTTTAATCAATGGGGACATTTATCTGTTCCCTATGGTTCTGTTGGTGTGCCCCCGAATTGCTCCAGTTCTGCTTAATACATGAGCCTCACACTGGGCTTTATACACAAAATAAAAGTGGAGTGATTGTGCAGCAAATAGAACATCCCATTGACTTGAGGTGTTTAAATCCTTAAATGCTGGAGAGGGCTCCAATGCTTTGCTCAGCAATGTGGTGGAGACCTATCTAGCATTAAGGGGTTAAAAAGACACATTTAAATTAATGGACATTTTATTTGTCCCCTGTGGAGCTGATGGTTAGCTACAAAGTTGCTTCATTTTCTTAGTGCATCAGCTTCAACCTCACTTTCCCCATTTTATTTTCTTCTTCTATGGAGCCTACCCGCTAACGCACACAGGTTTCCTTTTGGTTTTAACCCTTAGAGTGCCAGAGTTTTATGTACGCATTGCTCTGGAATGCATTGCCTACCCCTCTGGCACTCAAAGGTTTACATACTGTAAATTCTCATTCTGGGGAGAGAGAGAAAAAAAGAAAAACATTGTAGGCCTTTTCCTACAAACAAGGTGGTACGCCCAGTCCTGGTAGATGCTTAATTCAAAAGTTATTCGAGAGATTTGGAAAACCATTGGGTGGAAGTGTTGCTTTTAACAAGCTATAGCTCTCCATAGACATCAATAGCAACATCACCACATGAGCTTTGAATTAAAACTGAGCTTTGATTTAAAATTTTAAGAAAAATAAAAAGGGACAAAGTATAATGCCTTTTTGAATGAGACGTCTTCCAGCAGTGGGAGTAACCTTGATTTTTTGTTTTTGTTTGTTTTTTCAGCACATAAAACCCTACTGTATCTATATATATAAAAGAAGACTTCTGTGTGCCTGGCAAACACACCCAGGGGTGGTATTAAGGAGGAGTTACTGTTCCCATTGGGTGATTCAATCATGCAGGGATTTGGCCCGCCCACTATGCAGCCCGCCCACCACTATCAAAGTCAGAAAAAAACAATATGGCTGCCATTTGCTCCTACACCACAGACAAACACACATGCCCCACTCACACACACAGACCACCACACACACATGCCCCACTCACACAGCACCAAACAGACATGCTCCCACTTACACACACACCACCACATACACACACAAAGCCAGAAATAAATATGGCTGACACACACACACACAGTCACTCACCCTGACTCCCAGTGGCCTCAGCAGGACCTGTAGTGCAGCACCAGGGGAACAAAATGGCACTCAAAGGGTTAAGGTAGGCCCTCTGCTGAATTATTTCTTCACTATCATCATTTGCCATGCAAGACACAGGACAGACAGCCATCAGATTCACACTTAACCCACTGACTGCCACAGGGTTGTGTATCAAGTTCTACCCCTCAGGGAGTGTGTTCAAACCCCTCACACTGTAAACTTGCATTTCCCTCCCACTTCTCCTCCTTCCCCAGCCTATTACTAACACTTTTCCACATTTATGTTAAGCCCCGCCCCCTACTCGCGATTAAGCCCCGCCCACTGTTAACCCAAATTGCCCCATTGCTCTCTCCACATCAGCACCACATGAGGGACTCCACAAGTAAAAGTTCCCAGGTATAACACACACATGCCTCACTCACACAGCACCAAACACACACACAAAGCCAGAAAGAAATATGGCTGACACACAGTCACTCACCCTGACTCCCAGTGGCCTCAGCAGGACCTGTAGTATAGCCACAGAAGGGTGCTACAGCACCAGGGGTACAAAATGGCACTCAAAGGGTTAAGGTAGGTCCTCATTGCGCAATTATTTCTTCACTGTCATCATTTGCCATGCAAGACACAGGACAGACAGCCATCAGATTCACACTTAACCCACTGACTGCCACAGGGTTGTGCATCAAGCTTTACCCCTCAGGGAGTGTGTTCAAACCCCTCACACTGTAAACTTGCATTTCCCTCCCACTTGTCCTCCTTCCCTAGCCTATTACTAACACTTTTCCACTTTTATGTTAAGCCCCGCCCCTACTCACGATTAAACCCCGCCCACTTTTAACCCAGCTTGCCCCATTTGTCTCTCCACATCAGCACCACATCAGTCCCCTCCAGGGACTACACAAATCAAAGTTCCCAGGTATGAACACACTTCCCACTGCTATTTATCTCTGACATGCCTCTCTATACCTTAACCATTTGAGTGCCAGAGGGGTACACAACTCATGCACGCATGTGTTTCTGCTCATATATGTTGCGTGTGTTTGTGTGTGTGTACATCTCTGTTACATATGTGTGTCCATGTGTGCATCTCCAGTGTGTCTGTGTGTACATGTCTTTTGCATGTTTGTGCCGCTCACTGTGTGTATGTGCATACCTCCCAACATTTCACATGGCCAAAGAGGGACACGTTAGTTTTAGGTGATATTGTTAAGGGCGTGGCTGGTGGGCGGGGCATTAGTAAGAATTTTTTGGTTATTTCATGACCTATTACTGGCTATTTATGTAACTGAATAAATGATTTAGTGCAAGACCAAAGTATTTTATTTGCACAGACTAAACACATATACTGATGTTTAAAAAAATATGTATATGAGCTTTATTGCTGTAGAGCAAAGTAATACACACCACACAGTCAGGGCTGGTGCAAGGATTTTTGCCACCCTAGGCAAAACCTAATTTTGCTGCCCATTTTGCTCCGCCCCTTGTTCCCCACCCCTTTATACCCCACCTACTTATACCCAACCTCTTTTCATGATTGTCCTCTCTCTGCCCCCTGGGCCAGTCTGCCCCTGGTCTGGAGATGCCTGTAAGAGATTCCCCCCACCAGCTCCAACTTGCCCCTTATCAGCTTCACTTTGGCCCACCAGCTCCACTTTGCCCCTATCAGCTCCACTTTGTCCCCCATCAACTCCAACTTGCCGCCTCAGCTCCAACTTGCCCCCATCAGCTCCACTTTGACCCCCACCAGCTCCAGCTGCCCCCACCAGCTCCAATTGCCCCCACCAGCTCCACTTTGCCCCCCATTCACTCCAACTTGCCCCCACCGGCTCCACTTTGCCCCCCAGCAGCTACACTATGCCCCCAGCAGCTCCAACTTGCCACCATCAGCTCCACTTTGCCCCCCATCCGCTCCAAATTGCCCCCATCAGTTCCACTTTGCCCCCCATCTGCTCTAACGTGCCCCCACCGGCTCCACTTTGCCCCCCCCAGCAGCTCCACTATGCCCCCAGCAGCTCCACTATGCCCCCAGCAGCTCCAGCTTGCCACCATCAGCTCCAGCTTGCCACCATCAGCTCCACTTTGCCTCCCATCCACTCCAAATTGCCCCCATCAGCTCCACTTTGCCCCCATCTGCTCTAACGTGCCCCCCCTCAGCTCCACTTTGCCCCCTCAGCTCCACTTTGCCCCCTCAGCTCCAACTTGCCCCCATCAGCTCCACTTTGACCCCCATCCGCTCCAACTTACCCCCATCCGCTCCACTTTGCCCCCCATCACCTCCACTTTGCCCCCCATCAGATTCACTTTGCCCCCACCAGCTCCAACTTGCCCCCACCAGCTCCACTATGCCCCCAGCAGCTCCAACTTGCCCCTATCAGCTCCAACTTGCCACCATCAGCTCCACTTTGCCCCCCATCCGCTCCACTTTGCCCCCATTCGCTCCAACTTGCCCCCCATCCGCTCTAACTTGCCCCCACCAGCTCCACTTTGCCCCCCCTTCAAGCTCCACTTTGCCCCCCTCAGCTTCACTTTGCCCCCCCTCAGCTCCACTTTGCTCCCCTCAGCTTCACTTTGCCCCTCCTCAGCACCAACTTACCCCCATCAGCTCCACTTTGCCCCCACCAGCTCCAACTTGCCCCCACCAGCTCCAACTTGCCCCCACCAGCTCCAGCTTTCCCCCATCAGCTCCAACTTGCCCCCATCAGCTCCAACTTGCCCCCATCAGCTCTACTTTGCCCCCCATCCGCTCCAACTTGCCCCCAGCAGCTCCACTATGCCCCTTCAGTTCCAACTTGCCCCCCATCACATACCTGTAGCTCCCGCGCAGTCTTCTCTTCAGGAATGCAGAGCGAGGCGGGAGATCATGACTCCCAGCGCGCTCTGCATTACTAAAGATCCGACCCAATGAGGGAGCGCTATAGCAACACAGACCTGACTGTGTTGTGGTTCCCGTCGTGGTGTGTGCGGGCGCAGCTCTTCTCCGCTGCATGCCCGCGGCCCCAGTACGTGTGCGCCCTAGGCCGGCGCCTACCTCGCCTATAGGTGGAGCTGTCCCTGCACACAGTCTGACCTCCTAAAAAGAGGGACAACAGGGTGGGAAAGAGGGACAGAGGGATTTGGCCCTCAAAGAGGGACTGTCCCTCCTAAAGAAGGACACTTGGGATGTATGGTATGTGTCTGCCTGTGTGTTGCATATGTCTGTGTTTATCAGTGTGTCTGCATTTCACACACGTGCGCCAAATGGTCATAACATGACGGGCAACGCCGTCCCACATTGCTAGTATACATATATTTGTGTATATGTCCTATATAATAATTTGCTAGGATGTTTGTCAGAAGCCTTCATGTGCAGTAAAGACTGTGCACATTCGGGCAATCTCTACTGAGCATGCATCGAGTGAGTGAGGCAACTCAAGACTACATCACGTCTAGCAGTGAGGTAGCGGCCGCTTAACCCTCTGCGTGCAAGAGAGAGTTCACAATGCATTGTAAAGCTGTGTTTTGTGTACCCCTCTGGCACTCAAAGGGTTAACATTACCCGGACCTTGGGCCGTGTACACGAGCTTTTACACTAGTGTGTGTGTATGTATGTGTAACATATATATATATATATATATTTATTTATTTATATAATGGCAGGGTTTATCCTGAGTTAAACAAGGGGTACTCCCATTGCTGATAGTTGGAGCTGCAATAACCTTTGATGAAAACATCCCATTAGTTGGAGTGCCCTTGTTTTACTCAGTGGAATAAATAATCCTGCAATATAAATATATTTATATAATGAAATGAGGAGGGCAGCACCCGTGGGACTTTTAAATGGCAAAAACAGCAATACACATTTTTTTTTTCTTTTCTTTCAGTGTTAAGCATTTACCATCCCTTTTACTTGAAAATTAGGCCAGAGTAATTGAAAAGTTTTCTCTTACCCTGATAGTCTTAGTCTTTCCCTGGAATCTTGCTGAATGTGCATAACACATGATCGGCACATGCAACAACCACTTGAAACTCAAGAGTATACCACGGCATTGTGGGACATGTAGTCAGCACACTCAAAACAACGTTTGAAACCCAGGCTTATAGCGTAGCATTCACTCAGGGTCATACACTCAGGGACACACACACACACACACTCTCATTCATTCAGGGTCACACACATAAACCTCTGTTTTTGAAACCGTTACTCGCAGTGGTGTAAAGCTTCTCTTAACATTTGAAAGTGCAGTAGGGATCAACCACCAGTTTTTCAATTTTAAAGATTTTATTGAGTACTGATAAGAGTACAAACAAGCAGGGAGACTCACGCAGGAGTCGACAGAATACTCAATACATATGCAATGCAAGTAGGAAAAGGTGACAGAAGTCCAACTAGAACCAGAAAGAATATGGTATAATTATATTATGATATGGTCACAGAATTATGCCATGAGAGGTTAGCATAAACAATGTTTACAAATTCTAGTATCGAAAACAGTAGGTCAGAAACATAAACGGCAAAAAGAGAAAATAAAAGAAAAGGTACGTGGTTAAGTCCTAGAGACAGGACAAAATTAGAGAGGAGTAATTTAGAAAAAAGTCAGTGAAAAAAAGGACAAGATAGAAAGCAGGAGAGAAGAAGAGTGGGAATATAGTCGGAGTAAGGGAAAAGCTAGAGTAAAGCCAGTTGAGACAACAGAAAGCAGAAGAGAACAGAGGAGAGAGTAGGAAAGTAAAATGAGAAACAGTAAGAAGGGATGGGAGGGTATGGGGAGATACAGGAGCTAAATGGAAGGTTCACAACAATACCTAAAGGCTCGGGCAGTACAGTATAGTTAGATCTACTAAATTGAGTACGGGACAAATCCCAAGCCATGCAATACGCATATAAACCAACAGGTGCATGACAAGATATGTTAAGATAATGTTGCAGAGTAGGGGATACATGTAAGGGTATGTTAACACCATAGGCGAAGGAAAGATGAAAGATAGTCTGAGGTGAGATAGAAAAGTATCAGAAAAGAGGACCAAGGTGTGTCAGAATGAGTAGTATGAGAACAGAGCAGGGGCTGAGGACAGGAAGAAGGAGTCAAGGGAAGAATAGGTAGGAAAGAATATAAAAACGTGAACCAAGGCAGTGGCCAAGGGCCCTGTCTCAGATATACAAGCACGTAGTAGCCCATAAGGGCCCTGTGTGTGTGTGTGGGGGGGTAAATGCAAATAGTACATGAGGAGATGGATCTATTTAAAAGTCAACATATCCGACTAGGCATAGAAAAATCAGATGATCAGTGTAACAATAAGTGTAAGCATAGGTATAATGCAGACCACTGAATGTGTAAGTTGAAGAAGACTGTAAGTATATAAATGTAAACAGTAACAAAATATAAAACAGGGCTTAGTATCTCGGGGTTTGGGTAAACCATATCAAATTGGGGAGCTGCAACATATCTACAAATTCTCAATGGAAACTGTCAAGGCAATGCCACAATAATGAACTAGTGATCAGGGTATTAGTGAATAGCTGATGGGCAGTGGGTTTCTCTGTCAAACAATAAAGGAAGAGCATAATAAACACAATTGTCTAGAGAACGGCATGAGGTAAATTCAGCATGGGAAGAATAATTTGTTCAGAACATGTTTAAAGGACAGTGGTAGGAGGCATAGCAGCCCTGCTTTATACAATCTACATTGCCCCAGGGGAGAGGTCATATATATGCAGTGCAGGATATCATCTTATAAGCAATAAAACACTAAACAACAACTGGAACCACTACAGGGGTCCTCTGGGCCCAAGAGGGTGCCCCCCCCCCCGCGGATTCCCAGTGCTCTCCGGTGCTCATCATTACCTAAGGCCCCTTGCGGGCAAAGTCCATCATACCCAATCTGGGAAACGTAAAGCAAAGAATTAGTAGAGTTCCAGTTCAAGAGTGGTGGACAAGCAGCAGGCAGGGATATACCGTCTAGTCAGTGTAGGACTGCAACAATGGATGAACATCAGCCGTAGCTCAAAGTAAGATCCCTGCCTTAGAGTTCCTAGGTCCCAGGGGTGTTTCAGTACGCAAATCAGAGCAAATGGAAGTCCAGCCACATAAAGGAGACCAGTCTGGAATCCCGTGGATGCAAAGCAACATCAAGGCCAACATCTCATGGGTAAGAGGTGAGGATAGCACGGACCAGTTCAGCGTAATGTGGAAACCCTGCGGAATGAAGCAGCGGCATTGCATCTGGACCCAATCGTAGAATTCCTGGGTCCCAAGGTAAGGCATCGAAAAAAGGGAGCAGGTTCCATAGTAGATAAGGGTAGATAAACCCAGGGACCAGACCAATCACACACCGGAACGCTGGGCCTTCAACCCTGGACGTCATCTGCCAGAAAGGTGAGGTAAGTACATCTTTCCCATGAATAACAACTGCAGGAGAGTTAGTTCCAGGCCTATATACCCGACTTGTAGCAGATACAGCTTCTGGAAGTTCTTCCAGGATGTCGTCACCCATCGGGCCTAGTATATCCATATAGAAGCCGGTGAACGCTTCACTCAGAATGCACCGAATCTCAGTCAGGAAAGCCCGGTACTCCTGTATTGGCATCAGTGGCCCCATCCCCGATGCAGCAGGATAAGGAGTAGTGGAGTACACAGGCGTAGCCTGCAAAAGTAGCTTGGGAGGTGCATCAACTGGATCATCGGGTGCATTGAACGAGAATGAGCATGTGAATGCCATCGTCTTCAGCACTAGCAGATCGTTGTCTAGCATTGCGCGCAATAAGGCCTTCCTATTGGAGTGGCGCTAAAAGAAGCAGCCTGTAGAATATCCCATGGCGGGCATTATATTGTGGATTATAAGGTATAAAATAATGCCTCAACTCAGGGAGAAGCCATCTAGGAGTATTAGTAATAAACTGAATGCAGATACAGCTAGTAAAACGTAAGTAAAGGAGCTTGGAATCAGGAGCTGTAAAGTAACGCGTCCATCTTAGTCTGTCGGGTCAACCACCAGTTGAGCACAGAGTGTGTTACACACAGTCACTCAGGGTCACACACACACACACACACACACACACACACTCATTCACTCAGGGTTACACACAGGTCATACACTCATTCACTCAGGGACACACACACACTCTTTCACTCAGGGTCACACGCACTCATTCACTCAGGGTCACACGCACTCATTCACTCAGGGTCACACGCACTCACACACTCAGGGTCACACACACTCAGGGTCACACACACACACACACACACACACACACACACACACACACACACACACACACTCATTCACCCAGGGACACACACACACTCATTCACCCAGGGACACATGCACACACTCATTCACGCAGGGTCACACACACACGTTCACGCAGGGTCACACACACACACACTCGTTCACGCAGGGTCACACACTCATTCACTCTGGGTCACACACACACGCACACACATTCACTCTGGGTCAAATAAAATGAGTTATTAATTAATAAGCTTTAAAATCTGCTATAACTGCATATGTTATGCCGGGTACAGCTAGTATAATAAATGTGTTGACTGTATGGAGAAAGACTTGTAAGGCTTGTATGCTTCAGGTACAAACAGCATTTTTGTGTGAGTGGTGACATACCCTTCATTTGGTGTATTTTTGTCTGTCTACACAAAATCGGTTATGTTTTGTAGAAGAAAATTAGTGTACAAGTTACATAAAATGAACATCTCAAAGAACAGTGTTTTAGTCTGATGACTTTTAATTATGTTCTTATTTCGAACAGTAGTTCAGTTCTTCTCTTCGTTCCACTTTCAATGATGTGACTGCTATCTGCTTCAGTCTGTAAATAGTCATTGACCCACCTATATTTATACAGCATCATAAGTACGCTTTTATCCTCTTAGGACTATTGCTTTGCAAGACATTGCACACCCTCTATGATCCACATGAGATTAAGAAGACACTCAGATTACTGCATTACCCTTTACCCTTAGATGAACAACCCATAGGGTTTTAAATCAAGCCAAAAACGTGAGAGCTTACGAGGAAGAAACAAAAGGATAATTTCTCTGGTAACTTTGGGTAGGCAATCCGCTCCTTTAATTGTAGGTAGGAACAATTCTAGAATTGTATGCAGGGGCTGGAGCCTACCTTCCCTCCTTGGCTGCAGCTAGCCAACCAGCTCCAGAAAGATTTGGTGAAGACACAGGCAAGAGAACAGTTCTGCTATAGTTAGAAATATTTTTATTTTTCTGTTAAAAATGGAATACCATCATTAGGCAGATTACCATAACTGACAATGCCCTTAGATGTGGCTAGCTTTTTGTGGAACTTAAGCTCTGGGGGGGGGGGGGGAATCTTGGATACAAGTTCTTTCCTCAGGAGTTGCCCTCCGAGGCTTCTTCTTAATACATGGTAGTCTGAAGACAGAAGATCTGCAGAAAAGGTGAGCAACCCTTTGAGTGCTGCATGTCCACATGTCCCACAGTGCCCTTCCGCACAGGGGTTTACCTTTGGAGTTCCTGTTGCACACTCCTGCATTCATTGGGTTTATCTGTATGTCTGTTGGGTGTTTTGGAGCAGGTTTATGTGGTACGTTAACCCTTTAGCTGCTGGTTTTGCATCTTTTGGGGGGGTTTCTGACACTTTTCCTACTGTTTCAGTGTTTTTTGGGTATTCTAACATGTTCTAGTGATGTTTCATGCATTTTTAGTTTACTTTTTCAATTTTGTAAAATTTGAGCGCGCTTGACCACATAGGCGTCATTGCTCCATTCACTCCTATGGGAGTGACAATTTTGGGACATGTCTTTGCAACCGCTTAACCTAGCGACTTCAGAGATGGCTAATTTTTTCTTGTCTGCCCTTGCTCTATCATCAGGTTCATGTTTCTAGTGTGTTGGGGGGCTTAGGGGGCTTCCGGCACTGTTTGGGTACTTTTTCTGGGAAAACTACATTTCCCATGAGCGCTTTCTTTGTGTGCTCGTTTCTGATTGGCTCCAGCCGCAGCAGCCAGTTTTGTGCTATTTCCAGAATGAGTATGCTACGCAGGGCTTGGACGCTCCTTCTCTCCTCCGCTGATTAACCCTTCGCCTGCTAGATAAGTCTAGTTTAGAGATTTCTGGGGTGAAACTTTAATCCTACACATTTTATTATAAGGTTATTTGACACTGTAAGAATGTCTGTACCGCTGGAGCTTGGGGCCAGACCTAAGACTAAGGATGCTGGGGTCTCTGTATCCCCCATTGCACATTGCTCTTCCTGTCATTCAGGGTTACTTAGAGAATTCTCAGGTAATTTATGCCCAGCATGTTCTGATGTCCCTGAGAGGCTCCCAGGGACCTCCAGCCATGTATTAGAGCCAGTTTGGGTGCAAAAGTTCAAGGCTGCTACTAGAAACCTCCGGTCTACGTTGAAACTCTTTCCATCCCAGTTACAGGGGGTCTTCCACTCCTGGCACACCCCCTTCTCCGTCAAGTCTTCCCTGCCAAAACCACAGGGAGTACCTACCGTATCGGATTCCTCTGAGGAGAAACTGGTGGTGGATTCATATGTTGAGGAATGTTCTGCTGTGGGCTCCTCTCAGTTTTTTGGGGATCCCTTTGAGGCTGATCCTGAGCCCTCAGCTGAGGGCCTGATCAGGGCTGTTTTGACTAAACTAAATATTCCCTTAGTTCAGGAGGTTCCTTCTGATCCCACTGATGTGTTTCAGGAGCCTAAAAAGCTCCTTACTTGCTTTCCACCTAACTCCACTTCTGACCGCTTTGTGTCTGAAGAGTGGAAATCTCCTGACAGGAAACCTTCTGTGTCCAAGAAATTTGCCAAACTTTATCCCTTCTCTGAGACAGCACTTGCTCAGTGGGTTCATCCTCCCAAGGTGGATGCTCCTATCTCCAGGCTATCTAAGTCTACTGCCTTGCCAGTTTCTCATGTGTCCGCTCTGAAAGACTGAACTGACAAGAAACTTGAGGTCTCCCTCAAGTCCATTTTTGCCACTGCTGGCACTGCCATGCGTCCAGCATTCGCTGCAGCATGATTGAACCGGGCCATTGCGGTCTGGACTGAACAGCTCACCCTGGCTGTCTGTCAGGGTGCTCCTACTTCGGATATGTTGAGCCTTCTTGCCAACATTTCTGAGCCACAGCTCTATGTTTTTGCTTCCTTATTTGATGCTGTCCGTTTGTTGGTCAGGGTTTCCATCATGTCTGTGGTTGCCAGATGGGCTCTTTGGCTCAAGATCTGGTCTGCTGACACTGCTTCCAAGAAAGCATTGCTTTCCTTACCTTTTCAATGTACTTCTTTGTTTGGGCCAGTTCTTAAAGAGCTGATCAGTGAGGCCACTGGGGGTAAGAGTACCTTTCTACCTTTGGTCCCCAGGAAGAAAACACCGCTTAAGCGTAATCGGTATTTTCATTCCTTTCCGACTGAGACACGTCTGGTGAATCAGATGGTTCCCTCAGCTCCGCGTGCCTCCTCCAAGCCCAAACAGCAATAGAAGCCCATGGTCTCCTCTAAGCCCAAGGCTTCCAAGCCTTCTTCGGCATGACTCACCGAACCCAGGTACCCACTCTGCTGTGGGTGGCCATCTGCGTCACTACCACAGCGTCTGGAGGATTCAGTGGCGGACCCATGGGTTTTACAGGTGGTGGCAGAAGGATACAGGATCCCTTTCATCTCTCTTCCTCCCTTTCATTTCTTTCCTTCTCATATGCCTCAGGGCGAGTAGAAACACCGGCTGTTCAACGGCGCTATTCAGGCTCTTCTGGACAAGGATGTTCTAGAACCGGTTCCTGTTCAGGACAGAGGTATGGGTTTTTACTCTAACCTCTTTGTGGTCTCCAAAAAAGATGGCGGTTGTCACCCTATTTTGAATTTGAAGGATCTCAATTCCTTTTGTGATCCGGACTCATTATCACCAGGAGTCTCTACAGACGGAGATTGCTGCTATGGTCCTGGGGGAATTCCTTGCTTCTCTGGATCCTCAGGACGCATATTTACACATCGCCATTCATCCAGAGAGCTGGCAGTATCTCCGATCTGCCTGAGACAGAGAGTACTTTCAGTTTTCAGCTCTTCCCTTTGGTCTGACTACAGCTCCTCAAGTTTTCAACCGTGTCCTGGGAGCCTTACTGTCTGTCCTCCACTGGGATGACATCAGAGTTACTCCATACATGGGCGACCTGCTTCTGAAAGACCCCTCTGCGGAACTTCTTCATCAGCAGGTTCAGCTATGCAATCATGCTCTCACCCATCACGGGTGGATCATCAACATGGACAAGTCAGATCTTGTCCCATCCCAGCATCTGGTCTTCCTGGGCCTTCTCTTCGACACTCAGAAGCGCATGGTGTTTCTCACGGACGACATAGCTCAATAGATCGCCCACAGGGTTTCTGCGGTCCTTGCTCAAGATCCAGTTCCAGCCAAGAAGCTGTCCTCTATAGTGGGGAAATTCACCTCCACCATAGAAGCGGTCCCGTTTGTCATGGCACACACCAGGGAATTCCAGAGGTTTGTGAGCCAGGTGTGCAAGGGTCAGCCGGACCTTTTGAAGATGTCAGTGTCCCTCCCTCTTCATGTGGAACTGAGTTTGTCGTGGTGGCTCAACCTCTCCAATCTGCTTAAGAGCAGGTCCTTCCTGGTATTTTTCTGGACCACATTGACGACAGACGCCAGCCTCTCTGGCTGGGGAGTGGTCCTGGGTTGCCTGAGTGCTCAGGGTCGGTGGTCTCCGGAGGAATCTCTCCTTCCCATCAACGTGTTGGAGCTTCGGGGCGATATTTCATGCCCTTCGTCATTGGACACCCCAGCTGGAAGAATGCCCAGTCCAGGTCCAGTCTGACATCGCCACAGCCGTGGCTTACATCAACAAGCAGGGCGGAACACGAACTCTCGCCGCTTGGTTAGAGGTCAAGGTTATTTTGTCCTGGGCAGAAGAACACGTTCTTGCCATATCCACAGTGCACGTTCCAGGTGTAGTCAACTTCATGGCGGACTTCCTCAGTCGACACACAGTGGACAGCAGAGAGTGGGAACTGTTCAGAAGTGGGGTCTTCCTTACATCGACCTGATGGTGACAAGACACAACCGGAAGGTTCCGATCTTCTGCTCTCAGTGGAGGGACCCTCCAGCTCTGGCGGTGGATGCATTGTCCATTCCTTGATTGTTTCCTCTGGCCTATATCTTTCCTACCCTCCCAAATTGCACTGGATGTTATGGAAATTGTGACTGGAACGCTGTCCAGTCATTCTGATTGCTCCGTACTGGCCTGGCCAAGTTTGGTTTCCGGAGTTGCTGCATCTGTCAGTGGCGGGGCCACTCTGGCTCCCTTGCCATCTGGATCGTCTTCTACAGGGTTACCTGTGAAAGGAGGATGTTCATTGGCTAGCTTTGATGGCTTGGAAATTGAATCCTCAATACTGTAGAAAGATTTTTCTTCTGGTGTGACGGCTACTATGCTTAGTGCCCGCAAACCTGTTTCTTCTAAGGCCTACCATCGTGCCTGGTCGGCCTTTCTCTCTTGGTGTACTGATAGGGACCTGTCTCAGGAATTTGATCTGCCTATGGTCCTGACCTTCTTGCAGGACAGTGTGGATAAGGGTCTCCATCTGAGTTCTCTTCAGGTTCAGACTTCTGCTCTCTCTGTTTTCTTTCAGAGGCGCATTGCCATTCTTCCTGATGTCAAGGTTTTCTTTCAGGATGTTACTCATACTCGTCCTGTCTTTAAGAATCCTGCTCCTCCATGGGATCTTAACTTGGTTTTGGGCGTTCTTCGGTGCCCTCCCTTTGAATCTTTGGCTACCATTCCTCTACGCATGTTAACGTGGAAAATGGCCTTTCTCCTGGCGAACGTGTCCGTTCGCCGTGTTGCAGAGTTACATGCTCTGTCATGTAAACCACTTTTTTTGGTGTTTCACAAGGGCAAGGCGGTGCTTTGCACTTCTCAGGAGTTTTTTCCGAAGGTGGTTTCGGAGTTTCACATCAATCAGGAGATTGTGGTGCCTTCTTTCTGCCCTGACCCCACCTCTGACAAGGAGAGGGATCTCCACTTGTTGGATGTGGTGCGTTGTCTCAAGTTTTATGTACATCACACTGAGTCTATCAGGCAGTCTGACGTGCTGTTCATCATTCCTGAGGGTCCCAGGGCAGGAAGACCTGCATCCAAAGTGACTATTGCTTCTTGGATCAAGTCCACTATTTGTAAGGCTTACGAGCTGAGGAAGAAGCCTGTCCCCTTTCAGGTCACAGCTCATTCTACATGGTGTATTGGGGCTTCTTGGGCTTACAAGAATCAGGCCTCTGCTGATCAGTTGTGCAAGCTGCCACTTGGTTGTCTGTGCACACCTTTTCGAATCGCTACTGTGTTGATGTGCGGGCATCGGCTGAAGCCAGCTTTGGGAGGAAGATTCTGGAGGCAGTCTTGCCTGTCTCGGATCTTCTTCGGTTCTTGGTGCTTCCTTCACTTTTGGGCCCTGTTGGCTGTAGTTCAGCATTCTGTGTAACATTTGGGGTGGTGTTACCCCTGTTCAGTGTCCGTTGACACTCCCTTGTTGTTGGGCTATCTCTGATCTGATGGTTCATATCTGCTCTGGTAACTTTGGGGGCCTTGCATCTGGTCCTTGCCTTACTTCCCGCCTCTGGGAAACTCAATGGTTGGACATCCCAGAGTTACCAGTAACCTATATTAGACGACAGAGAAAAGAGGATTTTAGTCTTACCTGTTAAATCCTTTTCTCTTAGTCCATACAGGTGGTTACTGGTCTCCCACCCTGTCAAGGGACCATGCTTTGCTCTCCTATGGCAGACCGTGGGGGTCCTTCGGGGTCATGCTCACAGGAGTGAGCCTAGCCAACCAGCTCCAGAAAGATTTGAGACACTAACTATTGACTAGATAGTGAAAGGAAAGCTAGCTGCAATCAATTCTAGAATTGTTCCTGCCTACTTAAAGGGGCAGATCACCTACCCAAAGTTACCAGTAACCTGTATGAACTAAGAGAAAAGGGTTTAACAGGTAAGGCTAAAATCCTCTTTTGCTTGTCCTCTGGCTACTCACCACTTGGGAGTTCTACATTTTAGCTGTCTAGTGTCATCACAGAGGAGAAATGTGTATGTATATATCAGGATAATACCACCCAAAAGCACAGTCCAGTTCCAAAATGACAGGAAAGTCTCACCTGCAGGAGAATACCATCCAACTCCAGATGTATGATTCAGTCAATTTTTGGGCCTTGTCAGTGAGATTCAGCATATCTATATCCTGAAATGGAAGGGATCCATATCTGAAAACACTCTGTCTTTCTGACAAAAGAAAATCATAGAAAGTCTAGATCAAGTCAGCTGCACTATAGAAAATCAATAAGAATTGTCAAAAGTCCCATTTATTTTAATAAGGCTTTTAACCTCTTGAAAAATAGATCTCCAATACATTGGTTCATTTTTTTCCTTTGGGCATAAGGCTTTTTTCAGATATAAATTAGAAAGGGCTCATTATTCTTTGTAGTCCAAATTCTCATGCATCCATCTTTACAGGTTTTCCCCTTTCCATTAGAGGGATCGTAATAGCTGAATAAAAATGTATTTCAATAGTTTACTGTTTGTAGTTCAAGAGTAATTCAATTCTAAAGCATCCCTTCCCTCCCCCTTCACTTAAGTAATGGTGCCTCTCTGATCTGGCCGGATGAAGCACAGTGAAGGATAATCTCAGTGGATGAAGATTGTTCCTCGCTGAGCCATGACCGGATTCCAAATCTGAGGGTAGGCAGCAAAGGGTAGTTAAAAGGGTAGTATATTTTAGAATTTAATTACTCTTGAACTACAAAACATAAACTATAGAAATACAGCACTACATGACTCTCCTTATTTGAGGATCAATCGAAGCTGACTTTTTATTCAGCTATTACAATCCCTTTAAGTTAATCCACATCTTAGGCAACCTTGGAAGGTGTGAGGGGAGGGAAGATGTGTGAGGGGAGGGAAGATATTTCAGGACATGTGAGTAAGTAATTATATAAGTTGTGCCACACGGGTCTAATAGGACAGCTTTATTGAGGATAACTGTGAAACTAGACCCATTACACTGATTAAACAACAAAAAGCACAACGGATAAACTGTATAGAATACCTTTAAAGGAGCAGTAAATGTTTTTATGAAAACGTTTGTTATAGAGCTTTTGCTGCTGAGTAAAACAAGGGTACTCTAACTACTATCAGTTGTTTTATTCAAAACTAGTGTAAAAGCCCGTGTACACGGGCTAAGGTCCGGGTAATGTTAACCCTTTGAGTGCCAGAGGGGTGTGTGTTTGCGTGTACCCATATAATCTGTTGTGATGAAATTCATTGATTTATCATACCATACAGCCACGCATTTCCTACAAGAGAAAGGAGTTTGACATTACAAAAGAAATTTCTCTTCAGATCATGAGATTACATTGGCATTAAAGGGATAGTAACACTTCACAAAAACAGTAGCTCCAATTAATCTTCATAGTATTTGGGCCACGGAGAGTGTTCTTTCAATACTGTCAGAGTTGTAGTTCAAGAGTAATTGAATGATAAAGTATCCCCCTCCCGTCCCTTTTACCTAGTGTAAGCCACCTCCTCTCAGATGTGGAATCTGGTCACTTGACCAGACAGGCCACGAGTACACAACAATTTCTTTTTGTGAGCATGAACTGTGTATAAACAAGAACACTTGTGTGAACTGGAATAATTACATGAGAGAGGTTTGTGCAGCTGCTTTGCTATAAAATGTTATAAGAATAACATAACACAACTTTTCAGAACACAGAACCCTGCAAGTAGTGGAAAGAATAGTGGAGGGCAGATAAAGGGAAAGATCCTGGAATTTGACCACTAGAGGGCATTGCTAATGTAAAAAAAATACGGTTAAACTGTAATAATGCTGGAAATATGCATCTCTCAACAGGAAAAGCCCTACAATATAATTTTTCTCATTAAAAAAAAAAGTTTACTGCTCCTTTAATGAGAGTAAGACCTTCATAGTGATATAAAGTGTTAAATTCAGCTGAGTACATTTATCTTGTTATTAATGGTGTTCCTAGTCCAATATTTATATCACTTACTAAGTCTACCAGACATGGCTTGCATTTGAAGAATACAGCTTAACCCTTTGAGTGGCATGATTATTTATTTGTGTCACTAAACATTAAAGGGATAGTAATACATCGATATTATTCCATTTAATAATGTACCTAGTAAAAAAAAATGAATTAATTACGTTGTGTCCGATCTCTCAGACCTTTATGGATTGAGAGATATCGGCTAACAAAGTTCCCCCTTCCCTCCCCTTGCACTGATGTCAGCTTTCTATCTTATAGGTGGAGATCCCGGTCCTCAGACCGTCCTGCGGCTCTTCAGCAGAGCCGAAATCGCTCTCTTTAGAAAGAAATATGTCATTTGAACAGTCTACAATGTGTGCCTGGTTTGCAAGCACACCTTGTAGACTGTTCATATGAAGTATTTCTTTCTAAAGAGCACAATTTCGGCTCTGCTGAAGAGCCGCAGGACGGTCTGCAGACCAGGATCTCTGTCTGAAAGTTGGTGTTAGTGCAAGGGGAGGGAAGGCGGAACTTTGTAAGCTGATATCTCTCAAACCATAAAGGATTGAGAGATCAGACAAGGCGCAATGAATTCATTTTTTACTAGGTACATTATTAAATGGAATTATATTGATGTATTACTATCCCTTTGATGGTAACATATGACTCTTCCAGTGGAGCCTATCTGCCACACTCGCGCATAAGCTTTCTTATTGGCACCTGTACCAGTGCCTTATATACTGCTGCCCTTAGTGCATAACCATACACACAGCTCAACCGGTGCAAGCTCCAACTCCACCCCTATAGCAGGTGTAAGAAAATGAAGTGTAACAACTTTTATGAATAGCTTTTAGACAAGCACAGCCCAGAAAAACAGTGCCCTTGTACCTGTATTCGCTACGAAGAGCATTTGTACATTCCCGTCATTAATTTGCCTGCATTTATAGTAGATTGCTTTGCGCTCATCACTCATTCTGTTGCTGCAGGGTGGTGGTGGGGATTATTACCCCTCTGGCACTGAAAGGGTTAAGTCCAACAATGCTCCTTCATTGGTAACTGTATGTATAACAGAATTGCTATTTGATAGCCTTATCAAAATGTCCTTGTTAATTAAGATTAAAAAAAGTTTTTTCCCTTCCCCAGGTATTTTAGGTTATGGCAGAGTTGCCCAATTGGTTGCCTCCTATAGACTTCTGCTGGCCTGGGTTTCATACATTTTATTATATTATCCCCTTGTGGACCAGTGGTGTGTTCAGAAGCATCGGGAAATATCATTAACCTGCTGTATTTCTTTTCTTTGATTCTGAATCAATTCATTTCTTCCTCCTACTTTCAGTTATTTGAGCTCCTTCTACCTTCAGTCTGTGAAGATTCTACAGATTTATTTTAAAGGAATATCATTGGTTCACAAAACAAAAAAACTCTGATTACTCTTCATAGTATTTGGGACGTGGAGAGTGTTATTTCAATACTGTCAGAGTTGTATGCAAGAGTAATTGAATGATAAAGTATCCCCCTCCCCCCCCTTTTACCTAGTGTAAGCCGCATCCCCTCAGATGTGGAATCTAATCTCTTGAAAAGACAGATGGGGACAGTCTTCTTACTGTGAGTATAAGGAACACCCCCCCCCCCTTCCCGACAAGTTTTTCCTTATGCTCACTGAAGATTGTCCCTCTCTGCGGTCCATCAAGATAGTCTTGCTGCTCTGAGGTGAGCAGTGTTACAACAGTAAAAGGGGGCAGGAGGGGGATACTTTATCATTCAGTTACTCTTGAACTACAACTCTGACAGTATTGAAATAACACTCTCCATGGCCCAAATACTATGAAGATTAATCGGAGCTGCTTTTTTTTGTGAAACACTGCTATCTCTTTAAGCTCTGTGTAACTGTATAAATAAAGATACATACTGTGAACAATGCCCTAGAAATAAGTCTCTTAATTTGTTTGACAGTCAACCTCAGCCAAAGTGGAGCTGTTTTTGGTCAATCTAAATGCAACACAAGAACAAATAAAATGTCCCAAATTCCCACTGATTTACATGGAAATTTTAACCCTTTGAATTCCGGAGAGGTGTCCAACTCGTATCCCCATTTAAATCAGTGGAATATTTTATTTGTCTACCATGGTGCAGTTTGGTTTGTGTGAATTATATGTCTTATTTTCTGATCATGGAATTGTCTTCAGAAGGAAACATACATTACACATGTAAGAGTAGTAAGGGTTCAAAGAGCAATACAATTGTGTGCTCATTATCATGTCTTAATCTTATTCAGGCTCGGTCTTTCAAGAAAAAAGTTCAAGGAAAAGCCTTTCCTGCCTTTAATATCACAGTAAGTATTTGTTATTAGTATGTTCTCCTGTTAGGAGGACCTTCAAGGTTTCTCCTAACAGGCAGGAAATAAAGCACATTTCTGGTTTAGCACATGTAGGTCAACTAGAGCATAAGCTTGTGAATGGGAAGCCCACTAGGCCTTGGCCACACCAGTGTTCTTTCTAAGCTATTGTGTGTTTTGTCAGTAATATGATGTCTTGATTTTTTCTGTATGGTTCATATGCACACAGAAAAGAGGAGAAATTCTGGGTAAAATATACTGGTGTCTTGCACACTACAGAGCCCAAGAAAGGTTGGTTAGGTGTGATCACTGTTTAGAGTTGGACACAAAAGCACACTCAGGAAATGGCTGGATTTAATTATAGGTGATACATGTTATTAATAGTTTTAGCTGGCAAATTCCTATTGATGTGTAAGGGGAAGCTTGGCGATAAAACCAGTGATTAAGTACCGGTAATCACTTGCAATGCAACCCAGCCCAAAATGAGAGTAAGAACAAATAAAATTGAAGTTTCTTGTTTATTTAAATGCAACTTTTAATCTCTTATCTGCTGGAGTTGTAAGTCATTGCAAAGCTATGGAGACTTCTTTAAAAACCCCAATTAAATGAATGGGAATTTTGGGTTGTCCCTTGTGGTGCAGTAGCTTTTCCTCATATTTGCTCCACTCTCTTTATGCATGTGCCCCATGAGTATTAAAACAAAATATGTAAGAAATAATAAAATTGTGGTCTTAAAGGGGAAGTAAAGACCTTTTGTTTTAACCCTAGAGGACCAGAGCAATTTTGGCCTTTTTACTATGTCATTATTCAACCATTTTTTCCCTTTAGTGTACACCCATGAAAATTCTATTGTTTTTAACAGATAAGCAGGCCTTTCTTTTTGATGCCAAGTCATCACTTAGTTAGATAATATAAAAAAAAAAGTGGAAAACATTAGTGAATTTTTACTGGGACTGGATAAAAACCTCCCAAATGTCCCTTTTTAGTGGGGAGGTAGGAAGGAAAGACAGGGGAGATGACATTGAGATAAGCAGGGTGGGAGGAAGGAAAGGCGCAATGGTGATGAGTTAAACAAAGAACAGGGATGAAGGTGGTAAATGGTTTCAGCGGTTTCCAGCTGCTCCCCCTGACAGCGAACCAGATTCACTATATATGCCTATTATAAATGCACATTTTTTTCCCACTTAAAAAATTGTAGTGTTCCTTTTACCCTTTGAATGTCAGAGGGGTATTGAACTCCTCTGGCACTTACAGGGTTAATTTGGTAATGGAGGAAACAGGAATTATTTGGTTTGTTAGGTCCCTCTGACCAATAAAGAAAGAAATGTCACCATTGCATCATACGAGTTCAGCTGCTCCATTCTACAGGATATGAGCAAAAGCATTTTCACCCTCAAGGATCTGAACAAACTACTTTCTAAAGGAACTAAGCTAGTTTGTAGACCTGTTCATTTGTTGCCAAAACTTTGTTTACAAAACATAATCAAGTTCCCAAACCATTAAAATATAGATTTTTTTTAAAAATAATTTAACTCCATTTTTCTATGTAAACATTTGGTCTACACAGTAGTTAGTTATATTTGCTTAAATACCGTAAAAATCTCAAGTATAATACGCACCTGTGTATAATACGCTGGTGTATATTATACCCAAGATTTTAGGGGAAAACAAGAGTGCGTATGTATAATACGCACCCTTGTTTTCCCCTCTTATGAAAAAAAAAATTAAGCCTGCCAGAACCCTTCCCTCCCTCCCCTGGCGCTATCCGATTCTAAAATGTCACTTACTTTCTTAAAAAGACAAGTCCCCGCATTTTCAACATTATCAGGAAACATGTAAACAATGTGAATCTTCCCCTGCGGGCGGCACGCTTCCATTCGCTGCCCGCTTCCTTCCGGCTATGGTACTGCCCTGTGACACACAGGGCATTACCATTGGCTGGTGCCGGTAGGTCCTGAAAGCCAATTGAAGGAATTGGGAGGCGAATGAAAGCATGCTGCCCGCAGGGGAAGATTCACATCGTTTACATGTTTCCTGATAATGATGAAAATGCGGGGACTTGTCTTTTTAAGAAAGTAAGAGGCATTTTAGAATCGGATAGCGCCAGGGGAGGGAGGGAAGGGTTCTGGCTGGCTTAATCTTTTTTAAAATAAAAAAAACTCTCGAGTATAATACGCACCCCCACTTCACATAAGGTGAAGTGGGGTAAAATTGTGCGTATTATACCCGAGAGTTTACGGTACTAGCTTAAAGGAACACAACAATGCCACCAGCATTCTAACATGTTTGTCCTTGTGCCTTTGGTACATGGATGTGTATGTGCCATTTTGCACTGAATGTTTGTTTGTGCCTGGCACTGAAAGTGGAATTTGTATAAAGGCACTGAACTGAACTGCGATTATGGAGGAAACCAGCTGCACCATAGGGGATAATTATACATTCCCCATATTTCATTAGTTTTAAATGGCTCTCTAACCTCTTCAATTCTAGACAGGTCTCCTTTGCATTGCTTTGCAATATGTTGGTGACGTCTTCAGCATTGAATGGGGTTAGACGCCTGTTTAACTCAATGGGAATCTTGATTTATTCTCCATAATGAAAATGGTTTGTCCCAGAATTGTGCGTGCTTGTGCTTCTGCCATTGAAACACAGCCATCCTTCCAGTCTGTGCCCATTGACTTTTAACCCCTTAGTGACACATGACGTACCAAGACCATCCGGCCGGTCTGGACATTATGGACCGGTGACAATCCTGGGATGGCAGCTCGGCTGCATACTGATCTCTCATCCCAGAATTAATTACACAAACAAAGTGCCTTGGTCCTTAATAGCTGCCCACCTCCGGAAGAGGTGGTGGTTAAAGGGATAGTAATGTTTCACAATAAAAGCAGCTCCAATTAATTTTCATAGTATTTGGGCCATGGTGTCATTTCAATACTGTCAGAGTTGTAGTTCAAGAGTAATCGAATGATAAAATATCCCCCTTTTACCTAGTGTAAGCCACCTCCACTCAGATGTGGAATCTGGTCACTTGACCAGAGAGGTCGCAGGGAGGGACAATCTTCTAACTCCCTTTACAGGTTTTCAGGTTTATCCAGTGCTTTCTGAGATCCATTTGGACAGTCTTGCTGCTCTGGGGTGAGCAGTGTTACATCCTTAAAAGGGGTGGGAGGGGGGATATTTTATCTTTCAATTACTCTTGGAACTACAACTCTGACAGTATTGAAATAACACTCTCCATGGCCCAAATACTATGAAGATTAATTGTGTGTCTGTGTATGTGTGTGTCTGTGTCACTTTCAAAAATCTCTGCCCTTGTGCAAGTGTATGTCTGTAAGTCATTGTAAATGTGTCTCTGTAGGTCAGGACAGCCAGAGAGTGTGGCGTCAGTGGCAGTCTTTGTTATGAAGAAAAACTATTCAAGTGAACATGGTTTTCTTAGCTAAAATGACCCATCCAGACAGACATAATTCTATTCTGTCTGACTCACTTAAAAGATTGCTGTGCCTGTTTTCATTCTGCCACTGTAAATGTGCCTGTCTGATACATAGTAGGGGTGAGCATGGACTATTGCTGGACAGCCAGAGAGAGTGAAGCCTCTGGCCATGTTTATTGTGGAGTACAGTACTCTGACATGAACCTGTTCCCACTGGTTTCATGTATAATTATATAAATACTTGCCACAAGAGGGAAAATTCAACAAAACTAATATATATCTATATATATATATATATATATATATATATATATCTCCTTACTCTGAAATATAATGTGCACTGCATATTCCTATTTTAATAATTTATTATTAATAACTATTTTTTCTAATTGACAGGTTGCCTTGGATTATTATTTAAAAAAGCTTCGTAAGGCAGACTTCAATATCTTCCATCCAAGTTTACAGAGGAGAAACACGTTGCTTCCTTTGTCTTTGTATATTCAGTCATGGAAAAAAACCTATTAAAATTATATTTAATTAATTTCTAAAGTGGTTTCCTATTTTTCTTATGTCATGTACCACTACTAATGTTTAATTTGCATTTTTTTTTTTTTTTTTTGTTTTAGATCTGGAAATTTCCCTGACTCTGCTCTTGTTTTCTAAATATACACGATAAATCTTTTTAATATGGTAACATGGTTCTTTCCTCTCCTTGTTTTAAAAGATTATAATCACCTGCATTAAAGCACAGATTGTTTCTCCTCGTTAGTATTGTGGAGCTTTGAATAACAACAGACACAATTTTACACATTGCTAGTCTCATCTTGAGTAGTATTATCTGCCAATATCCTCCTCCATCATCGATAGGCTGAGGATGATGGGAGGTGTCTAACGGTTTCATGCTATTACAGCACTTCAGATTCTCTTTGTGATCCATCACTCCATGATCATAGTGGGAGTATAGCTGCCTTTCTATTTTTGGGTGGGGATTTACTATTAGAGCGCCTTTATGACTGTACTTGTAGTAGTTCTGTGGACATGATACCTGGGACCAACTGAAGATTGATTTGGGGGAGCTAATCCACACATGATACATAGCAGCCATTAGGATTGCCTGCCAAGATTAAGAGGATCAGTTTTCATTATTAGAAGATATTGATTTCCCTTAAAGAAGCGGTAAAATGTTTATGGGAAAATATATAGACAGCGAAAAGATGAGTCGGCACTCGCAGGACTTTTTAGAAATAGTGGATTTTACTCTGTGTCATCCTTTCAATGTGCAATTCACATTTTCCTCAGGACACTGAGTAAAATCCACTATTTCTAAAAATTCCTGTGAGTGCTGACTCATCTTTTCGCTGTCTGTATTTTCTCACTCAAGTACAGCCCCCGGGCAATTGTAACATTTTGGTGAGAGTGCTTCCCCATGGGTATATGTGTGTATATATATATATATATATATATATATATATATATATATATATATATATACCCATGAGGAAGCACTCTCACCAAAATGTTACAATTGCCCGGGGGCTGTACTTGAGTGTTTACACTCAACATGTAAAAACATGTCAAACATGGTGTTTGATAGTTTGGATACAGTAAAGTATGGAGGATATTCAAAAGGAAACCAAAACAGGTACACAAATTAAATATTAAAGGAGCAGTAAACTTTTTTAATGAAAACTTATGTCACATGGCATATCATGTTGAGTAAAACAAGTGTACATCCACCACTGTCAGTTGTTTTATTCAAATGTTATAACAGTTGCCAACATTTTATATCACATTCTATGGAGACTGCTTGTCAGTGACTCACCTCTGGCTTGAAATGAAATAGAATACCTGAAATCTGATTTTAAACTGTAATGAGTCTGCATTACTCGGCAGGATATGGACTTATCCTCTCTCTTGCTATATATATATATATATGAATGTGAAATAAATGCTGTGATATAAAATGCTGTCAACTATTATAACATTTGAATAAAACAACTGACAGTGGTGGATGTACGCTTGTTTTACTCAACATGATATGCCATGTGACATAAGTTTTCATTAAAAAAGTTTACTGCTCCTTTAATATTTAATTTGTGTACCTGTTTTGGTTTCCTTTTGAATATCCTCCATACTTTACTGTATCCAATCTGTCAAACACCATGTAGAATTCTTAGGATCTAGGGCCTTGTGCAGAAAGAAAAAGATATACAATTTTGGAATATACCAGCTGCATCAGAATGGACAAATAAAAATCCCCCAAATTCACATTCATACAAATGGACCCTTGAATGCTAGAAAGATCTCCAACACTAATTGATGCAAACTGGTACAGATTGTTTTGCTTCAGAATTGCAATTATTTAACTTCTTTAAGACCCATAGTAGGTACCTTGTGTGCAGGACTCAAAATCTAATTTTGTTACTGGGGCACTGGGAATAAAAGTGATTTGCCCAGGGCCTATGGGACCTTACACAGGAATTAAGCATGGTTGCTGAGTCTGTGAGATTGGATATTTGATGTAAAATTGATGTACCATAAAATTGTTCCCCATTATTGCTATCAGTGTAGAGTTTTATGCCACAAATATGCTATGATAGGATTAATATTATTAATTTAAATTAGTAAACAAAAATATTCAAATACGTCCTTACTGGGAGAATGGGAATAGATTGTAGTGCTCCCAAGGGTAAATACAAAGGGAAATTTAGTCAACACTTGTAGAAAATATTATTTAGCTCACAGCATGTTTAATTTGAAAGAAAATCTATATACATTCCAGAGGTTTCAACTACCTAATATCACCTTCAGCAGCCAAGTGTTTAATACACATATGGCTCAGGGCAAACATTTGTCTTATTTAATAAATAAGAGTTCAGGGGTGCTGTAGCTATCTAGGTATCAGGACCTTAATGAGGAAAATAATATTAAAATATGTAATAAGATCAAAGAATTTACCTTTTGAGTGCCAGAGTAGTGTTCAGCTCTCTGCTTTGAAATGTGTTGTATACCCCTCTGGCACTCAAAGGGTTAAATAGTGAATATTGTATATAATCTCTAAAATATCTGTATCACAAGAACAGTGGTCCCTTGATACAGTCCTATAGTAAGACCAGCCAAATAGAATATCAGAGAGAGATCCGACCAACCAGTATACTCGAGCCCAACAAAAATTTTCGGTAAAATTCAATTTCAGACAAATAATTTTTTCCCATTCAGTGACTCCGCATTTCGGATCAGACATGTTCGACTCAGACGAAATTCGACGCCAGTTCGAATTATTTGTTGAATTTAAAAAAAAAAAAAAAATACAATTTAAAATTAAATGAATGGAACCATTTCCACGGACTAAATGAAAATGGAGGAACAGGGTAAGGTGGGCATTTAGCCTTATGGTACTATGGATGAAGTAGATGAGATATGGATGTAGCTAAATTCGAAGGAAGACTGAGGATGACTGGTACAGGGCAGACTCAGGATGACTGGAACATTGTAGATGTAGCCAGCAGCAAACTGCAGAACACTGGAGAAGCCAGGACTCAGTAGGTGGATACTGCAGACTTCAAGAAATTAAACTGAGGATGACTGGTGCGAGGCAGAGTCAGGATGACAACAACACTGAAGATGTAGCCAGCAGCAAACTACAGAACACTGGAGCAGCCAGGACTCAGTAGAGATACAGCAACTGAGGATGACTGGGGCGAGGCAGACTCAGGATAACCGCAACACTGGAGATGCAGCCAGCAGCAAACTGGAGGACACTGGTGCAGCCAGGACTCAGAAGATAGATACCACAGACTTTTTTTTTTTTTTTTTTTTTTACAAGAGATGAAAGTAGAGCCAGACTGTACAACCTGTATAGTGGGACAACAATGTAGACTTTAAATTCTCCCGTGTATCCCATCAAGTCGGGGGTGTCCTCTCCCCAACCTACCACGGTTATAGAGCCGGGTAAGCTGGAGCGCTCTGCATATTATGGTACTTTTTTTCTTATAATCTGCATCAAACCAGAGAGCAGGGTAACCCAGTTTTGGCAGGTTAACTTTTTAAAAAAAGTAATTTGCTCCATGAGCTGGGGGGCCAGTTGAGAGAGCTGGAGGCTAAATATATTTCCTCTTACAGAAAATACCTGCTCATTCCCTACAGCAGTTGAGGGGCAAGAAAGCAACTCCTGGGCTGTCAGGGACAAAGTAGGCCACACCAGCCCTCTTGTTATCCCAGAAACTCAAAGGATCTGTACTTTGGGACAAAGAAGGTTCCGCAAGGTAAGCCTTAACTGTAAACTCAGCAGTTTTTCTATTGATGGGGAGCTGTTTGTTTTGTCCGAAGCATAATTTGTCCATTGCCTCAGCATAAAAAGCAGCAGCTGCTCCACCGGAACAAGATGAACTGTTACTGGCGCTGTTACTGATAGGTCTCAGAAGACCACCACACTCCTCCAGCTCAACTGCGGAATCTTTTCCCGCCTCCTGTGACTGCATCCTGTTTTTCCTTTGCCTCTCATGCACCCTTGCTATCAATTGTTCCTTCCAGGCAGTGAGAGAATTGGAACTAAGTGGCATCTTGCCTTTGATTCAACGATCACAAATTGTGGTAAGCATTAACACGGGACAATTGTCCATGTGCTCTTCTATGCGCTGAATCAGTTCCTTTATGAGCCTCATTAGAAGGGCAGCAACATCGGGAATTATATTACCCTTAGCACCAGGCAAGCGTTCCCAGTCATTCCCCTCCTCACACACCTCTCCTTACAATTGAATGATTTCCTTACCAAGAGAGGTGTGTGAGGAGGGGAATGACTTCTGCCAGGCTAGCGTTCTCTTTGCTTAAAATTTCCATCAAAGCACGGAAAGGCGTGAGGACTGTCACTACCTGTTCCATCAGGGCCCAGTCAGCCCTGCCCAGTGTTCTGTTACTGCCAATGAAATGGTGATATGACATTGCGTGAATTGCCTTTTTCTGCTCCAGGATACGCTCTAGCATATCTAAGGTGGAGTTCCACCTGGTCCCAACATCTTGTTTTAGGTGGTGCTGTGTTATCTGAGGTTTGCTGCTGATCCATTACCTCAGCAGTCCATAAGACAGTGGTAATGTGCACTGACTGGCCACCAGCCTTTCCCAGCAGGTACTTAAAAAGCCCAATGCATGACCGGTACAGTGAGGGCACTATTGTTCTATTAAATGTGGTTCGGGATGGAATTTTATATCGGGGTGTGGCAGCCTCCTTAACGTTTCTGGAAGGGTTCCCCATCCACCAAATTAAAAGTAGCACCCCTAACGGCTACGAGCTGTGCACATTCCCTTGGAATGAGACCCACCAAAATCTTCCATTGTGGCCTGTATTGATTTTGGGATGGGCTGTGACTGTCTGCTGCTCTTACCAGGACCAGATGTGGCATGATCCCCCTGCTCTTTCTCCTGCTGCCTACTGGTCAACACTGACTTGTGGTAGTTGTTCAGGTGTTGGTTCATCCCGGAGGTGGTTAGATGACCAAACACCACCCACGGCTGACTTCCCTTCCACACAATTTACATTTTGCTAGCCGGCCATTGACAAGTGTCACAAAATGTAGGTTTTGACAGGAAGAAAAATCATCATCAGCAGCAGATTTTGGGAAGCCCTGCTCAATTACCTTTTTTGCCTGGTGGCTACTGGGAAATGGTAAACAATCTCCCTCAATAACATTTTCTGGAGTAGAGGATGCTCTCAGTGGCAGTGACAGTGGTAGCAGGAAAAATGTTATCCAGATACTGCAGTCATTTCCATTTGGGCTGCTTACATGGATGTTCAGTATAGAAATCCTGCGCTGATACTGCCTGCAGTGTCCGACCAGTAGTGTTACAAATGCTAGGTGTATCACAGTCTCCCTTAGAGGCTAAGTTTTCCTGTGCTTCCTTCCTCTGTGGTGTGTCGGCCGGTATATTTGCGGCCACTTCTGCATTGCTGACATCATGAAACAGGCACTGGCTAGGACGCCTGTTTATGGGCCTATTCTGTGTTGCCTAATTGGGTCCCGCCTTCTCCTGCTCCTTTATAAACCTCCTTGGGCCTGGGAATCATTGCCCTTACGTGGTGTTTCCGCTAGTGTCTCTTGTGCTCCGTTGTGACCCGTGCTTTATCTGAGAATCTGTGTGACCCCCTGCTTGTCTGACTACCCACTTTGGTCCTGACCTGTGGCTATGGCTGATTAACTCACTCCGTTTATGACCCCAACTTGTCTGAATACCCACATCGGTTCTGATCTGTGGCTCTTGCTGACTGTCTTGCTCTGTGTAGTCCCCGGTTGTCTGACCACTGGCTCTTGTTGGCTTACTACTTGTGCAGTACCCTCCTAGAGTGCCTGCCATCAGTCTCAGTGTTCCGTGGTTCAGGCCTGCTCTCGCTTCCTGTTGCCTCCGGTCACGTGACCAGGAGTGGAGACTGGTGCATCAGTACTATCCCCCTGTTGTTTCATCCGCACTTCGGACCTAGTCTCCGTTATCTTGCAGTAGTGCAGTGCGCAGCACAGTGTGCGGCTCTGGGTAGGAGCCTGGGTCCTATCATCCTGAGTTCTGAGGTTGTGTGGGCTATACTATTATTTGCTGCACATTATAAATAAAGGTGGTTATTTATATTTTACAATTGTGTCTGTCCTTCTTTGCCTGAAAACCATGACAGTACGTAAGGGCCATGTCTACTGAAGGTACAGACAGTCCACCTAATCAGAACATCCTGTCCAGGATTGATTCTCAGGACCAGAGAATCGACCAGTTGACATTCGCTATGCAGACACTTTTAAATCACATGGATCACCTAGATCGCTTTGCTCAGCAACCAGTGGCTTCCCCAGTACCTGCGCCAGTTGTGGCTACTACCTCTGAGGGTGGCATGAGTAGAGGGTTTTCTGGTTCCTCTCCCCTACTCCAAAGATATGATGGGGAACCTACACTGTGGCGGGGGTTCCTCAATCAGCTGGGAATTTTTTTAGAGATAGTACCACAAGCATTCCCTACTGAGCAAAGTAAGGTGGGATTCCTGCTCTCCCTCCTCAGAACATAGTTCTGAACTTCACGGATTTTGTGGCCTCTTTCCGGAGAGTCTTTGACGTACCTGGGCATGCAACCTCCGCTGCCAGACGACTTACACCCACCCTGTCCTCCCTCACCTCCCATACCTCCTAGTTCTGACCCCGCCGGGGGGAACCGATGCAGCTAGGCTTCACACGCCTTTTGGTGGAGGAGAGGGCTCGGCACAGGTGTAGGGGTCTTTGCTTACACTGTGGGGAGCTGGGTCATATGTTGCGTGCTTGCCCTATCCGGCCGTGAAATGCTCGCACTTAGGGTCATGTAGGGGACAGACCCTGGGTGGAATTTCACAGTGCCCAGAGATACTTCAGGACAAACCTATTCTTGAAGTTGTTCTATCTTGGGCTGAGTCTTCATTGGTGGCTCCAGCATTACTGGACTCCGGGGCCGCTGGGTTTTTCATTGATGCAGACTTTGCAGCCAAACACGCTATCCCTTTGCTGCCTCGCTCCGCACCGTTGGCTATTGAAGCCATTGACGGCAGACCCCTACAGCCGGCGCACATTACTCATGAGACTTACCCCTTGTGGCTATGGGTAGAGGCACTCCATGTGGAGACAACAATTCCAGGTGATACATTCTCCCCATCATGCCATCATTCTGGGCTTTCCCTGGTTACAGACTCACGACCAAAGAATTGACTGGCAGACTTGCGATATCCTGTCTTGGTCCTCTCATTATACGAAATCTTGCCTCCAGCAGCCTACTAGAATATTGTGTACCTCTACCTCGTTACCTGCTGGGTACCAATCCTATAAAGAGGTATTTAATAAGGTAATAAGGGAAACCATTGCTTCCATGCGGGTTTTTCCTCTAAAAAATTGTCTAGGGCTGAGAGTCTATATGATGTGGGCGACCATGAATTACTCGCCATCATCCTGGCCTTGAAAGAATGGCGATATCTGTTGGAGGGTACAACTGTGCCTATCCTGATACTGACTGATCACAAGAACCTCACATACTTGTCTGAGGCAAAGAGGCTGTCTCTACATCAGGCTAGATGGGCTCTATTCCTCTCGAGGTTTAATTTTGTGGTTTCCTACCTCCCTGGTACTAAAAATGTTAGAGCAGATGCTCTTTCTCAACAATTTGGGGCCAAGTCCCAGGAGGAGTCTCCTCCGGTTCCTGTTATTCCTCCTAACCGCATCTTGGCTACGATACATACCAGTATTACATCTCCGTTGGGCGAGGAGATTTTGGCTGTCCCAAGCTTCCGCCCCAGCGGATAAACCAAATGGGAAGTGTTTTGTGACTGAATCCCTCCGTACCAGATTGCTGGAGACGTACCAGTCCTCGAAAGCTGAAGGGTACATAGGAAGAGGACAACTAATATGGTCTATCACTAGACTCTTTTGGTGTCGCAGCTTGAGGGCAGATTGCTTTGCATTTGTTGCTGCATATTCCACTTGTGTGCGCACTAAGACTCCTAGACACTTCCCGGTTGGTCTCCTGCAACCCATTCCAAATGGGGAACGTCCATGGTCGCACTTATCTATTGATTTTATAGTGAAGTTGCTTGTCTCAGAGGGTTACACAGTCATCCTTATGATTGTGGATAGATTTTCCAAGATGGCCCTTTTTATGCCACAGAAGGGACTCCCCTCCACCAAGAAGTTGGCTGAAATCTTTGCCAAGTAGGTGGTTCATCTCCGTGGTATACCCAAAGTCAGGGCTTAAAACTTGAAGTCCTTTGCTACTAGCCAGACCTGAAAAGTTACTCGCCACTGCAAGATATAACATACTCACCAGGGCTGAATTTCTACTCACCAGGGCTAAATTTTCACTTTCCATTGGCTAGTGGCGAGTGGAAATTTTGAGCCCTGCCCAAAGTGGTGGTCTTCGATCGTAGGAACCAGTTTGTTTCGTTTTTGGAGAGCCTTTTGCAGTCAAATGGGTATCCAGCTCTAGTTACCATCCACAGTCTAACGGTGCTGCAGAGAGGTCTAATCAGGAGCTGGAACAGTTTTTCTGTTGTTTTATCTCCGACAATAATGATAATTGGGTGAACCTGTTACCGTGGGCAGAGCTGACCAGAAATAGTGCTGTCAATTCCTCCTCCCGGAACTCTCCGTTTCTGATTAATTATGGGTTCCAACCGTTTCTCCTGACATAGTCCTTAGAGACTCAAAATATTCCGGCTCTGGAGGAGCACTTGAGGGTGCTTCGCTCCACGTGGGTTTGGGTTCAGAGATCCCTACAGAGTTCCACGTTGCGCTATAAGAGACAAGCAGACTGTAGGCATCTAGCTGTTCCAGGTGGGAGAGGGAGTATGGTTGTCCTCACTCAATCTCCATCTCCAGGTGCCTTGTAAAAAGCTGGCTCCCCGATTTGTGGGCCCCTTTCGTGTTCTCCACAGGATTAACCCTGTGACCTACGCGCTAGAACTCCCTGCTAATAAGCTCATTTCTAATGTATTCCATGTGTCGCTACTGAAATCATTGGTCTGTAACAGATATACTACTGCTCCTGTCCATCCCAGACCTGCCCAAGTAGGGGACCATGAGGAATATGAAGTGCAAAGCATTTTCAGAGGCCAGGTACATTGGAAAGGATATGGACTTGAGGAGCGTTCCTGGGTCGCTAAGAGAGATCTACATGCACCAGCCCTTCTCCGTGAATTCCACTCCCGTACCGCCTCTAGTGGTGGTCCTCTTCCGCAGGGGAGAGGTGGTTAAGGGGGGGGGCATTATCACAGTCTCCCTTAGAGGCTAAGTTTTCCTGTGCTTCTTTCATCTGTTGTGTGTCGGCCGGCATATTTGCGGCCACTTCTGCATTGCTGACATCATGAAACAGGCACTGGTAGGATGCCTGTTTATGGGCCTATTCTGTGTTGCCTAATTGGGTCCCGCCTTCTCCTGCTCCCTGGGCCTGGGAATCATTGCCTTTATGTGGTGTTTCCACTAGTGTCTCTTGTGCTCCATTGTGATCCGTGCTTTATCTGAGAATCCGCTCCGTGTATGACCCCGGCTTGTCTAACAACCCACTTCGGTCCTGACCTGTGGCTCTGGCTGACTAACTCGCTCTGTGTATGACCCCGGCATGTCTGACTACCAACAACAGTTCTGACCAATGACTCTGGCTGACTATGTCGCTCAGTGTAGTCCCAGGTTGTCTGATCTCTGGCTCTTGTTGACTATCGCTCCGTGCAGTCCCCGGCTTGTCTGACCTATGGCTTTGGCTGACTATGTCACTCCGTGTAGTCCCAGGTTGTCTGACTGTCGCTCCGTGCAGTAATTGATCAGTACCCTCCTAGAGTGCCTGACCATCAGTGTCGGTTTTCCGTGGTTCAGGCCTGCTCTCATGTTGCCTCCGGTCGCGTGACCAGCAGTGGAGACTGTGCATCAGTACTATCCCCTCTATTGTTTCATCTGCACTTCGGGCCTAGTCTCTGGTATCTCACAGCAGTGCAGTGTGCGGCTCCAGGTAGGAGGCGGGGTCCTATCATCCTGAGTTCTGGGGTTGTGTGGGCTATACTATTATTTGCTGTACATTATAAATAAAGGTGGTTATTTATATTTTACAATTGTGTCTGTCCTTCTTTGCCTGAAAACCATGACAGGTGTCCCCAGTTTTATAGAAGTGGCTGTAGCGGAGGTGGTGACTAAACTGGCAGTGGCACTTGTCATTGTGCAGTTGGTTCTGCTGGGATCATCACAAAACATCTGAGGAGACACAGGTGACCTCTCTACCCTGCTAGAAGAGGTAGAACGACCTGCAGTTCCCTTCTTATTTTTATTTTTTGATTTGGAGTGCTGCTGCTGAATCTGACTAGTACTATTAAAAGTACTCTTCTTTGCCTGCCTGCTGCTGCTATCTCTGCTTGAAAGCAACATCACTGTGGTGGTGGTGTGGTTGCTGGGTCACTGCAGCTGGTACCAGGACGAGGAACATCCGGTTGTTCACTAGGACTCAAATCCATGACAGATAGGTAGGTAGTGAACTAGAATACTTTTAAAATTTAAAAACCTGGCCACATGAAAACTGTGAGACTGGCTGATGTGTCACTCTGAAAATTATTCAAACTATTTTTAATATTTTACACAGGAACAAAGGTGACTCTCCCTTGCGGTGGCAATAAGGTACTAGGCCTGCCTAGACAACTATGAGACAGGCTGTGTCAATCTGAAAATTATTGAAACAAATTCCTAATATTTTACACAGGAACAAATGACTGACTGATGTGTCACTGAAAAATATTCAAACAAATTCCTAATATTAATTTTAATATTTTGCACAAGAACAAAGGTGACTCTCCATTACACTGGTAATAAGGTACTAATAGACCTGCCTACAGAACTGAGAGACTGGCTGTGAAAATTATTCAAACAAATTCCTCATATTAATTTTAATTTTTTTTACACAGGAACAAAATTACTCTCTCTTATGCTGGCAATAAGGTACTACTAGGCCTGCCTACACAACTGTGAGACTGGCTGATGTGTCACTCTGAAAATTATTCAAACAAATTCCTAATATTAATTTTATGTATTTATTTATTTATTTTTGAGTTTAACCCTTTGAGTGCCAGAGGGGTATGCAATGCATTGCTTTGCAATGCATTATGCACCCCTCTGGCACTCAAAGGGTTAAAAACCTTTATTGAGAATAATTCAAGTTATACATGCAATATAGAAGCAACGTACACACCACAAAACAGAAGTGGTACCAAAACATACACAACCCAACATTTGAAGCTGATATGGAAGAAATATAAAGCAATATCCTTAATAGATACCTATGTACTGAAGTAAAATATAAAAGGTCATATACTAAACGTAGCAGTTCAGATATGTAACATACTCAGAGGCGTAACTAGAAGCCTCCGGGCCCTTGTGCAAGAAGTGCCATGGGCCCCTACCACCACATTGGCCCCTCTTGCCCACATTGCCCCTCAATCTCCACAAAGTCCCTCAATCTCCAAAATGCCCCCATCTCCTACCTCCTAGCTGGAGCTCCCGCGCGGTCCTCTTAGTAATGCAGTGCGCTGGGAGATTGGCATCTACCAGTGCTCTGCATTACTAGAGCACCGGAGGGAAATTGCAGGCGCCAGGGGGGCATGGGCCCGGTAGCAGGGCGCAGCCAGGCCCCTGGAGTGCATGGGCCCGGTCTCAGGTGCGACCCCTATAGTTACGCCACTGAACATACTTTACTGGATTAGACATAGAGCACAACAGTACTATAAGTATGTGATATGAATAATTAAGAGCCGTTCACAAATCAGCTAATCTTGAGAATCTGTATATATTTGCAAATCAGTAAAGCTATAAATAACTATAATATAGAAAACTGACCCTATTGCAAACAATTATCAAGGCATTTGAGAATACTAAGATTGAATGAAGAAAAGAGAGCAAGTGTACATAAAGCCACAGGCAGGTGAGCAAATAATTGCAGAGGAGTAAATAAGGCCGGAATTCAAAAATATGAAAAGAGAAAGAATAAAAGAGCAAAGGAAAAGAGCAAGTGTTTAGTATGCCTCAGGTAGGAGATCAAATAATTACAGAAGAGAAAACAAAGCCTGAATATAGAAAGGTAATAGAAACTATACGTGGACAGAGTAATAGGGTAAATGCCCTACACCCTGCTTGAATTTCGCGTAGTGACCTCAGAGAGGTTTTGGGGGGGGGATAAACATATACACAGCATGACTCAGAGTATAAGCGGCCAAGCCTCTAAGACTTGATCAGATTATAGACATCAAAACTGCCCTTCAATATAATAACGAAATGGGCATAAGTAACTTTTATACATTAATATACATTCAGAAACAATGACCAAAGCCTAAAAGACCAACGGGAGACCCCCAATCGTGGGAGAAGCGCTTTTGGGGTAAAGACGAACAGAGGAAGACCTCGCAGAGATTCAACACCTTGATAATTCTGTGGTTTCCCAAGGAAAGAGGATGCCTGCAATATTCTTGTTGGGGGAACAGATATGATAGTATACGAATATACATTGAAACAATTTTACCTATAAGATATTTAAGCTTGATCAATAAAATATACCTCCAACCCCCTCCAAACCTGAAACAATCCTTGCCCCCTTAAACACAGCAGGTAGCGATATGGTAAAACATTTCGAGTCACAGAATAGATTAGCAGATGAGCTGGGTCAACCCTCCCTGGGTCCAAGGGAGGGGACCGGCTATAATGTTTGAAACGAGACATGAAGCATAGAAATGCGCAGTAGTCTCAGGAGAAGGGAGTCCATAGTTCCTACCAAACACATTGTAAAGACCATACAGGTAGAAACTCCATGCATCCAGAAAGGAGTCCATAGTTCATGATCATGCACCCCCAGTAACTACAGGATGCTGTATCTCCGTGGGGTCAGGACATATTCCAGGGTCCCAGGGTGAGGTGTCGCATCTAGGTTCCATAGCATCCATGGTACGAAGCAGGAAGACAGGCTCCAGCCTTAACGCCAAAGCACCCAACGGCCACCAAAGAGCAAGTGACAGGAACCGCCTGTTAAAGCTGATAGTAAGTTCCAAGGTAGGCTTCCCAGGCACATTGTCAGAGACTTTGTCCTGGGGGACCATACAGGGTTAATTCTAAATTCTAGGAATTAGCTGAAATTTTGTTTAAAATGTGTTCAAATTACATCATATGTGAACAATGAGCCATTAGTCCAAGGTAGGGAGGAAAAAAATATACAATGTCAGTTTAATGGCAGATGGATAGTCAGTTGGAGCCAAGGTGGCTGAGAGAGACGGACTCCCTTATGTAAAAGACACAGCAAAATGACATATTTAGGAGGTTTTTGATAACCCTTTTGACCTTTCTTAGTCTTGACGAAAGCCACATGATCTGACATAAAACTAATTATAGGTAAAATTCTAAAGTAGAGTAAGAGCTCCATCTAGAGTATTGAGAGCATTATGACTGGGATGAGACACATTCCTTGAATAATTTGGGATATATTAATATCCAATCAGGGCAGACCGGTGATGTCACGGTATAATGAGATGGATCTTTATCCAATCATTAGAAAAAGGTGGGGATAACTGATAAGGCAAAATTTGTCAAAATAATCCCCAGATACTGTTAGTTCAGGGTCTTTTTGACTTCCTAAAAGAGGGTCTTTGACTAAACTTAACTGGCTGAAACAGAAAAGGGCTCTTGGTGACTTCCTGAAGGCTTTGATGATCCTGCCATCTCACAGAGAAATACAAAGAAACTTTGATTGGTAACTATATCATTTATTCATATAGATTCATTTAATCCAGAATTTTATAATTTTTCTTCTGTTTGAAGAACTTAGTTTTATAGTTGTCTTAAGTGGACTGGCCAACCATTTGGGATAATTTATAATAAGCTAGATTTAGCTATTAAATTCTGGAAATAATTGAATCTATATAATTATTGGGAAGTGTGATAAATTGCCAATCAGTGTAATACAGGATATAGCGTGGGTTATTTATATTAGCTAATATTAATCTTGGTATTCCTAGAGTAATATTTTGTGGTTCTGGGAAGATTATAATAGTTAATATTTGATACAGGGTATTCTTTGAATCCAGTTATTAACCCTTTAACCACTATTTGTCTGCTGTTAGTGGTGTTTTCTTTGGAATTCTCTGTGTATGTGCTAGGCTTATATTTTGTAATTTGAAAGTATTATCTCAATAGACAAAATAACTGCTGGGTGTGGCATCTGTTTTAAACGTGTGTATTAACCCTTGGAGTGCCTATAGGTTTTATATAGGTTGCTATTGTCATAATATATGTTGACTGAAGTTGGTTACTTTATAGACATATGTTGCATGAAGTAATTCTAAGTAGATTATTTATATAATCTTTGTTTGAATATATTAATTGCAATTTATATATTTTTATTCAGAGGTATTCAATATTGAATTCAGTAGATAATTAAATTATAGTGATTTAAATCTGAGATTTTATTCCAGTTATTCCCTAAATTTAATTATTATTTATATATGATACAAGGAATTGTTAGAGGAATTATTTAATTCATCTCACAATACCCATTACATCATCATTGGCATAGTCTATACAGTTTCTGGGGCAGAGGTATTAAGAGACCCTGCAACCAACTGTATTATATTAATTGTAACAATCAATTAACCTATTCTATGCTGCTGAATGCAATTATTGTAATTATACCTCTGAATATACCTATAGGTGCTTAACCCTTGCACTGCTGGTAATCTTTATGATAAATAGTGTGGTTTGATTTTCTGTATACCTATTATAATTGCTAGTCACTTAATTATTTCATTGTTGCTGATGCTTGTATATATTGTATTTTAATAAAATATATATTTTTGCACAAATATGAAGGATTGATTCTTGTGATCAATTCGTTACTGTGAAGTAGCGTGTCAATACATATTAAAGATAAAGTTCTCGAATTATTTTATATTGTCATTTGCCTATTTAAGTGAAGAAATCCAACCTGAGTGGTTCTCTGTTTAACCCTTTGGATACCTTCATATAAATAGCCCGACACATTTTTGGAGGTTCCACCGAGATCTTTATATAGGATTGACACATTTGTCAAATAATTTTATTGGCAGATATATTACACAGTAACATATTTGTGCATAAACATGTCTCAGGCAACTTCTTCAGTGTCTGATCCAATGGAACAGAGACCAGAAGAAGACATGAAATGGGCTGTAGAAGGGAGGTTAATTTATGCCATCCATTCTCGCCTCAAAATTAAGAGTGATGCCCAACAATGGTGTACTGACATTGAACTACGAGTGATATCCCAATTTGATAAAATGTGGCAGCCTGATAGCTTCTATTATCAAGCATTGAATCGGTGTATAGATCAAACTAAGGCAAGGGATTTGGACACCCAGATTTTATTAATTGTGCCTGAATTGTTAACTATTATAGGTTTCCAGAGAAACAAATTGGAGGCTTATAAAAAGGGTGTAGAGCCACTAAAACAGGCACTAAAGGATCAGACTGAAAAGATTTCTGAGTTAGAGGAAGAGGTGCGTAAGTTTGTCAAAATTGCAAACTCACAAGAAGAGCATATTGAGAATCTCCAGCGCCAGGTAAATGGGCTAGAGAGCAGGCGTAAAACAGCTATTGAGGAAATGTGGTCTACAAAAGCACATAATACTGCCCTTAATGCTAAAATGTGTGATCTACAAGGTGAGATATACATTTTGCAAGAACACATTAGGCAACTCCAATCCCATTTAGACAAGCGGGTTCAGGAGAATATAAAATTGCGAGAGCAAGTGCTGGTATATCAGACCAGTGATAATGCCCCTAAAGGGGATAAATCACTGGATCTAGATATGTTTAATGTCTTGTCCAGCCAGATCCAGGAATTGTCAGAAAGAATGCAGGCCCTTACTGCTTCCGATTCTGACCATACCCCCTCTGAGATGGGACAGGATATTAGCCCTGATAAGGTAGTTCAGACCCAACCAGCTGTATCTAGCAGTCATCAGGATTACTCACCTGGGAAGGAGGGGGATGTTAGTCCTCAGAAGTCACACTTTTTGCTGAAGTGTGATGATGAGGGTAACATCCCAGAGCAAGCCACACACCCTGCACCAAGGAGTCTTTTAATAGGCCACAGATTACCCTCTAACAGGGAGTCAATGTTCAAACCTAACAGGAGGCCAATGCCCACATTAAAGAGGTTTGAACAGGAGGAACAGTCACCTTTAGTTGAAGGAACTAAGATAATAAGATTTCTGAGGGATACCGTGCCAGTTTTCCACAGAAAATCTAAAATATCCATTGTGAGTCATTTAGACCGTTATACTGAAACACTTGCATCTCTAGGCCTTCATTCTGACCGTCATAAAATGGATTATGTGCCTTGGGTTTTTGATGTTTCAGAGAATTTCTTTTTCAGTTCGTTAGCTGAGATGGATATCAATACCTGGGAGGAAACAGTGGAACAGATAATCCTAGCGTTTGGTCCTTATAAAACTCGTCATGAGGCTAAATGTGCTATATATGCACTAAAATGTAGGCCAGACCAGGACCCCAGGCAATTCTTGTCAGAGATTAAATGTGCATATATCCTTGCAGATAGGGATGCAGATTTTCATTCCTATGAGTTCAGGGAGCTATTCTTTAATGCTCTACCTAGATACATGAAAACTAATCTAGCTAGGGATTATTCACCCCTGTTATCACTAGATTGGTTACTCACTCAAGCTATTAAGCTGTATAATGCCCAGCAGAGTGAGAATACCCCAGCTAGGGACAAGAAGCCTGCCTCCCAGTGTGTAGCAGAAACATTGGTTGAGGAAAGTTTGCCCTTTGAATCTGGCAAGAGAACCTATGCAGAGGTGTTAAAATCTCCACAGGTTCATAAACAGGCACCAGGACAGAAGGGACCTGCCTCTGTTAGTTCCCAGGGGTCTAATAATTCAAATGGTCAGAAACCATTTTTCAAGAGATCCCAGGGATACAACAAAAACCAAAATAGATCTAAATTTCCCAGGAGGTTCAAAAAGAGTAAAAACTCTAATAATCAGGGGGCCCAGCAAAAGCAGCAGAATAGTAAGTCTGATTCTGGGAACCAAGGTCAGAAGCAAGTGAGTCTTAAGGTCCAGGTTAACAACCTAACAGATATGATGGCCAAAATGATGACCACTATGGCACAGCTAGGCCAAAGTCCCAGTTCTGACACCCAGCAGGGATCTAACCCTTTTTTAGGGACAGCCCCATGAGTGGCGACTGCCAATCAATAACAGAACAGGGTAATGGTAAGCAGGCCTTAGGGGAAAAGAATAACATTGCTTTACCCTATGTAAGACCTATAATAACCAATGATGTTTTAACCAACAGGAATGCTAACACATTTTCTTTACAGGATGTAAATGCTTTGTGTGACTCTAACATTTCTTCCTTATCTTACCCACAGCCAGGTACACATAAGTCCATCCCTGATGATGTCACTTCTTTTTCCTGCATTTTTCCAGAACAGGTTGAACGAGGAGGAGGAGTGAAGGGGGATGCTGCAGCTGTACAACATGACCCAGTGGTCAGCAAGTCTGCTCCTGTAAATTCAGGAATTAACCCTTGCAGGCAGGAGGGGGATTCTCAGGCATCTGAAGGAAGATTTGTTTACAGGATCTCAAGCTACGCTATTCAGTACCTCTTAGATACAGGGTCTAGCTCCCATTAGTATCATATCATGGAGTGTACTCCTGTAAAGCCTGTGTTAAACGCATTTGATGGATCCCTAATAAACGTAGGAGGTAACCCCTTAAACGTATTGGGAACCACATGGTTAAATTTTAATATCGGTAATAATAATCATTCACACATATAGTCATAGTAATTGAGATCCCCTATAACAGGTTAATTATAGGTGCTGATTTACTACAGCAATTAAAGCCCATTATAGACTAAGTGAATGTTATACAATTGTCTTTTACCCAGATAATTCTGGAGAAGGTAGTGGTAAGTAATTAGACTTACCATGGCCTAAAGACCAGCACAGGGAATCTGCCTATAAGGTTTCTATCCCTATTAATGGTGAAAGTGTAGAAAAGTGGGTTCATATAAACCAATTGCGTGCTTGCCACCCTAAATCACAGTTACAGATCATAGAAGGAGAAGCGGAAGAAGAACAAGAATCCTAATTAATCATTGGATGGATGAGTATCCTTGATTGTATAATTGACATTGTCATATTTGGTTTTCTTGTCTTTTTTTGTTTCTGTGAATATGCCGCTCTCTCTTTTGTCTGTCTGTGTGGCATGTATGTTCCCCACTAACACTCTAACATATCTCGTCAACCAATGGTTTGATGCTCCGATTCTCTAAAAATGTTGTTATGCTAATTTTATTTTTCCTTTTGAGAAGGTTTGGTTTGTAGCATAAAGCTGAGGATCATTCCTCTATAAAAGGGGGAGGAGTAGAGACAGAGAGTGTTAGTTTATAATAGTTTAGCTTAAGGCTAGCAAGGGCCACAAGCAAACTGGTGCAAAAATCAATATACAGTAATCATACAGTACCATGGTCATAGGGATACTAAATGAAACTGTATTGTCATGGATGTATGCATGCAACAAATGTATCAATATGAGATCACTCATGTGTCATTTCTTTTAGACCAAAGAGTTCTTAACAGACTAAGGTCGATTGACAGTTGCCATGGGTATGGACGTCAAGACCAAGACCGTGATGTGAATCATCCTTCTTCTGTGACAGGAGTTCCGGACACAGCCAAGCGTGGTTCCAGTGTTTTTTATCAAGAACCATTGGGCAAGAGATGCCAGAGGCCATCCTAACAGAGAAGAATTTGGATCCTAGAGGAGTTATGCCAACCTGCTCCCATAAATCACCATCCAAGAAGAATTTGCTATTTCTCCCATCACCTGTTCCAAAACTGGGAGTCTGATATGATCTGCGTGCCTTTTCAACTCAAGCCAAAACTATGGAGATCCTTGAATAGGCCAAGCAACTATTCGTATTAGACACAATGTCTTCCTATCAACAAAATAGGTATATGGATTCCCTAATCAGAGAGACTGTTCCAATTATTGAAGAGAACAATAATTGCCTCGTCTTTTGGGAACAAGCCGATGCCATTAAGTAGTTGATGAACTGAAGCGAACTGTATTAACTTCAGAGACGATCCCAGTCACAGGAAGAAGATGACAAAAGTCTCCTCCAGTTTAGCAAAAATATTTTAGAACTTTTATCAAGTTAGAAAATCTTTTGCTAAAAGGGGGATTATGTCAGAGACTTTGTCCTGGGGGACCATACAGGGTTAATTCTAAATTCTAGGAATTAGCTGAAATTTTGTTTAAAATGTGTTCAAATTACATCATATGTGAACAATGAGCCATTAGTCCAAGGTAGGGAGGAAAAAAATATACAATGTCAGTTTAATGGCAGATGGATAGTCAGTTGGAGCCAAGGTGGCTGAGAGAGACGGACTCCCTTATGTAAAAGACACAGCAAAATGACATATTTAGGAGGTTTTTGATAACCCTTTTGACCTTTCTTAGTCTTGACGAAAGCCACATGATCTGACATAAAACTAATTATAGGTAAAATTCTAAAGTAGAGTAAGAGCTCCATCTAGAGTATTGAGAGCATTATGACTGGGATGAGACACATTCCTTGAATAATTTGGGATATATTAATATCCAATCAGGGCAGACCGGTGATGTCACGGTATAATGAGATGGATCTTTATCCAATCATTAGAAAAAGGTGGGGATAACTGATAAGGCAAAATTTGTCAATATAATCCCCAGATACTGTTAGTTCAGGGTCTTTTTGACTTCCTAAAAGAGGGTCTTTGACTAAACTTAACTGGCTGAAACAGAAAAGGGCTCTTGGTGACTTCCTGAAGGCTTTGATGATCCTGCCATCTCACAGAGAAATACAAAGAAACTTTGATTGGTAACTATATCATTTATTCATATAGATTCATTTAATCCAGAATTTTATAATTTTTCTTCTGTTTGAAGAACTTAGTTTTATAGTTGTCTTAAGTGGACTGGCCAACCATTTGGGATAATTTATAATAAGCTAGATTTAGCTATTAAATTCTGGAAATAATAGAATCTATATAATTATTGGGAAGTGTGATAAATTGCCAATCAGTGTAATACAGGATATAGCGTGGGTTATTTATATTAGCTAATATTAATCTTGGTATTCCTAGAGTAATATTTTGTGGTTCTGGGAAGATTATAATAGTTAATATTTGATACAGGGTATTCTTTGAATCCAGTTATTAACCCTTTAACCGCTATTTGTCTGCTGTTAGTGGTGTTTTCTTTGGAATTCTCTGTGTATGTGCTAGGCTTATATTTTGTAATTTGAAAGTATTATCTCAATAGACAAAATAACTGCTGGGTGTGGCATCTGTTTTAAACGTCTGTATTAACCCTTGGAGTGCCTATAGGTTTTATATAGGTTGCTATTGTCATAATATATGTTGACTGAAGTTGGTTACTTTATAGACATATGTTGCATGAAGTAATTCTAAGTAGATTATTTATATAATCTTTGTTTGAATATATTAATTGCAATTTATATATTTTTATTCAGAGGTATTCAGTATTGAATTCAGTAGATAATTAAATTATAGTGATTTAAATCTGAGATTTTATTCCAGTTATTCCCTAAATTTAATTATTATTTATATATGATACAAGGAATTGTTAGAGGAATTATTTAATTCATCTCACAATACCCATTACATCATCATTGGCATAGTCTATACAGTTTCTGGGGCAGAGGTATTAAGAGACCCTGCAACCAACTGTATTATATTAATTGTAACAATCAATTAACCTATTCTATGCTGCTGAATGCAATTATTGTAATTATACCTCTGAATATACCTATAGGTGCTTAACCCTTGCACTGCTGGTAATCTTTATGATAAATAGTGTGGTTTGATTTTCTGTATACCTATTATAATTGCTAGTCACTTAATTATTTCATTGTTGCTGATGCTTGTATATATTGTATTTTAATAAAATATATATTTTTGCACAAATATGAAGGATTGATTCTTGTGATCAATTCGTTACTGTGAAGTAGCGTGTCAATACATATTAAAGATAAAGTTCTCGAATTATTTTATATTGTCATTTGCCTATTTAAGTGAAGAAATCCAACCTGAGTGGTTCTCTGTTTAACCCTTTGGATACCTTCATATAAATAGCCCGACAACATGTAACTGCAAAAAAAACAGGACATAATGTAGCACACTGCTCCTGGCAAACCAAACCAGGAGCATAATCCTCTAAATAGACCGGATCTTCTTCCCGGTGGTGCAGACTGTGTTCTAGAGGTATAGGGCAGCTAATCTGGTCTGCAAGTCGCCGGTTCAATTCGGGATATTGTTGTTCTGCCCGTTCAGAAGTAGAGCAAACACCCGCAAATTCCTCCTTAATAGTAGCCATGCCTTGAGGTCTGCTTTAGTCAACAGTTGCGCGATGTCATCCCCCGTCAATGGATCATCGGTCGCCATGTTAGTAGCTATACCACCAGGCCCATGTAGCGTTTCGATAGAAGACTAAGGATTCGCTGCTCCCTTTCAATTGTTCAGAAGCCAATTCCACATGAAGTGAGATATATCCACCAAAAGTTTGTGTTAATGTATCACAGAGAAGCAGCTTAGCTATAAAAAAGTAGACTGATCCTCAGAGCTGAAGCAAAAAGCGGCCATCTTCTTAGACAGTTCGCTCCTCCCCCCAATACTAAATTTTAATATTTTACACAGGAACAAAGGTGACTCTCCCTTACGCTGGCAATAAGGTACTAGGCCTGCCTACACAACTGTGAGACTGGCTGTGTCACTCTGAAAATGATTCAAACAAATCACTAATATTTTTAATATTTTGCACAGGAAAAAAGAATAATGTCCCTTGCAGTGGCAATAAAGCACTAATGCTGGCTGCCTGACTATGCCTAATGTTACCTGCCTGCCTATACAACAACTGGACACTCTATCTCCTTCTTCTCTCTCTGCCCTCCAACAACGCACTAAGAGAAAATGCAGACTGTCTGGGTGTCTGTGTCATTAGTTCAACCCCCATTACGAAACAAAGAAGCTAAGTGGAATAGAGACAAAAAGGGAAAGTAGAGCATGAAACAGAGAATCTAATTGGGCTAGAGACATGGCGGGAAAGTAATCTCGCACGCGGGTAATAGTCGCCGTATTTCTGAAATTTTCGATGACATTCTGAACCAGGGCTGTTTGGATTCGGATCTTTTTGTACAAACGACCCTTGCCTGTCAGACGGTCCGAATTACCACATACCCGTTGAATTCCGAATGTTGACGAACCGAGATCCAAGATGCACCAAAAAAACAGTTCTAAAATAATTTAATCTGAGTTCTTAAATAAATTATAAAACATAACCCATGAGTCAATAATGTATAAAAGGTTAGTCCAGCTTGATGAATGATCAATATGCAGGTGAAGTGGGATTTAAATGTGATGAAAATGAATTTTACATGGGATGAAATGGATGAGGTGATTTAAATAGTAATGCCACAAATCAAATCAAATAACATTGTGTTCCTTCATGCAGCTACTTCAGGAAAGCTGTCTTGTTAGCCTGTCAACAAATTCTGGTACAGATAATGACTGGAAAGTGCACTGAAGCAAAACACAAGAGAGATAAAAAGGATATTCTAAGTATAGTAGTTTAATACAAGCAATTATGAAAACAGAGCCGCCAAATACACACTCACATATGCTGTTCTTGATATTTATGCATATCAGGATCCTAACCTTTATCCCATGGAAGCTGTTCACTTGTTTCCTTTTCTTATGCAGTTTTTCTTCTTGCGTCTGAGAAAGTCCAGATGTTAATTCTTCATTAACAAAAGATGAAAGTCCTCGGATATTGGTAAGCAGTCCAAATGCGGGGTATGAAAGCTCCAAAAGCACTATATAGGAGCAGACAGAGGAAATTCTCATGTGTGGAGGGGTGGGGGTGGGGTGAGCTCTGAGTGAGACCAGATCCATTAGTATGTGTAAAGTTATCCTTCTGCAAATTCCCTGACACCTGTCCTCTTCATCAGAGGTTCAATAATGGTGGGCTGGTGCAATTTAGTGCCTTTTATCCCCTTCCTTTACCTTTTGATACATAAATACAGTTTACCATACAAACAAGATTGTAATAAAAACGTGAATACTAATAAAAACATTATACATGAATATAAATGTTGATTGTTCTATTGATCCCGAGGAGAAATACATTTTGAACCTGTGGATGCCAGACAAAGGAACTAGTAATCCTATAAATCATTAAAAATATATAATAATTTTAAAAATAAATCAACTAAAAGAATAGATGTAAGCATAAGGAAATAATCCAAGACTGATCAATAATGCCATACTATTCCGATCAAATTCTTATGTTCTCTATCACGGACCATAAAACATAGCTTTGCACGTCAATAAGAGTTTTTGCAGAAAAAAGGACCAATATTAATATTAGTTCCTTAATCTGGTGGCATGAAAAGGAAAACAATCTATCTGCTTAACCTGATGGGGTAAAGCTCTACCAAGACTATAACTCAATACTAAGGCATAATGAATATATTTCTTATGGCATTTTATTATATGTTCACATTAATTATTTTGTTCAAAAGGTTGTGCTCAAACACATTCATTATACCTCGTTATTGAGTTATAGTCTCGGCAGAGCTTTACCCAGTTGAATTATGTTGATTCTTTTCCTTTTCATGTGTGTCCACCAGATTAAGGGACACTTTTTTGCATTATTATGGCCTTTACGATTAGTCCTTTTATCTGCAGAAAATCTTTTAGATTTGCATTTTTGGTTTATAGTCTGTGATGGAGAGCATCAGAATAGGATTGGAATGGTATGGCATTATTAGTCGGTCTTTTGAATTATTTTCTTTTGTTTACATCTATTCCTTTAGTTTGTTTCATTTTAGATTATATATTTTAATGGCATTTATGATTTATAAGATTACTAGTTCCTTTGCCTGGCATCCCCGATTCAAGATGCTTTCCTCCTCGGGATCAGTAGAACAATCTAAATTTATATTCATGTATAACATTTTCTATTATTCAAATTTTTATTATTACAAATTTTTTTTATTTCAATCATAAAATACATGTATTAGTTCTCTAATTCTTTGTGGTTAGTTGTTTTGATATGTTTATTGTAGTTTGATTTTATATTTATATGGTAATTTGTAATTATTTGTCTATGCAAAATAGGAGTAAAGGAAGGGGATAAAAGGTGATAAATTGTGTCCCCGTGCTATTATTATGACGAAGAGGACAGGTGTCCACGAATGAGCACAAGGGTAACTTTACACGTTAGTAGATCTGGTCCTATCCACTGATACCCTGTGAGGATTTCCTCCCTTTGCTTCCTATATAGTGCTTTTGGATTTTTCATTCCCCACATTAGATCAGATTACTTTAATATCCAAGGACTATCATCTATTGTTAATGAAGAATTAACATTGACTTTCTCAGACACTAAAAGAACAGTGGAGAGATTGCATGAGAAAAGGGAACACGTGAAGGAGGACAGAACTTGGAGGTGTTAAATGGGTAGGAACCAGAGATGCATCAAGCCCAAGAAAAGCATACATGACTGTGTATTTGGTTTTTCTATTATTATAACTGCTTCTCTTAAACTACTACACCTAGAATACATTTTTATCTCTCTTGTGTTTCACTTCTATATACTGTCAAGTTATATGTACTAGAATCCTCCTTATTTATATGCAGTTTTATTAAATATGCATACAACATTTAAGGGAAAAATTATTTGATCCCCTGCTGATTTTGTACATTTGCCCACGGACAAAGAAATGATCAGTCTATAATTTTAATGGTAGGTTTATTTGAACAGTGAGAGACAGAATAACAACAAAAAAAATCCTGACTAACGCATTTCAAAAAAGTTATAAATTGATTTTCATTTTACTGAGTGAAATAAGTATTTGACCCCCTGCAAGATTTCTGGCTCCCAGGTGTCTTTTATACAGGTAACAAGCTGAGATTAGGATCACTATCTTAAAGAGAGTGCTTCTAATATCAGCTTGTTACCTGTATAAAAGACACCTGTCCACAGAAGCAATCAATCAGATTCCAAACTCTACACCATGGCCAAGACCAAAGAGCTGTCCAAGGATGTCATGGACAAGATTGTAGACCTACACAAGGCTGGAATGGGCTACAAGACCATAGCCAAGCAGGTTGGTGAGAAGGTGACAACAGTTGGTGCGATTATTCGCAAATGGAAGAAACACAAAATAATTGTCAATTTCCCTCGGTCTAGGGCTCCATGCAAGATATCACCTCGTGGAGTTTCAATGATCACCTCGTGGAGTTTCAATGATCATGAGAACTACACTGGAGGATCTTGTCAATGATCTCAAGGCAGCTGGGACCATAGTCACCAAGAAAACAACTGGAAACACACTACACCGTGAAGGACTGAAATCCTGCAGTGCCCGCAAGGTCCCCCTGCTCAAGAAAGCACATGTACAGGCCCGTCTGAAGTTTTCCAATGAACATCTGAATGATTCAGAGGAGGACTGGATGAAAGTGCTGTGGTCAGATGAGACCAAAATCGAGCTCTTTGGCATCAACTCAACTCGCAATGTTTGGAGGAGGAGGAATGCTGCCTATGACCCCAAGAACACCATCCCCACCGTCAAACATGGAGGTGGAAACATTATGCTTTGGGAGTGTTTTTCTGCTAAGGGGACAGGACAACTTCACCACATCAAAGGAATGATGGACGGGGCCATGTACTGTGAAATCTTGGGTGAGAACCTCCTTCCTTCAGCCAGAGCATTGAAAATGGGTAGTGGATGAGAATTCCAGCATGACAATGACCCAAAACACATGGCCAAGGCAACAAAGGAGTGGCTGAAGAAGAAGCACATTAAGGTCCTGGAGTGGCCTAGCCAGTCTCTAGACCTTAATCCCATAGAAAATCTGTGGAGGGAGCTGAAGGTTCGAGTTGCCATATGTCAGCCTCCAAAACTTCATGACTTGGAGAGGATCTGCACAGAGGAGTGGGACAAAATCCCTCCTGATATGTGTGCAAACCTGGTGGCCAACTACACGAAACGTCTTACCTCTGTGATTGCCAACAAGGGTTTTGCCACCAAGTAGTAAGTCATGTTTTGCAAAGGGGTCAAATACGTATTTCACTCAGTAAAATGCAAATCAAATTACAACTTTTTTGAAATGCGTTTTTCAGGATTTTGTTGTTATTCTGTCTCTCGCTGTTCAAATAAACCTACCATTAAAATTATGGACTGATTATTTCTTTGTCAGTGGGCAAACGTACAAAATCAGCAGGGGATCAAATAATTTTTTTCCCTAACTGTAACTAATTTTTAAATGAACAAGGTTTTTCGTATGTCTAAAATCCTCAAGTAGTAATAGACTATCATTTACATAAAGTTCATAAAAGGTACCACCCTGCATTCTGATCATTTCAAGTATCAGTTCTCTGGTGTCAATTTTATCCCAGTTTGTCAGTCATCATCACTTCAGGTTTCACCAGAGTTCAGGTTTAGGTTTGACTTCATATCTCTTTGACACCACCCTGCTGTTGGAGCTTTTATTAAAAATTACATGGGAATTGGATTTTCATTGACTATAACACTAGATGTCACCTCAGTGTATTCTAATATACTGTAGACATAAGACCAGTTTACAAGCAGTTTAGTTTTTCTTAATCAGGATTTTTTAATGCCTGCACATGAAGTTACATTTTTTTTGCATTCGAGTGGTCTTACCTCCAGACAAGGAAAGTAACAATGGGAATCAGAGTTGCTCCATGTTTCACCAACCTCTTAGTGAGTTGTTTTGAATGTCAGTATATTTGAGGTCATGATCCCTTTGGTGAAAACCTAGTTCTCTGCCAATCTTATCATCTAGAGGGAAGACACAACCTCATTTTTCTCAATTTGTTTCAAATAAGAATAATAATTACTTTTTTTTTCTCAAATTTCACCATGCGTGCGCATCCCACCATTATTCAGTTTTATATGTCAAACTTTTTGTTGGTCTCTCTTATCAAATTAATTCATGAACTTTCTTTAAGTATGTTAGTTAATTAAAAAAGTTATTTGGATTTCCATAGTTGTCATAAGTGCCAGTGACTGGTAAATTTCCTTTATGAGCTCTCTGCAGAATTTAGGGAGATTGCACCAATTACAGAGATTATGATGAGCAAGCCAACATTTTCATCAACAGATGTAGAGAAAGAAATAGCCAGATCATTTCATATAAATTTCATGTAGCAGAGCTGAAAATATTGATTAAAGTGAAAATAATTTAAAAAATGAGACGGCTGATGCCAATAAAGTTTTTTTTTTGTATCCTTATTGATAACTCATTTTCTCTTAGTCCATGTGAAACACAGGGACCATGGGGTAAAGTACCTCCAGCCAGGAGGACATGGCACTTTCCTTAAAAGGCTCTCAATGGTGGAGACTCCCTCTCTGCCTCTCAAGGTTTAGATGTGCTGCTCTTTTTCTGCTGCTTGATTTTGCTTTGTTTGCTTTTGTTATTTTATTAAAGGTGTTTTGCACTTTTCATTTTTGTGTCTGTCTGGTTCCTGGTCCCTCACAGTACACAAGGGACACCTTACTCCTATCAGATGGAAAGGAATGTGGTACCATCTCCAGATAGATACTGACCTGGTTCAGGAAACCTCTGCACTGGTTAGGGTCACCCCCAAAATGCTGGGGAAGTGGGGTGGACTCAGTCATGCCTCTAGCGACATTGGAATCATTGTTGACAGTCATAGCGGGAGCGGCAGCAGGTATAGGGGCAGCTTGCGCCGGGGGTTGCTGAGGTAGTGGAGCTAGATGCGCAGTATGGAGCAACAAAGTCTCAAAGGCTAACGCAAACTGGTCCATATGCTGGTCTACCTGGTCCAGCCTGAAAAAAACATTCGGTGGACTGCCTGTGCCTTCTGACTTCATGGCCCTTGTGTACTGTTATGGACCAGGAACCAGACAGACGCAAAAATGAAAAGTGCAAAACACATTTAATAAAATAACAAAAGCAAACAAAGCAAAATTGTGATCCAGAAGCGTAAACCAAAAGACAAGCCAGGGTCAGGAACCAAGACAGTTACTCAGCCAAGCCGGGGTTAGGAATACGGACATCAGCGATGTCAGGAACAAGCCAGCAGTGAGGAACCAGAAGGGATGTCAGAGGAAGCCAGGTCATGCACAGGAAATCAGGAATGCAATCGAACACTCTTGCAAACAGAAGCAAACACAAGTGCCTCAGTAAGTGAGTCAAGCTGCTTTAAATACCCTTGGAGGGTTGGCTGATAGCAGTCAGATGAGCAATCACAGAGAGGTCAGCTGATTTAGCCAGACTCAGAACAGGGAAGGCCGTAGCAATAGATAGCAGAGCACTAGATTAGCTCAGACAGGAGAATCAAGCAGCAGAGAAAAAGCAGCTCAGCTAAACAGTGACACTGCCCTACTTTACCCTACCAGTCAAGCTCAGTTTTAACAATTTGCAAAGAAAAAATCAGAAGTGAGGCAGGAAAGGGGTTCGCATGAATCACAGAACCATAGAAACATAAATGACCCCCTGTCTGGTGCTCAAACCACTAGTTTTTCCTCTGGGAGGGAAGTTCTGTATTCCACATTGACTAAGAGAAAAGTATTTATTGGTACATACACAAAACTCCCCTTTTCTCTTTCATGCAATGTAGAGTACAGGAACCATGGGGATATACCAAAGCTATCTATCAAGATTCCAGGGAGAGAAAGAGAAAAAACCTGCAAAAACACAGGCCAGTTCTAACGGAGACAAATGAACAAAAGAAACCTCAGGTATCAACTGATACTGACACAACAAACCAAGGAACAGAAAATCAACAGGATACTGAGATAAAAAACCAAGCACAACTACACAGGCATAACTGCATATAGGACCTTCTGACCAGAACTGGCTTCAACTGAAGATGGCGCATTGGCTCAGTAGTGTTTGACAAGTGCAAAGAGGCGACCACGTTGCTGCCTTACACAGCTGTTCTGCAGAGGTCTGGTTCTTGTAGGTCCAAGAGGCACACCCCGATGGATTGAAGTGTAACCTGAAAGGGCACAGGCTTCTTCCTGAGAATATATACTTGGCAAATGGATTCCTTAATACAAGAAGCCACTGCCACCTTAAAAACTGCCTGGCCCAGCAGTTACAAAAAGGGAATCAGTCTTTCAGAAAGCTGTGTGCGATGAAAGTAGTACTTCAAAAACCTAACCATATCAAAAAAGATGACACTTCTGCTCATGTCTGATAGAGATAGAGAGAAGGAAGTAACAATTTCCTGGTTGATGTGAGTCATCAAACCACCCTATCAGGGTAGAACACCAGATATGGGGGTTTACAGGACAAGGACTGAAGTTTGGAAACCTGCAGAACAGACACAAGTGGCAACAGGAAAGCTGTCACAGGGGAAACTGAAGACAGAGCCCTCTGAAGAACTCCCAGAACCAAATTGAAGTGCCACGGAGGAGTGGAATAATGAAAGACTGATAGGCATAGGCCACCCTTTGTACATAGGTCTGCACATCTTTGAATAGTGGACAAATCTCTGGAAAAGCATAGAGAACCACAATCTAAACATTGATGGAACCAAGAACAAGCCATTTCTGAAGAAGGCTAAGACAATTGGAATGTGAGAGTGACACTGCAGTGACCCTGGTCTTCAGTCTACTTATAAGACAAGGATCATACCCCTTGGTACTGCTTGGATGAAACCAGATTGTGAGCCTTCATCACAGTGACAATGTCAGAGAAACCCTTCTTTCTGAGGATGTTGGCTTCAAAAGCCAAGTCATCAAAGCCAAGCTGTCCACCTCTGGATGACACTGAAGGCCCTAGGTTAATAGGTCTGGTAGCAGAGGGAGCCAAAATGGTCATGACATGAATAGATTGAGAAGATCTAAAAATTAGACCCAGCAGGGTCAGAATGGAGAGATCAAACAGTATGAGCCTGCTCTATCCTGACTTCAACACTCTAGGAATCCGATGAAAAGGAGGAAATGGATGCAGCTTAAAATGCCATGGAATAACAATCACATCCACTGCTAAAGCTAGATGGTCCCAGTATTTATGAGGAACAGGTGTACCTTGCAGTTCAACTGAGAGCCCATTAGGTCCATCATCAGAGGACACCACAGATGACTATGGAGTCGAATACACTCTGGTTGCACTGCCAATTTACAGTTTTCAAATGCTGTTGATGTCCAAGATGTTGTATGTCCCTGGAATGTGGGTGGCAGAGTCAGCAGACAGGTGAGCCTCTGCCTACGTTGGGATTAGGGTGGGACCATGTGGCCACACTCCTAGTGGTTGACGTAGGCCACTGCCATTGTATTGTCTAAAAAGATTCAAACTGGTGATCCCTGGAGGGACTGAGACTAATGCCACTGAGCTAGGTGAATCACCTGCTGCTCCAGAAAGTGCAAAGATCCTGAGCCATCTGAGGGCCCAAGGTGGGTCTCCAGCTTGTCAGACTGGCATCCGTCATGACTATCACCCAATGCGGAACCACCAGTGACCTCTCCAGTGATAGATGGGACAGCTGAAGCCATCAACAAAGATCCAACTTTGGATCAGACAGAGTCAGAGACATGACATGGGTGAGATGACATTGATGCCTGAACCAATTCCTGAGAATTTCCATCTGCACTTCCCATGTATGGAATTGAACAAAAGGGTCTGCCTCCATGCCAGAGACCAGATAACCCAGCATCGCCATGTACTCCAGTACCATTGTGGACACATGGCAAGACAAGTACAGAATCTTGTCTTCTGGTAAAAAGATCCTCTCCAGAAGAGTGTCATAAACCAGAGATGATATCCTGAAATTAGGAACCCAGCTGTGTTATTCCAGTACAGACAAGCAAGACTAAATCTGAAAAAGGAGTGCCTCTTATGAAAAAGGCTTTAACAAAAGATTGTCCAGATTGTCAACAAGATCCCTAGAGAGCAGCTGTGAACCGCCAACGATGTCAAGACCTTTGTAAAGGTCCACGGATTGGAAGCACGCTCAAAAGGAAGGGTGGTGAACTGAAAATTATTGCTTTAAAAGACAAAGAGCAGGCAGTGCTGATGATCTGCATGGATAAGAATATGTAGATAAGCATCATTTATTTATAGGGAGGCTAAAAACTCCCCTGGACACATAGCAGCAATGATGGAGTTTTTGAGCTCCATCCCGAACCTAGGGAACCTAGGTGCAAGAACAAAATGGCTGAAGCTCTTCAATTTCAGAATAGAATGCCATCTGCCTTCTTTTTTTTAAACTATGAAAAGGTTGGAATAGAATCCCATGTACCTTTCCTGAGAAGGAACAGGCACAAAGATCTGCATATCTACCAGGCAAATAGACAACACAGCACAGGATTGCAATGGACTATGGACTAGAAGGAACACTGGGGAGGAAGGGACTTGAATTCTATGTGATACCCCAAAATCACCTGCAAAACCCAATGAGTGTGACAGAGAGCCTGCATGCTATCAAAAAGGCACAAACAACCTCCTATTGCCTGAAGCAGACTAAAACCCTGTGAGTTATTCAGAGGTTGACGTGTCAGCTGGGGGCTTCTGTGCAGGCTTCTTGCCTGCCCAGGCCTGTATGGGTTTTGGGGCAGGTTTCACGTGGGCCACTGTAGGAGTAGATGTCTTGGTTCCATACCCATACTTGCTGTGATAATAAAAGCCATTCGTCATCTGTGCAAATAGGTAACCTGAGACAATAAAGCACTCACTTCTGGTGGCATGACTAATAACCTTCTCCATTTCTGGGTCAAACAATTGCTTGATCATGAACAGAAGATACACCAAACACTTCTTGGAAGACTGATCAGCTAATCTGATCTTTAGCCACAGAGTATTACAACAGCAACAGAAAATGCTGAGGCCTTTCCAATAAATCTTACTGCATGAAAGGCTGCTTCTGCAAAATACACATTAGGCTCAATGATCTTACGGAGAGACTAAACAACATCCCCTTTCGGTGCATCCACATGGACAGCCTCCAGTAGCTTATCCCACCCCAAACAGTAATAGTCCTAGACACCCAAGCAACAGCAAAGGTGGGACTTAAAACAGCACCAGAAGCCACAAAATTTGCCTTCAAAAAGATATCCTCCTGGTCTTTTAGTGTCAGAGCACATGCAAGCAGCAAAACACTTAACCTGAGGCAGGGGCAGCCCACTGCTCTAAGGCTTCAGAAGAAAAAGGGTATAAGAGAGAGAGATGTCTGGGAAGGAACACACTCTCGTAATTTCTCTTCAGTTCCTCCAAGAGCACCTGGGAAAATGGCAGCTTCATTTTTGGGACCCTCAGCAGGATCTTCCTTGAAATAATCTGCAGACGAGTTAAAGATTAACCGAAATCATCCTCATCAAAGTCTCCTTCCTCAGCTAAAAAAAAAAAAAAATCCCTAGGGAATACTTCCACCAGTAAAATGGCTATGTTGCCTCTTAGGGGGGAACAGGACGGACGTGAGACCAAGACACTCCTTCGGAGCTCCCCACTGTATATCAGCCTCGTGACTGGCAGTCTCTACTGTGCATGACTGCAGCACACGCAACAGTCTCTACTGCACATGATTGTGGCGTTACACACGTTTTAGCAAATTATTATATAGGATGTTTTCTTTTCCTTTTTTTTTTTGATATCTGGTATTTTTATAGTATGATATAATCTGAATCAACGATGTCGGAAAGAGTGCCCGACATCGTTGATTCAGAGTATTCATACAGATAATATAGTGTCAGAGGCACCTTGTTATGATTGAATGATTGTGAGTGCAACAGAGATTGTGCTTTGTAGTATGATATAATACCATGCATGTCTATAATGCTTATCTTGAGTAAATATTCATATATTCATGGATTCTTTTAAGGTATGCTGTCTTTTCTACTATTATATGAGATAGGTACTAGATGTAAGTACAGTTTATTTACAAAATGTTTTACTTGGAAGATTGCATTGAGATTTATTTTGTTCCAGCATTTACAGGGCAAACATTTTGTATTTAAACACACAGAAAACAATCCCATACGAATTCCACTGTTCCCACATGGTGGGCCTGCAGTGACAACGTAACAGATGCACATATCATCATGCATGCATGCACTCTTACTCACTCATTCACTCTAATCTGTGGCACTAAAAAAAAGCTGCAGAAGAAGCCTTCCCCTGGGAGGCAAAAGGCCATATTTGCACAAAATGCTACGCATCCCCAGTGATAACATGGTAATCTGGCTCAGCAACATTACTATGTATAGCATTTATAGACATTTAGAAATACGCATTGCTGCTATCTGTGGTTATACTGAACAGAAGTAATTTGTGAAGTACTGAGACTGAATTATAAATTGCATTTAAAGTAATTTTAACCAGTTGCACTGAAGCTCATTCCAGATGAAATGTACTTCTAATCATTCCGTGGACTCGTTGCTGCCAATTACTCCATGCATTACGTTGTTTTCAAAGGTTAAACTGTCAAACAGAAGCAATAAAATGTATATTTCTCTGTTATCTTTGTTGCTTGAACACATAAAGTATCACGTAAAAATGAACTGGGGTTATAAACAATTAAAAACCCTGTACATAATGCCAGCATCAGTAAAAATTAGCTGTTTGTTTTCTGAGCCATAACATTTAGTTTTATATATGCCCTGGGGACACAGATACTCCTGCTTTTTCCAGGGATCAAAATACCACCATAATGTTGAGGTGTTTGTCCTTGATTGCCTGCAAATGGACTGAGATAACAGCCTTTCTGAATATAAGCGCAATGGGCACTAATCACTAAAAAGTTACTGTCTAGTTCCTATCTCTCATTAGAAACATCACTCTCAAGTTTACATACATAAATATATCTCTCCGCACCCTCAATATCGCCTGAAATATACAGCGGGTCGCAGATTGCCTTACTGCTGTCTCTTCCTGGATGGCTCATCGTCACTTAAAACTTAATGTGTCTACGATTGTGCTCCTTATCTTCCCTCCTAAATCCTGCACAATACCTAAATTTTCTATAACTGTCAAGGTCTCCGCAATTTATCTTGTAGACAAGGCTCCCCCCACGGGGTAACTTTGGACTTTTCTCTTTCCTTCACCACCCACATTAAAGAAGTAACCAAAACCTGTCGCTTCTTTCTTCGGAATATAGAAAAATTTGGCCATTCCTCTCTTACTCTAAACAGAAACCCTCATGCATGTTCTTACCCTTTCTCGCCTGGACTACCGCAACTCTTTACTTATTGGTCTTCCTGCTAACTATATTGCTCCTCTCCAATCAATTCTTAATTCGGCCTCCAGAATACAGAACAGTACTCACCCCACCACTTTTAAAATCACTGTCATGACTTCCCATAAAGCAGCGTATCACATTCAAAATCCTCCTCATTCCCTTCAAGGCTCTCCATCACTTGTCCCTGCCTTATATTTCATCTTTGATATCCTGCCATATTTCTGCACGTCCACTATGCACCACGCATGGTGGACGACTCTCTGCCCCTTTAACCACTATCACTGTACCACGACTGAAGGCTTTCTTCCTTGCTGCTCCCTACTGCACCCACCACTCATCAAGCCTCAACCCTCAACAACTTCAAATCAAAGCTAAAAGAGCACCTCTTAAACAGCGTAATATGAAAACATTATATCATATGTCAAAAACTGCACTTCCTCCACTACCAGATCGTATCTGTATGTCACCCATCCTATACTTAGATTGTAAGCTCTATGGGGCAGGAACATTTTATTCTAATGTATATTCACCTGTTGTTCCCATTATGATTGTCTTTATAAGCACTTAATTACCGTACTTATTGTACTCCTTCTATACTAAATGTAAACTTTAAAGTGCCAAGTACACGGTTGGCGCTATATAAATAAAATATACAATACAATACATAAATGATCTCTGAACAGGGCAGTTTACACATAAATTATCAGGTTAATTCAGATTCCTTCAGTAATGTATTTGCATTATTTTGGAGAAATCTGTAGTACCCTCTCCCAATAATTTCTGATAACAACCTTTTTTCCAGGTGCAGTATATACTGCAGAGATACACATGACAAAGGGTTATTATTTGAAACCTTTATGGGAGGGTGCTATAGATCCATGGCTTGATTTACCTCCCAGGCACCACAGGTAAGGCACACTAGGTGCTCTTAGCTCTTTCCATGGGCCCCCCTCCTCACATGACCCCCATCCCAGTCACATCCACTGTTTTGTGGCACAGAAAACAGCCTTGGCCTATAATAAGCACGGACAAACAAAATAAAGATTTAACCCAGTAGTTGCCAAAGATCTCCAGCGCATTGCTTTGCAGTGCAATGGAGGTGTCTACAGCATCCAAGGGATTAAATAATGGCATGTAAAGGGTTATATAAACTGGTGCAGGGACACATTGCTCTGGCCATAATTGCAGTACTTGTGCTGTATCAGTGATGTTTCATATGCTAATGAAGGTTCTCAACATTTTTCTTATGCTATGCACTGTGCTGCACCAGAAGACTGTCACCTTCCCATAACATATTGGCAGTTGTGAAATTTTGAAATATATATATAAAATATATATATAAAATCAAGGTGACAGGTTCACTTTAAAGATTACAGTTAGTAATATATGATATATCTTTATATATTATATATTACTAACTGTAATCTTTAAAGTTAACCTGCCACCTTGATTTTTTTTATATATTTCAAAATTTTACAACTGCTTAGATGTCATGTTAATGAAAAGTCCCTTCTATGCTTCCCTGGGAGCAGACCTGTCATTGAAGCTAGGGTTGCGTTGTGCAACCTAGTGGGCCAACGTGGTAGGATAATGGGAATCTTACAAGAGACCCCCGGGGCTCCTTTGTTGGCCTCACAAGGAGAGATTGACCAGTTGACTGAACTCCAGCAGTTCAATCTCTTGATTTTGGTTATGCAGTCCCATAGATCCCTTGTGTCAGGCTTGAAAGTCCAACACAGTGGTTCTATGGAAGCCGCATCAGTAACCAATGCAGGTGGAGGCTGATAATGTTCCAGATGTAGGGGGTGGGGGTAGTTTCATTACACTCCCCCCACCCAAAATGGCTGAGAGACGCACACTTAGTAAAAACTGCTGTTTGACGGTAAAGCAACCAGATACATTTTTGTTGTAGGTATTCCTTTTGCTCCTTGGCTGCTAAAGACCTCTCCATTGCTTTGCAATGCATTGGAGAGGTCTTTAGGATCCAGGGAGTTAAAGAGAACTCTTGTAGATCTCATCATATTTATTTGATGTATATATATTATTTTTCAGTCGACTGTTTCTATAATCTAGGTTCATCCCATGTAGCAATGCCTGGGTCTGTGATAACATTTCTGCATGGCTTGGTACAGTTCAGAAAGCTTTGAATAAAATGGGTTTAAACAGGCTGCCTGTAATCCCTTACCCATCATATCCTTGCCTCCATCCCTGGTTTCCGCTGACTCTGCAGAGAATTGCCGAGCCAGCACTATCATAATGGTTCAGGCTGCACAATTTAGTTTGCTCCACTTACTCTGTATCTCGCTGAATGCATAAAAAAATAAATAAGAGGAGTACTTCAGTGGAGATAGAAATGTGTGTGTGGCTCTGCTAAAAATGTATACACTTGGTTTAAACCCTATGATTTGTGTTGAAAATTGTTTACAGATCTGTAAATGTTCTTATCTCTGTCTGCTCTTGACCATTCTGAAATTCAATTCACTATAAGATCTACAGAACCCCTTTACTCCACATATGATGTGTTTTAGACTGTAAAATGAATTGCCTGTTTTGTATCCCCACAGCTTCAGCCAGTTCTATATCAAGGGTAGGTAACCAAGGCACTCTTGATTTTGAGGTCGACAGTTCACATCTTCACTGGACTGCTAGCAGGTGGCTGGGGATGATGGGAATTGTAGACCTCAACAGCTGGAGGGTTTCAGGTTGCTTACCTCTGTTCTGGATCTAGACAAGACACTGATATATTATAACCCAAGGATAAAATGTATTGATGACCTTACAATGTTAAAGGTCATTTCCCAACTAAGACTATACAGACAATAGGTTCTAAAGACACTGGGGGAGATTCACGAAGCGGTGGTACAGTAGAGATAACTTCTCCAGTGATATCACTTCTCCAGTTCCTATGTTATTCTCTGGAGCCTATGCACTAAGATTTCTTAAACTTTGGCGATCTTAGTGAATAGGCTCCATAGAATAACACAGGAACTGGAGAAGTGATAAAATGGAGAATTCATCTCCACTTTATCACCTCTCTAGGACTGCTTAGTAAATCTCCCCCAATATGTTTTAGGGATTTTTCTACTGAGTAAAGCATGGGCATGACACTGTTAGTAGTTGCTTTATTCAAAAGTCATACTAGTTCTAACAGTTCACACTGTTACTAAGTGATGGAACTTTTATTATCACATTGTATGGAGAAGTCAGGGACCCATCTCTTCCATAGAAAGTAAAAGAAAAACTGTCTGGACAGCAGATATCATTGTTGATGTAACCCCCCCCCCCCCCTCAAAACTGTTTAACCCCTGAAGTGCCTGTGTGATATCCAAAGCATTGAATTGCAATGCACTGGATTCATCTTTGGTACACAAAGGGTTAAACTATAATAACAGTAGTTTAACAGCAGTGACAGTACCCTTGTTTTAAACTTAAAACTGAAAATGTATTCACCATCAGGCTTGTTCATTTTCCTTTGGCTCAATGGTTCCCTGCTTTCCCTCCTAGTTGCCTAACAGTCCATGGGAAATACAAAAGACTTGACCTTAAGATTCCTCAAGGAGAGAGTTAGGACCTACCTGTTGAGTAAATCAAGGGTATTCTTATTGCTGGATGATTCATTGTAGAGTTTTTGCAAGTTCAAACTCACAAAGTAGAGTGCTATTGATATTACATTCTATGGATAACTGTAACCTGTGCCTTAGCTATGTGGGCAACTTCGTTGCAAAAGCAGTTTCAGGATACATAATAGAATAGATATCATTGGATTCTATGGGGTTATTCACATGGGTGACTTGTACAGCTACATTCATTATGAAAGGCAGCCTTGTGCAGCGATGCTATAACAATGTTATGGCGGTATGTGGAGAGCACATTGCCTTGGCGATATATATACAAACCACCATATGCACTAAGAATTAGGGATGCAAGGGGAGGAGGAGACACTTTGATCAATAGCATATCATTCTGTTGTACTGCTGGTGATGTGTAACACATGCCTTCCCTTACACATTGCCATCAGTCTGACAACCCTGAAGTGTGAGTGCATTCTCTCTGATTCATCACTAGCCCACTGGGAGAGCTGAGTGGATTCACTCAGACTTCAGTACCACAAACAGCATATCTCCCTAACCCTTTCAGTGCAGTAGGGCTGTGCATTGTATACACTTGTGGCAGTGAAAGGGTTAAGATCTTGGTCAAAGTCACTTATCAACTGCAATGTTATCTGTGTCCAGGTTTGTAAATTCTAGTGAGAAATGATGCAATGCTTTGTAGAAGGTCACTTGGAGATGGGATGGGATGAGAGCAGATGTGACTCTGACAAGCTGCTCACATTTGCTCACTTCACCAGACACTGCAGTGACCTTGACCAAGATCTTTACGCTTTCACGGCCACAGGGGTATGCAATGCACATCACATGGCACTGAAAGTGTTAAGAGTGGCAGCTGTTTTCTATGTTTTTTAACATGGACAGCAAACTGTCCACTGGCTTGATAGAGAGCTCTAGGAAGATCCAAATATCTCCAACCTCAGGTAGGTGATGTTGGGACTGTTAACTCCGACAGCAAAGCAGAGCCGAATTAAGACTGTAGGGGGCCCTAGGCAGGATCCCAAATTGGGGCCCCCTCCAGCTCCAACTGCCCCACCCCACACACACACACACTCACCTTTGCCACAATCCTTTCTGCATATACAGTATGATGTGCAGAATCCTCCAGACTAAACTAACTGTTCAAAAATGAATATGATCAGTGATAAATGTATAATCAATGATAGACATACAATTCTAAGCACAAAGAATCCAGTGTAAAAATATATATCTAAATAAAGATAATAAACAGAGGATGATATGCTCCACAATATCTATATATAGTCCCAAACTGATACTATTTGTTATAAAACAATGTCCATAATACCCATATATATGCATCACGTAGAATAAATGATGAGCCAATCCAAATAAGATGGTAAGTATGGAGAAAATGAAGCATCCTATATAATAATTCACTAAAGATGTTTGTCAGAAGCCGTTATGCGCAATAGACTGCCCAAATGCACAGAATGCTGGGAGCATGGAATGCTGGGAGTTCTCTGCTGGGAGCACGGAATGCTGGGAGTTCTGTCCTGGGAGCATGGAATGCTGGGAGTTCTGTGCTGGGAGCATGGAATGCTGGGAGTTCTGTGCTGGGAGCACGGAATGCTGGGAGCACGGAATGCTGGGAGTTCTGTGCTGGGAGCATTCTGTGATTTCGGGTAGTCTCTACAGTACATGACTGCGTCGGCGACAGGACACAGAGCAGGCCGGCCTCTTAACTTCACCCAGACCTTGGCCTGTGTACACGGGCTTTTACACTAGTTAGTACATAAAGTTTCCAATAGTACAGATGATGGTCTTGAAGTGATGTGATGAATAATGGGAGAATCTTCTTGAAGGGTCTTGTTTCTTTAAGGGTCTCAGGTCTACTACTTGGGTAGACTGACCGGCCACACCCTGGTTCCTGTTCACTGGAGGTACCAGCACTCAGGAAGAACTGGTCTCAAACATACAAAGTATGTGAATCAACAAATCTTCAACTTTATTGTGGTAGCGTGGCTACTTATATACAGAAGATTAAGATTTTGTCTGCATAATTTGTGAAATCACAAACATAAGACAAGGCTATACACTTATCTCTTATGCGGATACTGGCAAATTGCCTAGATCAAATGTTTTATTTTACGAATGAATAGAAACAATTCAAGGGAATAAAACTGACAAAAATATATGTAGGAATCAAATGTGAATCTTAACCCTTTTACCACTGTAAGCCAATAGGACAAGGATGATAATAGTATGATGGATGGATTAATTAAAATGATAAATTAGAAGAAACGATAAGTTTCTGAATGAGTGATGATTTATGCGATTGCTCGTGCCTCTCAGACAGAATTCCCTTATAGACATCTGTGCTTCTGTTTGGTTCCCGGAGTCCCCTCAGGCTGTTTAAGCATGTAGAAAAGAGAAGTAAACAGCGCAAAGAGAAGTCTGTGTGTAATAAATAAAGAATAATGTAAATGGTAAAGAAATAACAATATAGATATTTTATTAGATAAAATTATATAAAAAAATAAAGATTAAATTCTATTAGAATTCAATCTTCATTTTATATATTTTTTTATCTAATAAAATGTTTATATGGTTATTTCTTTGCCATTATTCTTTATTATACTTAAGACTTCCCTTTGTGCTGTTTATTCTCTTTCAGATAATTACCCACACATACCTGCATACCTCCCAACATTTCAAATTGTCAAAGAGGGACACTTGTGTTTTAGGGGTTGTTGCTGTAGGCGTGGCTGGTGGGTGGGGCATTACCGAGAATTTTTAAGCTATTTCATGACCTGTTGACAGCTCCTTGTATAACCTAATAAATGACTTATAACAAGACAAAAGTATTTTATTTACACAGACTAATTTATAAACACATATACGGATGTTTAAACAAACAATAATGTGAGTTTTATTGCTGCAGAGCAGTTTGATACATTTATATATACACCACACAATCTGATTTCCTAAAAAGAGGGACATCAAGGTGGGAAAGAGGGACAGAGGGATTTGGGTCTAAAAGAGGGACTATCCCTCCTAAAGAGGGACACTTGGGAGGTATGTACCTGGACAGGCATAACATCGATGTCCACCACTTCTATTGCCTCATTATTTAGACAGACATCGTAGAGAATCTACTATTGTTTCACAAACGGCTCTCTGATGCCCTTTTGCACAAATAACCACAAACCATGCCCCAGTCTGGACATATCTTCCTTAATATTAACCCTTTGAGTGCCAGTGGGGTACACAACGCATTGCTTTGCAATGCGTTGTGTACCCCACTGGCACTCAATGGGTTAACAAGTTCGCAAAAAAGTGCTGCAAACACACTACTCTGGGCAGCAACAAACCTATGGAGAGACATTATAAACAAATTGCCTGCAGTGATATCTTCTGTCCATGCAGCACGGTGGGAAGCATCAGAAGCAGTCTATCAGATCCAGCATGGTCAGGACGGCATAGTCACATACTTGATATCACCCTGCAGCCCCATAGCCGCAACTTCACAAGCTCCCAAAGTTTTTAATATTGACTGGATATGGGGAGAAATTGTCCCCCTGGTCCACTGTGGATGGGCCCCCCAACTTCACCAGGCTCTAGGCACGTGCCTAGGGTGTCTTGCCCATGATCCAGCTCTGCAGCAAAGGCTGCTATTGAAGATTAGTGCATGGGTTGAACAGCCACATTAACATATAACCACATTCACATGAATATGACAATGGATAATTTAAGCCATTGTTAATGTAGTGAGCACAAAATCATAAACCCGTTGAAGGCATGGTGGTTTCATGGCAATGTCAGCAGATTGTGGTGGATTGGTGACTTATTCACAGGGATATGATGGTGAAGGCATCTTAGTTCCTACTGTTCATATGCCATTGCCACGAATTTGCTACCATATCGTCATCCTGCCCCGTTATCGACCTTTAGATCATCCTCTCCCAGGTGGTACTACCAAAATCAGTCCAGTGAAATATATTTCAGCATTTGAAGTACCCTTGTTTACTTGCAGGATATGTCTTCCAATGTTTATGTTTATTTATAATAAAAGTTTACTAAACCTTCAAACCTTTATGGGCCAAATATGTGTGCACTGCATTCACACACACAGAAACTATACAAAGTATATTATTCAAAATGTCTCTAAAATCACCATGGGATTAGTCTTCACTGATGGAAGGACCCAAATCTAACATCATCTGAGCGATTACCTGTAGCTCCCTGTCTTTTAGATCCACATGTGACAGACAGCATACTTATTGTGCAGTCATGTACTTTTGTCAATCCTGGGTTATACACCAGACTAACCCAGAGCAACACTTCAGAGTTAAGCTTGGTCCATTTTTTCAAGGTCACCTTGAATGTATTATAATGTATAATGTAGTAGAGCTGAGAACAGAAAAACTGCATAGGCTAAAAATCTTAAGTGCAATAACTTGTTTCTCAAAAACCTACTTTTTCAGATATTATGAGCTCAGTGTTTCCATTCAGTTTGTGGCTGTCAAGCTGTTGGATTACAACTCCCATCATCCTCAACCAGCTACTGACAGCACAATTGCTGATTCATATGACTTGCCATAAAATACAGTGGTGCTTTTCTATATCTGCATAAGAACAGCCTCTTTACATTACACGCCCTGTCAAAAATTGCAGTTCCTCCTCTGCTTGCTTGTATATGTATGTCACCCATCCTATACTTAGATTATAAGCTCCACAGGGACCTCCTATTCTAATGTATGCTCACCTAGTGTTCCCCTTTATAATTGTCTTGCTGCACTTATTGTATCCCGTCTATTCCATATTTAAATTGTAAAGTGCTAAATACACCCGTTATAAATAAAAACATATATTTTCATACATGCATGCTTGTTTCCCAATTCTAGATTATATTGATAGACCCAGTTGTAATATTTGGAGAGCCAATGGCTGTATTCAGGAAGAAGATTATAACTGGGGCAAACCAACTGCACTACAGGGGACAAATTAAAATTACAATTGATTTAAGACAAGTATATGGAATTAACAGTTTAACCCCTTAACGACCCTTGATGGTCATGGCACGTCATGGGTTGTTTTGCGTTAAGAACCCATGACGTGCCAAGACTGTCATGGAATTCTGGGCTCCCCGCACTGCTGCACGCCATTCGGGGAGCCCGGAACCGGATGCAAAAAAACAAAAACAAAAAGGTCCGTGGTCCTTAAGTGCCGGCCGTTCGCGTGCACGGCCAGTCCTTAAGGGGTTAAGGATATAGTAAATACATAATTACCTTAGAGCTGTTTTCAGGAAGCTGGAGATGAGCAAGTCTGGGGCAAACCAACATCAACTTAGGGGACAAATGAAAATGATAATTTATTTAAATGGAGTTTTTAATCTCCTGAAGGTTAGAGGTCTCCAGCTCAATTCACTGGAGACCTGGAGACTTGTCTAGCTTTCAAGAGGTTTAAAGGCCAATTTAAATAAAATGAATTATTAGCTTGTCCCCTGTGGTACGTTTGGTTTGCCCCAGACTTGCTCATTTCTAGCTTGTTAAACATAGCTCTAAGTTACTGATACATTTACATACAGAGCTCAGTAGGAAAGCAAATGCTGGTAACTAGCTATTTAAAGGGATAGTAATTTTTCATAATAAAAGCAGCTCTAATTAATCATCATAGTATTTGGACTTTGGAGAGTGTTATTTCAATTCTGTCAGAGTTGTAGTTCAAGAGTACTTCAATGACAAAGTATCCCCCTCCCGTCCCTTTTACTGATGTAACACTGCTCAGCCAGATCAGAAGGGAGGTGCCCAGATAGACTGCAGAGCGGGACAATCTTCAGTTAAGATAAGGGAAAAACCTGAAAAGCTTGTCGAGGGGGGCAGGGCTTTCATTGTTCTCATAGGAAGAAGAATGTCCCCTGCTGTTATCTGTCTGGTCTATGGACTGAATTCCACATCTGAGAAGAGATGGCTTACACTAGGTAAAAGGGGCGGGAGGGGGAAACTGTGCTTGTGAATATCTCTCAAACCATAAAGGTTTGAGAGATACGATTTATATCGTTCTTCATGTTTTTTAATGCCTACAAAATAAAATAAAGATAAAACAAAGTATTACTATCCCTTTAAAGCGGAACTATCATGGTAAACCAAGGGAAGTCATGCCATTAGATATCCTCACTGTGATCATGGAAATATAAGTTAAACATTACTGAAGTTTATGTATGTGAATAAAATGTACCTTGTGTGGAAGCGGCAGGATGATTCAGAGTGCAGCCATCTTGGTGAATATATGTGACTGCGTATGCAGCAACCCACCTGGTGTGTCAATCATCAAGGAAGAGATGACCAATACTCCCCCTACATTTTTTTTCCTGGCCTGTGCTTGTGTAAGGAGCGCATGCAAATTAACAGTGATGAAGCGCCGCTCCTTTCCGGGTACGTGCCCTACATATATTGAAACAGCATAGTAATAAATTAACTGCCTAACCATTTGAGTGCATGACCAGAGCGTTCAGAACCCTTCAACATTGAAAGAGACAATTGCAATGATAGGGAGCATACTAATGAAAAATCCAATAATAATAGATATTAATTGCCTGTCCAGTAGGGGGATAAGCTGTGTCCCTTGATCTTCTGGGACAGATAGCTCGTAGCCTACCCGGTATTGGACCACAATGATCATTGAAGATACTTGCTGTGTAAACTACCAGAACATATAGCACTACACCATCATGACCTGAACGTGCATTAGGCTTGGAGCACGCCAGGTCACGTGATTAACAAGGGCTGGACACACAAGAGTTCAACAAGCCCAGTGGGAGTGACAAGGCGACCTTAAGGTACAGCTTCTGCTTTGCGTAACGCTTGTAACATCATGAGGTACAATCTTAATTTCCATTTTTTGGGAATACAAGGCTGTTTTTTAAAAAAAATAATTACACAGCACACTAGTATTTAATGAGAGCAAAGGCTACAACCCCAATCATGTTGGGGTGAAAGTTCCCCTTTAAAAAGACAGTAATGGTTTGATATAAAGTCATATGTGATTAATAATTACACTTTTCTATAATTTTCTTTACCAATGTACATAGAAATATTGTTGTAGTCTTCTTGTATTTATTTTAAAGGGAAACTTTAACCTGTATTAATATTTCCTTGATTGGATATGTAATACTTTTTTTTTTTTTTTTTTTTTTTAACATAATGTGGTATTCTCCGAGATATTGGCTTTGAAAGTTAAAGGGACAGTAATGTCCCATAAAAAATGCTTAGAGTTTTGTAGAGGTTAAAAAAATAAATGATATGACACAAATCCTATCTATGGTTTGAGAGATATCCTCTGCTAAAGTTCCCTGCTCCCTGATGTCAGCTGTAAAACTGACAGAAGGAGATCCGTGTAGGCTGACACGAGGAGGCTCTTCAGCAGAGCCGCAATAGCGTGATTTAAAAAGAAATACTTCTTTGGAACAGGCTAAAAAGTGTGCTTGCAAACCAGACATACTTTGTAGACCATTCCAAAGAAGAAGCTATTGCAGTTCTGCTGAAGAACCGCCTGTCCGTCTCCGGACCAGGAACTCCTGCTTACAGCTGACATCAGGAGAAGGGGAGGGAGAGGGGAACTTTAACAGAGGATATCTCTCAAACCATAGCGGTTTGAGGGATAGGATTTGTGTTATATTGTTTATTTTTTTATACTCTACCAAACTCAAAGCATTTTTTATGGGACATTACTGTCCCTTTAAGCCAGTGACGTCACTTCAGGACAGGCTGCGGGTCAACTCTGTCCCACATACTATCAATCTTCGTCTGTTCCCCTCTCCTAGTAGTGCATTGTTCCAATGTCCTCTGATGATGAAGGGTTTCTCCATGTGAGCTGGAGCGGTCTCTTGCCAATGAGAGAGCTCCAGCTCATACAAAGAAAGCCTCCGCCATCTGAGGAGGTTGGAACGAGGCACTACTAGGAGAGGGGAACAGATGAAGACTGACAGGCTGTGGGACAGAGTTGATCCATAGGCCATCCTGAAGTGACGTCACCAGCTTAACTTTCAAAGCCAATAGCTAGGAGAATACTGCATTATATTAACCCTTTCCGTGCCAGAGGGGTATGCGACACATTGCCAAGCAATGCTTTATGTACTTCTATCACACTCAAAGGGTTAAAAAAAAAAATGGATTACAGATCCAGTGCAAAGGAAACATTAATACAGATGAGAGTTCCCCTTTAAAGTTTGCCCCATCTCGCCTCTTTCCTTTTCCCTACGTCTTCTTCCCTCACATCTGAAAGTCGTTTGCTTGACCGTACAGATCGCAATGAGGGACAATATTTTCTGTGTCTGTATAAGGAAAACCCTTCCCCCATTGCTCACACAATATTGTCCCTTGTTGTGATCCTTCTGGACCGGCTTTCAGATCTGAGAAAGAAGAGTGACTTAGGGAAAAGGGACAGGAGGGTAAAACTTTAAAATAAAATTACAAGAATACTACACCGATATGGCCATGTACAACATTAGACATTTAAAAAAATATAATAATTCATCACCTCTTTATCACCGCTTAGTGAATAGTGAATCTCCCCCATGGAGTCATCTCTACTTTATTACCACTTAGTGAATCTCCCTCAGGTATTTTTTACAGTTTGCAGGCAGAAAGAACTGTAACAAAACTTGCAGGGTAAAAAATTAATATATTCTACCAAAATAATACATGTTAAATAAAGCATTACTATTAGATTAGCAGTTGTCCCCTGCTGTTGTTTTACACTTAGTAATCAATCAGGGCTGGTTCCCTTGAGGATACAGTAGAGTAGTAATTGAGAAAGCATGTAATCCATCATGATGACAAGACACTTTCTTTCCTTCTTGTATCTATATAAATTATTTGTTTACTTGTCAATATTTTTATCTGCCAACCACAAAAACAAGTACTGATTACTGTTTCACAAAGAATATTTTCACATGTTCACACTGACAAAGGTAGAAATATGGCACTGATGTGTACAAACTATGCACTGATGTTTCAATGTCCAATTTTTGCCCCTGAACTGGATTTGTTAATGCAATACATTTGTTTGCAATATTTGCATTGCCTTCTGAAGAAGTGAACTTTAGTTATGAAAACATATATATTCTAAGGCTTTTCCTGCTAAGTAAAACAAGATACTCCCACTGCTATCAGCAGTTTAATTCAAATGTTATAGAAGTTCAAATTATCTGACAGTGAATTACATTGTGATTATTTCCTGAAAGTTCTGACTGACCGTATGACTATCACACTCTATGGAGAACTGTCTATCAGTGACTCACTCTCCTACAGAATGCATTAGAATAACTAATTAGAATCTGACCACCAGAAAAAAAAAGAAAAAAAAAAAAACGAGTTAAAACTGAAATGCATGGAATATGCATCTCTCAGCAGACAAGTAAGAACATTATCATAGTGTACCTTGGCATCCGTGCTGCCAGTTACCCTCATGCTACTTTGCTGCTTTGTCCGGTGGTCACACGGGTAGGCATGTGTTTCTGTCTCTGAACAGGGCGCTTGGTCAGTTGCCCTTACGTGGTGTTCCTGTGATTACTTTTTAAGTTTGCTCCTCGTTGTGACCCTGGTTTGGCTTCCTTTATCACTCCGTGTATGACCCCAGCCTGTCTGACTAGCCACACCGGTTCTGACCTGATGCTCTAGTTATCTCTCGCTCCGTGTATGACCCCAGCCTGTCTGACCATCCACACTGGTTCTGACCTGTGGCTCTAGTTATCTCTTGCTCCGTGTATGACCCCAGCTTGTCTGATTATCCACACTGGTTCTGACCTGTGGCTCTGGCTGACTACCCGCTCCGTGTATGACCCCTGTTTGTCTGACTTCCACTCTGATTCTGAACTGTGGCTCTGGCTGTCTACTCGCTCCATTTATCCTAAGACTCATTGGGCTATTTGCATTAGTGCTACTGTGGCTTGTGCTGTCCTCCTCTCCATTTGCCACTGTCCCCCATTCTGTACCTTGCCTTATACATTCTTGGAAGAAAGAACCATAGGCTGGTTCTCTACTCCTTTCTGAGTAGTACAGGCCTCTGCTCAGTGTCAGTCTGGGTAGTGGACTGTGGACTGTCCATATTATGTTCTGGGGCTTGCTGGGGTATTACTATTATTGTGTATCTTTAATAAAGATGGTTTTAATTCAATATACCTGTGTCTGACCTTCATTTGTACTGGCTACCATGACAAACACGTACTGTTCCTTTAATGGTTTAAGAGCTAAGCTGTGCTTCTCGGACATGCAACAGTTCCGTATATTGGTTACATTGGGAATTATCACACTTCAGATAAATTAACTGCTATGGTACAAGGAGTAACTGAAAAATAGAGGTGAGAGCACATCGAGATCTAATCTGTAATTGGTGATGCAGTCAAGTCCCCGGAGGAAGACATGATGATTCTTTGTTACAAGACTCCAGTACCCCAGACTAATGGCACTGAAGGCTCCTAAGGAAGGAGGGAAGGAAGGGAGAAAGTCTTCAGAAGGAGGAGGTAATACAATCATGTCTACCTCCAGGTACATGATTTCCAGTACTAATTAAAATTATATTTTTGGAAACAAATCCACACAGAATTGGTTCATAGTGGCCGTTAGCATTTTCTTCCACGATTACAGTAAGTGGATGTTTTTTATTAGAAGGTACATGCGTTGCATACCCCTCTGGCACTCAAAGAGTTAAAGAATCTTATTGATGTCACATTCCTTATAATGCTATATATTATACTAGTTGAAGAGCCCGTTACACGGGCCACAGTGCCACTGCCAGCCAGTCGCGGGGCAGTCATGCGCAGTAGAGACTGCCTGCGCCGCAGCTGATACAGAGCTGGATGCTCCTTCGGAGTGTCCAGCTCTGTATCAGTCGCTGTGTGGGCAGTCTCTACTGCGCATGACTGCAGCACCAATGATGTGCAATGAAATGGAGATCTCTTTAACACCAAAGAAGTTAAAAACACCATTTTTCTTTAATCTGCTGTGGAACACAGGAACCATGGGAAAGGTATCCTCCCACAAGAGGGCAGGGTACTTGCATAAAAGGAGACTCCCTCCCTACTCCATTTTACTTACACCACACAAGTTCTGTTTTAAAAGTGGAGCACAGAATTTTCAGGACTGGTTCTATGGGACTGGCTTGTGTTCATAGCCAGTTTCTCTTCTAGATTCTATGAAGCGTACCCATCCTATATAATAATTCACTAAAACATGTGTAACGATGCAGTCATGCGCAGTAGAGACTGCTGCTCCATTGAGCGTCCAGCTCTGTATCAGCCGCGGTGCGGGCAGTCTCTACTGCGCATGAATGCAGCACGTGCAACAGTCTCTACTGCGAGTGAATGCATCGTTACACACGTTTTAGCTAATTATTATATAGGATGTATATTTTGTTTGTCTCTCATAGTAAATTGCACATGCATTGCCGATGATAAAATGTGTTGGTAAACTTGAACATCCAATGCTTTTAAAAGTCCAATTTAAATTAGTGGAAATTTTTATTTGTCCCTAGTGGCAGAGTGCATTTGCCCCAGAAGTGCTCTATCTCTGACTGCACAAATGGGCCAACATGCTTAGAATCTGTAAGATCACAGCTGTTAGAAATGGGTAATAACAGTATTTGTTATTATTGATACATTTCCTTTGCAAATATTAACCCAGTGAATGTCAGAGGGGTAGGCAACACATTGCAAAGCAAAGAATTGCGTACCACTCAAAGGGTTAAAGCAGCACATCTGTCTATATAACTTTACTTGCTGTTGATATGTTAGTATCAATCTCTTTATTATCTGTTTTGATGTCTTGAACATTTATACATCAAAAGGTGCTGGAAGACATCCACAGGCAGTCTAGCCCATGCAGACTCAATCACACCATGCAATTGGCTCAGATTGGATGTCCGCAGGTCCTGACAGGAACATCTCATCTCAAGGCACCCCACAGATGTTCACTTGTGTTGAAAGAAGGTGACTGCAGGTCAGTGAAGTCTTGTAAAGTCACCATCATGCACCATCGCTAACAATCCATGCACTGTGACATTGTGTAGTGTCCTGCTGGAAATAACATTTACAGAACGATAAAATGTGGGTATTGAAAAATACACTGGATCAGCAACATTGTACATCGGGGTGGGTAACATGAGGACTTCCAGCTATTGTTGGACTACAACTCCCCATATCCTATGGCAACCAATGCCTGCCAGAAGATGAAAGAAATGATAGTCCAACAACAGATGGAGTACTTCACATTTCCTCGTACCTGGTCTATCAGTAGGCTTCGACATTTAAATGTTGCTGTACCAGAAAATACCTTAACAGAACAATAACACCTAAAATTCATTGATTATATTATGTAATTACAGCTGGTATGTGTAAAAAATAGCTATTTTATGTTAGATTCTACTAGATAAGATAAAGCCACAGAGAAGAGGCACATACCATCTAAGTGTAGTAGCATGTATTACATCACAACAAATAAAAATGCCAGTATATGCACTCACATTGTGCCCATCTTGGGCAAAAGACATCTCTAGGGTCTCACACATATACAACCTTAGGCTATCCAATATTTATACAAATATACACAACCTGTAGAGTCCACAAGAAATTATACTTCTAGTTGTTGCAAAATCTATTACTGGATCCTCACACGGTCCATTCAAAATTTCAAGCAGTTTGGAAACCCCAAACAATAAGGCGGTCAATCTTTATGATCTTGTTAGTGAGTCCTACGTTCCTCTCTGTTAATGAAGGTCTTTTCACTGCGATATAGCATAGAAATATATGGAAATATATGATCAACATATATCATACAACACTATTATAAGGAAAAATATCCACTCTCTTAATAAGACTTGTTTGTCCAGCACAGATGGCTCTCCAGATTCCCTCTCCTTCCTCCCAACCCGTATATATGTAAGGAAACACGCATAATTAGTGTCCGATTCCAAATATATGTAGAAGTGTGTAAATATCTATTTACTTATCACACTACTAATCAGGTCTGAATGTCATGTCCATGGAGGTAGACATGGTGGTTGCTTTCAGCTTTTTTCAAACTGCAGCAGACAGTGGAGTGAGCCAAGCAATGTGTTGAACATCCCACTGGTCCTTAAAGGGTTAAAATTACCACGTGCAATGAGCAGAGTTTGATGTACTGTAATCCTGCTAGCAACTGTTATGTCTATCTACATAGACATGATATCCGGGACTGACTGAAGTTATCTCCTGATCCAAGGTGCAAGAAAACACATTTCTAGTAGTCAGGTAAGTGGGGTTATATATAGGACAGCAGGGAAGTTATAAAAACCCCTGATTCCTCCCTTGGAATTGTGAATGGAAGACTCCAAACATATGTTAACATGTTGGAGCCTTAAAGGGATAGTAATACTTAAAATGTAAAAAAAAATATGTTGTAGGGTTTATCCCCCTGAGTAAAACAAGGGCACTCCCACTGCTGAAAGGTGTTTCATTCAAAAGTTATTAATTTTCAAAGTTGAATTTTTTAGGTGCAATATCACAGTGTCCTGAAATTGTACAGTGGCGCTGTTGCTACACCATCCTATGGAGATTTATGGTCCTGAGACCAGAGCTGCCCATAGGATCGTGTAGCAACAGCGCCACTGTACAATTTCAGGCCACTGTGATATTGCACCTAAAAAATTCAACTTTGAAAATTAATAACTTTTGAATGAAACACCTTTCAGAAGTGGGAGTGCCCTTGTTTTACTCAGGGGGATAATCCCTACAACATATTTTTTTCTACATTTTAAGTATTACTATCCCTTTAAAGTGGAACTTTCACTACAATAACATAGCACTTCAATTGATTATTACATTAGCGATATGCAACACACTTATGTTTATTTTCAAGTATAATTCCTCCTTTAACAAAATATATAACTTTCATGCAGGAAGGCACCGGCTGGGTTCTTGCTGTAGGTGCTCTCTGCTCCTGCACTGTCAGTCCTTTCTGGTGCCTTTCGGCACAAAGGCATTCAACTCACCAATCGTGGAGTTGAAGGGGACGGACAGCGCAGATGCAGAGTTGCTGGCTCTGCAAGATGTCTGCCCTCTTCCCCGCTGCCTGTCTGCATGAAAGATTATATTTTTTGTTAAAGGAGCTAATATACTTGAAAATAACATGAGTGTGTTGCATATCACTAATGTAATAATCATTTGAAGTGCTATGTTATTGTAGTGAAAGTTCAGCTTTAAAGGGATAATAATACTTTATTATTATTACTATCCCCCATATTGTAGATATTTGTAAAATAATAGCCCCTAGGTACATCTCTCAAACCTTTATGGTTTGAGAGATAACCGAAGGCAAAGTTTCCCCTCCCTCCCCCTTCCCTGAAGTCAGTGTTGTGCTGACTGCAGGGATATCCGGTCTGACTTTCATCATGCGGCTCTGCAGCAGAGCCGCAATCCCGTTAGTGACAAAGAATTATTTAACTGAAACGGTCTTCTACATGTGCTTGCAAACCAAGCCAAACCAAGTACACGCAGAGGACCGTTTCAGTGAAATAATTCTTTTTCACTAACGGGATCTCGGCTCTGCTGCAGAGCCGCAAGCCTGTTGTATGACAGACTTCCCCTGCAGTCAGTACAACGCTGACTTCAGGGAAGGGGGAGGGAGGGGGAACTTTGCCTTCGGTTATCTCTCAAACCATAAAGGTTTGAGAGATGAACCTGGGGGCTATTAAATTATTTTACAAATATATACAATATGGGGAATAGTAATAATAAAGTATTACTATCCCTTTAAAGAAATAATAATGTTTCCTTATTAAAGTACAATCAAGTCTTCTTACTACTTTTTTATAACGATGTGGAGCAGTAAAACCTTATAAATCTATGCCGTTTTACATTTATTCTTTAGTAAAGTTACCCCCTCCTGCCCCTTTTACTTACCTCAGCAAGCCGGTCTAGACAGAATGCAATGAGGGACAATCATGGTTTTCCTTATACTGAAAGAGGGAAGATTGTCCCTCCCAGCAATCTGTCTTGTCCGACTCCCGGGACTGGATTCCAGATCTGAGGGGAGGCTGCTTGAGGTAAGTAAAAGAGGCAGGAGGGGGAAACTTTAATATCAGAGAATAAATGTAAAACGGCAACGTTTTATAAGGTTTTTACTGCTACACATCATTATAAAAAAAGTAGGAATATGCAATTGAAACAATACTCTCTCTTTAACCCTTTGAGTGCCAGAGAGGTACGCAACGCATTGCAGAGCAATGCGTTGCGTACCCCTCTGGCACTCAAAGGGTTACATTTTGTTGTAGCCATCCTTTAATTTGTGTACCCAGAACAGCCTTCCTCCTACCTGACCATAAGACTACAGGATTTAATTGGTTCCTTTCTTTAATACTGGGCCTGTAGAGAACCTGAGGTGAAACCCCCTGAAACAGGAGGTGGAGTACACCCATGCATTAGGAAACTGTAGTTCTCATTTAATCCAGGTTATTCTGGACACAGAAGGAATATAATCAAAGTATTATAGAGGTCATATTTTGGACTGTTTTTACTACAATGCATTGCAAAATCATTTCAATGAATTTTGACATTCTAATTTACAGGCTAAGGCCATACATATAAACCGTTTTTGATTTGGTCATAAATCATTAACTAGTTATCAATGCTACATTTTATGTTGCTAAATGAGACCTTTAAATACTGTTCTGATAACTTAAAGATAAAAATCCCTGCCTGCTACAATGTGGGTTATCTTTACTGCTGAGCAAATACCAATAATGTAGATGTAATTGTAGCTGTAATGGCAATAAAAGTCACCTAGAGCCATATATTATGACCTTTCATGTAAATGTGTGAAAGAACAGTATATTCTTGTTCATATAATGATAACCTGTTTTGATACCATGAACACTGCCAAAGCATTTCTTTGTAATGGATTAGAGACGTGTCTAACATCCAAGGGGTTAAATTATTAATTCATCAAAATACATAAAATAAAATCACATGCAATATAAGGTCTTATGCACCAATGAAAACTGGAATAATTGTGCTATCATGCAACTGCCACGTAGGGGGCAAATGAAGCTTCTATTTGATTTAAATAGGACTTTAAACTTTTTATTTTTATTATATACTTTATTTTTTATTAATACTTAAAATGCCAAAAAATATGTTGTGGGTTTTATCACCCTGAGTAAAATAAATGTACTCCCATTGTTAAAGGTGTTTTATTCAAAATTTATTACAGCTCAAACTTGGATTTTTTAGGTGAAGTATCTCAGTGGCCTGAAATCGTACATTGCATTGTTGCTACACTAGCCTATGGAGAGTTATGGTCAGTTGACCAGAGCTGTCTATAGAATAGTGTAGCAACAGCACCACTGTACAATTTCAGGTCACTGTGATACTGCACATAAAAAAATCTAATTTGGGCTGTAATAACTTTTGAAAAAAAAAAACACCTTTCAGAAGTGGGTGTAATCAGGGGGATAAACCCTAGAACATGCTTTTTTGCATATTAAGTATTACTATCACTTTAAATACTAGAGAGGTCTTCAACTCATTACTTATAGAACCTTCATCGCACTTAAGGGGTTAAAAGCCACTGATCTGCAGTGTGAAGCCATCCATAAAGAGAGAAACTTTTTAAGAGCTCCACTGACCAACACTAGGCAGTTAAATGCCTGATTTGGATAATGGGAATTTTTCTTATTTATCTATGATACAGATAGTCTGCCCCAGAATTGCTCCTATTTGCTTTTATACATGAGGCCAAGTGTGGCAGAAAATATCTGCTTGAGCACAGCTAAACGAATCAGTGGTTCAGTCACTTTATTTGAACCACATGTGAGCCCCAAAAAGACAGAGAGCAGACAGTGTATGGGTGGTTCTTTGGATACCAGTGGACCAATACATATATATCACTCCGATGGATCAATACCTTATAACGGAGGGAGTGTTTGTGAGTATCAGTGAAGCTAAGAACTATGCCATCAGGAGCATATACTCCTGGCAGGATCACCCAAGGTAGACAGATTAAATCTAAGACACCAGACTAAATCGTTCCAAAATCTGCCAAACCACACTGGACCAGAGTGACAGATTATGGTCCATTCCTTCAGATGGCTTCACAACAAAAACTTTGGCCCTAATTCCTGGAGGCTTGAGAGCTACTTCCTGCAGTATCGGAAAGACTAGCTCAATTTCAGAGTGTGCTAAGAATTACCGGATTCTGTCAGGCTGCTTGTGGTCTTTAGACATTGTAATGCTTAACATTTGAACTATGAATACGGTTTCACACTTAGAGTAACCAGTACAAGAACTAGTTACTCTAAGTACATGAATAAGTACAAGAATAACATCAATTGGGACATTATCGACTTATGTGAGACTTGTAGAAAACATGAAGATTTAGTCAAATTAGAAGATGCACACTGGCTATACTATAAAGGAACCAATGATGGACAATGATGAAGAATTGGATTCTTGATTACCAAAAGACTGACAGAGTCAGTCTTAAAAGTAGAAAGTATTTCTGAAATAATTGATTTCTGTGCTATCAAACTAAACAGTGGTTATGTTCTTCAAATCATTCAAGTTCATGCCCCTACCAGTAACCACAGTGATGATGAATTTGAAGAAGTTTATGGTGATTTATTATGCCTCTTCAAACAGGACAATTACAACTACAAATTTATAATGGGAGATTTCAATGCGAGAATTGGTAAGATCCAAAATGGTGAAAAATCAATCTGACCACATGGACCTGGAAAAAGAGATGATAGAGGAAACCAACTGATTGAATTTGAAAAAGAACAACATTTGTACATCGTAAATTTGTTCTACAAGAAAAAGACCCAGAGAAATTGGATGTAGTAAAAACCCTAATGGTAATACAAGTGAAATCAACTTCATACTTGCAAATAATAAAACGATATTCACTGACTGTTCAGTCTTAAATCTTTTTAATGTTGGAAGTGACCATTGCCTAGTGAGAGCAAAAATCTAAACTAGACTGCAAGAAAGAAAAAATGAAAATGATCAAGTCAACAAATATGAAGATTGACACTAGAATTTGGAATTTACACTGTCTAATAGCTTCAGTGTGCTGCAAGACCTTCCAGACACAGACACTTCAACCCACAATGAAAAAAGTTATTGAGACTATCGTAGACACTGCCCATGCCCTTTCATTTACTGTAAAATAAGAAAAACCAACCCGAATATCAAAAGAAACAGTTGTCATGATGAAAAAGCAATGAGAAATGAAACAAAAAGGTAATATCAAAAACAAGGTAGAATTTGAAGAAATAAGGAAGAGCGTAAAAAAAGAAACAAACACGTTCAATGCTGAGCTCATCAAAAGGACACTGGAAGAAAATCAAGGGCTAATGAAAGCAAAACTAACAATGGCTATACACAGGAGCCAAATGTTTGCATTAAAGCTTTAAGATGATACAACAGCAAAACATCAGCAACAAATAGCAAAACGAGTGGAAGAAATGTATTAAGATTTATATAAGGATGAAGGACAACTGAATGCAGTGCTAGAGGCTGAAGCAGGGGCAGATTGTGGTGCAATACCAGCCCGTGGATTTTTTTATTTAACTGCCCACTAGCTGGTATTTGAGTTCCGGGGGGGGGGGGGGGGAGTACACAGAGCATTGCTCAGTGCACAGGGCATTGCTCAGTATAACAGTATAAATATCTATTAACCCATTAACCTACTATATGCAGTAAATTATCAGTTATTAACCCCCTGCATGCCTGAGAGGTGTACAGTAACGTGTTCTGCATTTAACCCATTGATTGTTCCATAGGACCATAACACATTGCACAGGAATGTGTACCTCAATGAATAATCCCTTGTGTGCTAAAGAGGCACAGTTCATCAGTAATTAACATATTTATTCACCTTTCTGGCATACAAGGGGTTAATTACTCATGAATCATGCCTCTTTAGCATACAAGGGGTTAAACAGCGAGGTACTGCACCTATGAGGAATTCAATTGGTTAATAGCAGAATAAAACATTGTTGTAATCTTCTCTGGCATGCAAAGGGTTAATAACTGTACCTTTCTAAATCATACAGGGGGTTGAAGGGTTAATAGATTATAAATAAGCTTCTCTAGCAACAGTACAGTTAAGAAAAATTAAATAATACCATTTGAAACTGCAATCCAGAAGCTCTGCCTGCTAATCATACACTTCACCAGGACACACACTGCAGGCAGAGCAGGGCCGGCTAAGTCAGCCTTGGGGGTGGGACAGTTACAGACCAGAGGACCTGGTCTTCACTGCTGCATGGCTCTGCTGAGTTGTGCCTTACTTCCACAGCATTGTGGACTGGAGAGGTGAGATCATATGATCTCCCTACCGGCCCATAACTGGGCGGCCCACTGGGGGATGCCTGATCCCCCGATAGGACAATCCGCCCCTGGGCTGAAGCTGTGCCAGAAGTTTGGAAGAAGAAGTAGAAACTGCAATAAAAGCAATGAAAAATGTCAAAGCAGCTGGACCTGATAAAGTTACTACTGAAATGTAGAAAGCTGGAGGTCAACCCTTATTCATAGCCCTAGCTAAACCATATTCAATATACCTACTACTTGGCAAAGTGCCTGAAACATGGAAAATGTAGAAGTTATCCAATGCACAAAAAAAGGTGATAAACTACCGAAACAATAAGCCTATTGCCAGATGTCTGCCAGGTTTTCACAAAAGTACTACAAGAAAAAAAGGACACAATACCTCATGTAACACAACCTAAAGAACAAGCAGGCTTGAGTAGCGGTTTTAGTACAACTGACGATATCCAGACTGCGCAGAAAGTCATTGACAACGAAAAGGCCTTTGAAAAAGCAAGCAATAATCGAAGCCCTGTTCAGCCAAGGAATAGATAGAGCATACATCAATATCCTCTATTCAATATATGAAAATGCAACTACATCAATACAGGTCAACAATGATAAAGTCCAGGTGAACATAAAAAAAAGCATCCTATAAGGAGACACAATCTCCCCAAAACTATTTTCTGCTTGTTTAGAAGAAATTTTGTACAAACTAAATTGGGACAAAAAGGATTCAAGATCAATTGAGAGTATCTATATCACTTTTGCAGACAATATCATACTCTTTTCCAGTAGTCCTGAAGAACTGCAAGAACACATTGAAGAGCTACAACAGGAATGCAAACATTTTGATGAATATCAAAAAAACAAAAGTCATGTTTAACAAATTTACAATAATAAGAAAAATTACAGAAGATGGACAAGAACTAGAAGTGGACGAGTATGTTTACCTTGGACTGGAAATATAAATAGACTAGTTGAACAGCCCGTTACACGGGCCACAGTGCCACTGCCACCCCGGTCGCGGGGCAGTCACGCACAGTGGAGACTGCCCACTCTCCTTCGGAGCGCCCAGCTCTGTATCAGCCGTGGTGCGGGCAGTCTCTACTGTGCATGACTGCAGCACGCGCAGCAGTGTCTACTGCGCATGTCGCGCCGTTACACACGATTTAGCGAATTATTATATAGGATGGTAACACCATGGTGGAAATTGAGAGAGATGAATACAATTATGGTGGCAAACATTTGAAAAACCTAGTAGTACTGTCTTCAAGACAAATTGACCACTCTACTTCAAATGAAAGGATTTTGACCAATGTGTCCCTCCAGTCCTTACATATGGCTGTGAAACCTGGACACTGAATGATAAAGGCATGCAAAAACTTACAGCTACACAGAGAAGTATGGAGGGGCAAATTCTAAACATAAAAAAGAGACTGAAAATGTGTGAATGGATTTGTCTGCAAACAAAGGTCTATGATATCATTTAAACAGTAAAGTTCCTGAAATGGAAATGGGAAGACAATATAGCATGAAGACCTGAATATAGATGTACCAAACACATTTTGGGATGGATTCCACTAGATAGTAAACGCCCAAGAAGAAGACAAGATAAGTAGATCAGATTGCCACATTTATTGGTAGACAGTGGCAACACAAGTCACAGGACTGAAGTTGTTGGAAGCTTGCTTAGGAGGCCTACATCTTGTGATCTACTACGGCTGTTGCTGAGTATATAATATAGGTATGGATGGGCATGTGGGGTATCCAGCCCAGATGCCAATCGGATACATCAAGAGTCAGAAAAAGGAATGTGTTTGAAATCATAAGTAAAATAAAGATTTTAATGTATGGTCAATGCAACAGGTTTTCTTTGCACATTGTCCAGAAGGAAAGGCTTACATGCATACTGAAACATCAACCATATATTAAAATATTTATTTCACTTGTGATTTCACTGACTTTCTCTCTCCATATACATACATATATATATAATTATAGATATATGACAGGTTTGTGTCTTGTAGGGAATGGACATATCCACTTTTTTACAAGGTACCTTGGCGTGGTGGCAAGCTTAGCATTTTATGGCCATACTAATTGAAAAGCCACAGTGCCACCCAGCAACGGCCACGGTGCAGTCCTGCACAGTAAAGACTGCCCGCACAGTGGCTGATACGGAGCGGGGCTCTCTGAATTCAGACCGTAGTCGAGGACGCGGGCAGTCTGTAGTGTGAATGACTTCAGTCGTCTCTACTGTGCATGACGACTTCTGACAAGCAATTTAGCAAATTATTATATAGGATGATGTGACTAAATCCTTATCTTTAATATAGTAGAGATATGCAGGCACAATGCTGCAGAGTAAAGGGTTAATGGTGATGAAAATTTGGATGTGCACCAATATTTTGTGTATTTGTTTTAGCTATTTTGGTCAAAATTGGTTGCACTCCAGCAATTTTAAATGTGTTTTTTCTTTGGGTGTGCTTACCAAAACCTGGACTGGAATTGCACTTTTTTACAAGGTTATGAATAATCAGGATTTGTATCAGTAATGTAGCAAGTGCAGGATTAATGAAGATAGACAAAGTACTAAGTATAGCCCCCTCAATAACCTTTAAATTACATGTTAATCTCGGATATTGTTATGTGACCACATACAGATTGTATACTCTGCCTAACCCTACTCCCTGCATACTCTTATTGAATCCAGTCTAGATGTAGCTAAAACAAAGATCTGGTTAACTTATGAAACACCTGATTGGCATGGGGTTCATGTCCTCTGACCTTACAGACTGAAAGCAATGTGCTATGATATATATATTAATAGTGTAATTAGGAACTCTGGTTCCTTATGAATGGGTAGTCTCTCTTAATAACTCAGATCCTCCAATCTCTTTATCAGTTTTGTTGCATGTCTTTGCACCCTTTCCAGTTCAACAATGTCTTTTTTAAGGACTGGCTCCTAAAATTGTACTCCATATACTAGATGAGGCCTAACTAAGGATTTATATAGAGGTAGGCTAATATTAGCATCCCTTACATCTACACCTCTTTTTATGTAGGCTAGTACCCAATTTGCTCTTGTAGCAGCTGAGTGACTCTGCACACTGCTGTGAAGTCTATCAGTACTCCTAAATCTTTCTCTAATGAGGATTTCCAAGTTGTTACCCATTTAGAATATATGTAGCATGTTTGTTTCTACAGCCCAAATGCACAGCCTTACATTTATCTACATTAAATGTCATCTTAGTTTATCTAAATCCTTCTGCAGAGTAAAAACATCCAGCTCTGTATATATTTTCTTACATAGCTTAGTGTCATCAGCAAAGATTGAGACTCTACTTTCAATTTCCACTTCTAGATAATTAATAAATAAATTAAAAGAACTGGTCCCAGGACTGAACCCTCTTTCATAAAATGCAAGTAAATTAATCTGACATGATCTATTCTTCATAAAACCATGCTGACTCCAACTAATAATATTGTTTGTCTTCACATAGTTCTGAATACTGTCAGTTAGTAACCCTACTAGTATCTTACCCACTATGGAAGTCAAGCTCACAGGTCTATAATTTCCTGGTTTGGATCTTGCCCCCTTTTTAAACAATGGAACTACATCAGATTTCCTCCAATCACAGGGCATTATGCCAGATGAAAGTGAATCAATAAATATTAAGTATAATGGTCTTACTCTTATGGAACTAAGTTCCTTAAGTACCCTTGGGTGTATACCGTCAGGTCCAGGTGCTTTATTCACCACAACCTTTTCCAGTCTCTTTTGAACCTTGTCCTCAGTAAGACATATACATGATGAAGGAAATTCCGTAGTTTTGTCTGTTTGCCCTGTCATTGTGCTTCCTTTGTATATACCGAAGCAAATAATGTATTTAGGGTGTCAGCCATAGCCTTATCCTCACTTATCATTCACCTATCCTAGTCCTAAGAGGACCAATATCAACCTTAAATTTGTTGTTATTAATATACTTGTAGACTTGTTTAGGGTTTCTCTTGCAATCATTTGCAATATTTCTCTCATTTTCAATTTTAGATAGCTTAATTGCTTGTTTGCAGATTCTATTACATTCTTTGTATAATGATGCATCTGACCCATTTTATTTAAACACTTTAAAAGCCTGTTTCTTATTTCTCATTTCCCTGCAAACCTAATTATTAAGCCACACTGGTTTCACTTTACTTCTCTTGTGCTTTTTCCCCAATGGCATATATTAACACGTATATTTGTCTAAGAGCATTTTAAACACATTCCATGATGCTTGTGCATTTTTATCTTTGAAAATGACATCCAGCTGAATATCTTTAATACTTGTTTTAGCTCTGTAAAATTAGCCTTTTTAAAATGTAATGTTTTGGTTAAACCCTTTGCTATTGGGTTTCTCATAATAAATTTCAAAGGATACCATTTTGTGGTCACTGCTGCCCAAACATTCCCTTACTTGTATATTGTTTATCATGTCAGAATTGTTTGAGAGCACTAGGTCAAGCAAGGCCTCTTTTCTAGTTGACTCCTCTACTAGTTGGGACATAAAATTATCATTTATCCTACTTCCCTTTGTTGTGCCAGAAGTCATATTGCTCCACTCAATTTCAAGATAGTTGAAATCTCCCATTATAATTACCTTTGCTGACCTTGAAGCCTTGAACATGAGGACCCCAATTTCAGCTCCCTCTGTGCTCTAAGGGTATATTAGGGGAGCACTATGCACCTGTAGGACATCTTGAGAAAGATTGCTAGAATGTAACCGAAACGTTGATCATTAAATTTATATATATATACTGTATATGTGTAGTGTATATACACACATAGGCATAGGTAGACCCTAGCAGCCTATGTTGTGGCTCACCTTGTTTAGTCTGTTTATATTTGATAACCTGAAGAAATTGTTATTGTAAACCAGAAACGCGTCAATTCTTCCAGAATATTAACGTTATCTGTTGTGTATATTTTTTTAGTTACAATTAAATGTTTGATCTGATCACATATTTTCTGGTATTACTTGAAGTTTACTAGTACAGGGACGAGTGTTGATCTCCTGAAGCCTTTCCTCCAGTGAAGCTACACCGGCCGGTTTAAAAGTGAGTAAAATGTATAAACTTATTCTTACTGTCCTTTATATTTATATATATTTTTGTAGTGCCCTCTTAGCCCTTTTTGGGTGTTTCTGTAGTTCTGGTTAATGCTATATAAGTCCTCAGCCTATTGCTAAGCAATGCATTGGAGTTCAGGGAGGTAAAAGCCTCATTTTAATCAATGAGTAGTAGCTGTACTAGTAGTAGTATTATATCAGAATACTTACTCTGACAGCAAGGCAGACATCCAATTCCAGAGACCAACCCAATATTTTCAGAAAGTGGTTTCATAAATTAAAAAAAAAATAATAATAATAAAAAATATTTAATAAAGATGGTTAAAAAATAGGTTTTGAGTAATTATTATGTATTTATTTAGAAAATGTTTTACCAGGAAGAATACATTGAGATTTCTCTCGTTTTCAAGTATGTCCTGGAGGGAAGATGATTATGTCACCAGTGTATTCAAATGTCCAATAGTAGCAACATTTCACCTTTTTGGGGTGCTAATTGTTGATGTCTCTCTGATTTATTCAGGGCAAAATAACACAAGGCAGGTTATGCACTAAGGAAGGTGTGATGAAAAGGTCATAAACAGGAGATACATTTTGCTATTCCTTTGTTATTTTATTGACCTATGACCCAAGATATCTCAAGCTGGAGGGATCTTAGTGTATAGGCTTCATATAATAACATAGGAACTGGAGAGCTTCTCACTCTGGGGAAGTTATCACCTCTTTATCATACCTTTCTCTGACAATACAAAACTCCCCAGGGGTTTCTGGGAAGCTGGAAACCTTCTCATCTTGCTCTTGTTCTCCAATCTAATCAAATGTCCCTTTAACAATGGGTGAGTATTAGTGCTTCTGCCAGGTATAAAAATAGCAAAAAGCAATTCTTTAGAAATGACCTTGTAAAGTATTCCTGATTGTACAAGTTAAAATCAAAATCTTTGTGCAGTAATACTGAATAGTCTTTTGTTACAGTAGCCAAAGAAAGAAGGCAGTGTAACCTGAAATATGACAGAGAGCCTAACATTTTCAGATTAAAAGACATAACAATTATACGTAAAATAGACATGTTATGAAAATGCTAAAGGGCTGAAAATTAAGTATGCAAATTCCCTTTATTCAAAAAGAATTATGTATGTATCATTTCACTGCCATAAACCAAATGTGCATTTTACATGATAAAATAGATTTAACAACACTTACCTTTGTTTTATTTTGTGTGCAGTGGCTGCCTGAGAATGATGGGAATTATAGTGTTGCAACAGAGGGCAGCAGTTTCCCAAACAAATTGCTCACAGCCTGCTCAAACCTGCTGTCTGCTATCTGCCTTCCTCACAGGCTGAAAGGGATAGTAATACTTCATTTTAACTTTATTTTATTTTGTAGGCATTAAAAAAACATGAAGAATGATATAAGTCTTATCTCTCAAACCTTTATGGTTTAAGAGATATTCACAAACAAAGTATCCCCCCCTGTTCAGCCAGATCAGAAGGTAGGTGCCCAGGTAGACTGCAGAGAGGGACAATCTTCAGTTAAGATAAGGGAAAAACCTCAAAAACTTGTCAAGGGGGGCAGGGCCTTCATTGTTCTCATAGGAAGAAGATTGTCCCCTGCTGTTATCTGTCCTGTCATACAACCAGACTCACATCTGAGAAGAGATGTCTTACACTAGGTGAAAGGGGCGGGAGGGGAACTTTGCTTGTGAATATCTCATAAACCATAAAGGTTTGAGAGATAAGACTTATATCATTCTTCGTGTTTTTTTAATGCCTACAAAATAAAATAAAGTTAAAACGAAGTATTACTATCCCTTTAAGTATTACTAATCCCGATAGCAAAGTACTACTTAAAAAAAAGTATTGCCCCCAGTGTCATCTCTCAAACTTTTATGGTTTGAGAGATGAACGCTTCTAAAGTTGCCCTCTCCCTCCTCCTTCCTTGTAGTCAGCAATCTAGCTGACTGAAAGAAAGAGAGTCGTAGGACTTTCAGATGGCTCTCCAGCTGTATCTTTGGGGCTGGGAACCCCCATAGGGGAGAGGTTGTTTGGTACGGCAGGTATATTGATGATTAACTCTTTATTTGGAAGGGGGATGATGCTGGGATGGAAGCCTTCATGGAGTATATGAATACAAATCAACGCAATCTTTCCTTTACACATGAGTATAGTCTACATATCATTATTTTTTTGGATTTAAGTATCTCTTCAGATGAAGTTACAGCGAAAAAGTTATCATTCAAGTATTTCGTAAACCAACTGCTGGCAATAGTTTATTGAGGGCAGAAAGTTGCCATCCCATGCGTACCATATGAGGTATACCAATTGAAAGGAATCCATTTTGTTTCTAAATGAGCACCAACTTTGCCCACTTTTGTTTCACCTAATCTTTTTGTTAATGACAGGCACAAATTAGTTGTCCAGCTTGGGCTGCTACAGATGTGCTAGTACACGCTGTGGCAGCTGCAAGCGGATAGATGTTTCACAAACATTCAAATCTAGTGTGACACAAGAAGTATATTCTATGAAAAGTTATATTAACTGCACTTCAAAGGGGGTTATATATCTGATTACTTGTTGAAGTTGTAAAATACAATATATTGGGAAAAAGACAAGATGTTTAAGGATCACAGAACATTTAAGTTATATACGTACAGGAGACATCAGGTCGGTTGTTGAAGGGCATTTTCGTATCAGTGGCTGTATGATGGATAACTTTACAGTTCAAGGAAAAGAACGAGTTTCCCTGGGAGTTAGGGGAGGTAATTTGTATACTAAGTTAATAAAAAGAGAAGTCTATTGGATCTTTACTTTAAAGGGATAGTAATGTTTCATAATAAAAGCAGCTCTAATTAATCATCGTAGTATTTGGACTTTGGAGAGTGTTATTTCAATTCTGTCAGAGTTGTAGTTCAAGAGTAATTCAATGACAAAGTATCCCCCCCGCCCCTTTTACTGATGTAACACTGTTCAGCCAGATCAGAAGGGAGGTGCTCAGGTAGACTGCAGAGAGGGACAATCTTCAATTAAGATAAGGGAAAAACCTGAAAAACTTGTCAAGGGGGGCAGGGCCTTCATTGTTCTCATAGGAAGAAGATTGTCCCCTGCTGTTATCTGTCTGGTCTTACAACCAAATTCCACATCTGACAAAAGCTGGCTTACACTAGGTAAAAGGGGTGGGAGGGGAAATTTTGCTTGTGAATATCTCTCAAACTATAAAGGTTTGAGAGATAAGACTTATATCGTTCTTCTTGTTTTTTTAATGCATACAAAATAAAATAAAGCTAAAACAAAGTATTACTATCCCTTTAAGAACCTGACAACCAACTGATCTTAATAAATGTTATGACGTTGCTTGCTTTGTATGAGATTTCCTTATGGAGAGGTTTATAAACTAGATAAAAAACATTTAATATCCAATAACAACATTTCTGGGGTTTTTTGCTTCCCTCCAAAAATAAGGATCTCAGGATATTAGACACCAACATTAGCAGTTTTATCTCATCTTGACTGACTTTTATCTGTAAATATTTTGAAAAGGGAAATTTGTTTTGTTTTGTATGAAGTCACCCATGATGGGAACTTTTGTGGACATATGTGTGTTTCATAGTAAGTTACCTGAGATTTCTTGTCATTTTTATTGTTATTAAGATCTATCAATTATTATTATTATTATTATTATTATTATTATTAATGGCTGTAATTGTTTAGCATTCTTGTGGTGAGTTATATTAACCCCAGATGGATGAAGATCTTTGATAACAGTATATCCTTTATGGGTGAAATTGGTTTGTTTGGGATCTTCATCCTTGGTATGGAGTTGTTTGATCTCACCATGTTTATGCTTTATGTTTTATGATTCATAGCCTATGATTTATAGTAGAGGTTAATACCCACTATACAATTCCCCTTAACATAGGCTATGTATACTGACATGTTTCTAGTGTCCTCGACTTTGTTTTTATTTTGGTAATTTCTGTTTTTAAATACATTTTATAGGTGTAGGATGATTTTTCTAAATGACTAGTAAACAGTGAGGGATCATTGCTCCAGGAACAGTTTTGCTTTTATCTCGGGTGGTTTTATTGCCGGCCAACAGGAATGTTTCATACGGTTATTAAGATTTTTTGTGTTTAACCATTATATGTTTCCCATTTGGGTTTTGGTACTATTGTTACTCTGATATACGATTACCTGTTAAACAGAAAGATCATTTATTTATATGTGAAAGGCTATATTATCTCTTTTGTGTCGAAGGAGTTAAACTCTGAATGTTTGATTTTGGAGTTTTTCTCCTTTTTGTCACTCTTGGGGAACTGTAGACCTTCTTGTTGCAGCCGACAACTGACACCTGAGTTACCATACTGTGATTGGATGCAATTAGATTAAAATATACCGATGTTTGCACACTCTGACTTTAGTTGATCATAAGTAAGTGTATTCATACACAAAACGTGTTGATCGATGGTCGATCGTTGTCTGAAGAAAGGTGCCCACCAACTTCCTCACAGTAGTTGAATGAACTTGAGGTACAGCTTTTATTGTGAAACACTACTATCCCTTTAAAAGCCCAAGTATACCAATAAACACACATAGCAAGTCTACACTGACTGACCTTGGGACTGGAAGTAGGTATCTACTGTGCGTTGGCTCTGGTACAGGCGTCTAAGAAGACACAATATCAGCAGCAAGAAGATGAGCTACACTTAGAAATTTGTAAGGAAAAATTAAATGTTTTAAATAAACTTCTTGGCACAGCATAGTCCATATCACAATGGAGATGGATGGTGTGTGTATGTGTGTGTGTGTGTGTAGGGGTCATGTGAAGTAACGCACTAATGTGTTTAGTGATAACACATCAGTGCTCAATGCTTCATCAGCGCAAATAAAAATAAACAAGTGGGGAAATCTAAGTGAAGAATATAGATTACCAGATAAAAAGAATAATGATTTAACACAAATCCAGTCTGGGGTAAAATGCCTCTCAAGGGTCCCTTCTCCTTGCTGCCACATTGCTGTGGCCTCAAATCAAAATGGGCTCATGACACAGGAGGTGTTGGCAGGGAACGCTTCAACTTGGAGTGTTGACTAAAACTCAACATTTATTTGTGGATAGCTTTTTACTTCCTCAGGGGTATTGTTCAATACTCCACAACTTTCTATTTAAGACTTCTTATAGTGTAACTAAGCAGTCAACACCTAATCCATCAAATTAATTAGCCCAAATTCATTAATTCATGAAGCTGTTACTTAACGGGGACTTATTAACCATGTTGTATAAATGTTATCAGCAGCCCATAAGAGTATCAATAAAAACGTGATAAATATTACATTTGATGTACATCTTCTAATAAAAATATAATAACCTCATCCCATAAAACGAACGCATTAGGATAATAGAAATTATTGTGTATGAGAGATATTATTAAAATAATAACATAAAAATAAGAAGCCATCTAAAAAGCCTGTAAATAATGTTCCTAATTAATGGATTCTCACTACATGAATCCATGTATAGGTTATTCATTCTATACATTTGTTTTATAAATAAACATGAGGGTTGCAAAACAGTATTGTAATTTGCTGATGACACAAATCCCTGGAAAGCAGCCCACCTCTAAACAAATCAGAAAAAAGCCAACAGATTAAAATCTAAACTGAGATCCCCCAGGATAAGCAATCCCTCTCATGGATCCAGAATGTTTATCTCTACTAAGAAGCTTACCCACGGAACCATTCACATGGATACCTCACCAGGATCTGACCTGCAGTCTGTTCCCCTTGAATGCGGTGAGACAGTGTATGTGGACAAGTCATGCTCAAAACCACCTGATGGGGTATATTTGGCAGGATTTTCTGTAGTCCAATTACCAGATAAGGTATTAATGGCTAACTCTTTACCTTTTCTATCTACTCAAGCTGCTGAACTAACAGCTCTAACACAAGCATGCTCACTATTTGTAAACAGAGATATGACTATAGTGACAGACTTCAGGTATGCTTTTGGAGTGGTACATGATTTTGGAATTATATGGAGAAATAGAGGAAAAGGAATTTCACATGCTCAATTGGTTAATGATCTGTTGATTTCTAGATTATTGACATAAATCATAGCAGTAGTTAAATGCAAGGGCCATAGTACAGTTGACAATGATACCTCCATTTTCATCCCCAGATATACACTCATTGCAAGTATTAGCTTCAAAAGATGACCTACAGTTTCAGCAAAAGGAGGGTCTAACACTAGACCATAATGGTCTAAGGTCAGACAAGGAGGGTAGAGTAGGGATACCACAAAACAGCTGCCCCAGTTTTTATCAGTCATTATCAAGGATTTGGCTACATTGGTAAGAAACAGAAATATAACTCCATACAGACCGTGTTTGTAATTTTGGATTTGGGAGAACTAGTGGAGATCAAATATCTAGATGTCTCATATCCTATATAATAATTTGCTAATTTGTGTGTAACGCTGCGACATGCGCAGTAGAGACTGCCCGCGCCGCAGCTCTGTATCAGAGGCTGCACGGGCAGTCTCCACTGCGCATGACCGCCCCGTGACCAGGTGGCAGTGGCACTGTGGCCCGTGTAACGGGCTGTTCAACTAGTACGTAATATATAATGTACAGAAAATAATGTATGGTGCTCATGACCATTTGCCAGCCCCTGAGGGACCAATGCAACAGTTACAAATAGATTTTACACACATGCCTACATCAGGATGCATCCACAATCCTCAGGTCAAGTAGAAAGAACCAATAGGCCAATTAAGGATAAACTGAAGAAAGGCACTGGACCAAGTCACACGGTGCCCCAAGTTCTTAGGTGACTTGGAATGTATTAAACAAGAATGTGTATCACAAATGATTGATAAATTGAATGGCATCTATGGTGATGATTCTTTCTCTTTGTGTCTTCCCACAGGTAAACCAATGCACCCATTTACGCCGGGAAATATGGTATTGGTGAAGCAGCTCTTCAGGAACAAGACTTTGGATCCTCCGTACAGCACATCAGCAACCATTCTGGATGTGACATGAACTGCAGTTCTGACTGACAATAGTCTAACATGGATACACGCAAGCCACCTAAAGAAAGCTCCTATGTTCTTCTCACCAGCATCCTCCCCTGGTTCCCTAACCTAGGCAAAGACTGATTATAGGCACAGGCCTGTTTATAGTACTGATAATAATTATACTGTACCTATACCACCCATGTGATATACATACACCACTGAATGAGACCAAGAGTAGATTCAGATCAGTATGATGGCCTTGCAGAATAGAATGGTGTTAGATTACATATTAGCTGCCATAGGAGGGGTATGTATTTTAGTTGAAGATAAATGTTGTGTATTCATCATGGATAATCATGCTAAAATACAAGATCTAGAGGGCATCAGTGACCTACAGGAAAGATTCAGAGACCATGATAGTCAGTTTGATTGAGATTTCCTAGGATTAGGGAGTTGGTTAGGATCCAAGATATTGTTCTTGCAGAACAAAAGGAGGGACTGAAAGCGATAATACGGTTTTATGTGTTACTTAATCAGGGGTTACTAAGGGGATACTGTGTTATTTAGAGATTTATGCTGAATATGCTTTGTTTTTCTTCTCATAATATGTTTATCAACTGCTTTTGTACAGTATTTTACATCTTGAAGGCCAGGCAACACTAATAAAAAGGCTGATTATCTCAGACTGCATTAACCCTCACAGTGGCATAGCATGAGCTAGGCATGTAATGGTGAAGTAGGCTATTGACGCTAACTTGACAGGTCAAAGCATCTTAATTGGGGGGGGGGGGACTTTTCTATTGTTCTGTGACAGACACAGGGTGTTATAATAAATTAGAAGAGATATTGATTTCACAACCTATTGTATGTGTGGTCAATTCTTTTCTCCGGGCCTGTATACTGTCTCCTGTTATCTAGGAATTACTATGTAGCTGAAATATAGTCTCCAGGGTCATCCAGCAGAAGCGTGATCTGACCAGAAGAATTCACTCCTACCTGTCATCCACCCCATATTATTAGCTTCTAAATTTGTTATATCATAGTATGGTTATACCTGCTTATCTTTAAAATGTTTATCACTAAAGTGATAAAATGCACTATGTGTTTCAAGTCCATTCTTATTTTGTATATATGAAAAGGGGTACCTGTGTCAGGTCCCATTAGTTATCAAGAAAGGAAGGGAACCCAGAAGGGATATCAAGTATCAGAATGTTTTGACCAATACCAATATATTCTAGGGTGTAGAAAACTTAATAAAATCCAGTACAAAAAGCTTATGTGGTATCAGTGAAAATTAAGACAGAAGGGATGTTATACATGTTGATCCACCAAATTAGATCCTTGCATTTACATGTGTTATCAGAAGCTTGTTTAAAGAGTATAATGTCTACTTGATCAGTGTCAATAATTTGGGATACAGTGGATGCAATTATACTGGCCAGGATCTTATCAAAATAGGTCATTTTGTTCTTTTGGGATCTGTACCAGGTCTGCACCACCATGGGAAAGGATGACAGTTATGGCATCTTACAATTATGCAAATAAAGGTTGTATTTAAAAGTATACAAAGCCATCAGGACTTAGACTTTTTTTGTAAAACAGCCTGAGTACTTTACACATCAATTCAGTTCTTTATTGAAGGATTTAGTTAATTTCTAGTGTTGAGCGAGCATGCTCGGCCGATGCTCGGATCGGCTCGAGCATCGCTCTGCTCGGCACATGGCGGTACTCGTACGAGTACCGCATGTGCTCGCCCGCCATGTTCGGGTCTCCTCCCCGCACGTTTTGCGCCTGCTGCGCAGCCAATAAACGTGCAGGGAGGCTCTGACATCGGTGTAATGCCAGCAGCCATGTTGGCTTCTGGCATTACACTGATTGGCTGGCCAGAACCCGTGGTCAGGTGCTGTATAGCACCTGACCATCGAGTTCGGCTCAGTCTGAGCCAGGGAGAGCTGAGGATAGGAAGGGAAAGGCAGTGTAGGGAGGAAAAAAACAAAAATTGTGAAAAAAAAAGAACCAAAAGTCCTTTTTAGGACTACTGTGTGTGGGGGCAGCAGGTTATTTGGTGTGGGGGGAAAAAAACAAAAAAAAAAAAAAAAAAATATATATATTCTGTTTAGTGTGCAAAGTTGCAGATTAGAGCACATTCTGTTTAGTGTGCACAGTTGCAGATTAGAGCACATTCTGTTTAGTGTGCAAAGTTGCAGATTAGAGCACATTCTGTTTAGTGTGCAAAGTTGCAGATTAGAGCACATTCTGTTTAGTGTGCAAAGTTGCAGATTAGAGCACATTCTGTTAAGTCTTCAAACTAAAATATCAAAGTCACGTATTCCATTCAGTGTGCGTCGCCGCAGTTTAGCAGCACATTCTGAGTACTGTGCAGAGTTGCAGAATAGGAAGAAATACTGTTAAGTCTTCAAACTAAAATATCAAAGTCACATATTCCATTCAGTGTGCTTCGCCGCAGTGTAGCAGCACATTCTGTGTACTGTGCAGAGTTGCAGAATAGGAAGAAATACTGTTAAGTCTTCAAACTAAAATATCAAAGTCACATATTCCATTCAGTGTGCTTCGCCGCAGTTTAGCAGCACATTCTGTGTACTGTGCAGAGTTGCAGAATAGGAAGAAATACTGTTAAGTCTTCAAACTAAAATATCAAAGTCACATATTCCATTCAGTGTGCTTCGCCGCAGTTTAGCAGCACATTCTGTGTACTGTGCAGAGTTGCAGAATAGGAAGAAATACTGTTAAGTCTTCAAACTAAAATTTCAAAGTCACATATTCCATTCAGTGTGCTTCGCCGCAGTTTAGCAGCACATTCTGTGTACTGTGCAGAGTTGCAGAATAGGAAGAAATACTGTTAAGTCTTCAAACTAAAATATCAAAGTCACATATTCCATTCAGTGTGCTTCGCCGCAGTGTAGCAGCACATTCTGTGTACTGTGCAGAGTTGCAGAATAGGAAGAAATACTGTTAAGTCTTCAAACTAAAATATCAAAGTCACATATTCCATTCAGTGTGCTTCGCCGCAGTGTAGCAGCACATTCTGTGTACTGTGCAGAGTTGCAGAATAGGAAGAAATACTGTTAAGTCTTCAAACTAAAATATCAAAGTCACATATTCCATTCAGTGTGTTTCACCGCAGTTTAGCAGCCTTTTCTGTGTACTCTGCAGAGTTGCAGAATAATAAGAAATACTGTTAAGTTTTCAAACTCAAATATTAAAGTCACATATTCCATTCAGTGTCTTTCACCGCCGTTTAACAGCCTATTCTGTGTACTCTGTACAGTTGCAGAATTATAAGAAATACTGTTAAGTTTTCAAACTCAAATATTAAAGTCACATATTCCATTCAGTGTGTTTCAACGCCGTTTAACAGCCTATTCTGTGTACTCTGTACAGTTGCAGAATAATAAGAAATACTGTTAAGTTTTCAAACTCAAATATTAAAGTCACATATTCCATTCAGTGTCTTTCACCGCCGTTTAACAGCCTATTCTGTGTACTCTGTACAGTTGCAGAATTATAAGAAATACTGTTAAGTTTTCAAACTCAAATATTAAAGTCACATATTCCATTCAGTGTGTTTCAACGCCGTTTAACAGCCTATTCTGTGTACTCTGTACAGTTGCAGAATAATAAGAAATACTGTTAAGTTTTCAAACTCAAATATTAAAGTCACATATTCCATTCAGTGTGTTTCAACGCCGTTTAACAGCCTATTCTGTGTACTCTGCAGAGTTGCAGAATAATAAGAAATACTGTTAAGTTTTCAAACTCAAATATTAAAGTCACATATTCCATTCAGTGTCTTTCACCGCCGTTTAACAGCCTATTCTGTGTACTCTGCAGAGTTGCAGAATTATAAGAAATACTGTTAAGTTTTCAAACTCAAATATTAAAGTCACATATTCCATTCAGTGTCTTTCACCGCCGTTTAACAGCCTATTCTGTGTACTCTGTACAGTTGCAGAATTATAAGAAATACTGTTAAGTTTTCAAACTCAAATATTAAAGTCACATATTCCATTCAGTGTGTTTCAACGCCGTTTAACAGCCTATTCTGTGTACTCTGTACAGTTGCAGAATAATAAGAAATACTGTTAAGTTTTCAAACTCAAATATTAAAGTCACATATTCCATTCAGTGTGTTTCAACGCCGTTTAACAGCCTATTCTGTGTACTCTGCAGAGTTGCAGAATAATAAGAAATACTGTTAAGTTTTCAAACTCAAATATTAAAGTCACATATTCCATTCAGTGTCTTTCACCGCCGTTTAACAGCCTATTCTGTGTACTCTGTACAGTTGCAGAATTATAAGAAATACTGTTAAGTTTTCAAACTCAAATATTAAAGTCACATATTCCATTCAGTGTGTTTCAACGCCGTTTAACAGCCTATTCTGTGTACTCTGTACAGTTGCAGAATAATAAGAAATACTGTTAAGTTTTCAAACTCAAATATTAAAGTCACATATTCCATTCAGTGTGTTTCAACGCCGTTTAACAGCCTATTCTGTGTACTCTGCAGAGTTGCAGAATAATAAGAAATACTGTTAAGTTTTCAAACTCAAATATTAAAGTCACATATTCCATTCAGTGTGTTTCAACGCCGTTTAACAGCCTATTCTGTGTACTCTGCAGAGTTGCAGAATTATAAGAAATACTGTTAAGTTTTCAAACTCAAATATTAAAGTCACATATTCCATTCAGTGTCTTTCACCGCCGTTTAACAGCCTATTCTGTGTACTCTGTACAGTTGCAGAATTATAAGAAATACTGTTAAGTTTTCAAACTCAAATATTAAAGTCACATATTCCATTCAGTGTGTTTCAACGCCGTTTAACAGCCTATTCTGTGTACTCTGTACAGTTGCAGAATAATAAGAAATACTGTTAAGTTTTCAAACTCAAATATTAAAGTCACATATTCCATTCAGTGTGTTTCAACGCCGTTTAACAGCCTATTCTGTGTACTCTGTACAGTTGCAGAATTATAAGAAATACTGTTAAGTTTTCAAACTCAAATATTAAAGTCACATATTCCATTCAGTGTGTTTCAACGCCGTTTAACAGCCTATTCTGTGTACTCTGCAGAGTTGCAGAATAATAAGAAATACTGTTAAGTTTTCAAACTCAAATATTAAAGTCACATATTCCATTCAGTGTCTTTCACCGCCGTTTAACAGCCTATTCTGTGTACTCTGCAGAGTTGCAGAATTATAAGAAATACTGTTAAGTTTTCAAACTCAAATATTAAAGTCACATATTCCATTCAGTGTCTTTCACCGCCGTTTAACAGCCTATTCTGTGTACTCTGCAGAGTTGCAGAATTATAAGAAATACTGTTAAGTTTTCAAACTCAAATATTAAAGTCACATATTCCATTCAGTGTCTTTCACCGCCGTTTAACAGCCTATTCTGTGTACTCTGTACAGTTGCAGAATTATAAGAAATACTGTTAAGTTTTCAAACTCAAATATTAAAGTCACATATTCCATTCAGTGTGTTTCAACGCCGTTTAACAGCCTATTCTGTGTACTCTGTACAGTTGCAGAATAATAAGAAATACTGTTAAGTTTTCAAACTCAAATATTAAAGTCACATATTCCATTCAGTGTGTTTCAACGCCGTTTAACAGCCTATTCTGTGTACTCTGTACAGTTGCAGAATTATAAGAAATACTGTTAAGTTTTCAAACTCAAATATTAAAGTCACATATTCCATTCAGTGTGTTTCAACGCCGTTTAACAGCCTATTCTGTGTACTCTGCAGAGTTGCAGAATAATAAGAAATACTGTTAAGTTTTCAAACTCAAATATTAAAGTCACATATTCCATTCAGTGTCTTTCACCGCCGTTTAACAGCCTATTCTGTGTACTCTGTACAGTTGCAGAATTATAAGAAATACTGTTAAGTTTTCAAACTCAAATATTAAAGTCACATATTCCATTCAGTGTGTTTCAACGCCGTTTAACAGCCTATTCTGTGTACTCTGTACAGTTGCAGAATTATAAGAAATACTGTTAAGTTTTCAAACTCAAATATTAAAGTCACATATTCTGTGTAAGATGAAGAAGGCGGGTAAAAAGGGACGGGGAAGTGGACGTGATCCTGAAAGTTCAGGGCGCGGGTCAGGACGCGGAGAAACTGTGCCTGGTGCCAGAGCACAAGAAAGAAAGACATCCACCATACCTAGCTTCATGTCTGATTTCACAGGGCGTCGCAGGACATCACTCTCGAGGTCCGACCAGTGCGAACAGGTGGTCGGTTGGATGACAGCTGATACTGCTTCCAGTCGGTTAAGCACCACCCTGTCTTCCACCAAGTCCACTCTCAGTAGCCAAGAGTCTGGTCAACATAATCCTCACTCTGATCATCCTTCCTCCCACCATACACGGTCTGGTCAAAGAAGTGATCCCACACTGGGATATAGTGATGAGCTCGTCTCATCACCAATCCTTCATTTGACCCTCTCTCCAAGCACGCTTGCAGAGGAACATGACATCTTGTGCCCTGATTCACAACCTCTAGAGGCTACCCAATCACAAGAAGATGACAGATGTGAACGGCATTTAAGGTCAAAGGAAGTAGTGGATGATGATGATGATGAGACACAGTTGCCATTAAATCAACCACTATTTCCGTCTCAAGACCTTGTTGAGGAGAATGTTATACAGTTGTCAATGACTGAGTATGTGGTGGGATCAAGACTTGAGGAGGATGATCAGAGTGAGGAAGTGGAGGAGGACTTGGTGGACGATGAGGTGACTGACCCCACCTGGGAAGGTGTAGAGCCGAGCGATGACAGCAGTCCTGAGGGTGAGCCATCTGCAGCACCGCAACAGGCTGGAAGAGGCAGTGGTGTGGCTACAGAAAGAAGGCGGACCGCACCAAACCGGCCCGCAAATGTTCCACGGAGCACCCCCTTGCGTAAATCTACCTTGCCAAAGGGTAGGTGTTCCGCGGTATGGCGTTTTTTTAAGGAAAGTGCGGACGACAAAAGAATTGTAGTTTGCAACCTGTGCCACACCAGAATGAGCCGAGGCATGAACACTAGAAACCTCACCACCACCAGCATGATCCGACACATGGCATCCAAGCACCGTAGTAAGTGGGAGGAACGCCTGGATCGCCCACCTGTGTCTGCAGGCCACACCACTGCCTCCTCTTCCCCTGTTTTCGGTGCCGGCCAATCGCCTGTCGAAGGCGCAGGCCCGCATACCTCCCGCCCTGCACCTGTAGCATCTGAAGCACCATCAGCGACCACATCCACTTCCCTGTCCCAGCACAGCGTCCAAATGTCGTTACCCCAGGCATTTGAGCGCAAGAGAAAGTACCCAGCCACCCACCCACAGGCCATAGCACTAACCTCACACCTTTCAAAATTACTGGCCATCGAAATGCTGCCACTTAGGCTTGTGGACACTGAGTCCTTCCGCAGCCTGATGGCAGCAGCTGTCCCTCGGTACGCGGTCCCCAGCCGCCACTACTTTTCCAGGTGTGCCATCCCCGCATTACACCACCATGTGTCCCGTAACATCACCCGTGCCCTGACCAACGCAGTTACTGGGAAGGTCCACTTAACGACTGACACATGGACAAGTGCTTGTGGCCAGGGACGCTACATTTCCCTGACGGCACACTGGGTGAATGTCGTGGAGGCTGGGAGCGACTCGGACCCTGGGATGGCACGGGTGCTACCCACGCCGAGGATTGCGGGCCCTACCTCCATCAGGGTTTCCACCAGCACCTACGTTATTGGCTCCTCCTCCTCCGTTTCCACCTCCGAATTCTCTACACACACCGCCACTCCCCCATCAGCCAGTAGCTGGAAGCAGTGTAGCACTGCAGTGGGGAAGCGTCAACAGGCCGTGCTGAAGCTGATCTGCCTTGGGGACAAACAGCACACGGCCTCAGAGCTGTTGCAGGGGATTAGTCACCAGACCGAGCAGTGGCTCTCGCCACTCAACCTGCAAGCAGGCATGGTTGTGTGTGATAATGGGCGTAACTTGGTGGCGGCTTTGGAGCTCGGCAAGCTCACACACGTACCATGCCTAGCGCATGTATTTAATTTAGTGGTGCAGCGATTTCTAAAAACCTACCCCAATGTGCATGATCTCTTGACCAAGGTGCGCCGCGTGTGTGCACATTTCCGTAAGTCATCAACAGCTTCAGCCGGCCTGTTGAAGCTGCAGCAGCGCTTACAATTGCCAGCTCACCGGCTGCTGTGTGACGTGAGCACGCGCTGGAACTCCACCTTCCACATGTTGGCCCGGCTTTGTGAGCAGCAGAGGGCAGTAGTGGAGTAACAGCTGTTACACGGTCGTCGCCTCTCCGTTCAACTTCCTGTAATCAGAAGTGAGGAGTGGGAATGGATGTCAGACCTCTGCGAGGTTTTACGCAATTTTGAGGAATCGACACAGATGGTGAGCGGCGATAACGCTATTATCAGTGTAACCATCCCACTTCTGTGTCTACTGAAACGCTCGCTGCTCACAATTAAAACCGACGCTTTGCATGTGGAAGAGGTGGAAATGGGGGAGGAAGAGCTTACACAAGGTGATAGCCAGAGCACCCTCACTTCGTCTTCTCAGCGACAATTGGAGGAGGCGGAGGAGGAGGAGGAGGAGGAGGAAGACACGGTTGCCTCCGCTACAGAGGGTAGCCATGGAACTTTAGTTCCATCTCTTCAGCATGGGTGGGCAGAAGAGGAGGAAGAGGATGAGGAGATTGAGAGTCATCCTCCTGGTGAGGACAGCGAAATCTTGCCTGTTGGTACTCTGGCACACATGGCTGACTTTATGTTAGGCTGCCTTTCCCGTGACCCACACGTTATACGCATTTTAGACAACACGGATTACTGGGTGTTCACCCTTCTGGACCCCCGCTACAAAGAGAATTTCTCATCTCTCATTCCTCCGGTGGAGAGGACAAGCAAAATGGTGCAATACCAGAAGGTTCTTGTTGAAAAATTGCTCCAAAATTTTCCATCTGACAACGCTGGCGGCAGAGTACGTGCTACCTTGGCCAACCGAGAAGGGGAGAAAAGGGGAGCACACAGCAGTTCCCACAAAGGCAGGGCAACACTCTCCAAGGCGTGGGACACCTTCATGACACCCCGCCAGCACCCTCACCCTGATGCGCAGCCTAGTGTCACAAGGAGGGAAAAGTTTTGGAAGATGGTGAAGGAGTACGTAGCAGACCGTGTCAGCGTCCTCAATGATCCCTCTGTGCCTTACAACTACTGGGTGTCCAAGCTGGACACGTGGTATGAACTGGCACTCTACGCCTTGGAGGTGCTGGCCTGCCCTGCCGCCAGCGTTCTGTCTGAGCGGGTATTTAGTGCTGCTGGTGGCATCATAACAGATAAGCGTATCCGCCTTTCCACCGACAATGCTGATAGGTTGACACTTATAAAAATGAACAAGGCCTGGATTTCCCCTGACTTCTCCACTCCACTGGAGGAAAGCCCCGGGGGAACATAAACTCACTTTATATATGTTATTTACAATGATGGGAATACTCTGTATTCCCATTCACCCCTTCCACCCAAAAAACGGGTATATGGTTGACTCTTAATCTTCTCATCCTCCTCCTCCTCTTCCATATGCCCTGTACTATAATTTTTATATAGGGCCAGCTCACCAGCGTGCCCTGGGATATAATTTTTATATAGGGCCAGCTCACCAGCGGGCCCTGTGATATAATTTTTATATAGGGCCAGCTCACCAGCGGGCCCTGTTTGACAATTTTTATATAGGTCAGCTCACCAGCGGGCCTTCTCATATAATGTTTTATTGGGTCAGCTCTCTAGCGGGCCCTCTCATATAATGTTTTATAGCGTCAGCTCACTAGCGGGCCTTCGCATATAATGTTTAGGATGGTCAGCTCTGCAGCAGACCCTCACCCATAATGTTTTAGATGGTCAGCTCAGCGCACGTTTCCCTCTTAATCATGGCCTCAGTTCTGAAAATCAAGGAAATTTTTGGGAGAATTTGCCTCTGCGCACGTTTCCCTCTTAATCATGGCCTCAGTTCTGAAAATCAAGGACATTTTTGGGAGAATTTGCCTCTGCGCACGTTTCCCTCTTAATCATGGCCTCAGTTCTGAAAATCAAGGAAATTTTTGGGAGAATTTGCCTCTGCGCACGTTTCCCTCTTAATCATGGCCTCACTTCCGAAAATCAAGGAAATTTTTGGGATAATTTGCAGATGATATACAAGTAAATATACAGCAAATATTGTTTGGTAACAATTTTTCGCCTAAAGTCGTTTTTATTTTCCTTTTTGTGTGTTTTATGGTCAGTCTGTAAAAATGGCGTACTACGGGCGAAAGATCGTTCCCAGCAGCGATGTTGGAGTCCAAGGTGCATCCAGACATCCTCCCTATGCTGTCCCTGAACCATTTCTGTAGTGTTTCCATCTTTTTCTGCCCTTTTCCTATGGACCAGGCACCCTCCCCTCATCAGAGCAGGGGGTGCCTGGTGTAATGCTCGAGTCCTCCCATTGACTTCAATGGGGCTCGGATGCTCGGCCGAGCACTCGAGCCTCAGGGGGTGCTCGGTCAGAGCACCCGAACATCCGAGCATTGGGGTGCTCGCTCATCACTATTAATTTCACTTATTGTACAGACTAGCATATAGTATATTTTGTGATTCAGTGAGAGTTAATAATAATTATAATAATTTTTCTAATGTAATAAGCTGCTCGTGGTTTTACATTTCTATTTGTTGGTAACTTTCTTAATTCATTGATTGTTGCCTTATAAAAGTATTTGGTGAAGATACTGAAGCCTGGTTATTGGTGAAATATTTCTCTTCTGTCTTAGAGATTTAAGAATCGCTTGTTTTGTTTAGTTTCCAGTAGTGATGAGCGAGCGTGCTCGGCCGATGCTCGGATCGGCTCGAGCATCGCTCTGCTCGGCACATGGCGGTACTCGTCGAGTACCGCCATGTGCTCTCCCGCCATGTTCGGGTGGCGGGGATCTGTGCCGGAAGAGGCACAGATCCGAAGACGCTCCGCTGGACCACCAGGGACTGGAGGTACGGGGGCATTGCGGAGATGAAGGGGGCATTGCGGAGATGAAGGGGGACATTGTGGAAGAGGGGCATAGACTCTATGCCCCTCTTCCACAATGTCCCCCTTCATCTCCGCTATGCCCGTCTTCCACAATGTCCCCCTTCATCTCCGCTATGCCCCTCTTCCACAATGTGCCCCTTCATCTCCGCTATGCCCCTCTTCCACAATGTCCCCCTTCATCTCCTCTATGCCATAGAGGAGATGAAGGGGGACATTGTGGAAGAGGGGCATAGCGGAGATGAAGGGGCACATTGTGGAAGAGGGGCATAGCGGAGATGAAGGGGCACATTGTGGAAGAGGGGCATAGCGGAGATGAAGGGGGACATTGCGGAGATGAAGGGGGCATTCGGAGATGAAGGGGGCATAGCGGAGATGAAGGGGGCATTGACCAGACACCCTCCCCTCATCAGAGCAGGGGGTGCCTGGTGTCGCCCCATTGACTTGAATGGGGCTCGGGTGCTCGGCCGAGCACTCGAGCCTCAGGGGGTGCTCGGTCAGAGCACCCGAGCACCCGAGCATCGGGGTGCTCGCTCAACACTAGTTTCCAGTACTGGATTATACACATATCTGCTTGGTATGTTATGGTCTCCTCCAAATGACTGGATCAAGTAATATCTCCTATTATTGTATATGCAATGTAACAAAGAATATGGGGGTCAACCAGGAAAATATTTACCTATGAAAATAACTTGTAGAGGTGAGAAAAAAAAGAAATCCTTCTTCATGGGGTTGAGTATTATCCAGATATTTATCAAACTCATTTTTTCCCAGCCAGACTATGAGCAGAAAGTTGCTTTTGCTATGGAGGGTGATGGCTCATGTAAGAATCAAGGGGATGGCACTGAAATCTCCCCTTAGTCAAAAAGGAGCCAGTGGCCTTCATGGATGTTAAATCTGAGAGGTTATCCTAAAAGGCAGTAGAGGATGCAAATGGAGTATATACAGTACATGTTACAAGAAATACAGGTTTATCAGTAACAGAACCGTTTACCAAGACATATCCTCCCTTTATCTGTATAAATATTCAGAAGGCAGTAAATGGACAAGAGTTGTGTATCAGTATCATTACCCCATCACATTTGAAGGTCAAAGATGGTAATAGAAATTCCATGTAAAATCACTCCAGGAGACGTCTGCTGTTTCTCCTTTGTAGAAGATGGTCTGCACATGAGAAACCCTGGTATGCATCACTAGTAACCAGTGGTCACTAAAACTGGTGAGTGTCTCCATTATTGTGTCATCAGTGTCACTAATATTGAATTAAGCTTTGGTTTTAACCCAAGAGAAAAGCTATTCATAGTGGGTGATATTATTATAGGGAATGGAGAGACACAGCGATACCACAGGAGAATATCAGGAAACTACTTATTGACCTGTGGTAACTGGCATACCTAGGGTGTTGGTACAGTTACATCAGATGGGTTGTCAGATAGGTGGGACACATACTTATTTTCAAAAAGTAATCTTAGTAAAAAATAAGAAACATAAAATAAAAATACTAGAGGCGTATGGCAATTGTTAATCCTTTTGTTTCATTTCTGGCATTTTAGCTGCAGGAGAATTCATTGAAGTCATTGGTTTAACTTTGTAATGTAATGTAAAAGAGAGCAACGGTTGGTGTTTACATGCTAGACAGGCAAGATGTGGGCTCCAATAGACATAATATCAAGTAAGCTACATACAATGTATTATATTGGTTATGAGCTAATTTCATCATGAGCTAGCAGAACACAGGTAGAGTATGAGCCTATTAAATCTAGCAGTTTCCAGCCTGATGGGAGAGAGGATATTTTGTACATTTAAAAGCGTGATTTGACCCTATGCCATGTATATTCTTAAAGAGCTTATAGCAATTATTATATCTTTAGAGGTACAGTTAGTACTGCTGTGCCAGTAAAATATTAATAAACCCGTCACATTTGTTTTACTACACGATTAGGTCATTTATATCATTGTGCTAAATGACAAGATGTGTATATATAAACAGATTACTGGCCGCAATGTACATAATGCCAAATGCATATTAACCCCTTAAGGACCGGCCGTGCACGCATGGTGCGGTCACTTAAGGACCAGGGACCGATAATTATCTGCCTGTACTTCTCAGAATTGAGGAGACTATTAATTCTGACCAAATCCCCAACTCCATTTGCAGAAACGCAACCCCAAACTTGCATGGTTACTCCACCATGCTTCACTGTTTCCTGTAGATACTCATTCTTGTACCGCTATCCAGCCTTCATCAAACAAACTACCTTCTTCTACAGCCAAATATTTAACATTTTGACTCATCAGCTCAGAGTACCTGCTGCCATTTTTCTACACCCCAGTTCCTGTGTTTTCGTGCATAGTTGAGTCGCATGGCTTTGATTTCAACATCAGGAGGGTTGGCTTTTTGGCCGCAAGTCTTACATGAAGACCACTTCTGACCAGACCAGTAGATGGGTGTATCATGGTCCCACTATTTTCTGCCAATTCTGAGCTGATGGCAATGCTGGACATCTTCTGAATGTGAAGTGAAGTAAGCATGATGTGTCTTTTCTCTTCTGTGCTAAGTTTCCTTGGCAGACCACTGCTTCTACGGTTCTCTACGTTGCCCATTTCTTTGTGCTTCTTCAAAAGAGCTTGAACAACACATCTGGAAACCCCTGTCTGCCTTGAAATTTCTGCCTGGGAGAGACCCTGCTGATGCATTGTGTCCTGTTGCCGTGCTAAGTCTTGCCATGGTGTATGACTTTTGACATTAAACTTTCTTCAGCAACCTTACCTTGTTAATTTAGTTTGGCTGTTTCTCACAGTTTTATTCCTCCTACACAGCTGTTTCTGTTTTGGTTAAGGATTGTGTTTCAACCTACATATTACATTGATGATCATTAGCATCTGTTTGGTATAATTGTTAAATCATACACCTGATTATATGCCTACAAAATCCTGACTTTATACAAGTGTACCTAGAAGAATTGATGCTGTTTTTGAAGGCAAAGGCTGGTCACACCAAATATTGATTTGAATTTTCTTCTTTTTAAACACTGTGCATTTCATTAATTGATGAATATAAGCACTTTACATGTTTATTTTTTAAAGCATTCTTACATTTTTTCACACCTGCCTAAAACATTTGCACATCAGTGTACATATACATATATGCATGGAGGTATTTTATATATTATGTATGTATGCTACATTATATTAAGTGAAAAAGTATAACAGTACAGTATATTATGTATTACATACATATTGAGAATACACATACATTTTACTTAAACTATAGAGATATAGAAAGAGTATAAACCAAATAAAGGAAAATTACATTTAAATATGTACAGTTGTATGAAAAAGTTTGGACAGCTCTGGCCAAATGACATGTTTTGTTGATTTTCTAAGTGACAAGTTAACACAACCTATGCAGTGAACAATCTTACAGCGGAACTACCACCCCTTACAAACATGGCCCCAAATAATTACCCATCTGGCAACTAGCTGCTCAGTAGCGCTAGTCGCCAGAATTATTACCACGTTAATGAGAATTATACACTGCTCCCAGACTGACAGGCAGGAAACAGCGCAGACATCTTTCCATATTGAGGTCTGTGCGCCTGTGGGTGTGGCTAAAGCAATCTCAATGTCCCTATACCAGTTTTATTCCCCTTTACAAGCTATTATTTAACCCCTTGGAAGCATTGCATTGGGTATCTCTCTAGCAACCAAAGGGGTTAAAGTATCATTTTGGTTTTGCTTGTTATAGGTCAAGAGTATTTGCTGTGCCAGGAAATAGTAGATAGCTCTGGGGGTGGGGCCATGTGAGGAATGGGTGTGTGGCTATAGGTGGAGCTAAGGGCATCTAGAATTCCTTGCCCAGGGGCCCCCGGAATGTAAATACAGCCCTGCATGTTGGTGTGTGAAAATGAATGTTACATTCACAAATGTATTGAGTCCCTCAGTAGGTAGTGTGGGGGGGATTCCTTGCAGCAGAAGCAGACAGGTATAGGGCCCCTTATTTGAAGGTCATAGTGCTCAGATGCATGAGAGGACCACCTTGTTCATTTTAACCTCTAAATTGTTGCTTCTATTGGTTAGGGGGGATATCTTCATCTTGACTGCTTCCAAATTTATGAAGAGCTCTGCTGTCAGTAGCTTTGAAACTGAGTAAAGAGATCAGTCAAATTCTATTCAGTCAGAGGTGTTTGTTGAAAACTCTCTAGCTTCCAGCGGTTAATCAATGGCAAGTTAATCCATTTTAATCTATATATGTTATTTTATGATTCCTTTTAAAGTTGCTTCAATAATGAGTGTCATTAAGGAGGACCATATCCTATGTTATAATTTGCTAAGTTTGTCAGAAGCCGTTATGCACAGTAGAGACTGCTGTGCGCGCTGCAATGATGCGCAGTACAGACTGCCTGCACCGCGGCTGATACGTAGCGGGGGTCTCCGAATTCAGATGGTGCTCAAAGAGGACTATGATCTGAATTCGGAGCTCCCCATCAGCCGTGGCACGGGCAGTCTCTACTGTGCATGACTGCACAGCTCTGTTGCTGTGTGGCACTGAGGCCCGTGTACACGGGCTCTTCAGCTAGTGTATAAATAAAAAGTCGAGTAATTACAGGGAAAAACAATTGTACTATGGAGACGCTTAAGGATCTCGAACTTTACTTACAGGGGGAGTGCAGGGAAAGGTGTACCTTTATCTATATGCACATTTCTCTGCTATACTTGTGAGTGCATTTCTTTTTCAATATATTCTTTCATAAAACGATACTGTCCCATGTGTGTTTTACTATGTTTTTGGAGGAGTTATGTCACTGAAGAATCATGGGAGTAATAACATTGTTTGAAAGCTTTCTATACAAGGGGAGCTTGAAGTGAGTGGCCATTTGGTGTGCATGAGATGCAAATCACCATTTATGTTACATATTAGACCATATGGTTTACCTTTTTTTCAGGTTTTTTATAAGATAATCGTCACTGTGTATTAAGTATAAGAATCACACCATAATATTTTTGTTCCTGTATTTGTTTGCATGTGAGAGGTGTATGAGCAGTAGACGTTATTTTGTGTGGAATTTTTCACATAAATGATATAAGTTAGAGGATCGCCTAATAGTCACTTGTTTTTCACAATAAGTAAAAAACTATACATACAGAAATTGGTGGTTGATACTGGCTGTGCACAGCTAATGTGTCCTGATAGTAAAACTGGTTCATCAGGGCTGGATTTACATCACAGGAGCAACTAGGTGCTCTTAGCTCCACCCATGTCCACACCCTCACCCCCCAAAAAAACCCAAAAAAGCTTTAACCCCTTAAGGACCCATGACGGTCCTGGCACGTCATGGGTTGGCGAGCCATAAGGACCCATGACGTGCCAGGAATGTCATGGATTTCAGGGCTCCCTGCAAGGTCCTTAAGGGCCAGCCATATGCTCTCGGGTCCAGTCCTTAAGGGGTTAACCTCTTGGTTTCTCAAGAGAGCTCCAATTCATTGTACCTCAATACATTGGAGATCTTTCTAGCATCCAAGGAGTTAATAATAGCATGTAAATGGGTATCTAAACTGGTGCAAGGACACTGAAATTGCTCTGTCCACACCCACAATTAAGGATACGAGTGTGATCAGAACAGATGAGGCACTTCCCCTCAAGATTTGAAGCTCCAGCTCCAGGAAATCTGTCCCTGTGGTTCACAGCACAAGAGCTAAAAAATTGAGGTCAGACAGAGCAAAAGTAGAGAATACACCAAACATCACATGCTGAGGCTCTGACTGGTTTTAGAGTAGACAATTGACACTTTAAGTAATAAAGAGGTGTCTAACTTGTTGCTTTGCAATACATTGTGTACCCCTCTGGTCCAAAAAAATCCTAGTGATTCTCACACATACAGTCTTAGGGACTTACATTCAAATGAAAACTGGAGTAATTCTGGTGCAATCCATCTGTGCCATAGGGGAAAAATACAAATTTACACACTTTCCACAGATTAAAATTTGGGTTTTAACCCTGAATGGTAAAGAGGTCTCGAACACATTGTAAAGGAATGCTTTGGAGAACTCTCTAGTATCCAAGAGGTTAAAAACCCCATTTAAAAAATGGGAATGTTAATTCCCTAGGAAATGAAGCTGCGCCTCACTGACGAGGCCCAGCAAGGCCGAAGCATACTTCTGGGGTGTTCCCATGCAGAGGGGAGTTGCCTGTTATTTTAGAACTGGGGTGGGATTAGTCTAATATGTACATGGAATCTGTACTGGCACTAGATTGCTAAAACCAGATTCTGCTGAGTGGTGACTAGCCATAGAACAAACCATTGTGCTTTCAGTTTGTCTTCAGAGCCGCTCACATTTTCATATATAATTGTTCATTTCCCCCAATGGCATAGTTGCTTTGCTCCAGAATTTTATCTCTTTGCTTAGATGAATTTGGCACAAAATGTCCATTTCTACTGTCTATCTAATAGGCAATGCCCATTGTCATTGCATAATCTATAGGAACACTTGAAAACCGTAAGACACATAATTATCTTGTCGTATACTTAAAGGGATAGTAATGGTTCATAGTAAAAGCAGCTCTAATTAATCTTCATAGTATTTGGGCCTTGGAGAGTGTTATTTCAATACTGTCAGAGTTGTAGTTCAAGAGTGATTGAATGATAAAATATCCACCTCCCGTCCCTTTTACTGATGTAACACTGCTCAGCGCAGAGCAGCAGGGAGGTGCCCAGGTAGATTGCAGAGAGGGACAATCTTCAATAAAGATAAGGGAAAAAGCTGAAAAACCTGTCAAGGGGGCAGGAATTTCATTGTTCTCATAGTAAGAAGATTGTTCCCTGCTGTTATCTGTCTGGTCTATGGACCAGATTCCACATCTGAGGTGAGCAGTGTTACACTAGATAAAAGGTGAAGGAGGGGGATACTTTATCATTCAATTACTCTTGAACTACAACTCTGACTGTACTGAAATAACACTCTGTATGGCTCAAATACTATGAAGATTAATTGGAGTTGCTGTTTTTGTGAAACATTACTATCACTTTAATGTTTTCCATTGTCTATGAGAGCCGCATCCAAGGTGCATGCATTGAAATGCCATTAGGATGTGGAAATTTCTTCATCTGCACTGTGGCTTCTTCTGCAAAAGGAGAGACATAATCCAGTATATTTCTGTTCCAATATGATTTTAAAGCTGTTTGTGATTTAACATATAACAAAAAAATTAGAATATTGCAAAGAAATGTATAGCAATCAAGGAGGTAGAAATCTCTATTTCAAAAAATAAAAATGTTCTTCTTAACCAGTCCTCTGTTCTTAGAATGGGTACTCCAGTATTCACTTTAGATTGTTGTTTGTTTTCAGTGTTAAGATGGCAATGTATCTCTTTTCTTCTTTTCCTAATAACCCAAACACACACAACATAATGGTCCTAATAATCCCTTGCTTATGAAAAACACATGACACAAATTAGGGTGGAAATAAAGAGGTTGCTGTCTTATTAATATCGAGTTTTGTCTATTTATGCTTGGATGACCCTCCCCCCACTGTTATGGGACAGTAGACCAATAGCCAGACTGAACCCCATACCTGGATAAGGACAGAAAACGCCATATCCAGCTGTGGCATAACAGCCTACCCTAGACCTCTGTGATGGCACCATTCCATCTCCATTTGTGAGGGTAAGTAGATGCCGCTCTGCACCAACACCTTCCCTAGACCTCTGCTTTGCATCAGTGCCCCACTTGTTTCCAACCTAATGGGTTCCAGAGGAGTAGACATCACATTATAACACAATGGGTTGTGTACTCCGCTGGAACGCAAAAGGTTAATGAGATGATGATGGTTTATATGTTGCATGACAGACAGTTAGACAGTGCAACTCCAAATCCTGTCCATCCTTCCCACAGGCATACACAGCATAACCCAACATGGAACAGAAGAATGTCCACATGAAGCCTTGACTCCACTTCCATGAAGCTCATCCGTGATGTTCTCAAGTACTTGTCCCTATCCAATATGTGTCTGTTAATTGTAATGTTGGATTATACATATCTCCAGATGGAACCATAGTTATGGATTAAGTATCCCTTTTACTTAGGAAAACATGGCCTTAATCACAGGAGTCTACTGGCTGACCATGAGTGGACTTGGTGATGTATTGATGCAAGGAGATGATGGCAGCGAAGTGTGTTTGGAGGTGATAAAAAAATGATAGAGGGGACAAAACTGACCCAGTGATATCACATCATCAACTCCCATGTTAGTCAATGAAGCCAATGTATAAAGATTGTTCTAGTTTTACATATCTCATTACATAGGCTCCATCAACACACATACAAACTGGAAACGTGAGATCACTGAAAAGTCAGCTTCTACCTTATCAACGCATTACCAAACCTTATTGGATAACCCACAGTGTTCTCCCTGCTTGGTGTAATCAATTGAAAACAATAGTGGCTTCTTCATGTCTTCTATCCAAACACAACATTGATCCCAATAATCATCCTAACTTTTTTAAGCGTGTGATGTTTATTTCCCTATCAGAGTGTGAATCCCAGCCTCTTTTGTTGGATAATCTATCTTGCAAGCTACTTAGCTAAGCCAAATACCTGTTTGTATTACACATTTAAAACCACACCAATGGATGAAATGGAATAGGGATAGTCCGGCACCTAGTATGCTAAGTGGTAGGTGTTAGCTGTTCAAGTTCAACACACATCATGGCCAGAGAACACTGTCATGTTGTTTTGCGAGTTGGAATTGAACAACAGTGTGTGTGTTGTGTGTGTTTACCTATGATACAACACAATATAACTAAGTAATATGTGCAGGAGCTGTGTTCACTGCATTGCTTTGCAATGCATTGGAGACATCTCTGCCACTTAACCTGTTAATCACCAGAAACCTTCTCAGATTTGGATGAAAAAGTGCTTTTGTATTTTGAGAAAAAGTAACAAATGGTGTGGAGAACTTTGGAAGGGACTGCAGGTGTGGATACTGTGTTTGACTGCCTTTTAACCCTGAGTATTCTTGGGGTTGGGGCAGGGGTCACAGTGGGGGGAGGTGGTTGCAGTGGACCCATCTGTTGATTGCTGCCCCCTCTCTATACATAGGTTCTCCCTGTGATCCAGTTTCCTAAGTTCCATGAGCAGCTGGCCCTTCATGTCCATCATGCATGTGTGAAATTGAGCTGCCTCCTCTCTATAAACAGGCACTCCCTCTCCATCCCCATGCTGTGTCCACTGGTGGAGAGGGATGTGGCTGGAGTTGTTGACCCCTCAGCAACTTGTGTTAGCTCCACAACATCCTGTTCCCATTCTGCTGGTGGTGGTGGTGAGGCTGAACTGGCTACTGTGTCCTGAAATGGCCATGGATGGCTGGCCCACTGTTTGGAGATGTGGTGGGCGTGTAAAGTCCTCTTGTTGTTGAGGGAGCTGGGCCACCCCAATCAGGCTCAAATGTTCATAATCCAGTGGCCATGGGTCATTCTGTGGCCACTGATCGCTGCTTCCCTCCGAACTGGGTGTGGGTTATGCCTGGGCCCATTTTGTGGCTCCATCCAGGAGGGTAGCTGTGGCCGTGGTGTGGGCCCATATGACCCATATTGTGGGGTGGACACTGTCCCAGGCATCCAGAGCCTTCTGGGTGGTGGTGGTGGGGATATATAATAGTGTCCTGAGGTGGATGAAGGCATCCACCTCCCTGGAGGCATCCAGTCTTTGTAGGGAGTAGATGGCTGGCTGGCTGAGGTCTGGCGCTAGTGGAGTTGGAGGTGCTGGTGGAGGTGGTGGTGACCACCTGTTGGTACCCTCTTCCTGCTCCTCAAGGGGTTAGACACTGGGGGGACATCATATGCCTCCTTCCCACTGTCTTCCTGCTGTGCTACAGACCTGTATGCGGTTTGGAGATATGACATGGTGTGATTAGTGATATAAGCAAAAACAATGGTTGCAAGAAAATGACATTGACTTGTGAATTCTTGAGTGTCAGGATGGTGTCCAATGCATTGAGTTGCAATGCATGGGATGCCAATGTTTTTTGAGCTTGACAGGATGCTGTACATCCGACTTGGCCAAGTTCAATCCCCAGGGCCACCAACAGGGCAGAATTCAAGCATTTCCATGATTAAGCACTGATCATATGATCAGTAGCACCTTCATTTTTTCTGACCCAACTGTGCTCAATCAGGGATATGAATCAGTCCTGTCCTGTTTGTGGGCCTTGAGGCCTAAACTTAGACAGGCCTCCTGTAAATTGATGTAAGCATCCTACAGTAATTGATGGATGTTTATCATATGTGTCGTGACAAGAGTGGATGGCCTGAAATCCCTCCTTGCCATCCACCACTCCTCAGGATAAATGTGACAACTAAATCTTAACCATCATAGTTCAATTGACAGCAACAGATTGCATAAACAACACAAAGACTTAAGGAGAAACAATACTATGACCTCTAACCACACTAGTTCCCCTCATTGCCATTCCCACTTTTCAGAACAAATATGATTCCCAGTTTCTTTAATCTACATTAATGATCTTGATATGACAACGTGACGTTTGTGTGGAGTGTGTGTATGAAGATCAACACAGCAAGGAAGGGGTTAAAGAGGGACTTCAACAGGATTTGGACTGTTGAGCCTGCCCATTTGTGCTTATAGTTTGAGTTTTTTGTCCCTGCTTGAATCCCCTTAGAGCTGTGTTTGTGCAGTTGTGTGTGTGAATGCTGACCATGTGTTCTGGTGTCAGTGTGTTGGTCTGTTGTAGGTATGAATGTGACAGCCCCGCCGCAGGCACCTGCCCCTTTAGCATTAGGGGGGGTACCTACCAGGTCATTTACACCGGACCGGCCTCAGAGGACCACCGGACAGACCTAGGCCGTCTGCCACTAGATGTAACTGCACCACCCAGAGGAGGATAGGTCAACCGGATTGGAAGACCTCCAGGTGCAGCTAGCCCAATGGAGAGCAGTGACCTAGGTAGGGACTCACACTTCTACCCACTGGAACAAGTCACTGCGAAGCAGCATCCCCTCTGCTGCAAAGTCTCTGCTTGGCAGGCACTAACCCCTCTGCCTTGTTCTGGTGAACAGGTTCGGTCCCGTCTGCGACACGTTTGGCTACACAGGCCTGGTTTCAGCAATCCCCACCCCCAATAACAGTCTAAACATCTCCTTCAGGGGTAGAAACACACGTAGGTTTTTTGAAATTGAATACCAAGCCTTTCACAGCCTACATTTAACTTGGGGCGACATGCATGTAACAAAATATCACAATACACAGAAGACAAAACATACAACCAACATAACAGAGTATCACAATTTTGGGGTGTAGGATTGGGGAATATAATTAAAACATTGAAGAGAAACTGGAGGTACCAGAATGCAACAGTGACATATTTGCATACTTACATGGGACACAGCAATGCTAAAATGTATGTCATCAACCAATAGATGGCAGTGAACCGAACAATGCTGCTATGCTTGTCACCAACCAATAGATGGCAGTGCATAGCCATGGGCATCCGGAGGGGGGGCAAGGGGGACACTTGCCCCCCCCCTACAATTACCCCCTTCCATATAAATAAAGGGGCTAGATGGGCTGGCCTGGGGATCATATTATGGCTTTGCCCTCCCCTGGAAAAATGTCTACAGACACCACTGTCATAGCACAATGCTGCAATGCAAGGTTCAACCAATAGATGGCGAGGTTGAGTTAGAAAGACTTGAGATAGGAAAACTCCATAGCAGATGTATTGCTGTAATGTCCATGTAATCCCACAGTCCTCATATATCATAGGGACATGAAAGTTTAACCTCCTGTTTCTTCACAATGAGTGTTTGTGTGGTGTGAGGTTATGGAATGCTGCACTTAACAGTAGTGTGGAGGGTGCTGTCATCCCTAGTGTCTTAACCTCCAGGGATCCCCTCAACAGTTGTTTCTGACATTTTTCTCCTTAGCATCTCCTCCCAGGAGTTGAAGTTGATGTTGTGATGGGGACCACCTCCAGTCCCTCTGGCTTGCATGGCAACCTCTCCCATTTTTTTCTTCTCCTGCCTCTTGCAGTCAACCGAGAGCTTATTGATCAAATCCAGGGTTCTCTGGCAGGTGGATACTGCATTCACCCAGATATGCACTTGACGTCAGGCGACCTTCTTACGAGCCCCCATAACATCAAACCTCTATCTGGGGAACAGGCTGTTCTCCCTCTCAAGGATACTCTCGACGAGGACCCTACTCTACTCATAGGAACCTCTCCACATTAGCTCCAGCCTGGGATGTATCAGAGCTGTGGCTTGTATGTCCTACTTGCTATGTCCCTGGCTATGTAGGGTGCTCCCCAACAACTACCTCTTGTCCCACTGACAATTCTGTCCCTGTCCTTCATGTGCCTCTCCTAAGATGGGTTCCCATCTGCCCAACTGACCTCCCACTTCTTTTATGACCAGGGATGCCCTTCTCTCCTTCTTCCTCTCTTGCTCCTCTCCCCATCCCTCTCTTCTCTCCTTGATATTTTGCCCCGACTCACACTCAGGTCCTCACACAGGCCGTCACATACACACTCTATGACACTCGCTCTCTGCCACTCACTGATTCACACTGGCAAAATAAAAGATAAAAATGTGTAGTATGTTATAAACAAAAAAGATGTGTGTATTTGTGTTTGTATGCTTGTAAGGAATCTTTACCAAGGTGTATTATGTGTCGCTATGGTGTACCAACTCTCTCTGCCCCCAACTCCTTCTACCTTGCTTGAATGACTGCTCCCCTCTCTCTCACTCTGTAACTAGACACCGCTCTTGGGTACTATGCTCTAGCTCCCCAAAACTTGAAACACAGGTTTGTTGGGTATTTTGGGGTGTATATATAGGTGTATTTGAATGTATGTGATACTGGTATACTGTGATTGGCTGTGGGTTTGAACTTGTCTTCACAAAAATCAGGGTCGCTAGATAATATCAACCATTATCTTTTTCCTTGTCATGAGACGTATCATATGTTAATTATCGGCTGATAGGGACTCACGGTGAGGTGAAAAAAGATGCAATACAGGTTTTTGTGTTACGTGGATTTGTTGGGCCTAAGCTTGTTAGGCACTCTTTTAGGCTATGTATTGAATTCAATGTAAATAATTTCTTATTGCCCTTTTTTTCTTAACAGTGGTTTTAACAGACTTCTGTAAATCAAGCCCTTTGGCATAAATAGCTCTTACTTGCCTCACAAGGATTTTGTTCACAGTAGTGGTATGGTGTTATCATTGCTTTATATTTGTACTATATTAAATACATGTTCACTTAGATATGAGGCAGATAGGAACTTGCCTAATCTGAGTTGCCATGATGAGGCAGGCAAGCTTATAATTGTTTTGGATAGAAAGCTATAACTAAACCTCCCTGTTTATTATTTGTAGTAAATCACATTTTATTTATTGGTAAAGGTTTAGTTCATATTGTAGTATACAATACACAAAAATTACCCTCCAAATTTTCCATGTCCCAGTGATTATGGTTTCAAAAACAAGAGGTGTTTCATGAGAAAGAAGCCATTTAGAATAGTATATCAACATACACCTGGAACACCTACATCTTCTCATAATGAGGAATGAGTTGGGTTCTGCTTTTGCTATCACTTTTACAAGAACTCTCTTGTTTGGCTGTGAGTTTATAGATTCTAATATATGAAATACTATATGTTTCAATGGAGCAGTACATTTTTTAATGAAAGCCTACAGAAAACAAGAGTACTTTTGTTGCTGGTAATTAATTGTTTTAGTCAAAAGTTATAGGAGCTCAAACTGTGAAACTGCTGGAGCTGTTACTATCACATTCTATGGAGCACTGTTGCCAGTGACTCACTACTCCCATAGAATGTCTGAACACTAGATGAAATATAGGTGAACTTTCTGCCCCCTAGAGGACACTGTTAATGTAAAAAAAACAACAGTTTAAACGGTAACAATAAAATTGTCAGCATCATCAGCTAGCCAGTAATGGGAGTTGTAGTCCAACAGGAGCTAGAAAGTCTTTAGGTTACCCACCCATGTTTTAAGGTATCAAATTTGCAGCATTTTTTTCATAGGACAGCAGTGTTATTTAGCTAATACACAATACTGCTCTAACAAGAGCAGCCAGAAAAGGTTTGCAATTACCTAGAACTACTCTCAAAAAGAAATCTTATTTAATTGTCTACCTAAAACATGGCAGTTCAAAAGCATTTAGAATACATGTCTCTTATTCTATCCATTTAACTGTAATTGCTAAAATCACAGCTGTATAATAGTGTATTTTATCTATAATGAAAGTACGAAGAGCTTTCTAAACGTAATAACTTAGCCTTGCTAAAATGGAAGTGTTTTTTTTAAAGGGATAGTAATGTTTCACAATAAAATCAGCTCCAGTTAATCTTCATAGTATTTGGGCCATGGATAGTTTTATTTCAGTACTGTCAGAGTTGTAGTTCAAGAGTAATTGAATGATAAATTATCCCCCTCCCACCCCTTTTACTGATGTAACACTGCTCACCTCAGAGCAGCAGGGTGGTGTCCAAGTTGATTGCAGAAAGGGACAATCTTCAATTAACATAAGGGAAAAATATGTCAAGGGGGGGCAGGATTTTCATTGTTCTCACAGTAAGAACATTGTTCCTTGCTCTGAGCTGTCCTGTCCCAGGACCAGATTCCACATCTTAGGGGAGGAGGCTTACACTAGGTAAAAGGGGCGGGAGGGGGATATTTTATCATTCGGTTACTCTTGAACTACAACTCTGACAGTACTGAAATAACACTCTCTCTGGCTCAAACACTATGAAGATTAATTGGAGCTGCTGTTTTTGTGAAACATTACTATCCCTTCAAAGACAGTATCACCAAAAAGTATTCAACTTTGTAAAAATGTTTTGTAGAGAATTAATCCCAACATTTGTTAAAAATGAATGTGAAACTAGACAATAGATGAAATTACAGTTTGACCATACTTATAAATGGAAAAAGCATATCAATCCCATATTTTGGGTTTTACGCACCCAAGGAATACTTTTTATTTTAGTACTGGCTAGGAATGCATAGTATTTAAAAGGTATGAACCTAATTCCTGTTAGTTGATAGTCACCCTTTAACACTGGTTTCCAGTCATGAAGCAATAATACCTTGCTATGTAGTCACAGGTCACATTTCCTAAGAGAAAGGCTCATTTGAATTGCTTTATTGTAGGTTTAAAAACAAAACAAAAAAAACAACAACTTTATTGAGGTATAAGGTATAGTGTTGAGCGAGCATGCTCGGCCGATGCTCGGATCGGCTCGAGCATCGCTCTGCTCGGCACATGGCGGTACTCGTACGAGTACCGCATGTGCTCGCCCGCCATGTTCGGGTCTCCTCCCCGCACGTTTTGCGGCTGCTGCGCAGCCAATAAACGTGCAGGGAGGCTCTGACATCGGTGTAATGCCAGCAGCCATGTTGGCTGCTGGCATTACACTGATTGGCTGGCCAGAACCCGTGGTCAGGTGCTGTATAGCACCTGACCATCGAGTTCGGCTCAGTCTTAGCCAGGGAGAGCTGAGGATAGGAAGGGAAAGGCAGTGTAGGGAGGAAAAAAACCAAAATTGTGAAAAAAAAGAACCAAAAGTCCTTTTTAGGACTACTGTGTGTGGGGGCAGCAGGTTATTTTGTGTGGGGGGAAAAAAACAAAAAAAAACCAAAAAAAAAAATTCTGTTTAGTGTGAAAAGTTGCAGATTAGAGCACATTCTGTTTAGTGTGCACAGTTGCAGATTAGAGCACATTCTGTTTAGTGTGCAAAGTTGCAGATTAGAGCACATTCTGTTTAGTGTGCAAAGTTGCAGATTAGAGCACATTCTGTTTAGTGTGCAAAGTTGCAGATTAGAGCACATTCTGTTAAGTCTTCAAACTAAAATATCAAAGTCACATATTCCATTCAGTGTGCGTCGCCGCAGTTTAGCAGCACATTCTGTGTACTGTGCAGAGTTGCAGAATAGGAAGAAATACTGTTAAGTCTTCAAACTAAAATATCAAAGTCACATATTCCATTCAGTGTGCTTCGCCGCAGTTTAGCAGCACATTCTGTGTACTGTGCAGAGTTGCAGAATAGGAAGAAATACTGTTAATTCTTCAAACTAAAATATCAAAGTCACATATTCCATTCAGTGTGCTTCGCCGCAGTTTAGCAGCACATTCTGTGTACTGTGCAGAGTTGCAGAATAGGAAGAAATACTGTTAAGTCTTCAAACTAAAATATCAAAGTCACATATTCCATTCAGTGTGCTTCGCCGCAGTTTAGCAGCACATTCTGTGTAGTGTGCAGAGTTGCAGAATAGGAAGAAATACTGTTAAGTTTTCAAACTCAAATATTAAAGTCACATATTCCATTCAGTGTGTGTCACCGCCGTTTAGCAGCCTATTCTGTGTACTCTGCAGAGTTGCAGAATAGTAAGAAATACTGTTAATTTTTCAAACTCAAATATTAAAGTCACTTATTCCATTCAGTGTGTGTCACCGCAGTTTAGCAGCCTATTCTGTGTACTCTGCAGAGTTGCAGAATAGTAAGAAATACTGTTAAGTTTTCAAACTCAAATATTAAAGTCACTTATTCCATTCAGTGTGTGTCACCGCAGTTTAGCAGCCTATTCTGTGTACTCTGCAGAGTTGCAGAATAGTAAGAAATACTGTTAAGTTTTCAAACTCAAATATTAAAGTCACTTATTCCATTCAGTGTGTGTCACCGCAGTTTAGCAGCCTATTCTGTGTACTCTGCAGAGTTGCAGAATAGTAAGAAATACTGTTAAGTTTTCAAACTCAAATATTAAAGTCACTTATTCCATTCAGTGTGTGTCACCGCAGTTTAGCAGCCTATTCTGTGTACTCTGCAGAGTTGCAGAATAGGAAGAAATACTGTTAAGTTTTCAAACTCAAATATTAAAGTCACATATTCCATTCAGTGTGTGTCACCGCCGTTTAGCAGCCTATTCTGTGTACTCTGCAGAGTTGCAGAATAGTAAGAAATACTGTTAAGTTTTCAAACTCAAATATTAAAGTCACTTATTCCATTCAGTGTGTGTCACCGCAGTTTAGCAGCCTATTCTGTGTACTCTGCAGAGTTGCAGAATAGTAAGAAATACTGTTAAGTTTTCAAACTCAAATATTAAAGTCACATATTCCATTCAGTGTGTGTCACCGCCGTTTAGCAGCCTATTCTGTGTACTCTGCAGAGTTGCAGAATAGTAAGAAATACTGTTAAGTTTTCAAACTCAAATATTAAAGTCACTTATTCCATTCAGTGTGTGTCACCGCAGTTTAGCAGCCTATTCTGTGTACTCTGCAGAGTTGCAGAATAGTAAGAAATACTGTTAAGTTTTCAAACTCAAATATTAAAGTCACTTATTCCATTCAGTGTGTGTCACCGCAGTTTAGCAGCCTATTCTGTGTACTCTGCACAGTTGCAGAATAGGAAGAAATACTGTTAAGTTTTCAAACTCAAATATTAAAGTCACATATTCCATTCAGTGTGTGTCACCGCCGTTTAGCAGCCTATTCTGTGTACTCTGCAGAGTTGCAGAATAGTAAGAAATACTGTTAAGTTTTCAAACTCAAATATTAAAGTCACATATTCCATTCAGTGTGTGTCACCGCCGTTTAGCAGCCTATTCTGTGTACTCTGCAGAGTTGCAGAATAGGAAGAAATACTGTTAAGTTTTCAAACTCAAATATTAAAGTCACATATTCCATTCAGTGTGTGTCACCGCCATTTAGCAGCCTATTCTGTGTACTCTGCACAGTTGCAGAATAGGAAGAAATACTGTTAAGTTTTCAAACTCAAATATTAAAGTCACATATTCCATTCAGTGTGTGTCACCGCTGTTTAGCAGCCTATTCTGTGTACTCTGCACAGTTGCAGAATAGGAAGAAATACTGTTAAGTTTTCAAACTCAAATATTAAAGTCACATATTCCATTCAGTGTGTGTCACCGCCGTTTAGCAGCCTATTCTGTGTACTCTGCAGAGTTGCAGAATAGTAAGAAATACTGTTAAGTTTTCAAACTCAAATATTAAAGTCACATATTCCATTCAGTGTGTGTCACCGCCGTTTAGCAGCCTATTCTGTGTACTCTGCAGAGTTGCAGAATAGTAAGAAATACTGTTAAGTTTTCAAACTCAAATATTAAAGTCACTTATTCCATTCAGTGTGTGTCACCGCAGTTTAGCAGCCTATTCTGTGTACTCTGCAGAGTTGCAGAATAGGAAGAAATACTGTTAAGTTTTCAAACTCAAATATTAAAGTCACATATTCCATTCAGTGTGTGTCACCGCCGTTTAGCAGCCTATTCTGTGTACTCTGCACAGTTGCAGAATAGGAAGAAATACTGTTAAGTTTTCAAACTCAAATATTAAAGTCACATATTCCATTCAGTGTGTGTCACCGCCGTTTAGCAGCCTATTCTGTGTACTCTGCAGAGTTGCAGAATAGTAAGAAATACTGTTAAGTTTTCAAACTCAAATATTAAAGTCACATATTCCATTCAGTGTGTGTCACCGCCGTTTAGCAGCCTATTCTGTGTACTCTGCAGAGTTGCAGAATAGGAAGAAATACTGTTAAGTTTTCAAACTCAAATATTAAAGTCACATATTCCATTCAGTGTGTGTCACCGCCGTTTAGCAGCCTATTCTGTGTACTCTGCAGAGTTGCAGAATAGTAAGAAATACTGTTAAGTTTTCAAACTCAAATATTAAAGTCACTTATTCCATTCAGTGTGTGTCACCGCAGTTTAGCAGCCTATTCTGTGTACTCTGCAGAGTTGCAGAATAGTAAGAAATACTGTTAAGTTTTCAAACTCAAATATTAAAGTCACATATTCCATTCAGTGTGTGTCACCGCCGTTTAGCAGCCTATTCTGTGTACTCTGCAGAGTTGCAGAATAGTAAGAAATACTGTTAAGTTTTCAAACTCAAATATTAAAGTCACTTATTCCATTCAGTGTGTGTCACCGCAGTTTAGCAGCCTATTCTGTGTACTCTGCAGAGTTGCAGAATAGTAAGAAATACTGTTAAGTTTTCAAACTCAAATATTAAAGTCACTTATTCCATTCAGTGTGTGTCACCGCAGTTTAGCAGCCTATTCTGTGTACTCTGCACAGTTGCAGAATAGGAAGAAATACTGTTAAGTTTTCAAACTCAAATATTAAAGTCACATATTCCATTCAGTGTGTGTCACCGCCGTTTAGCAGCCTATTCTGTGTACTCTGCAGAGTTGCAGAATAGTAAGAAATACTGTTAAGTTTTCAAACTCAAATATTAAAGTCACTTATTCCATTCAGTGTGTGTCACCGCAGTTTAGCAGCCTATTCTGTGTACTCTGCACAGTTGCAGAATAGGAAGAAATACTGTTAAGTTTTCAAACTCAAATATTAAAGTCACATATTCCATTCAGTGTGTGTCACCGCCGTTTAGCAGCCTATTCTGTGTACTCTGCAGAGTTGCAGAATAGTAAGAAATACTGTTAAGTTTTCAAACTCAAATATTAAAGTCACATATTCCATTCAGTGTGTGTCACCGCCGTTTAGCAGCCTATTCTGTGTACTCTGCAGAGTTGCAGAATAGTAAGAAATACTGTTAAGTTTTCAAACTCAAATATTAAAGTCACATATTCCATTCAGTGTGTGTCACCGCCGTTTAGCAGCCTATTCTGTGTACTCTGCAGAGTTGCAGAATAGTAAGAAATACTGTTAAGTTTTCAAACTCAAATATTAAAGTCACTTATTCCATTCAGTGTGTGTCACCGCAGTTTAGCAGCCTATTCTGTGTACTCTGCACAGTTGCAGAATAGGAAGAAATACTGTTAAGTTTTCAAACTCAAATATTAAAGTCACATATTCCATTCAGTGTGTGTCACCGCCGTTTAGCAGCCTATTCTGTGTACTCTGCAGAGTTGCAGAATAGTAAGAAATACTGTTAAGTTTTCAAACTCAAATATTAAAGTCACATATTCCATTCAGTGTGTGTCACCGCCGTTTAGCAGCCTATTCTGTGTACTCTGCAGAGTTGCAGAATAGTAAGAAATACTGTTAAGTTTTCAAACTCAAATATTACAGTCACTTATTCCATTCAGTGTGTGTCACCGCAGTTTAGCAGCCTATTCTGTGTACTCTGCAGAGTTGCAGAATAGGAAGAAATACTGTTAAGTTTTCAAACTCAAATATTAAAGTCACATATTCCATTCAGTGTGTGTCACCGCCGTTTAGCAGCCTATTCTGTGTACTCTGCACAGTTGCAGAATAGGAAGAAATACTGTTTAGTTTTCAAACTCAAATATTAAAGTCACATATTCCATTCAGTGTGTGTCACCGCCGTTTAGCAGCCTATTCTGTGTACTCTGCAGAGTTGCAGAATAGTAAGAAATACTGTTAAGTTTTCAAACTCAAATATTAAAGTCACATATTCCATTCAGTGTGTGTCACCGCCATTTAGCAGCCTATTCTGTGTACTCTGCAGAGTTGCAGAATAGGAAGAAATACTGCTAAGTTTTCAAACTCAAATATTAAAGTCACATATTCCATTCAGTGTGTGTCACCGCCGTTTAGCAGCCTATTCTGTGTACTCTGCAGAGTTGCAGAATAGTAAGAAATACTGTTAAGTTTTCAAACTCAAATATTAAAGTCACTTATTCCATTCAGTGTGTGTCACCGCAGTTTAGCAGCCTATTCTGTGTACTCTGCAGAGTTGCAGAATAGTAAGAAATACTGTTAAGTTTTCAAACTCAAATATTAAAGTCACATATTCCATTCAGTGTGTGTCACCTCCGTTTAGCAGCCTATTCTGTGTACTCTGCAGAGTTGCAGAATAGTAAGAAATACTGTTAAGTTTTCAAACTCAAATATTAAAGTCACTTATTCCATTCAGTGTGTGTCACCGCAGTTTAGCAGCCTATTCTGTGTACTCTGCAGAGTTGCAGAATAGTAAGAAATACTGTTAAGTTTTCAAACTCAAATATTAAAGTCACTTATTCCATTCAGTGTGTGTCACCGCAGTTTAGCAGCCTATTCTGTGTACTCTGCAGAGTTGCAGAATAGTAAGAAATACTGTTAAGTTTTCAAACTCAAATATTAAAGTCACTTATTCCATTCAGTGTGTGTCACCGCAGTTTAGCAGCCTATTCTGTGTACTCTGCAGAGTTGCAGAATAGTAAGAAATACTGTTAAGTTTTCAAACTCAAATATTAAAGTCACTTATTCCATTCAGTGTGTGTCACCGCAGTTTAGCAGCCTATTCTGTGTACTCTGCAGAGTTGCAGAATAGTAAGAAATACTGTTAAGTTTTCAAACTCATATATATTAAAGTCATATATATCGTGTAAGATGAAGAAGGCGGGTAAAAAGGGACGGGGAAGTGGACGTGATCCTGATAGTTCAGGGCGCGGGTCAGGACGCGGAGAAACTGTGCCTGGTGCCAGAGCACAAGAAAGAAAGACATCCACCATACCTAGCTTCATGTCTAATTTTACAGGGCGTCGCAGGACATCACTCTCGAGGTCCGACCACTGCGAACAGGTGGTCGGTTGGATGACAGCTGATACTGCTTCCAGTCGGTTAAGCACCACCCTGTCTTCCACCAAGTCCACTCTCAGTAGCCAAGAGTCTGGTCAACATAATCCTCACTCTGATCATCCTTCCTCCCACCATACACGGTCTGGTCAAAGAAGTGATCCCACACTGGGATATAGTGAGGAGCTCGTCTCATCACCAATCCTTCATTTGACCCTCTCTCCAAGCACGCTTGCAGAGGAACATGACATCTTGTGCCCTGATTCACAACCTCTAGAGGCTACCCAATCACAAGAAGATGACAGATGTGAACGGCATTTAAGGTCAAAGGAAGTAGTGGATGATGATGATGATGATGAGACACAGTTGCCATTAAATCAACCACTATTTCCGTCTCAAGACCTTGTTGAGGAGAATGTTATACAGTTGTCAATGACTGAGTATGTGGTGGGATCAAGACTTGAGGAGGATGATCAGAGTGAGGAAGTGGAGGAGGACTTGGTGGACGATGAGGTGACTGACCCCACCTGGGAAGGTGGAGAGCCGAGCGATGACAGCAGTCCTGAGGGTGAGCCATCTGCAGCACCGCAACAGGCTGGAAGAGGCAGTGGTGTGGCTACAGAAAGAAGGCGGACCGCACCAAACCGGCCCGCAAATGTTCCACGGAGCACCCCCTTGCGTAAATCTACCTTGCCAAAGGGTAGGTGTTCCGCGGTATGGCGTTTTTTTAAGGAAAGTGCGGACGACAAAAGAATTGTAGTTTGCAACCTGTGCCACACCAGAATGAGCCGAGGCATGAACACTAGAAACCTCACCACCACCAGCATGATCCGACACATGGCATCCAAGCACCGTAGTAAGTGGGAGGAACGCCTGGATCGCCCATCTGTGTCTGCAGGCCACACCACTGCCTCCTCTTCCCCTGTTTTCGGTGCCGGCCAATCGCCTGTCGAAGGCGCAGGCCCGCATACCTCCCGCCCTGCACCTGTACCATCTGAAGCACCATCAGCGACCACATCCACTTCCCTGTCCCAGCACAGCGTCCAAATGTCGTTACCCCAGGCATTTGAGCGCAAGAGAAAGTACCCAGCCACCCACCCACAGGCCATAGCACTAACCTCACACCTTTCAAAATTACTGGCCATCGAAATGCTGCCATTTAGGCTTGTGGACACTGAGTCCTTCCGCAGCCTGATGGCAGCAGCTGTCCCTCGGTATGCGGTCCCCAGCCGCCGCTACTTTTCCCGGTGTGCCATCCCCGCATTACACCACCATGTGTCCCGTAACATCACCCGTGCCCTGACCAACGCAGTTACTGGGAAGGTCCACTTAACGACTGACACATGGACAAGTGCTTGTGGCCAGGGACGCTACATTTCCCTGACGGCACACTGGGTGAATGTCGTGGAGGCTGGGAGCGACTCGGACCCTGGGATGGCACAGGTGCTACCCACGCCGAGGATTGCGGGCCCTACCTCCATCAGGGTTTCCGCCAGCACCTACGTTATTGGCTCCTCCTCCTCCGTTTCCACCTCCGAATTCTCTACACGCAGCGCCACTCCCCCATCAGCCAGTAGCTGGAAGCAGTGTAGCACTGCAGTGGGGAAGCGTCAACAGGCCGTGCTGAAGCTGATCTGCCTTGGGGACAAACAGCACACGGCCTCAGAGCTGTTGCAGGGGATTAGTCACCAGACCGAGCAGTGGCTCTCGCCACTCAACCTGCAACCAGGCATGGTTGTGTGTGATAATGGGCGTAACTTGGTGGCGGCTTTGGAGCTCGGCAAGCTCACACACGTACCATGCCTAGCGCATGTATTTAATTTAGTGGTGCAGCGATTTCTAAAAACCTACCCCAATGTGCATGATCTCTTGACCAAGGTGCGCCGCGTGTGTGCACATTTCCGTAAGTCATCTACAGCTTCGGCCGGCCTGTTGAAGCTGCAGCAGCGCTTACAATTGCCAGCTCACCGGCTGCTGTGTGACGTGAGCACGCGCTGGAACTCCACCTTCCACATGTTGGCCCGGCTTTGTGAGCAGCAGAGGGCAGTAGTGGAGTACCAGCTGTTACACGGTCGTCGCCTCTCCGTTCAACTTCCTGTAATCAGAAGTGAGGAGTGGGAATGGATGTCAGACCGCTGCGAGGTTTTACGCAATTTTGAGGAATCGACACAGATGGTGAGCGGCGATAACGCTATTATCAGTGTAACCATCCCACTTCTGTGTCTACTGAAACGCTCGCTGCTCACAATTAAAACCGACGCTTTGCATGTGGAAGAGGTGGAAATGGGGGAGGAAGAGCTTACACAAGGTGATAGCCAGAGCACCCTCACTTCGTCTTCTCAGCGACAATTGGAGGAGGCGGAGGAGGAGGAGGAGGAGGAGGAGGAGGAAGACACGGTTGCCTCCGCTACAGAGGGTAGCCATGGAACTTTAGTTCCATCTCTTCAGCGTGGGTGGGCAGAAGAGGAGGAAGAGGATGAGGATATTGAGAGTCATCCTCCTGGTGAGGACAGCGAAATCTTGACTGTTGGTACTCTGGCACACATGGCTGACTTTATGTTAGGCTGCCTTTCCCGTGACCCACGCGTTATACGCATTTTAAACAACACGGATTACTGGGTGTTCACCCTTCTGGACCCCCGCTACAAAGAGAATTTCTCATCTCTCATTCCTCCGGTGGAGAGGACAAGCAAAATGGTGCAATACCAGAAGGTTCTTGTTGCAAAATTGCTCCAAAATTTTCCATCTGACAACGCTGGCGGCAGAGTACGTGCTACCTTGGCCAACCGAGAAGGGGAGAAAAGGGGAGCACACAGCAGTTCCGACAAAGGCAGGGCAACACTCTCCAAGGCGTGGGACACCTTCATGACACCCCGCCAGCACCCTCACCCTGATGCGCAGCCTAGTGTCACAAGGAGGGAAAAGTTTTGGAAGATGGTGAAGGAGTAAGTAGCAGACCGTGTCAGCGTCCTCAATGATCCCTCTGTGCCTTACAACTACTGGGTGTCCAAGCTGGACACGTGGTATGAACTGGCACTCTACGCCTTGGAGGTGCTGGCCTGCCCTGCCGCCAGCGTTCTGTCGAGCGGGTATTTAGTGCTGCTGGTGGCATCATAACAGATAAGCGTATCCGCCTTTCCACCGACAATGCTGATAGGTTGACACTTATAAAAATGAACAAGGCCTGGATTTCCCCTGACTTCTCCACTCCACTGGAGGAAAGCCGCGGGGGAACATAAACTCACTTTATATATGTTATTTACAATGATGGGAATACTCTGTATTCCCATTCACCCCTTCCACCCAAAAAACGGGTATATGGTTGACTCTTAATCTTCTCATCCTCCTCCTCCTCTTCCATATGCCCTGTGCTATAATTTTTATATAGGGCCAGCTCACCAGCGGGCCCTGTGATATAATTTTTATATAGGGCCAGCTCACCAGCGGGCCCTGTTTGACAATTTTTATATAGGTCAGCTCACCAGCGGGCCTTCTCATATAATGTTTTATTGGGTCAGCTCTCTAGCGGGCCCTCTCATATAATGTTTTATAGCGTCAGCTCACTAGCGGGCCTTCGCATATAATGTTTAGGATGGTCAGCTCTGCAGCAGACCCTCACCCATAATGTTTTAGATGGTCAGCTCAGCGCACGTTTCCCTCTTAATCATGGCCTCAGTTCTGAAAATCAAGGAAATTTTTGGGAGAATTTGCCTCTGCGCACGTTTCCCTCTTAATCATGGCCTCAGTTCTGAAAATCAAGGAAATTTTTGGGAGAATTTGCCTCTGCGCACGTTTCCCTCTTAATCATGGCCTCAGTTCTGAAAATCAAGGAAATTTTTGGGAGAATTTGCCTCTGCGCACGTTTCCCTCTTAATCATGGCCTCAGTTCTGAAAATCAAGGAAATTTTTGGGAGAATTTGCCTCTGCGCACGTTTCCCTCTTAATCATGGCCTCAGTTCTGAAAATCAATGAAATTTTTGGGATAATTTGCCTCTGCGCACGTTTCCCTCTTAATCATGGCCTCACTTCCGAAAATCAAGGAAATTTTTGGGATAATTTGCAGATGATATACAAGTAAATATACAGCAAATATTGTTTGGTAACAATTTTTCGCCTAAAGTCGTTTTTATTTTCCTTTTTGTGTGTTTTATGGTCAGTCTGTAAAAATGGCATACTACGGGCGAAAGATCGTTCCCAGCAGCGATGTTGGAGTCCAAGATGCATCCAGACATCCTCCCTATGCTGTCCCTGACCCATTTCTGTGGTGTTTCCATCCTTTTCTGCCCTTTTCCTATGGACCAGGCACCCTCCCCTCATCAGAGCAGGGGGTGCCTGGTGTAATGCTCGAGTCCTCCCATTGACTTCAATGGGGCTCGGGTGCTCGGCCGAGCACTCGAGCCTCAGGGGGTGCTCGGTCAGAGCACCCGAACACCCGAGCATTGGGGTGCTCGCTCATCACTAATAAGGTATACACATAAACACTGACATTCTCATAAGTAGTCCTGTCCCCTTAGATTAGAAGCATTGAAAAAACCCACCCCATAAAACCTGTGACATATTCATATGACAAGATCTGTGCGAGTAAGAACAAGTAACTTGCAATAAAGTGGACCATGTTGATTGAGGCATAGCCACAATATCAGTCCCACAACAGGCTGAAAAAAGGGCCACAAACTCCAGCCCCACCACTTAATTTAAGAATTTTTTTTTAATAAAGAACATGACTAGTGTAGAGCTTAGAAAACTTATGGTAATCATAAAAAGAATAAAAATAAGTACTGTAATAGTTACTGAGCCTTCTGAAGGCTAAATTTGTCAGATTTTCCCTGAAGTGAAAATGTATTTGTCTCTCAGCTTTTCAAAGCCACACAACTGTAATCTCATAAAATGCCCTGTCTTTGCAATTCCATGCAAAGGATCTCTAATTGTGTTAAACTCTGTAACTTACAGCTTTGTAGGATAAAGTGAGGTCCAATAACAACTTTTGCTTCAATTGGGTGATTGTTTCAGTTTTCTCTGGACCCTCAGTTGTTCAAAATATCTGAGCAGGGCAAACAATCTGTGACACTGACTGGCATGGCTAGGAGACTAAACCATAGGGTAGAGGAGGGATTTTACACACAGTCCAGAGAACCGGGAGTTTGAGCAGGAGGAAAAAGAAGGATAACATATAGGCACAACCTCATTGAGTTATCACCTGAATCACAACCATAGGTGTTATTGGGAGATAAACAAGCAGCACATCAGACATGCAATAACTAGCAATAGCAGAAGCACTCCTACAAGTGAATGGGACACGGGACACACAATAGTAGTGTTTTAGATGTCTTAAAGAGTGGGACAACATTTTCTTCAGTAGAAATAACACCTATGTCTCCTACTGCATTTGTGTAAATGCAAAGCATGGAGGAGGATTGCTATTAGTTATTTTGAGTCCCCACACCCCCTTCTACCATCACTTCCACCACCACCACCACTTTTCATGTCACCTCTATGTGCTGCCAACCCACATTTACTGAGCTTCACAAAAATAATTCCTATGGAACAGCAAACTTGCCAAAATGTTGACGGTTGACACGCTGCCTCTTACTTTTGAGAAAACAGAAGTTTTAAAGGACTGATATCAAATGTTGGTCCCTTCCAGCATATCCCATGCTACAATTATTTTTCAAACATTGCTGTGTCAGAATTGTATAAGCAGGTGGTTAGTGTTGTAGGCAAATGGGTTAAAACATCATATGGCAAGAAAGTTCACCTAACCACAGATATGTGTACAAGGGGCCAGAATACAGACTACATTACTATAACTGCTCAGTGGTTATCTTTTCCATCAATAGGCAGAAGCATACACAAACAGCAGTAGCAGGTCATCATCAATGTTGCCCCCGACTGGCACTAATAGTAACTAGAAACCCTAGTTCTCATGTCCGAAATCTGATTGTTATTCTCAAAGAAATGCTAAATATTTCTTGCAAAAGCTGTGCACATTTTAGTCGATCCTACAGTCCTCATAATGCATTATATTCCATACTAGAACATAACCACCTGCCCCATCACCATATTAAAATAGAGATCCGTATCAGGTAGAATTTCATATTGTACATAATAGAGCATTTGTGGAAGGGGAACAAGGCTATAAGTGCCTAGAAACAGAATTTGACTGCAGATAAGAACCATTCAGACCATCTATTCTGCCCATATTCCTACTGTAAAAACCTCAAACCTTTTTTGGTCCTTGGTCTTGTTTTATGTTCAAGGCAGCCATGCATGCTTAAATTCTTTCACTGTATTAACTTCTACTACTTATGCTAGTAGGCTATTCCACTTATCTACTACCCTCTAAGTCAAGTAAAACTTTCTTACATTACATCTAAACATCTGTCCAACTAGTTTTAGACTATGGCCTCTTGTCCTAGCATTTTTACTCCTTTGAAATGTACTTCCCTCCTTCATGTGTTTGAATGTTTCTATCATATTTCCTCATTCACTTCTCTCCTCCACGCTATACGTGTTCATATCCTTTAGTCTATACTGATATTAAACCATTTGCCATATTAGTAGCCCCTTTCTGAATTTTCTCTAGAGTATCTATATCCTTCTGGAGATGGGGTCTCCAGTACTGTACACAATACTCTAGGTGAGGTCTATCTAGAGATCTGTAGAGTGGCATGACCACTTCCCTTTTTCTGCTACTAATGCCCCTAGCTATACAACCCAGTGCCCTGCTTGCATTCCTTATCGCTTTGTTACATTGCCTGCCTTCCTTTAAATCATCAGAATAATTAATCCCAAATCCCTTTCCTCTGTTGTTTCTGACAGCACAGTACCCTTAATATTATATTCTTCCTTTGGATTTTTATGTCCCAAGTGCATTATTTTAAATTTACCAACATTTGCCCATTATTCTAATTTTCCTAAATCATTTGTCATTTGGTTTATTCCTTCTGGAATGTCTACCCCTTTGCAGATCTTTGAATCATCTGCAAAAAGGCATACCTTACCTTGAAGGCCTTGTACAATATAAAATATTAAAAAGTATGGGACCCAGTACAAATCCCTGAGGTACCCCACTAGTTACATGACCTTCGTCTGAATATTCTCCATTGACTACAACCCCCTGTCTCCTGTCACTGAGCCATTGCCTTTTCCACTCAACTATTTTTACAGACCCAAACACTGCAATTTATTAATGAGTCTTCTATGAGGGACAGTGTCAAATTCTTTACTGAAATCTAGATCATCTCTGTCTACTGCTCCTCCTGGTCTATTATTTTAGAAATCTATGAGGCTAATCCTGTGCTGTTTGGGATCTTGCAAGCCATTTAAATTCTGATATTTAACAATACTTTCCTTTAACATAGTTTCCATTAATTTTCCCACTACTGACTTAAGACTTACTGGTCTGCTACCTTTTTTGTGATGTGTTACTACATTTACTACCTTCTAATCTTCTGGAACTACTCTTGTCAATAGTGACTGATTGAATAATTCTGTTAAAGGTTTTGCCAGAACACTCTTAAGTTCTTTATGTAACTTTGGGTATGTCCCATCTGGGCCCTTCAATTTATCTATTTTTACCTTAGAGATCTGCATTCTTCCCATGTCTTGTTATTTCTTTTTTCTTCACCGTCCTCTGAAAAACTGAACAGAAATATTCATTGAGACAGTCATCTAGATGTTTATTCCTCATTTACACAACTTCAATTTTTTGTTTTCAGTCTAACTATTCCTTGTTTCATTTTCCTCCTTTCATTTATGTATCTAAACATATTTTATCCTCCTTTTTATTGACTGGACATTTTTTCCTCTGTGTGTGCATTGGCGCATCTAATTTAGCGTTCTTTAGAATAGGCTTGTGCCGATACCTATCTTCCTTCCTCTGTGTCCGCTTATATTTCCTAAATGCTTCTTTTTTTCTCCTTTACTATATTTGCCACTTCTGTTGAGTACCACAGAGGTTTTCTTTATCTATTACCCTTAGTGACAAGTCCAATGCAATGCTCTGTTGCCTTTAATAAAACACATTGCAGATAATCCCATTTCTCCTGGACTCCATCTAAAGATCTCCAAACTGTTAAAGACTGATATAAATATGTGTCTATTTTAGAAAAATCAGCCTTTCAAAAATCTAAAACCTTTGTTTTAGTGTGGTGCAACTCAGCCTCTGTCTTTATATTAAACCACACAGATTGATGATCACTGGAGCCTAAACATTTTCCTACAGCTACATCTGATGCCATGTATGGCTTCCTTCCTAGTTGGCTGTTCTACTAATTGACTAAGAGATAATCAATTTAAAAACTTTATATCTCTACTCCTGGCTGTAATCCTGGCTCCTTTAGTAATACTTAACACGTAAAAAATATATGTTATATTGTTTATCCCCCTGAGTTAAACAAGGGCACGCCCACTGCTGAAATATGATATATTCAAAAGTCATTACAGCTCAGACTTGAATATTTTAGGTGCAATATCTCAGTGACCTGAATATGTGCAGTGGCACTGTCGCTATATCATTCAATGGTCAGCTCTGATCAGTTGACCATAACTCAAATTATAGAATGAAGTAGCAACAGCGCCACTGTACAGTTTCAGGCCACTATAATACTGCACCTAAAAAAATTCAGGTTTGAGCTGTCATAACTTTTGACTAAAACACTTCTCAGCAGTAGGGGTACCCTTGTTTTACTCAGGGGAATAAACCCCTGCAATTTTTTTTTTTACATTTTAAGCATTACTATCTCATTAAAACATTTTACCACACTCACCTCATTGCAAGCCAAATCATTTGTCCCTAAATGAACTATGACATCCAACTCTCTGTCCTGTTTTGCTTCCTTAATATTTTTTAAAACGCAAAGAAAACAAAAAAGACAGTGGATGTGCTCTAAAGTACGGGACTATTCTAACACAGCAAAAATAATAATACTCATTTGTATTTGAGAGAAAGGAAAAAAAAAGTAACTATATATACACCCTAAACACAAAGTGCTACTATCCTCTATAATTGTAGTGTGCCAATATACATACAAAAGAATAAAACAATTATACCCTCTAAAGGGTATACAAAGAAGACTGCTGGGTGTATATTTTTCTAACAATAGATAAAAGTATTTTTATTATTAAAGCCAGAGAAACAAAATATCAGATAAAATACACTGAAATATATGGAAGTTGCAAGTTTCCTAAAAAAATATATATTAAAGTGATCACTAAACTTGAACCATCAAAAGTCATAAAAAGCTTGAAAATCAAGCCTATAAATTACTGGCCTTACCACGAGTATGTCAGTTCCACTCCAGACTATCTGAAATGGTCCACAAATGGAGGATATGGGGTATATTAGCGGGCAGATACCACTGGATCCAATATGCAAACTATTCAGGTGTTCTCCCAACTGTTGACAATATAATTAACCCTTAAGATCCTCCAGAGCTAACTGTATGGTGTTGAAGAGGGCAGAAGGTATATATGCGGATCTCCCTTCTGTATCCAAGTATAGCTGACTGTCGTTGTAGAAGCTCCTTGTCACCACACGGATGTTTGGGACCCATGTGGTGCCGGCACTGGTTCAGTAGCTTGGGAGTGTAGCTAAGGAGCGAGGCTTGGGATCGGTGATGGAGTGCCAGGTACTCCCTTGTTGCAGCCTAGGCTGTATAAAGGTGCTGGTCGAGAAACCATATTGGGACAAGCTGGAAGCAAGCAGAAAGCGGGTCCACAGGAGGAGGTATGGGTTCAAACAAGAAGTGGCCAGACAAGCCGGGGATCAGAGCCAAGAACTTCAGATATACCGTAATCAGATGAGTAGCCAAAGGTCTAGAGCCAGGTATGGGAGACAAAGCCGTGGTCAGGAGGACAGGCAATGGTCAGGAGCCAGGTACAGGAGACAAGCCATTGTCAGGAGGATAGCCAATGGTCAGGAGCCAGGTACAGGAGACAAACTCGTGGTTAGGAGGATAGCCTATAGTCAGGAGCCAGTTATTGGAGACAACTATCAAGGCACAAAAAACTCTACTAAACTCGTGGAATGGGCACCCATATCCTGGGGTTGCCCGTTTAAAAGCAAGACGGCACCAATGGGAAGAGGCCAGGAGGGGGTCGCCTGATTGGAGAGATACCGCCCAATAGGGAGCAGAGAGGGTATGCAAGTGCAGATGCCGAGGAGGAACGAACTGGCGCCCGGATGGAACCCACTGTGAGCCAGAGAGAGAGGCGTCCGAGACGAAGAAAACCACCTAGACAGACGGTGACACTCCTAGACCAGTGTAGCCCTAAACACTATATAGAAGGGGTAGCGGTCAAAGGTGAATGAACAAATAAAGGTGGGTCTACAATATTTTCTGTAATATTTCTTATACAGCAAAATAAGACTTTCTTTAAAAGTCTGGTAAAATTAAATGTTCAGATATGCTTTCCAACGCATTTTGTGTCGGCAGTGACACTTCCTCAGGGAAAAAGTAAATCATATGGTTTTGATATGAAACTAGCATCTATTTAAACTTTCCACCAAAGAAGCACTGCATGTTGGGAAGTATCTCCTAACTGAACTAATTAACCCTAAATTACGAACAGTATATAAGTGCTAAATAGCTAAATTGCCATAATATTAAATTCTGCATCTGTCAGAATAAATATATAAAATTATGTAATTTAATACAAATGATGCACACAAAAAGTGTGTATATTCAATTTATCATTATGACCGTTATACTATCACGTGTCACAATGATATATCCAAAAAGTCTCTCTTTTGACACAAAAGTTTGAATCTTTTTCCTCCCCTATATTCATTAGATATTTGTTCCAAAGGCATCGATGTGGTGCCAGAACTATCTCTGTTATGTACTTGAGTATAATGTGTATATAAAGGATATTGAGTATTACCTGCTAATTAGTGTTGAGCGAGCACCCCAATGCTCGGGTGTTCGGGTGCTCTGACTGAGCACCCCCTGAGGCTTGAGTGCTCGGCCGAGCACCCGAACCCCATTGCATTAAATGGGAGGACTCGAGCATTACACCAGGCACCCCCTGCTCTGATGAGGGGAGGGTGCCTGGTCAATGCCCCCCTTCATCTCCACAATGCCCCTCTTCCACAATGTCCCCCTTCCACAATGTCCCCCTTCATCTCCACAATGTCCCCCTTCATCTCCGCAATGCTCCCTTCATCTCCGCAATGTCCCCCTTCATCTCCGCAATGCCCCCTTCATCTCCGCAATGCCCCCCTTCCACAATGTCCCCCTTCCACAATGTCCCCCTTCATCTCCGCAATGTCCCCCTTCATCTCCGCAATGCCCCCTTCATCTCCACAATGCCCCCCTTCCACAATGTCCCCCTTCCACAATGTCCCCCTTCATCTCCACAATGTCCCCCTTCATCTCCGCAATGCCCCCTTCATCTCCGCAATGCCCCCTACCTCCAGTCCCTGGTGGTCCAGCGGAGCATCTGCAAGATCTGTGCCTCCTCCGGCACAGATCCCTGCCACCCGAACATGGCGGGCGAGCACATGGCGGTACTCGTACGAGTACCGCCATGTGCCGAGCAGAACGATGCTCGAGCCGATCCGAGCATCGGCCGAGCATGCTCGCTCAACACTACTGCTAATATATTTCTTCTGTGTTCCAAAAATCTGTCTTTTAAGCTATGTATAGTTCTGTCAGTATAAACTTTATTACACTTGCATTTGATACTGAATACCATAAATGTAGTATTACAAGTAAATAAATGTTTTAAATAATATTTAACCTGGTTATTGTCCATAAATTTTTTTTCCTATGCTCAATGTAATTGCATGTAATACACCTTCCACTGCTAGGTTTGTAAGCACCCTTTATATGCATTACATTTTTGTTGATTTCAACTGTATTATTATTTTCAAAGTTTTGTAAAGTTTTGCTTTTAGAAAAAATATTTTTAAAATGTTATTTTTGGTATATTTTAAGTGTGGTTTTGGTGGGATATAGTCATGTAAAGGGGGATCCTGCAAATCGACCTTTTGGTATGTTTTGTTTCCATATATCTAAATGACAGCTAATTATCTACATTACAATAGCTGTCTTTTAGATATATGGAAACAAAACATACCAAAAGGTCAATTTAATCGATTAAAAATAAACTATAGGAGAGAAGAAGACTTTAGAAAACAAGCCAAAACATTGAAAGAAAAATTTATCTTAAAGGGATAGTAATGTTTCATAATAAAAGCAGCTCTAATTAATCATCATAGTATTTGGACTTTGGAGAGTGTTATTTCAATTCTGTCAGAGTTGTAGTTAAAGAGTAATTCAATTACAAAGTGTCCCCCTCCTGCCCCTTTTACTGATGTAACACTGTTTAGCCAGAGCAGAAGGGAGGTGCCCAGGAAGACTACAGAGAGGGACAATCTTCAGTTAAGATAAGGGAAAAACCTGAAAAGCTTGTCAAGGGGGGCAGGGCTTTCATTGTTTTCATGTAAGAAGATTGTCCCCTGCTGTTATCTGTTTGGTCTTACAACCAGATTCCCCATCTGAGAAGAGATGGCTTACACTAGGTAAAAGGGGCGGGAGGGGAAACTTTGCTTGTGAATATCTCTTAAACCATAAAGGTTTGAGAGATAAGACTTATATCATTCTTCATATTTTGTTAATGCCTACAAAATAAAATAAAGTTAAAATGAAGTATTACTATCCCTTTAACAAAAAGCCTATCCACAATATTTGATAGAAGATACTTACCAACAGGTGTAGGGGATGGATAGAAAGGAGTTGTTTCTGAGAGATGCTGTTGGTGAGATTAATACCGAAGAGAAGGATGCAGATGAAAGAAAACACATTAAAAATCAATATAATAAAAATTCAAATAATATTGAATGTGAAATGAACAATTCCAATAAATGTCCCAGTTTTGTTACATGATATAATACTTCCCATAGTAAAATTAGAAAAATTATTAATAAACATTGGCATATTTTATTGTAGGATCCCTTTCTACAAGAATATTTCCCACCAAAACCAAAATTAATATACACCAAAAATCAAAATGTAAAAAATATTTTTTCTAAAAACAAACCCTTAAAAAATTCTGAAAATAATAATTAGTTACTTGAAATATTACAATTTTGGTATACAATATCAAATGCAAGTGTAATAAAGTTTATACTAGCTGAACTTTACGTAGGCTAAAGACAGATTTTTTGGAACACAGAAGAAATATATTAGCAGGTAATACTCAATATCCTTCATATAAACATTCTACTCAAGTACATAATAAAGATATTTCTGGCACAACATTGATGCCTTTGGAACATATATATGATGAATATAGAGGAGGAGAAAGATTCAAGCTTTTTTGTCAAAGAGAGACTTTTTGGATTTATCATTGTGACACTTCATAATGATAAATTGGATATACACACTTTCATTTAACACTGTAGGAGTTTTCTGTTTCATTGTAGTGTATTTCATCGTATATTTTCTACTATGGGTTATAAGTCCATTTCATTGTGTCACTGGCATAACTTTGTATTAAATTACATTATTTATTATTATAATTTTGAAAACTGTTTATTTATGTATAAGTATTCATTTTTATTTATAATTATTATTTTTTAATTTTCTATAGGTAACAAAGTTTTTGAGCATTTTATTTATATTATTTATTTATTCACTCAGGTGCAAATATTAATATTATGGCAATTTAGCTATTTAGGCCTAGATTCTATTGTAGGTGCTAAATGTTAACACCAGTTTTATCATTTTCCTATTGAAGTCTATTGGGAAAATTGGAGATAAAAGCAGTGATAAAATTAGCACCTGCAATACAATCTAGCCCTTAGAGCTTATATACTGTTGGTAGTATAGGGTTAATTAGTTCAGTTAGGAGAGACTTCCCAACATGCAATGCTTCTTTGGTGGAAAGTTCAAATGGATGCTAGTTTCATTTCACAACCGTTTGATTTACTTATTCCCTGAGGAAGTGTCATTGTAGACACAATACACGTTGGAAAACATATCTGAACATTTTATTTTGCTGGACTTTTAAAGAGGGTCTTATTTCCTGTATAAAAAATATTACAGAAAATATTGGAGACCCACTTTATTTGTTCATTTACCACTGCCTGCTACCACTTCTATATTGTGTTTGGGGCTACACTGGTCTAGAAGCTTCTACAAGCACAGTCGGCTATACTTGGATACAGCCGGGAGATACGCATATATACCTTCTGCCTGCTTCAACACTATGCAGTTAACTCAGGAGGATCTGAAGGGTTAATTATATTGTCAGCAGTCAGGAGAACACTTGAATACTTCGCATATTGAATCAAACGGTGTCTGCACTTTTAATATACCCCATATCTTCCATGTGTGGACCATTTACAGATGGTCGGGAGTGGAACTGACATACATAAGGCTGGTAATTTATCGGCTTGATTTTCTGGCTTTGTATGACTTTTGATTGTTCAATTTTAGTGATCACTTTAATATATATTTTCGGTCATTTTTTTAGGAACGTTGCAACTTCCATAAACAGTATTCAGTATATTTTATCTGATACTTTGCTTCTCTTGCTTTAATAATAAAAATAATTTTATATATTGTTTGAAAAAAAAAATATACACCCAGCACTCTTCTTTGTATAACCTTTAGAGGGTATAATTGTTTTACTTTTTAAAAAATGTCTTCTATCTCTATGAGCTGTAGCACTAGGAAGACTTTTGACTTCTTTGCAACCATGAGTGTGCTCACAAGTCACAGATCTTAATATTGAGTCCACCAATAATAGCTGATTCTTCTAAAAGTAGAATGCACTTCTTACCTTTGTCATTTTGCCAGTGGTTGCAGTCTGATTTACCTGTGACTCAGAAGTTGGTGAACCAGTAGTCTCTGCTTCTGAAAGTGCAGCAAAAGAATTATGAATAGGCACAGAGTGTGGGCTATGCCTTACCTGGAAGACATTGGAGGGGGCATCTCTGTCACCTGGTTAATGAGTGACATATATGAGCTGCTGAAGCTGTTTGAAGAGGCCACCACCCAAGTTATTCCTGCACGTATTGGAATCAATGAGATGCCTGGCTGATGATTCTTAAAGTAATGACAAAACAGATGTGAACAAGCTGGTGTATGACATTAACATATTTTGAGCAGGATCCTCACATAGCCTTCATTAAAAGCAATGAGGAATACAGTCTTGCTACACTCCTGGGCCCAAGCTTTAACCATACACATTTTTGAATTTGTGCCAAGGAGTGAACAGCAGCACTCTGGGGAGGATTTTTAAAAAAGTATATGAAGAAGTACTTACAGACTGAGTGGAAGATCTCACTGTGGAGAATGAAAAGAGAAATGTAGGTGCAAAACTACCACAAAGTATAGAGAAAAGGATTACACCTTCAATAGCATCAGTAACAACAACATTTTGCAGAATGCATGTCCTCTTCAAGACAGAAAACACTTAACCCTTTGTGTGCCAGAGGGATGTCCAAAGAATTGCAAAACAATGTGTTTGGCACCCCTCTGGCATTCAAAGGGTTAATATGTCTCACGGGTGGCAGTCTAACATTTGTGGTGGTAGTTGTACTGCCACATCTCTATGGTACTCCCAGAATATTGGTTGGTACCTGATACAAATGAACACCATCGATCTCCAAGGAGTGGCCCCACTGCATGTGATATGGTTATAGTGGACTTGCATGATAAATATGATCCAGGCTAAACCAATGACCCACTTGTGCACTGCAAAAACTAAACAGTGTGTGGCCAACACTGCTGCAGAAACCCTTAGTTGTCCAAAAGGAATTGTGCAGTTAGAGTGAGTTTTCAGTGATGCTGATTATATTGCTAATAACCATAGGCATGTCTGTCTAGCATAGTGTATTCAGACTTACATGATTAAAAATGTATCACCACATAATACCAAACACGTATGTAGTAGAGGGTTAAAAAATAGAATCAAATGAATCATACACAGCACAATGGAGGAGGAGGGATCTGTACAGTTATCACCATCTATGACAGTTGGAAGCAGTGCTATGAACATTAATGACTTAGAAATAATAATGTGAGGTTATATTGGAATCATATATGATATTACATAGATTTTGTCTGGCATTTCTTCCTATTCATCATGATTATATATTCACCACTACTATCTATCTATTTATGTTGTTGAACAATGTTGAACATAGTTAAATATCAACAGTGTTTATGTTGTTTTGTTAAAAGCATTTTAAAATTATAATATAAAATGTGACACAACCAACATATAGAATACTATTCAATATTCAAGCCCATACATCCAATCCTCGACAATATAAAATACTTTACTTTGAATGAGGGACTGTAAGATACTTCCACTTTGATGATGCTGGTGAGACTATCAGACAATTCAGCACCAGGAATTTCATAAACTACAATATCAGCAAACATTACTTCTGGTGATGCACATTCCTGCCATAGCTCTCTCATACCTCTGGTTTGACTGAACTAGGAAAGCCCCATGTCTGAATCATCACTAACACCCACAGCTGCAGCAGCACCAACATTATATTCTTCCTCCTCTTTTGCTTGTGTTGAAGGTGACTGAGTGTGACATAGGTGTAAGTGGTGTGCCTGGTGTCACACAGACATATCTGCATCAGGCACAGAGTCAGGATGTGGCAAATCTGTGCTGCTTCTGCTGCACACAACTACCTGGGGACAAACACATTTGCTGCTTTTGGAAGTTCACTCCAGGGCCCTGGAGATATGTTGGCAATGGCGGGCTCTGAATAATAGAAGATGAGGTTGGAATCATAGGGGGTGAAGTTGATTTGTGGGAAGTACAACAATATATGTTTCTGGTGGGACCCGACTATCTGCTGGTGGGCTCTGCTGACAACTTCTACTACTAGAATTGCTGCTGCTACTGGATTCCTCCACATCAGTTCCTCTTAATCACCCCCCCCCCTCCCACACACACATATATACATGAACTGCATTGCCGTAGGCAAAAGCATCAACAGGTATATTGGAGCTAACCCTCTTTGACTGTGTAACTGCTTTAAGCTATTTTAATCTTTCTGTTGCTCTTTTCTTCTACATCCCTCTGTCTCAACTACACCTGTCCTCACGGCAAGACTGGAAGTTCCTGATTTTTATAGAAGTGGAGTAGAAATTATAGTGGCCATAGAAAGCATATGCAGGACACTGCAACATTCTAATGAAGTACAGTGACAATAGTAGGAAGGTGGAAAATGTATCTATTTTGAGTGTTTGGGAATTTTGAACGTGTGGGGAACGTCTGCAGAAAAGGAGAAAAATTGTGGGTTTGCTGTGAAAATTCTCTCTCATCCCTACTCGACCCTAGCCTTAAAGGATGCAACTTTATTTTTGCTCAGCTAATTGAGCCCAGTAGAGAGTCCTATGCATTGGTCTTGAATATATTTGTAAATGGTAATCATATCCACCTTAGATGTTTCTTCTCTAAAGTAAACAAACCCAATTAGTCTCCTTTTACAACTGAAATCTTCCAATCCCTTTATTAGTTTTCTTCCATATCTTTATACATTTTCCAATGAAATAATATATTTTTAAAGAACTGGTTCTGAAAACCGTACTCCATATTCTAGATGATGCCTTAACACATGTTATCACGGTGCCCGTGATTGGTGCTGTTCAGTGTCAGTCACTTGCTGAGTATCATGATTGGCTGTCTGTGATTAGCCCTCCTCACACAGCCTTTTTAAACCCAGGCTGAGCACTTCCAGGTTGCCCTTTCGTGGTGTTTCTGACTTCACTCTGCCTGACCTGCTTGTCAGGCTTCTGGGCCTGTTCCTGCTGTTCCTGCTGTACTTGCTGATCCTGTGTTCCAGTGTTCCAGTGTTCCTGTATGCTAGTGTTCCTGTGTTCCAGAGTTCCAGTGTTCCTGTGTTCCAGCACCTCGCGGGTTAATCTTACTGAGTTCCTGAATCTCCTGCTCCAGCCGTCGCTCTGGCGACATTGTTCTTCTCGCTGCTGATCATACTTTGTTGGTTCCAGTGTGCGGACGCTGGTTTACTCCTCTAAACCTGGTTGCGATATACATTGTTGGTCCCAGCGTGCGGACGCTGGTTTACTCCACTAAACCTGGTTGCGATATACATTGATGGTCCCAGCGTGCGGACGCTGGTTTACTCCACTAAACCTGGTTGCGATATACATTGTTGGTTCCAGCGTGCGGACGCCGGTTTACTCCACTAAACCTGGTTGTGATATACATTGTTGGTTCCAGCGTGCGGTCCCTGGTTTGCTCCATTAAACCTGGTGGCGCTATTACCATTAGTCCCAACGTGCGGACGTTGGTTTGCTCCTGAACATCCAGTACTGTGGTCAGTCGCTGTCCACTTCCTTGCAGTTGTCTGAGTATCCCTGGCAATAGACTCCTGCTGAGTAAGACCTCTATACTTATGCTCTATGCTGTCTTAGTCACCTGACAGCTGGTCTACTTGCTCAAGCTGCCCTGCCCGGTATTGGTGAGGCCGGTAGAACCTTGATGATACCATCCTGTAGGTTGCCTCACCCGGTATTGGCAGGGCCAGTAGAGCCTACTCCAGTACTCCTTTGGGCTGCCCTGCCCGGAATTGGTAAGGCCGGTAGAACCTTGTAATTCACCATCTTTAAGGTTGCCTTACCCGGTATTGGCAGGGCCGGTAGAGCCTACATTCAGTATTCCGTGGGGGCTGCCTTGCCCGGTAATGGTAAGGCCGGTAGAACCGGTATATGTCATCTCACGGTTGCCTTACCCGGTATAGGCAAGGCCGGTAGAGCCTGTCATTAAAACTGTCACTTGGGTTGCCTTGCCCGGTATTTAGGCAAGGCCGGTAGAACCTATTATATGTTCTATTACTATTGTATTGTTATGTATGTTTAACCTACGGGGACTGCCTTTAACTTTTAATAAAGTTAAGTTATTTTACCAAACCTTAAGTCTGAGAGTCTTCAAAAACCGTGACACATGTTTATAAAGAGGTAGAATTATTTTCTCATCCTGTGCATCTATGCCTCTTTAATACATGATAGTATCATATTGCCTCTTGCAGCAGCTGAGTGACACTGCACTCTTTTGTGAAGTCTGTTGTCTACTAGTTCTCCCAAATCTTTCTCTAACAAGGATTCCTCAAGTAGTTTCCGATTTTGTGTATATGTAGTATGTTTGTTCCTGCAACACAAATACATAACATTACATACAGTATCTCACATAAGTGAGTACACCCCTCAAATTTTTTGTAAATATTTTTATATTCTCTTTCATGTGACAACGCTGAAGAAATGACACTCTGCTACAATGTAAAGTAGTGAGTGTACAGCCTGTATAACAGTGTAAATTTGCTGTCCCCCTCAAAATAACTCAACACACAGCCATTAATGTCTAAACCTTGGCAACAAAAGTGAGTACACTACTAAGTGGAAATGTCCAAATTGGGCACTGGAAGTTCAACATGGCACCTCATGGCAATGAACTCTCTGAGGATCTGAAAAAAAGAATTGTTGCTCTACATAAAGATGGCCTAGGTTATAAGAAGATTACCAAGACCCTGAAACTGAGCTGCAGCATGGTGGGCAAGACCATACAGTGGTTTCACAGGACAGGTTCCACTCAGAACAGGCCTCGCCATGGTCGACCAAAGAAGCTGAGTGCACATGCTCAGACGTATGAGTGCTGCCAGCATTGCTGTAGAGGTTGAAGGGGTGGGGGGTCAGCCTGTCAGTGCTCAGACCATACTCCGCACACTGCATCAAATTGGTCTGCATGGCTGTCATCCCAGAACGAAGCCTCTTCTAAAGATGATGAACAAGAAAGCCCGCAAACAGTTTGCTGAAGACAAGCAGACTAAGGACATGGTTACTGGAACCATGTCCTGTGGTCTGCTCAGACCAAGATAAACTTATTTGGTTCAGATGGTGTCAAGCGTTTGTGTCGGCAACGAAGTGAGGAGTACAAAGACAAGTGTGTCTTGCCTGCAGTCAAGCATGGTGGTGGGAGTGTCATGGTCTGGGCCATGAGTGCTGCCGGCACTGGGGAGCTACAGTTCATTGAGGGAACCATGAATGCCAACATGTACTGTGACATACTGAAGCATAGCAGGATCCCCTCCCTTCGGAGGAGTATTGCAACATGATAACGACCCCAAACACACCTCCAAGATGACCACTGCCTTGCTAAAGAAGCTGAAGGTAAAGGTGATGGACTGGCCAACCATGTCTCCAGACCTAAACCCTATTGAGCATCTGTGGGGCATCCTCAAATGGAAGGTGGGGGAGTACAAGGTCTCTAACATCCACCAGCTCTGTGATGTCATCATGGAGGAGTGGAAGAGGACTCCAGTGGCAACCTGTGAAGCTCTGGTGAACTCCAGGCCCAAGAGGGTTAAGGCAGTGTTGGAAAATAATGGTAGCCACATAAAATATTGACACTTTGTGCCCAACTTGGACATTTCCACTTAGGGGTGTACATACTTTTGTTGCCAAGGTTCAGACATTAATGGCTGTGTGTTGAGTTATTTTGAAGGGGACAGCAAATGTACACTGTTATACAGGCTGTACACTCACTACTTTACATTGTAGCAGAGTGTCATTTCTTCCGTGTTGTCACATGAAAGATAAAATAAAAATATTTACAAAAATGTGAGGGGTGTACTCACTTATGTGAGATACTGTATATCTATATTAAAACTCATTTGCCCATTCACTTAGTTTATCCAAATTTCTCAGCGGAGAAAAAACATCCTGCTCTGTATATCTTTCCTTACACAGCCTTGTGCCATCAGCAGTGATTAACTCCTTAAGGACCAGCGGTCCTGGGGTGTGTGGTCCTTTAAGGACCAGATAGGAGGTCTGACGTGCCGCCCCACGTGACTGATCACGTGTGCCAGCACGCTGAATGAGGGACTGAAAGAGATTGCTTGGGTCTTGGATCAATCAGCTTCAGTCCCTTGTATAACTCACCACGCTCCTGCAGGAGTGCGGTGTGTAAAAGTACGTGATGTACCAGGACCATCACTGGTCCTTAAGTGCCGGACCAGTGTGACGTTCCGGGTACGTCATCAGACGCGAAGGGGTTAAGAATATCATACCACCATCCCAAAGAGTTTACTTCCCTGTGCACATTTTCCATCTCTCTTTCAAATATTTATCAGTATACAGTCTCCAGTATTACATACACTCAACAATAATTCATTGTTTCCTGTATTTACCTCCAGTAGGTCACAGTAGATTATCTGTATTAATATGCAAATAAATAACACATTTCTCCTCCTATAGTTCTCTCCCTGAACTGCTTCTGAACGTCACCCTGATCACTGAACCATTGTACCACAGTGGCTATAGTATGCCACATATGACAATGAGCCCTGGGGAGAATGCAGCCTGAACTACTGCCTCACCATGGGGGTTATGCACTAAGGTGTGATAAATAAGTGATAATGTGGAGATGACTTCTCCAAGGCCTATGTTATTCTATAGAGCCTATGCAGTAAGATATCCAAAGCTAGAGAAATCTTTGTGAATTGGCTCCATAGAATAACATAGGAACTGGAGAAGTGATATCACAGGAAAAGTCATCTCCACGTTATCACCTCTTTATCACACCTTAGTGTATCTCCCCCATGTGTTGGTGGCCTCCATAGCATTCAAGGGGTTAAAACACCATTTAAATTTATAGATGACCAGGGAGGTGCACATAGGGTAATCTTGTAGGGACAGGGATATAATCACATTTAAGCCAACAGGCTACTTACAAAATGCACAGAAAAGACAAATAGCCCCAAATGGTGCAATAAGTCAAAAACTTGCAATATAAACAAATTAAGATAAATGGATACTCACTTAAAGAGTAAGAATAGCTGACACAAGCACATACAGATAGACTGATCCGTCACCGTTCCTGTGGCTCAAAACTGAACAAAAAGATAACTATTCTATCTGCTGACCAATATTTATGTGAGTATCCATTTATCATAATTTGTTTATATTGCAAGTTTTGAATTTATTGCACTATTGGGAGCCCTCTGTTTGTCTTTTCTGTACATGGTGGATCATTTGGGAGAACGAAGTGCGGAAGGGCAGCCCAATTAGAGAATACGCTGATAGTGGAACGTGTAGCTGTTATGGTGCAGTGATAAATATTCCCCAGAGCTGTGATTGGCTGATTACCTTGTACATGGATCAACAGCATACTCATTTGCGAGTATAACTCACTGGGGTGCATTAATGGAGGCCATAGGTTTATCTCAATCAACAAAAGGGACGCCTCTTGTTTTCTCCTTATTTTCTACTACTTACAAGATAACTGGCTACTATTCATGTTCACAGCTATAAAGGCATGTGGAGTATCTATTTTGCTACATCCACTTATATAACATGAGTGAAATTTTTTCCCACTACAAAGATAACTTGAAAAACAATGGGATATTTTTTACTCTTGATGAGAAGCCCAGCAGTCCTAGAAAAATATTCATCTAGGTTTTATGAACCCTTTGAGTGCCAGAGAGGTACGCAAAGCATTGTGGAGCAATGTGTTGTGTACCCCTCTGGTACTCAAAGGGTTAAAGTTTTTATTCACTTCAATAAATAGTTTAAATTTGTACACATATTGAACCAAAATGTTTTCTTTTTTTTATTTATGTTGTTATTGGAGTTAAGTATAAATGACATTGAACTCCACGAGAGAGGAGGGTCATTGTTCTCTACACACATGGAATGCAGTCTGTACTCAAAAGAGTCTGGTAAACAAGATCATGTGAGTTTTGTACTTCTCTGCCATTGATTGAGATAACTTTTGTAATCTATGAACACATAGGGGGAGATTCACTAAAGTGGGACTACCACAATAGGTAAAGTCGCCCTGCAATAATTAGGCAGGTGGCTATTAGCTTAATAATAGTTATTTTACCTCTCAGAATGACATAATTCTACAGAAATCCTTAATCTTCCGAGACCGGAAGCCAGGCATCAGCGCAGACATCTTGTCTGCACGCCTGCGCTATCAGTCCTGGTCTCTATTAAGAAACATTGCACTGTCCCAAAAGACACTGGTGCGCAGACTGCACGAACCTGGCCGTCAGTCTTGGAAGATTAAGGATTTCTGTAGAATCGTGTTGTTCTGAGAGGTAAGATAACTATTATTAACCTATTCGCCACCTGCCTAATTATTGCAGGGTGACTTTACCTATGGTGGTAATTCTGCTTAAGCAGTGATAAAGAGGTGATAAACTGGAGAAGTCATCTCCACTTTATCACTTCTCCATTTCCTATGTTATTCTATAGAACCTATGCACTAAAATTTCTTCAGCTTTAGAGATGTTAGTGAATAGGCTCCATAGAATAACAGAGGAACTGGAGAAGTGATTAACTGGAGATGTTATCTCCACTTCATCACCTCTATCACCGCTTAGTGAATCTCCCCCTTGGTTGCCTTGTTGCTATTTCTGCTTTTCTCATTTAAATCAATGGGAAATTGGGGATTTTTTAAAAATTTTCTTTACAGTAGATTTGCTTATGAATTACTTAGTTCTCCTTAGTATATAAGCTTCCCCTAAAGGGATAGTAATACTTAAAGGGATAGTAATACTTAAAATGTAAAAAAATATATATTGTAGGGTTTATCCCCCTGAGTAAAACAAGAGTGCTCCCACTGCTGAAAGGTGTTTCATTCAAAAGTTATTAATTTTCAAAGTTGAATTTTTTAGGTGCAATATCATAGTGGCCTGAAATTGTACAGTGGCGCTGTTGCTACACGATCCTATGGACAGCTCTGGTCCCGGGACCATAAATCTCCATAGGATGGTGTAGCAACAGCGCCACTGTGCAATTTCAGGACACTGTGATATTGCACCTAAAAAATTCAACTTTGAAAATTAATAACTTTTGAATGAAACACCTTTCAGCAGTGGGAATACTCTTGTTTTACTCAGGGGGATAAACCCTACAACTTTTTTTTTTACATTTTAAGTATTACTATCCCTTTAAGCTGATGTACAAAAGCAATATGAAGCAATTTTGGGACAAACCATGAGGGAAAATCAATTTTGCTTAGATTTAAATGGGGCTTTCATCCACTGAATGAAATAGCGGTGTCCATGACATAACGATCAATGGAAATGTTAGGAATTTGGGAAACAATGTGAGTTTGATGAATTTTTATTTTTTCCCTAAGGTACATTTAATTCTCTCCAGAAGTACTCCTATTCATCTTGGTACGTCCTCTGCTGAACACAGCTTTTTAGACAAACGAAAAAATAAATTAAAAAAAAAAACCTTATAAAGGTTTGAATAAAACAATTTTCTCTGTTTGTAACTGCCTTTCTAAAGTTTATGTAAATGAGTTAGTCACACACTGTGCAATCATTCTGAACCTTTTGGGGCTTTGGAAAGACATGCACAATCTTTACTAATTATCAAGGGTTATTGTGCATTATGAATAACTGGGTCTTCCAATTATGGCTTTTATTAACTTTTCCTTTTACTCTACAATTATATACAACAGAAATGCTATAAAGCTTTTAACCTAAGACAGAGTTCTAAACGTTTACTGTAATGGAATCCTTTAGCTTTGCATGAAATCTTCATGGAATCCTAACAATCAAATCTTTATTCCACTGGGCCCCACAATGGTCTCCAACACATTTATCAGTGTCAGATGTATGTAGATGCTAGTTGGGACTGGTGATGTATAGTGATAACAATGCTTTCTTTTGTATTTTAATGCATTACAAAGAGTTTTACTGATGGTAGTCACAATCTTAACTACTCACTAGTTTTAAAGATACTTGTTTAATATCCCACTCCCACTCATTACATGTCAGCCCCTATATAATGCCTAAAAAAAACCTCAACCATGTACCTCAGCGATTCTATTGCTGGTGAGGTACATGGCAAAAAGAGCGCTGTTGGCCAAAACTCACATTTTAGTAAAATGCTCATTATTATATGTTCCCTCAACTCGTGCTAAATAGAGTGAATTGTGGGAACATTAAAGAAAAAAAAGCTAACTCTTTGTTTGACACTGTCAAACAATGAACGTGAGCTAAAACTAGTCAGAAATGTAGCACTTGTCTGTCATCCACTGTCCAGCTTCTTCATTAATCTTATCTTCTCTTGTCTTCCTTTCTTCAGTCTTCTGTCTTCCTTTCTTCAGTCTTCTTATCTTTCTTGCTGTGAAAAAAAAATATATCCATGAGTGCTCATTGAATTTGTAAAAAATAAGCCCCCAAAGATGTGACCATTAACCCTTTTGAGTGCCAGAGGGGCAGCCCTCCGGCACTTAAAGGGTTACCATAGGTGGCATCTTAAAGTCTGTACGTAATAAAAATATGAAATGTTTTTAAAATTGTCCATATAGAGTAAATGTTATTAATTTATCCCATTTTTCCTACTCTGCCGACTCTGCATTTTGAGCTCACAGAGGGGCCGCCCATGAAACCTGATGGGATTTTGAACCAAGACTGGCTTTAATATGCCAGTCTAGGTTAAAAATAAATTGCCAATCTTTAGTTGGCTGAGAAGTGCTTATGCACCTCCCAGACAATCAGCTTCTAGCCAATTGGAAACTGCCAATTTATTTTGAACCCAGACTGGCATATAAAAGCCTTGGCATCACACGACCAAGTTGTGTAGACTAAGAACCAAAATTCCCCTATAAGTAATGTTTCCATGTGATTTGCCAGCTAAAATTAAAGCCAAGGATAGTCTAAGAACTCTTACTACCCAGTACCCAATATGTCAAACCAAGACAGAGACAGAGTATATATAAATGTCCACTGCAATACCCCTGTAAATGTGTTTTCACCCCATGAATCTGGTTTAGCCTCTCTTTAAGAGGAGTGCACATCTTAAAGATTTAATAAAATTACATTTGATAGTTATTACACTATGTTTTACACTACTACTTCCCTTCTGAATGTATGCACAGTTATCTGAGCATGTTCAAATCATGTAGATTGAAGCTGCTATAACATATCTGTACAGGAAATCTGGAGAAAATTTGGGGACTTCCATTTGGACTATTTGCTTTGATCATATTCTTTTTTTATTTTAAAAGATTTCGATATATTGTGTTTATTACATTTTAGTTTTTCATGAACTAAAATTATGTTTCTAATGCATCTATGTATCTGTCCTTAAAGGGATAGTAATACTTCGTTTTAACTTTATTTGATTTTGTAGGCATTAAAAAAACATGAAGAATGATATAAGTCTTATCTCTCAAACCTTTATGGTTTAAGAGATATTCACAAGCAAAGTTTCCCCTCCCGCCCACTTTACCTAGTGTAAGCCATCTCTTCTCAGATGTGGAATCCAGTCCATAGACCAGACAGATAACAGCAGGGGACACTCTTATTCCTATGAAATCCCTGTCCCCCTTGACAAGCTTTTCAGGTTTTTCCCTTATCTTAATTGAAGATTGTCCCTCTCTACAATCTACCTGGGCACCTCCCTTCTGCTCTGGCTGAACAGTGTTACATCAGTAAAAGGGGCGGGAGGGGGACACTTTGTCATTGAATTACTCTTGAACTACAACTCTGACAAAATTGATATAACACTCTCCAAAGTCCAAATACTATGATGATTAATTAGAGCTGCTTTTATTATGAAACATTACTATCCCTTTAAATCTAAAAGCAAAAGGACATGCTCTACCTTTCCTGTTAACAAAGACATAGCCAAGTTACTATACTTTTTATCTCCAAGATGCAAATATTTTCACTTATAATGATGTGCCTTAATGGTTCCTTGATGAATTGAGACTAATTATTTACATGCATAACGGCATCAACTGTGAGCTTCAATGGGATTTAGACAACATAAAAGATGTTGACAATAATGCAGTTTATTCCTGTGGGGATTTCCTGTAATATTGTGCAACACATTAATTAAGAGCATGCCAAAAAACTACAAAAACTGACAAACATAATGTTGTTTGAAACACGAGTATAATAAATAGCATTATAGGTTCAAACATAGTTGCCTCTTGACCAATAGTTCAGAATTAAAGAACGAAAATATGTTTTAGAAAGGTTCATGGAATTTTCTGGGCTATTTTATATAAAACCAATTGGGAAATGTATAAACTTGTCAAAATTCCATGTGTGCCTACGCAAGTTTCTCTTAATACATGAACTGACATAAGTTGATCAACAGTAATATTATCTCTAATTGCTTGGCCATCTGTGAACCACATTAATTTGTCACAAACCCAAACACGTTCACTCTGTCCCACATATGATGATGTACATTTTACTTAATTATTCCTTGTCATTACCTAGTATGAAGAGAATGTATAACCCAAAATCAGCTAGCTTTAAAGGGATAGTAATGCTTCATAATAAAAGCAGCTCTAATTAATCATCATAGTATTTGGACTTTGGAGAGTGTTATTTCAATTCTGTCAGAGTTGTAGTACAAGAGTAATTCAATGACAAAGTGTCCCCCTCCCGCCCCTTTTACTGATGTAACACTGTTCAGCCAGAGCAGAAGGTAGGTGCCCAAGTAGACTGCAGAGAGGGACAATCTTCAATTAAGATAAGGGAAAAACCTGAAAAACTTGTCAAGGGGGGGTGTGTGTGTGTGTGAGAGAGTTTTCATTGTTCTCACATCAAGTAGATTGTCCCTTGCTGTTATCTGTCTGGTCAAGCAACCAGATTCCACATCTGAGGTGAACAGTGTTACACTAGGTAAAAGGGATGGGAGGGGAAAGCTTTATCATTCAATTACTCTTGAACTACAAATCTGACAGTACTGAAATAACACTCTCTATGGCTCAAATACTATGAAGATTAATTGGAGCTGCTGTTTTTGTGAAACATTACTATCCCTTTAAATAGATGAAAATAAATGTTTTGCCTTCCCAGTCATGATAGCTTTCAGTGAGGCTGGTGTTCTAAGAAGCATGACATAATTTGAATTAACTTCTCCATAGGGGAAAAATAAAAATCCCTAGCATTACAATGCATTGGAGACCTCTTTAGCATTCAAGGGGTTAAAAACCCCATATAAATCACTGGTTATTTGGAGGATTTTTATTTGTACACTATGGGTTAGTTGGCTTGACCAAGGATTGCTCAAGTACTACATAGCACATGAACTTCACTGGACTCCTTTCAAAACTCCTGGGGGTATGATAAGTGATAAAGCAGAGAACACTTCCCCAGTGATTTCACTTCTCCATTTCCTATGCTATTCTATGGAGCCTATGTATTACGATTTCTCAAGTGGGAGAGATCTTAGTTCAGTGATGTCCAAGTTCAGTTCTCAGGGGCCACCAACAGTACAAGTGGTAAGTATCTTCCTGATTAAACACACGTGAGTTAATCAAAATGAATGAACCATTGATTAACTCACTTGTGAAATCCTTAAAGGGGCAATAAACTATTTTTAATGAAAAAAATGTATATTGTATTGTATTTTCCTGTTAAGTAAAATAAAGGTACTCCCACTGCTGAGAGATTCACATTTTCAACAATATTACAGTTTAAACCTGTGTTTTTTACATTACCAGTGCTCTCTAGTGTTCAAATTCCATTTATTAATTCTGTTACATTCTAATGGAGATGAAAGTCAGTGACTTATAGTTCTCCATAGAATGTGGTAGAAACTGCTGAGTCATGCTGTCAGTTAGAACTTCCAGGAAGTAAACATACACTTCCTGATTATTTGAACTGTTATAACATTTGAATAAAACAACTGACAGCAGTTAGAGTGCCCTTGTTTTATTCAGCAGAAAAAGCTCTATATCAAATGTTTTCATAAAAAAAGTTTACTGCTCCTTTAAATTATGGCCTGTTGGTGGCCCTTGAGGACTGAACTTAGACAGCTCATCTTAGTTCATTGGCTCCATAAAATAAGACAGGAACTGGAGAAGTGGTATAAATGGAGAAGACATCTCTGCTTTATCACCTCTTTATCACACCTCAGGGCCATATGCTCAAAAGGGATAACGACAAAAAAAATGTTGTATGAAAGACAAAAATAAGTAATTGTATACATGAACGACATATTTTCTATAGAGTATATGACAAACAACTAGTAATGTCCGTTGTGTATGACAACTCCAGAATTGATGGGCAAAGGGGCGGGGCAAGGATGTGGCTAAACTATTCTCCAGTGTTGTATAGAGGAAAAGTAACATTTGTCGTAACTAACTTAAAAAAATGTCTTGCAAAATACAAAATTTGTACGTTAAGAAAAAAGTGGAGGGAATGTGAATTTCTGAATGTGAGTTTTTTTGTTTTTAGTTAAGACATTTTTGTAGTTAATTAAGACATTTTTGTCATTAGGTAAGACTTTTTTGTCGTTACATACAACAATTTCAGTCAGGACAAATGACATATTTCTGATCACAACTGACACTCTCAAAATATTAATGATCCCAATGACACTGTACTTTGAAAACTCATTACTAACGACAAAAGTTATTTCACTACTTCTTTGAACATACGGCCCTTAGTGCATAAACCCTCTAGTATTTATCAGCAAAGTTACTAATACGAGACAATCATAAGCAGCTGAAGGAAATCATCAAAACATCTTGATAAGCAAGGCATTGGACACCTCTCTGGTCATCAAGGTGTTAACCTCACTTTCCAGAAAGACAACTCAGATTTGATCAACATAAAAACATTTTTGTCTGTGAGTCAAAGGGATATATAGGTATAGCTCAGTGGTTTCTAAATCCTTTGACTAAACCTGATCATATACAGTACCATCTAGCAGTTAATTGTACCTGACAATTATTTTTTTTTGCTTATTTAAAGAGAACTAACAGATAGCAAGAAAGCCCTGTGTTTCAATCCTCCACACTCTGCATGTGTGCATTTGTGACTGTATATATATTGTGTAATTCATTTTCTTTTCATTAAAAAATTATAAAATTAAAAAGATCAGAAGTTGCATAGTTTATTAGATATTGATACTTTATTTTTGTATGATGAGCTCTCTGGGTATCATATGCTAATTTATGCTAATAAAGATGTGCATGCAGCACAGATCTTAATTAACATGATAGAGACGTTCACTTTTTCAGAAATAAAAGCATCAATATTACCTAATCTATGTATGTGCTCATCTATTGACTAACATATAAGCAGTTTTGAATCCTGAAGACAAATTCAGGTGACAAGTTGACTTTAAGATCTTCTGGTGCAGCTGTTCAGCGGATGATGTGAATCAATCTGTGCTTGTGTAGGAGTGTTTGTATCTTCAATGGTGCAGTTATGTACTATAAATACCTTTTTATTTTTTACTGAGGCTGTTGTACTAAGCAGAAATATAGCAATTCTGTGAAAAACCAACTGTGCGAATAAAAATAATAATTGATTTAGGTGGCAGATTCTGTCCCCTTGAATGGTACATTAAATAAACAGCGCCTTTCCCCGTTATGACTGCATCTCTCCCCACTATAAAGATATACTCTACTGGCCATATTCAGGAAGAAAAAACTCAAGAAATGCCAGAGCAAACCAATTGCACAATGGGGGGAGAAGGAAAATTCCCCAAATTAACATCAATTTAAATGGCCAGTAATTCCACTGAATACTACAAAGGTCTGCAATGCATTGTGCAGCAATGCACTGGTAAACTCCCCATGTAAATTTATGAAAATTTGAGGATTTTTTTTAATTTGTCCCCTATGGAGAAACTGGTTTGCACCAGAATTACTCCAGCTCTTAGTACCTCAACCTCATTTTGTAACCTACAATTTCCAATATAGATTGATTTTCATGATCAGCAACAAACTAGTGATGGAAAATTGTGTATATCCATCCGTTGGACTGCAGCTCCCATCATCCTCAGCAGGCCAGACAATGGAATTTATAGTCTATTAAAACCAGATAACCACATATTAACCATCTTGGCAAACAGTTATGCTGCTGTGTGCTTGCAGTCTTCAGTACACATGCTGCTGGACAAAAACAGTTTTCATAGCCAGCAGCCAGCTCGTCACAGATGGTATCAAGCAAAATATTTGAAGCGCGGAATCCCCAATGATTTACCACTACGTTTTAAGAAAAAAAAATACATGAATAAGCCACAACAAACAAGTGTCTACTATTAAAATGAAGTCATAGAAACCATTTTGCACTTTTGCTGTTGGGAATAAAATGCACATTTGAAAAGTTGCACATTTCTTGAACATATGTTAACCCTTTCAGTGTCAGAATGCATTGTGTACCCCTCTAGCACTGAAAGGGTTAAACAAGACATGACACCTCCTAATAACGGACCACAAATTACCTTACTATGGCCAGGGAATCCTAATGACCCTATGAATTTTGCCATTGTGCCTTTGTGCTCTATTGTGCTATATCCATTAGGTATGTGTAAACCTTTTTGCCTCAGAAGCAAGATATGCAAAAATAGGCAAGTCCTGCTGTGAGAAACACATTCCAGGGAAAAGTGTCATTTTACCACTTTTTTAAAAGGTTTTAATTGCAATGAAATCATTGATAATGACGTGTTTCCCTCCCCACATGGAGAGCTTCCCCATATATTCCCGTGGCGCCATGTTAATATAATAGCAGTTAGACAGACATCTGATCTAAGCTCCTACTTGAGCTAATGGAGTATCTGTTGATACTGAGTGAGTTGCAGGTATACTTTGCAGCTAGATAAAAATACATCATACATCCAAACAGATAAGTACAACTCACTTGACATAAATGTGTGTACTTACTCAAACAACCACAGGAACAAGAGGGCCAAGCATATACTGAAATTTGGTAGTGCTCCATACCTGCACCAGCTGCTGTGCAGCATAGTTTATCCTTTATTGCAAACTGCTGATTCTGAAGCTATCAGGTCTATCTTTTGCCAACACTCTGCTTTAAAAATTAAGACTGCAGTGATGTTGGGAAAAAGAGAAAGCTGCTGCTGAAATTTTGACACTAGCTACATGTAGAGGCAGACAGACAGACAACAACAAGGAACTGGAGTTATTGACGGTTGCACGGAGTGTGGGTATCTTTGTAGAAAGATGGACAGTTTATAAATAAGAAAAAACAGCATCACATGTTATTTTTAGACATGCAAAACACCACTCTTCACACTAACAGTTGTATACTTTACACTAAAAATCATAACTACTTTCATTTTGTCCATCAAATGTTCTAGGGGTAGGGTAAGGGGGAAGGAATAGAAAGAGTGAATTGTCATGTTGGTGGTAGTAAAGCAACACTGCAAAAACTGTCTGTGCCCATGGTTCCTGCAGATTGTGCAATAAATGAGGATGATCCTCCTCCTGAGGAGACTGTTGATAATGTGTGGATCTCCAGCTTTGCCAGTTTGGGGATGACAGAAGTTGTAAGCTCCATAAAGCTGGAGGACCACCTCTTTTATTAAAAGAGCAAAGGATTTCAGGCTGAGTGGCCATTTTGGTATTAAAAAAAAAAAGAGAACGTTGGGTTTCCGATGTATAGTTTACCTAGACGACATCCTTTTCTTCAGCATGGACAAACACCGTCTAACATCTCAAACCAAGTACGCGGTGGAATTTCTATAAAACCTGGTTTTGTTATCAACTGGGACAAATCAGCACTCTCCCCCTCTCAGATGATCCAATTTCTCAGCTTCGAGATAAACTCCATATCTTGTACACTCAGACTTCCTCATACAAAGATCGTTTCCATCAGGAAAGAACTCAAACGTGTTCTACGTTTGTCAATGATTCCATTACGTCTACTGGCTCTGATTGTGGGGCTGCTATCCTCTTCCATTCAAGCCATCTTCCCTAGTCCCCTTTATTACAGATCCATGCAATGGCTGAAGGCTCAATTCCTCCAGAATGTACCTTCTTATGATCAACTGATCCCTCTTTCCGCAGAGGTCTGCACAGAACTGAGATGGTGGCTCCTCCACATGCAGGCGTGGAATGGCTGGGCAATTTTTGGCTCCATTCTGGACCTTATTATCAACTCAGACGCCAGCCTCTGGGGTTGGGGAGCAACATGTGCTGGCATTTCCATAGGAGGTATCTGGACACATTCAGAGGAAGGATTACACATCAATTGTTTAGAACTGATCACCGGCTCCTTTGCTATCTGCAGTCTCGCCAAAGATCTGACAAACTGCTGTATATTGCTTCGCATGTACAACGTCGCTGTGGTCCAATATATAAATCGCCTAGGAGGGGCTCATTTGAGGATTCGGAAGTAACGAAAAATATACCATTTCTGCTTCCAGAGGAACATCACTTTACAAGCAGAATACTTTCCGGGCATATCCAACCTAGAGGCGTATTGGTTTCCCAGACGCTGGAGAGATTCCAGCGACTGGATGCTACACCGCTTGATCTTCCTTCTACTAACAAAGATTCGGGCCCTTAATCCTAGATCTTTTTGCCTCTCATGTGAACCATCAAACCCCAGCTTACTTCAGTTGGCTTCCGGATCTGGATTCCAGAGCGGTGGACGCCTTCCTTCAAACATGGCCTCGGACAGGCGCCTACTCCTTTCCTCCCTTACTTCATTATTTCAGGATACAGGGCTCAGACCTCACGATGGTAACTCCCCTTTGGCTGAGTCAACCTTGGTTTCCGGATCTCCTATGCCTCTCGGTCAAAGATCCTCTCCTGCTACCATCCATTCCAGATCTTCTGACGGATCCCAAGGGCAACTGGCACCCTCTGGTGATCCAGAATGGGTTACAATTGGTGGCCTGGTCTTTTTCAGGGGATTTTGGAACGTCCTGGGCCTATCGGACTCGGCTTGTGGACTCCTTTGGGATTCATGGGCTCCGGGAACTAGACAATGCTACATCTCAGCCTGGGGATCTTGGTCTCACTGGTGTGTGGGACGGAATATCGATCCCCTTACAGCACCTGTTCCTATAGTCCTCAATTTCCTTTCTTACCTCTGTGATGCGGGCAAACCTTACACGACTATCAACGTCTACAGATCCGCTATTTCAGCCACTCATGTCACCGTCCACAGTCTACCTATCGGCAAGAATCCACTGATATGTCATTTAATTCTTGGTATCAGACTAGCTTTTCCTCTTCAACCCAGATATTCCACACTTTGGGATGTTTCCACGGTTTTACAGTTCCTGCGGACATGGCCTGAGAACGAACTCCTCTCACTTTGCCAGTTGTCTGCTAAGCTTACACTTCTTTTATGCTTTATTTCTTTTCGCAGAGTTTCAGATGTTAAAGCCTTTGATGTTGACGGCATGATTTTGTCCTCCGGACCGAGTCATTTTCTCCATTTTGTGTCGTACCAAATCAGACTCCAAATCAATATCTTACCCTGTCTTTCCTACAGAACCTAAACTTTGTGTCGCCAACATTCTACGTTGCTATATCGACAGGTCAGCTGCCGTTCACCCCCCTAAAGCTAGACAACTGTTGCTCTCCTATGTCAAACCATTTAACCTGGTTTCTACTCCAACTTTAACCCATTGGGTGTGTTGGATTTTGACTTTAGCTGTTATCGACTCCTCCTTCGGAGCCCATTTGGTCAGAGAGGCGTCAGCATCGGCAGCTTTCTCCTGAGGTGCCTCTTTATCTGATATGCTTTACTCAGCAGATTGGTCCTTTGAGAATACCTTCCAGGTCTTCTATTTTCGCCCGTTGAATCATCCGGGTTATCCCTTTTGGCAGAGCATTAAACTGCAAATATGAGCCTCCTGTTGTGTCTTAAACTGAGGATTATCCTAGCTTCAGTGAAGAGATAATCTGAATTTTAATAATAACAGGAGGCAAGTATTTCCCTCCCTAGTTTGTATTTTTTCTATCCCCCCCTTCTTGCTTCTCTTAGTTGCCCCTCTATTGTCTTAATGACTTTGTTTCTCAAGGATTTATTCATGCTTTTCTCAGATTACTGTACACTTACATGTATGTCACCCAGTTCATTATATCAATACTATGATCTTCTTCATTGTGTTTTTCAGCTTAACTCAACTACTCGGAAACAGTTCCAGTTCGTCCTGCTAGACCCAGGCTCATAGACTAAAGTTCTGATTACAGAATTTTTCACTTTAAGTTTGACCGCAATTGCAGCCTAGATGGATGTTCGTCTTCTTCTGGTGTTTGTTTTACTTGGGTCCCATATGTCTTCCTGTTTGGGTTCGCTAAAAGAGGGGATAGAAATGGTTTATAAAGCTAGTCATTACTGTTCTTTTCTCTGATTGGTGGTTTCCTTATGTTTTCCTTCGCTGCTATTGGAGGTGATGTAGTAAAGAGAGTTAATGCAAATACTCACCTTCTGTCATTATTAAAATTCGGATTATCTCTTCACTGAAGCTAGGATAATCCACAATTGTTGTAGTGTTAATGATGTGTGAAGGGAGGAAATCTTTTCCATATCTACAACAATTCACAACCCTCCTTGCTTGTGATTGAGTGAGGGCTGTAACTACATAGGAAAGTACAGGGAGATTCCAACTTCACCAGCCTCAGGCCAGTGATGTTTAGACTGTGAACTCCGACATCATAGGCTGCTTTCAGAGTTTAATGTCACTTTAACATACCAACATACAAAATTTCCATTGAGTTAAATGGGGATATTAACCCCTCGAATGCTTTGAAATATGATGGAGACCACTTAAGCATTCAAGGGGGTAAAAGCCCCATTTAAATCAATGCAAAGTTTTAGTTCTCCCCTACAGTGCAGTTGGTTTGCTAAGAATTACACTTTTATTTAGAAAATAAATAGATTAAATGAATTCTACTCTGGTCAATGTACATGAAAGTTACATTTACAGTCCAATTAAAAAATCTCACTCAGCTGAGCAAAAATACTGGAGAGGTTTCAAAAGGTTTTTCCTGATAAACATCCAATGGGCTTTAAGAGGCACTAAAATGTTCATTATGGTGCCTGAGATTAATTATGTCATACATTAAACATGGACTCAACTGACACAATGGCAATAATACAGTAGGAAAGCTATATAAAGTTACATGTGCCTTAAAAAGTAAAAAAAAACCCAAACACATTTTAAAATTGCCCCTTTTACATGGGTGATACCAATGCAGTAATGCTTTGTTGGTTATGTCACCCATTGTGAAAGGCTCCGTGCTGTGATATGGTACTTTTCAAGTAGGTGTCTAACTTCTCATGTGAACACATCAATGACTTAACCCTTTGAGTGCCAGGGGGTATGCAACGCGTTGCATACTCCTCTGACACTCAAAGGGTTAAAACTCTCTCTCTAGCATTCAAGGAGTTAAAATCCTCATTTCAATCAAAGGGAGTTTTAGTTCAGTTGGTTTTGCCAGTGCGCATGCACTGTGCTGTTACACCTAAGGCGAGCCATCCATTTTGAGCTATCACAAATTAATTATTTTGTAGTGGCCCTATTAGTCCAGTTTTGGTAATACAAATATATGAGTACTTGGTATTTGGTGATACCTTTTTATTGGAGTAACAGTTATATATTTTAAGACAAGTATTTGAGAGATCAACTCTTTCTCAGGTCAAGCAATACTGAATCAAAGTCTGTTCATTGTAATATCTGTAGCTGGACAAGTGGAACAAAATGTATTTTCCTCTTTATGTGTTAATAGCTCCAGCAAATTCAGCGTGTGGAGAATTTGTAACTTGCAGTCAAACATTTCAGATTTCCCAAGTTAGATAACAGTCCAGGATGCTTACAGAGAAAGCTTGGCAAGGGTATAAAAGGTTATATTTATGTAACAGGAGAAAATAAAGGGTGTCTGAGCAGGGGTTGGGATGCAGAGCAGAGAAAAGATGAGAGAGGGGGGTAGGAAATATACAGAGGAGGTACTGGTTTTAGAATTTTCATGTAGTGAGAAAAATCTTTAATGAGTCTTTTCTTGCGAGTTTAAAAGCGAACTATCATTCTTAGTTCAAATGTCTTTCTTCCTTGGCTGCTTTTAACCCCTTCAGTGCCAGAGGCTTGGGCCATTTCCTATACCCTGTAGGCCAGACACATTTTCAGCATTTTTGCCATCATTCTGTTTAGGCTTGATTTCCAGTTACAAATGGAAAACTTATATTGTTTTTTTCAGAACGAATTGAGCTTTCTCGTGGTACCTTACATGAAGAGAATTTTGCATTGTGCAAAAAGCTATGGTGTCATAATGACAAAAAAGTAAAAATTTACTCATTTTGCTAAAATCACATACTGTGTATCAAAAACATTTACTTTGATTGAAAAAGTTTCAATTATTTGAAAAAGCCCTGAGTCCCCTGAGTAAAAAACTGCCAAATGGCAATTGTGTAGAGCCCTAATCACCAGCAGTGCAAAATGACATTTTCAACTTTTTGAACTAATATGCGCATTCTAGTGTTTTTGTGGTAAATCTACCCTAAAACAGTGGAATAACTATATAAAACTATATTTCTGGAAAGAAGACAACCTACCGTATCTAATGAGGGGTGACGTTCCTTCTTACCCCAAGCCTGGTGTGTACAAATGCCTCAAGAAGGTGGCGCTAATGAAAAAAAAAAAAAAAAAAAGTGATTTCTTACATTTCTGCCCCTTCAAATGTACTGAAATCTGTGAAAACTATGGCATTTCCAACTATATTCATTAGCTAGTGCTCTTAGGAGAAAAATTACACCGCATTGGTATGATTTGACCTACCTCAGGAGGCGCTAGAAGTGCAAAACGACACCTACTACAACCTCTAATTTTTCTAACATTTTCTCAAACCTGACTTGCCTGTACAAAAATAGCTATAACACCTTCAGAACTGAAGTAAAGGTAGATAAATTATACCATTTCGGAAAGAAGATAACCTGCCGCATCTAATGAGGGGTCACTTGCCTTCTTACTCCAATCCTAGTATGCATAAATGTTTACAGAACTATGCATATAGGAAAAAAATAGCATTTTTTTTTACATTTCTGTCCCTTCAAATGTAGTGAAACCTGTGAAAATTATGGGATTTCCAACTGTATTTGTTAGCTAGTGCTCTTAGGAGAAGAATGGCACCCCATTGGTTTGAGTTGTCATACCATAGGGAGTGCTAAAAGTACAAAACTACATCTGCTACAACCTCTGATTACTCTAATATTTTCTCAAGCATTCTTGTGTGCATGAAAATGGTTATAACAGCTACAGAAGTGAAGAAAAGGTAGAAAAACCATTTTGGAAAGAAGACACCCTGCAGCATCTAATGAGCGGTCACTTGCCTTTCTACCCCTAAGTTAGTGTATACAACTATTTCTAGAATGTGGTGCTACAGAAAAAAAAAACAGTCTATGAAAAATGCTACCCCACTGCTGTGGGTTGACATACCATTCTGGGTGCCAGGAGCATGGCTACCAGTTGAACAAGGATGGGGAAGCAAACAGTGTATGTGTGATTCTATGGCTACCAGTGGTCAGTCAGTGTATGTGAGGACCTGTGACTGCCAGTGAAACCAGATAAGAGGGACGAGGGGTCAGGCAGTGCATCTGGGTATATCTACCAGTGGTCAGTGAGCAAGTATGGTGGTGGTGGTAGAGGAGGTAAGATAGTACATATGGGGGATCTGTGACTACAAGTGTGTGTACTGTAAGTCCCCCACATACACTGTTTGCTTCCCAGCCTGAATCCAGTGCATACTGACACATTTGGGTTTACCAGTAGGCAGTGGAACCAGGCTGGGGTGGTCAAACTGTGGGAATGGGACTGCCAGTGGGCTGTGGAACTAGGCTGGTGGGTAGGGTACGTGTGTGTGTGTGGGGGATTGGAGGCATTTTCAGTGCATGCCACAGGGGTGTCCAATGCATTGCAAAGCAATGCACTGGACATCCTGTGGCACACAGAGGGTTAATGTTTTTCATGTTATTTTTTTATTCATACCTAGGTCATACCATAGGGCAGAATAAAAAAAAATAAATGTGTGTGCCACAGGGGCGTCCAACGCATTGTGAAGCATTAAGTTGGACCCCCCTGATGCCACCCCAATGAAGTCTAAATAAAATAAATGGGGAAAAAAAAATCCTTTGTCTGCCAAAGGGGTGTCCAATGCATTGGCCTTGCTCCAATCAACGTGTTTCCAAACGTTCAAGTTATTGTTCTTATTTTAGACAGTCTTGTATGGCCATGTTAGAGTAGGTACTTGCCAAATTATGAGGTACCTTGACATTGGTGGCAAGCTTATACCAATTTGGCCAAAATGGGAACAAAATCCTCATATTTATTTTCAGATTTAGCAATGATTATTATATATGCCTAAGCTAGGGCACACATTCACATACTGATACAGAATGCAGGATTGATCTTTCTTTGCACTTGAGCTTTGGGTTTCGGCCAGATACTAGGGGGTTATGGAGAACCCCCTCTTTCTTTCCTTGTTGCCACTGATGTCAATTAATCCATCTCTTCTAACTTATACACTACATGTATTCACTGTGGTTAGTTTAGTGCTGTAAGCTTTTCCTGTCTTTTTAATAAATATATTAGGTGACAGGCAGCTGACTGGGAGTCTGATGTGACCTCTGTGACTGAGACAGACTTGATAGACAGCAAATGACATTGAAAATTTTGTTGAGGGCTAAGACAAGACATCACGTTCCTTCAGTTGTGTACTGAGAGTAAAAACACACACAGCAGCTGAGTAATGTCCAGCAAATGCACAAGGGGCAGGGGGAGGGGGAAAGGTGGAGCAGTGCAGGGATCTGGGAGTAAAGTGGTAGTTCAAAAATAGATTGCAGCAATAGTTGCTGCAGTGTGCTCAATAAATGAAGATGAATCCTCTCCTTCCTGGGTGGATGCAGTTTGTCATGGTCCCACCAATATCACCACACCAGTCCCCCACCACCACTACCATACACATCTGCCACATTGTAGGTTGTACTTTATTTTATTTTATTACCTGACATCATCATGAATATATGTCAGTGTCACTTAAGCAGGAAGTTAGTGTAAGGCAAAGGACAAATGCACTCTGCATGCTAACACATTTTGTGTTAGAATAAGAGAAAAATGTGATGAAATAGGTGAAAAGTTTGCTGGAATAGGTTAAAAGGAGGAACATTTTGCACTGGAGAAAAGGAGAACACTTTTGAGAGAAAAATCATCTGTTTTTCGTGAAAAGTCACACAGGAAGTACTTATATTTGAGTTATAAATAAATTGATTATCAGGGGCTCATCTGATAACGAGAGACAAAGCCATTGGGAATTACATCTAAAAACAAAGTGTAATAATTCTAGGGCAAACCAACTGTACCATATGAGAAAAATAAACATTTCACAAATTCCCATTGACTTTAATGTGGCTTTTTAACTCCCTGAATGCTAAAGAGTCCTTCACCGCATTGCAAAGCAATGCATTGAAGACCTCTTTGCATTCAAGGGGTTAAAGGCCCATTCTGGTGAGTCAGAATTTGAATTTCTTCCCTATAATACAGTAAGTTTGCCCCTGAATAGCTGCATATTGCAACAACACTGGCTCACAAATACAGTGTGCTTTATTAAAGGGATAGTAATACTTTGTTTTATCTTTATTTTATTTTGTAGGCATTAAAAAAACATGAAGAATGATATAAGTCTTATCTCTCAAACCTTTTTGGTTTAAGAGATATTCACAAGCAAAGTATCCCCCCCCTTCAGGCAGATCAGAAGGGAGATGCCCAGGTAGACTGCAGAGAGGGACAATCTTCAATTAAGATAAGGGAAAAAGCTGAAAAACTTGTCAAGGGGGGCAGGGCTTTCATTGTTTTCATATAAAGAAGATTGTCCCCTGCTGTTATCTGTCTGGTCTTACAACCTGATCCACATCTGAGAAGAGATGTCTTACACTTGGAAAAAGGGGCAGGAGGGGGAAACTTTGCTTGTGAATATCTCTTAAACTATAAAGGTTTGAGACATAAGACTTATATCATTCTTGATGTTTTTTTAATGCCTACAAAATAAAATAAAGTTAAAACGAAGTATTACTATCCCTTTAAGTGCTCTGGAATAAGTGGACAGATGGTGCAACACAGCATTGGAAAAGTGTTATAATATACTGATTTTGGGGTTACATCCTAACCTGCAGTAAGAAGGTTAAAGGGTTAAAGTTTAAAAGGCACATAGTTGGGTGACAGTTAGAAGTGGTTGCAGCGGGGGAGGGAAGAGGAAGAGGGTAGCCAGTCCTGAGTTTTTCCATACCAGCAAATTTGCTCATTTAAGTGAAGATATTGGGGAGGCAGACCCAGAAGTGGAATTGCTGGAGAAGACTGTTCTCCCTAACAGCCGGGATAACAGCTCCTCTAGCACCGAGGGGATCCAGAGGAAAGTGAAGCCTAGGCAGGTTGTGGTGGTAAGGGACTCTATTATTAGGAGAACAGATAGGGTAATCCGTGGCCCTGATCTCAGCAACCGAATGGTTTGCTGTCTCCCGGGTGCCCGGGTTCGGCATGTTGCATACAGGGTGGACAGATTATTGGGAGGGGCTGGAGAGGATCCAGCTGTCTTGGTGCATATTGGTACCGATGACAAAGTAAGAGGATGGTGGAGAGTCCTAAAAGGTACTTGTAGGGGTTTAGGGAGTAAGATTAGGAACCGGACCTCCAAGGCAGTACTCTCAGAGATACTACCGGTGTTATGCGCTATGCCAGAGAGACAGCGGGAGATTAGGACGCTCAATGCATGGCTGAAGTCTTGGTGTAAGAAGGAGGGCTTTGGGGTTTTTAGAGCACCGGGCTGATTTTATTTGGGGTATAATCTCTATAGTAGGGATGGATTGCACCTGAATGCAAGAGGGTCTCAAGTGCTTGGGGACAGGATAACTAGATGGTTGGAGGAGATTTGAAACAAGGAAGGGGCCAATAATGGGCTAAATAGTATAGAAAAGGAAGGCGATGTAGTTAATAACCAGGCGGGTGTATCTGGGGGCTGGGTTAGTACAGATGGTAGGAAGAAGCCTATAAACGACATCAAAATTGAATCACAAATGGAACATGGCAGTGGCGTAAATTGTATGCTTGCAAATGCCAGAAGTTTAGCTGGTAAAATAAGGGAACTGGAGCTGGTAGTTGAAATCAAAAACTATGACTTGATTGGCATAACAGAAACATGGTGGGATGACACACATGATTGGTCAATCAATTTGGAGGGCAACATGTTGTTTAGAAAAGATAGGTCAAACAAAAGAGGTGGTGGAGTCTGTCTGTATGTCAAACCAACATTATTGCCTCATTTGTGGGAAGATATATGTGATGACAGTAGTGAACATGTGGAATTCCTGTGGGTTGAAATAGTCAATGGGGGTAAAACTGCCTATAAAATATTATTGGGTATTTGTTATAAACCACCAAATATTGGTGACCTTGAAGAATCACAGCTATTAATGCAGATAGAAAAGGCTTCTTCAATAGGGAGAACTATAATTATGGGGGATTTTAATTATCCACCAATAGATTGGAAAAACGGAACAACTTATTCTGCTCAAAGCAGTACGTTTCTGAACTTGTTAAATGACAATTTTTTTGTCTAAACTAGTACAGACTTCAACCAGAGGGGATGCATGTCTGGATCTGGTAATAACTGACAATGAAGAACTTATCTCTAACATCCAAGTAAGGGAGCACTTGGGGAATAGTGACCACAACATGGTATCGTTTGAGATTAATTCAAAAAAGCAATTTGGTATGGGTTCCACCAAAATACTGAATTTTAAAAAGGCCAACTTTAGCAGGCTTAATTCATCCCTTGGTCTTGCTGACTAGGATAGAATATTTTCAGGAAAAAACAAAGAAGGCAAGTGGAACGCCTTCAAAATAACACTGCAAAAATATACATATAAATGTATCCCCTTTGGAAACAAATACAAAAGAAGCAAATTAAAACCAATGTGGCTAAACAGTAAAGTAATTCATGAAATAAATAGCAAGAAAGCGGCATTTAAACATTATAAAGCTGAGGAATTTGCAGAAAACAAAAATGCCAACAAAACCTGTAAAAATGTGATTAAATTACCTAGACTGGAGAATGAAAAAATTATTGCTAAGGAGAGCAAAAGCAACCCAAAAAACTTCTATAAATACATTAATGGGAAAAATTAAAGTCTGATAATGTTGGGTCCTTGTTATCTGAAACGGGTGAGATGGTCAGTGGGGACAGAGAGAGAAAGCAAATATTTTAAATAATTTCTTTTCTTCTGTTTTTACAAGGAAGATCCAATGGACAAGAACCTGCAAACTACTTTTACAGAACAGTCACAGCAAGCATGGGATTGGCTAACACAAGGAAAAGTGTTAAAACAATTGAATGGTGTTAATGTAGACAAAGCCCCGGGGCCAGATGGTATACACCCACGGGTACTTAAAGAGCTAAGCCAGGCCGTGGCCAGACCGTTACTTTTGATTTTCAGGTATGGTGCCCACGGATTGGCGTAAAGCAGATGTGGTGCCCATATTTAAAAAGGGATCAAAATCCCAGCCAGGAAATTACAGACCTGCAAGCTTGACATCTGTGGTAGGGAAGCTGTTTGAAGGGTTGCTAAGGGAATATATTCAATAATTCAGCTTGAACAGGGATATCATTAGCAGGAGCCAACATGGCTTTGTGAAAGACAGGTCTTGTCAAACTAACTTGATTGCATTTTATGAAAAAGTGAGTAAAAATATAGATGTGGGAGCAGCGGTAGATGTGATCTATTTAGACTTTGCCAAGGCATTTGATACGGTTCCACACAAGAGGTTACTGTACAAATTGAATGAAATAGGCCTAGGGGAAAACGTTTGTGCGTGGATTGGAAATTGGCTGAAAGATAGAATGCAAAGAGTGGTAGTAAATGGGAAGTTCTCCAATTGGATAAACGTGATAAGTGGAGTACCTCAGGGATTTTCTGGGTCCTCTTCTTTTTAATTTGTTTATTAATGATCTCCTAGAGGGCATAGGGAGCCATGTATCAGTGTTTGCCGAAGACACAAAATTAAGTATGATAATAAAGTCTGAACTGGATGTGTCTTCATTACAAGAGGATTTGGACAAGCTGAGTAACTGGGCAGGCAAATGGCAAATGAGATTCAATATAGACAAGTGTAGAGTTATGCATTTTGGTTATAATAATAATAAAAATGCAACATATAGTTTAAATGGCACTTCTCTGGGGAAATCTACTAATGAAAAGGTTTTGGGAGTAATGGTAGACAATAGACTTAGCAGTAGCATGCAATGCCAGCTGGCAGCTGCAAAGGCCAATAAAATATTGGCATGTAATAAAAGGGGTATTGACTCAAGGGAGGAAAATATTATTATGCCTCTTTACAGGTCCATGGTAAGACCCCACCTAGAATATGCTGTTCAATTCTGGGTGCCCTTTCTGAAAAAGGACATTATGGAACTAGAGAAAGTGCAGAGGAGGGCTACAAAACCAGTAAGGGGAATGGAAAGTTTTAGTTATGAAGAGAGGCTAGAAAAGTTAAACTTGTACACACTAGAGAAACTGCGTCTTAGAGGGGATATGATAACACTATATAAATATGTTCAGGGCCCATACAAAGGGTTCTCCAAAGACCTGTTCATTAACAGAGCAGTACAAAGGACAAGGGGTCACCCACTTAGACTTGCGGAAGGGAGATTTCATCTACAGCAGCGGAAGGGTTTCTTTATGGTAAGGACAATAAAGGTATGGAATTCACTGCCTGAGGTGGTGGTGCTATCAAATACATTAGATGCCTTTCAAAAGGGCCTGGATACTTATTTAAAAGAGCAGAACATAGAGAGCTATGTACATTAGTATTGGGATTAATATTTACTTAGTGCTTGTTGATCCAAGGAGAAATCTGATTGCCATTTGGAATCAAGAAGGAATTTTTCCCCCAATTAAAGGAAGAATTTGAAATTGCTGTATTAGGGGGTTTTACCTTCTTTTGGATCAACGATGGTATACAGGAATAGGAAAAGGGTTGGACTGGATGGTCTTTTTCAACCTAAATTACTATGTTACTAAAACAATCTATAGTTACCTATAACTTTTACATTCTTTTTTTCACAAACATAACTTATACCTTCATCACTTAACATCACTAAAAAAAATGACTTTCCTGGTCACTCCTCCACAGCGTTCACAACAGAAACTCCAAACTTTATAAATAGACCCTCTCCTCCCCCTGTGTTAGTGTCTTTTCCTATTTTCTGCTGCAGGCTGAGGATGGAAATGTCCCTTTGATGAATGCCTCATTTCCTTTTGGACCTACCCCGGGTTTCATTAAGCCCCATAGCAGTGACAGGTCTCTCACTCCCTGGTGACCAGAGCTCCTCCTCCAGATTTAGACTGGGCTTCAGGGAGGCTCCTTTATGGGGTGGGGCATGTTTATTTGTATCCTCTTAGGAGCCATTAGGGTTTCTTACCATTTGACTAGGTCTCTTCTCCTGGAATGGATATCAGCCTTCGGGCAGCTAATTCCTCCTGCAGGAGGTGGGACTCTTCTCGATAGTTGTTCTTCTATTGCCAACCACAAGATGGCGTCTACTCAGAAGACGCATAGAGGTCTACCTGCAGGTACTAAGGCTGGCATCTGCTCCGCACTTCCTCCATCTCTGCTATGACCACTTTCTTTAGCATGGGTTACTTAAGGCAGGTAAGATCATGTCATTCTTTGATGTCACTTTGCTATTTGAAGTCTATTTTGTCTGAACTCATGCTGTACAAATTTGCTGCCTGCTCAACATACCACCTGGGCTTCTGGTATTGCTTTAATTTTATCTCCCTAATAAAATTACTTTTGCTTTAATTCAGTAGGCTTTTCTTGGAAATGTGCCTTTTCTTATTTTTCCAGCCTGCTTCATGGATTCGGACACTGCTCAAAATACACTGCACTCTCAGCCTGTGGGGTAAGTCCCTAAAGTTAAGTTTAAAACTTTATTATTTTAAAAAGTGTGATAGGTTAGCTGATGGGATGTCCTATATCTTTCCAACCCCTCTAGGCCTTAAACAGGCTCTCCTGCTGCAACCAGAGTCTGTTTTGCCTGCACCAATGAGGTCATGCCAGGAAAGAAGAATTGCCAACCAAGTTGGCTCGAGCTGACTAATGATGTCCCTTCCACGTCCTCAGATCTACCATCCACCATTTGTCAGGCAGTAACCCAGGGTATTCAAGAAACATCCATTCTCCTACCCCATAAATGACAAAGACAGGGATGATGAATCCTATTCAGGGGATTCAGATCTGGACTACCACAACTTCAGGGAGACCAGTGACTCTGCGGAAGAAGGAGATGGAGGAAGATATTTCCTGCTTTGACGCATCTCTCATTGATCCTTTAATAAAAGCAGTTTTCCAGACCACCTTAAATCTTCAGGACTCACAGGAAAAACAGTCGGGAGACCGCCTCTTCCCCTCTTTAAAAAAGAAGGTGCCCTCCTTTCAACTTCATCCAGCTGATCAGGATCTGAATTTGGAGGAATGGCGTATGTCTGACAGAAGATGTAATCCTACTATTCATAAGCTCAGAATGTATCCAGTCTCAGACAAGGATTCGGATCTTTGGGATAAGGCACCTACGGTAGATGCCGCAATAGTGCACCTATCCCGGAAAACTACTCTTCGTTTGAATGATGCTGATAGACAGCAGATTTGAAAACTACCTTAGAACATTGTACCTCTCCTTGGGTCTCACTTCCAAGCCAGCAGTGGCCCTAATGTCTGTCTTTCGAGGCATGAGACTATGGTTGGACCATACGTAAGAGGCCCAGCTTCAGGGTGAACGTTGCTCTTCCATAGTGGACTCTCTTTCAGATTGCAAGATAGCAACAGATTTCCTACTCGACTCCCATCTCAAAACTGAATTTCTGCTCACTTACCATTTCTGGTCCTATGATGTTTGGGGAAAACCTTGACGATATTATTAAGAAAGTCTCGGGAGGCAAGAGTCTGTTTTTGCCACAAGATAAGAAAAATAGAAGATTGGATTTTCCTTCCTCCAGAAGATCTCAGAGAGACAGTCATTCCTAGGAAAAGAATTCTTCATGTCATCTCCCAAGGCTATGCTATGGAGTTCAAATCCTTTCCAACAAGAAACATTTTTGCTCCTTTGAAACTTCCCAGGGATCAAGAAAAAAAGACGTCTCCTTTTTCACTTTGTCAATCACCTCCTTTCCGAAGGTGCTATTTTCAGGGTTTCACCAGCAGAAAGATTGAGGCATCTACTTGATTCCATTTCTCGTATGCAAGGATTAAGAAGAATCTCGTCCCATCTTGGATCTAAAGAATCTTAACAAGTTTCTGAAAGTACAGAGATTCAAAATGGAGTTCATACAAATCATCATCAAGGTAGTACTTCCTGGAGACTGGATGGTTTCCGTGGACCTACAGGATGCATACCTTCATGTTCCAGTCCTAAGAGAACATCAAAGCTTCCTCCTCTTTTCAATCAACGAGAACCACTATCAATTTGCTTGCCTTCTTTTTGGCATTTCCACCTCTCCAAGGACCTTTTCCAAGATTATTTTGCCTCTTATTGCAGAGCTGAGACAGAAGGGCCTCAGGATCTACCATTATTTGGAGGACATACTGATCCTCTCTCAAGACTGAGACCTTCTGAATCAACACAGGGAAATAGAAATATAATTTGTCCCACTTGGGCTGGCTCCTCAACTGTGAGAAGAGTTCTGTGGTCCCCACACAGCTAATAACCTTCCTTGGCACTTTGTTCAAAACCTCCTTGGAGAAGGTCTTTCTACCGATCGAAAAAGCACTCTCTCTTTTGTCACAAGTCCAATACATGAATCAGCCGTCTCAGATATCAGCAAGGAAACGTATCTGGATCCTAAGAATGATGTCCTCCACCATCCCGGTTATCAAGTGGGCTCAGTGGTTCTCTGTTCTTGCAATGGGACATATAGTTCGACCATTTGGTCATCCTGATCCTGATCCCACAAAATGTCAGGGACAGTCTTCATTGGTGGGAAGAAGAACACAACCTTATACAAGACCAGTCTCTAAGAGAACCACAATGGACCATTCTCACAACAGATGCCAGGGGAAAAGGCTGGGGAGCGCGTCTCAAAGGCAAGAGCACAAGGATCCTGGCCAGCGCCCTTCTTAAAGCTGCCCTCAAATGTTCTAGAACTCAGACCAGTTCATCAAGCCTTGCTACGTTTTGAACCTCAGCTACAACAGACAGCTATCAAGGTATGGATGGACAACAAACCAGCTGTCTTACATCAAGAAGCAGGGAGGGACCAAGAGTCACAGTCTTCTCCAGGAGATCTCTCCAATTCTGATACCCAGAGTTCTTCGGAAAATCAGGATGGATCAGGCAGAAGTAATTGCCATTATACCAATTTGACCTTGAAGGTCTTGGTTTCTGGAACTGATAATGCTCGCCATCAGCGATCCCTGGTTCTCCCACTTCAGAAGGACCTGCTTTCGCAAGGGCCGATTTTCCATCCACACCTCATCAACCTTCTCATGGCCTGGAGATTGAGGGGCAAACAATGCTGCTACAAGGTCTGACAGATTCCACAGCGGAGTTGCTCTTAAAAGGTCATAAATTCTCTACCTCAAACTCCTATTATAGGATTTTGGTAAACCTTTTCTCACTGGGCCTCAGGACAAGATTTCTCACTATCCAATCCATCAGTCAACAACATCTTGGACTTTCTAGCTGATGGCTTTCATAAGGGTTTGAGCCCCAGTACACTTAAAGTGCAATTCTCAGCATTATCGGTCATTTCTGGAATGAAGTGGGCCCGACAAGACCTAATTATCCACTTTTGCCAAGCCCTCAAGAGACTTCATCCTCCCTGCACAAGTTTACACCTCCTTTGTATCTCCCTCTTGTTTTGGACACTATCTACTGAACCTTTTGAACCCCTTGAAGAAGTTTCCATGGGTATTTTCTCTCTAAATGTCACTCTACTAGTTGCCTTAAGATCAGCAAGACATGTTTCAGAGCTGCATGCACTTTCCATCCAGGAACACTTCCTGAGATTGAGACAAGATTGTGTTACTCTCAGACCTGTTCCAGAATTTCTACCAAAAGTCGTTTCACCATTTCACTTAGCCCAGGATATATGCCTGCTTTTAATCCATACACAACTAGAGGTGATATACCAAAATGGATCAGTTTGGATTTGGTCAGATGCCTCAAAGTCTATGTCAACAGAACACATCCTATTAGATGATAAGACACGTTATTTGTGGCCCTGACTGGTCACAGACAAGGTCTGCACGTCTGCAGATCCACCATCTCCAGATGGATTGTTGCAGGCATTACCAAGGCCTATCAGACTAAGGGTCTGCCAGTGCCCCAGGATATCAAAGCCCATTTTTCCAGAGCAGTGACAACTTCCTGGGCAGCAGAGTCTAGGTTTTCTTCTGAGGAGATCTGCAAGGCAGCAGACTTGTCATCCAGCTCCACCTTCATTAGACATTACTGTCCTGATGTCAGATCCAGAGCTTCCTCGACTTCCGGTAGAGAGGTCCTTCAGTCCGTTGCTGTCTCTAATTCTCAATAAATATTTTCTTTCGCAGTACTACGGTGTGGCCGCTTTTTTTTTTTTTTTACTTCACCCACCTCTCTTCTATGCTTTGGTTTATACCCTTTTATGCACGCTGTGGAGGAGAGACCAGGAAAAGGGGAAATTCTTTCAGCTTACTGTTAATTTCCTTTCCTAGTCACGACAAGACAGCATTCACCGATACCCTCCCTTTACGAGCCGCAATCTCGTTAGTTACAATGAATCCCTTCATTGGAATGGTCTAAAACATGTGCTTGCAAACCAGGCACACGTTTTTAGACCATTCTAATGAAGGGATTTGTTGTAACTAATGAGATTGCGGCTCTGCTGCAAAGACTCCATGTCGACCGACACGGATCTCCTGCTGAAGGTATTAGAGCTGTCAGTAGGAGACATCGAGCTTTAAATGCCTGTATCTCTCAAACCATAGCGGTTTGAGAGATACTTTTTTTGCATTTAGCTCAACTTTTTAAGCTCTTCTAAATGCAAAAAAAACTTTTTGGACATTACTAAGGGGGAGGGGAGTCTATTTATAAAATTTGGAGTTTGTTTCCTGTTCAGTCGGCCGGGGAAGGAAGCTTAACCCTTACGTGAACGCTGTCTCGTCATGACTAGGGATGGGTAAAACTTATCTGGACAACATCTACTCTACTTTACTAAAAGAGTCAACTGATTGGTGTTCGTATTTAGCAAAATGTTGTCAAGAATTTAAATATATCCTTATGCTTCTGCAACAATTTTACAGACAATTTTTTTATTATGCTGGATTTATTCTCCTCCCTATGGGGCTTATGCACTAAAGCAAACAGGAGCACTTCTGGGGCAGACTATCTACACCATAGGGGACAAAGAAAATCTTTCATAAAATGGGATTTTAAATTCCTTGCTAGAGTGTTCCCGACTCCCGAGCACATTGCGAACCATTGGTTTGCTTCAGAACTGCTACTGTTTTCTTTTATACATTTGGTTCTATGCCACAAAAATCTCAGCTTGAAAACATTGAGCTGTTATGTGGTTGCTAAGGGCAGTAATATATACTATACACAAGTTCATATTTAAAAGGGATAGTAACAACTCAAGTAAACTTTAGCTTCGAGTATTAGTTACACTACATGTTGCACTATATATTTACAGATTTGTAGTTCAAGAGCTATTCAAGATGAAAATATCCCCCCTCCCGTCCCTTCTGACCTCCTCCCATTAGATCTGGAATCCTGTCATAGGATGGGACAAATGCAGTGAAAAACAATCTTCAATCAGTAAGTATAAGGAAGACCTTGTCCCTCGATGAAGGAGGGCAGGATTTTCCTTATGCTTACTGAAGATTGTCCCTCGCCGCTCTCCATCCAGACCACACTTAGGAGAAGCATGACAGAAAAAAGGGCTGGGAGGGGGATCCTTTTGTCTTTAATATAGTTTGAACTACAAATCTGTAAGTAAATATATATATATAGAGAGAGCAATATGTTTAATTTTTTTTTTTTACTAATACTTGGAGCTAAAGTTTACTTGAGGTATTACTATCCCTTTAAGAACTCTATATGAAGTATCTCAGGTTTGTTTCTTGTTTACTTTATAAATGTCCAACAGTCCCATAGATTTAAATGCAGATTTTAACCCTTTAACCCCATGAAAGTCAGAGAGGTCTCTAACGCATTGAAGTACATCTCAACAACTGCTAAACTACATACAGCTCAAACAGACCATGTCACATGAGTGACTTTAATGGTTTGAAAGAACCACATTATTAAAAATGAATAGATCCCCCACGGTGCCACATTTCTTCCAGACATTACCCATTTCTGTGAACTGGAAGGACATAGATAAGAAAGATCTTTTATTTGTCTACAACTGTAATTGTTTTAAATAGGAAAAAAAAAAAAAATCAATATCCATAAAAACAACTTTGAATTTGAAAGCTCTTTCAAAAAATCAACTATTTGTTGCATTGGCAATTATTTTTTATTTAAAAAAAAATAGTTTTGATAAATTTAGTTTTAATTATTTCCTGTGGTGTGTGTGAATGCTACCTGTATGGCTTGCTGCACTGAAATTAACGGCTGTTTGCAAAAACGATATGACTGAACTAAATGGACTTGTGTCTTTTTTCAACCTATTTTACTATGTAACTATAATGCAGTTCTGAGTAAAACCAACTGCTCTATTTCCCCAAAATATTATGGATTCAAATGCATTGGTGACTTCTGTAGCATTCAAGGGGTTAAAAGCCCCATTTAAATCAGTTTGTAATTTGGGGGATTTTCATTTGTCTCTGTGGTACAGTGATTTTTCTCCAGAACTGCATCACTTTACCATTCTGCATAAAGCCCTAACACCCCTTCCCTTCACCCCCTCTCACTCTCTTCCCCACACCCCTCTCTCCCACACTAGCATCCTCCCCTTCCCTACACCTCTCCCCCTCTCCCACACTAGCAGCCTTCCCTTCCCTACACCACTCCCTTTCTCCCACAGTAGCAGCCTCCCCTTCCCTACACCTCTCCCTCTCTCCCACACTAGCAGCCTTCCCTTCCCTACACCACTCCCTCTCTCCCACAGTAGCAGCCTCCCCTTCCTACACCTCTCCCTCTCTCCCACAGTAGCAGCCTCCCCTTTCCTTCACTTCTCTCTCTCCCACACTAGCAGCCTCCCCTTCCCTACACCTCTCCCTCTCTCCCACAATAGCAGCCTCCCCTTCCCTACACCTCTCCCTCTCTCCCACAAAAGCAGCCTCCCCTTCCCTACACCACTCCCTCTCTCCCACAGTAGCAGCCTCCCCTTTCCTTCACTTCTCTCTCTCCCACACTAGCAGCCTCCCCTTCCCTACACCACTCCCTCTCTTTCATTCCTTCTCTCTACATTAGCAGCCTCCCCTTCCCTAAACCACTACCTCTCCCTCTCTCACCCCAACACTAGCAGCCTTCCCTTCCCTAAACCACTATCTCTATTTTACACTCTTTCCAACTCTAGCAGGCTCCCTTTCTCTACACTATCTGTTTTCCCCTCTCTCCCCAACAGTAGCAGGCCCCCCTACCGTATACCACCCCTTCTTCCTCCCTCTCTTTCTCCCTCCCACACTAACAGCCTCCCCTTCCTTATACCCTCTCTCTCTTTCTCTCTCTCTCCCTCTCTCTCCCACACTAGCAGCAAGCAAAAGGCAGCATGTGACTTTTGGGTAGATAGACTACAGCTTTTCACATATTGGTATAGGAAAATATACCTCTCTTGACACCCTTGGAATGTAACTTATTTCCCCATGGATATGGGGTGCTGAGGGCTGCTGTCTTCTTTCACAGAACCTAAGGCAATAGTTAGGAAGTCAAGAAGAGCAATTCAAGTACCCCATCTATACCTCTCAACACTTCAAATGGCCAATGAGGGACTATTGGAAATTCTTTAAAGCTCTACAGAAAATAAAGTGTACATAGTCTTATCTGCTCTAAAACATGGCTGCAGCTTTCCATGCAGTTTTTATTAAAGACAAACAAGAAGACACCTATCACGGTCTCCCTTGGAGGCGAAGTGTTCCTGTGCTTCCTACCTCTGTATGGCCGCTGTCCGGCATGGCCTCCGGCCACTTCCTCATTGCTATCTTCAGGTAACAGGCACTAGCACAGACGCCTGTTTATGGGCCTATTATGGGTGGCCTAATTGGATCCCGCCTTCTTCTGCTCCTTTATAAACCTCCTTGGGCCTGGGAGTCATTGCCCTTATGTGGAGTTCCTGATCGCTTCTGCTTGCTCCGTTGTGATCCGTGCCTGTCTGAGTATTCACTCTGTGTATGACCGTGGCTTGTCTGACTACCCACATTGGTTTTGACCTGTGGCTCTGGGTGAGTACTCGCTCTGTGTATGACCCTGGCTTGCCTGACCAGTGGCCCTGGCTACTACCCGCTCAGTGTAGCCTCCGGTTGCCTTTCCTGAGGGCCTGGTTACTTTCGCTCCTTGTAGTACTCGGTTTGCCTGACCAGTGGGCCTGGTTACTCTTGCTCTGTGTAGCCTCCGGCTTGTCTGACCTGTGACTCTGGCTGCCTACTCGCTCCCTACACTACTTGTTTTTCTGACCTGTAGTCTCGGTGCCTCCTGGCTCTGGTCTTTTCTCGTTCTCTGTTGCCTCCGTTCACAGACCAAGTGGTGACTTACACATATTCTACCATTCTTCTGTTGTCCCAATTAGCCACTTCCCTAGTCTCGAGATCTGGAGTAGTGCAGTGCACAGCACAGTGTGCAGCTCCAGAGGGACCCTGGGTCCTATTTACATTTGTCTGTGGTTCTGTGTGGGCTATATTATTACTGTACTTATTAAATAAAGGTGGATTTTATATTCGTGTCTGTCCTTTACCTGAAAACCGTGACAACACCATAAAGACAGTGAACAGGGAATCTAAAACAGCACCACCTACTGACGGAACAGTATATAACACATAAACAATATACACAATAGTTGTTGCAACAGAATGCAATATTCTAATACTCCCACTCAACAACTGCTCCTTATATTAATCCAATTTTGGATCATAGTTCAACAAATCTGTTTCTTGTGAGCGGTTTTGTCATAGCATCAGCGATCATGTTAATCAGTCTCACATCACATTAATCTATCATCCTGTATGTCTTCTGACATGTGTCCAGGCCAGGAGCACACCGCTGGGTCACAGATTTTACCGTACATTTTATTATTGAGTCACAGACATAACACTCCAGACCGGTTCCTTTATCATCTGCTGGTTTGGGCAGTTTAGGTAGCTCTGAAAGTGTCCATGTCTTGCGTTCACTAAGTAATGTCATCTCTTCATCAGCAACTCTGATCCACTTCTGCTTCTCATTGGTTGACAGTCTTTGCATCTCGTCCCATGATCCTGGCTCTGGCTGTAATGCTACGTGAGCCATATAAGACAGACATTTAGCTGGAATAACTTTATTACTTCTGGTGGATTTCCTAAATGAAGTCACTTTCTTCCTAGTCTTCATGTAGATCTGAGATGGCGTTTCCCTCAGTTTGAACAGTTTGTGTCAGTTCATGTAACTTTGAACACATAGTGGTTTCATCAATCACACTCCTGCTGTTACCTTATTTGTACCTTGGTGTAAAATTCTGTATCCCTTTTGGTACTCACTGTAACCCACAAGTACACCTTCTTTTGCACAAGCATCACACTTTGTGCGTTTTTCCTTTGGAATGTGCGACTAGACTTTGCTTCCAAAAATTTTTATATGTCTCAAATCCGGTGCTTTGCCATTCCACATTTCATATGTGGTTTTCTTGGTTGCTTGGCCTGGCAGGCGATTTTGGATATAGCACTCTGTCATAATTGCCTCTCCCCAGTATGTGGTTGAAATATCCGCATCAAAAAGCATGCTCCTTCCACTCTCACATAGATTATGGTTCATTCTCTGTCACAGTCTGCCCTGGACTGGGCAGACTGCCAGGCATGGTCACCCCTCTGACAGGTCGCGGTGGACTTGAATCAGAGTCCTCATGTACTCTGGTCCTGGTTTCTTGCCTTTGAGCTACTGCTGAACCTGTTCTATCAGTGTGGGTCTAGCCCTGTATACCTTGCCTTACTTGCAGTACTAGGGGGCTGGACTGCTACTATTAGATTTCACCTGTCATTCAGAGTCCACCTGAGACAGCTTGCTAACTAAGCTGCTCATTACCTGGGTATATAACACTGCCTCTACCTAATGGCTGGGTAAGTTCATTGTTCCTGTTCTGGTTTGATTATCAGACTGACTTTTGTTTGCTGCCTGCCCTGACCTGTGGTACTGTGTCTGACTACTCTTCTGGATCTACACTTGTCTGATTCTACATATCCGGTTTCTGTTCCTGCCTAGCCCCGATGCACAGATTCAGAGCCCAGGAGCCTTTTTACCTGGCCACCCTGGGTTGCGTTTATCTGCAAGGGTGAGCGACATCTCTGCACTACAGACTCCCATCAAGGTAAACCGGTACAGAATGAACTGACCAGCAATTGTCCAGCCTGGCCCAGATGTTTTCGGAGCTGCAACAAGACTTTGATTCTTAAAGGGACAGTACACCCAGCCCCGGAACCAGCATATCCTGAGCAGTTTGTTATAATGCCCGAGAGATTCGACGGAAGCTGTGCCTCCTTCCAGTGCTTTAAGGTGGATTGTGAGCTTTTATTTGCCTTAAAGCCTCGGACATATGCGACTGTCCGCATAGCTATCAACCTACTGTCTGGATGGATCAAGACATGGGCACACCAGATGTTGCTGGCTAAGAGTCCTGTCCTTGACAGCTGGGGGGCTTTCATGACTGCAATGGACTCACAGTGCACGACTTCAAGAAAAATCACTGTTCCAAGGTCTGTTCCATGTTCACATGGGTCACAGCTTCCGAGAAAGAGTTACCCCATACCTGAGTAACACCTCCACGTTGCCGTTGTATGAACAGGTTCCTAAAGACACTCCTGAGGTACCCTATGCTCCTTCCCTAGACACTGAGGACCTAATGGAGATAGGGCTCGTCCGGCCTCAATTGTCTCATGGTGAAAGAGACCGGAGGAGAGGCTGTGGCCTCTGTTTTTACTGCGGAGAAAGAGGACACTTCATTTCCCCTACACATCCATCTAGAACTACAAGTGTGGGAACGGTCTATGTCCTCCCTGCCAAGCCAGATGACAACTCCATCAGGCATCAAGGGTGGTGCTGCACTGGAGCATGTTTGGCATCTCGGCCTGTTGCCGTCGCTGCTGCCATATCTGTCCACTTTCATCTACGTCAGAGGGGATTCAAACTACTGTAGCTGAAACTCCTTGTGTCCCTCAGGAACCTGTACCCGGGACCCCTGAAATACCCCTACCTCTTGTTTCTTCTCTACCTTCTGACAATATGCCTGTTCCAGAGACCATCACCACCTCTGTAGTGGCAAGCACCAATACCACTTCCTGCCCTGTAGAAAAAGTCCTGCCACCTGATTAAACTTATTCCTCAAATAGCACTATTGTCCGCCAGCAGGATCTTGAGTTATTTGAAAAGGCATTACAAACTGTAAATACCTCCCCTGCAAGTTCTTTGAAAGCGTCTATGACTAAAAAGAATAGGAAGAACAGGAGAGTTGTCATCCTGCCAGACGACATGGGTGACTTTGATCCTGAGGTCGATGTGGCATCAAACCAGTTTGGTTCCGCCTGGAGGGCATATTTGAGGGGGGGGGGGTTAGGGCAGACTGTCAGGCGTGGTCACCCCTCTGACGGGTCACGGTGGACTTGAACCAGAGTCCTCATGTACTTTGGTCCTGGTTTCTTGCCTTTGAGCCACTGCTGAACTTGTTCTTTCAGTATGGGTCTAGCCCTGTATACATTGCCATCCTTGCAGCACTAGCGGGCTGGACTGCTGCTATCAGATTTCACCTGTCATTCAGAGTCCACCTGAGGCAGCTTGCTAATTAAGCTGCTCATTACCTGGGTATATAACACTGCCTCTCCCTAATTGCTGGGTAAGTTCATTGTTCCTGTTCCTGTTTGATTCTCAGACTGACTTTTGTTCGCTGCCTGCCCTGACCTGTGGTACTGACCTGTGGTACTGTGTCTGACTACTCTTCTGGATCTGCCCTTATCTGATTCTACGTATCCGGTTTCTGTTCCTGCCTAACTCCCGTGCACAGATTCACAGCCCAGGTGGCTTTTTACCTTGTCACCTTGGGTTGTGTTTATCTGCAAGGGTGAGAGACATCTCTGCACTACGGACTCCCATCAAGGTAAACTGTTACATTCTCTCTGCAACCCCATTTTGTTCTTAGTTATACTTGTATACTCAGTTCCGTTGTTTGTACGCACTATACCTGGCATTTTGCCAAAATTGCTTCAGCTAGATATTGTTAAGGTTTCTCTGGTACTTCATTGTTGTTGTGCAACAAATATAGTTTAGTATACCTGGAGTAATCAATGAAAGTGAGAAAATACCTCTTCTTTCCTGGTGTCAAAGCTTTCATTGGACCACAAAGATGTGAATGAATTACGTCCAGAGGCTTTTGAGCTCTGCTGCTGCTCTGCTTTGGAAAAGCTTTTCTTGTCATTTTTTCCTTCAATGCATCTGGTACATTTCATCAATTCATCACATGGACTAATTTTTATATCACTTCCACAATTATTCTCAACTATCTTCTTTATTGTGTCAGGATTTCTGTATCCAAGTCACCTGTGCCAAGTGTAGATGCAGTTTGAATTTTTTTCCTCTTTGGCAATATTAACCTTTTCACTGCAGTTCAGCTGATATAGTTGATTTGTGATTTTAGCTTTTGCGAGTAAGCAATCTCCTTTTGTGATGATACAACTGTCTCCTTGGAAGGTCACTACATTGCCTCGTTTTGTGAGATTCTTTACTGAAGACTTTCAAGAGCAGGCACATACAAAACATTTTTCATGAGTAACTTTCTGGTGACACTTTGTGAAATAGGACAGTAAAGAAAACAGTCTCCTATTCCTTCTGATTCTATTAATTGCCAATTAGCTGTGGTGATTTGTTCTGTTTTGTTTTGATCAAGTTGAGTAAAGAAATTTCTGTCATTGGTCATGTGGCTCTTGCCCTGAATCAACACACGGTGTATTCAAGGATGAGGTACCACGTTTGGATTGAAAAACATATTCAGTTTAATCTGTTTCTTCCTTCACACTTTTTTTTTACCTTGTTTTTGCATTCTAGCTTTCCAGATTCTGCAATCTGTCTTTAAGTGGCCTGATTTCTTGCACTCAAAGCATTCACGCTTTTCTAACTGCATATTGCTGAGATTAGCTCTATAATGCACCCTTTGTAGCCACATTTCTTTAGCAGTTTCACAATTGCATATATGTATTATTTGGTCATAGTCTATGCAAAGGGAGATAGTGCTCTGAGCTTTAAGATCCTTTTCTATCATCTGTGGGTTCTGCAGGTCTGCAGGTCTGGCTTCATTTCACATACCTTCTCTGATTAGCAGCATCTTCATCTTGAATTTCCAGGACTGATTGTTCTGGTTTGTCAGATTTGAAAGTTTTGTTGAAGCTGTGTTACTTGATATTTTTCCTGTTGCAGTCTTTAGCTGTTGCTGTATCTGGCACTTATTTACTGTAGCAGGCTTTACCTGGGCTCATAACCTACTGGAAATCCTTTAAAGCTCTACAGAAAATAAAGTGTGCATAGTCTTATCTGCTCTAAAACATGGCTGCCACTTTCCATGCAGTTTTTATTAAAGACAAACAAGAAGACACTATAAAGATAGTGAATCTAGAACAGCACCACCTACTGACAGAACAGTATATAGCACATAAACAATATACACAATAGTTGTTGCAATAGAATATAATATTCTAACTGGGACACTGTTGTTTTAGGTGGTGTTGCCTGGGGTCTGACTGGTGGATGGAGAATTACCTAGAGTTATTAGGTTACTTTGTGTTCAATTGGCAGCTCTTTATGAAAATGAATAAATGATTTAGGACAGGGCTCAAAATTTCCACTCGCCACTAGCTAATGGCGAGTGAAAATGTATCCCTAATAAGTAGAATTTCAGCCCTGGTGGGTATGGTTTGGCTTGCAGTGGCGAGTAACTTTTCTGGTCTGACTAGTAGCAAAGGACTTAAAATTGTAAGCCCTGATTTAGGACAAGACCATAGTATTTTATTTACGCATTCTCATGTAGAAACACATGTACTGATATTTGAACAAACATTAATATCCGTTTTATTGCTGTACAGCAAAGTGGTGTCCTTATATACACACACCACACAGTCTTATCTCCTAAAAAGAAGGTAGGAAAGAGAAACAGAGGATTTGGATCTCAAAGATGGACACTTGGGAGGCATGTATCACTGAACTCACTAGGAAGTGTTTCATATGGTGTAGTTGGTTTGCTCCACAATTGTTCCACTTTTATTGCTCTAAATACACACCCAGTGGGCCTGTAGGATCCTAAAACCATTTTGCAACCAGTTTTTCCATTGATTTTTTTTTTTACTTACTTCTGAAATGTCACAATTGGAATAGCATGCATCACAATGGTGACTTAAAAATGTGTGAAAAGGGCACATTTAAAATGTTGCCTGTCAAATGTAGAGAGGTACCTTAACCTAACAACTAACCTACACCACACCCCAAAGATAGACCCTAACTTTCAGTGACCGTAACCTAACAGATAGTAGACACTGATGCTGCTAACAAAACCTTACCTAAAAGATATACACTAACTGACCTGAACCTAACCTAACAGATAGTAACGTAACTGACCCTAACCTAACAGATACTAACCTAACCGATATTAACTGACCCTATTAGATAATAATCTAACCAATAGCAACTGACCCTAACCTAACAGATAGTAACGTAACTGACCCTAAATACAAATCACACAAGAATGGGGCCTCCAAACGGATCACACAATACAACTTGTAATTTGTTTGATCAATCAACTTACATTTAGATGATGGCCGGCTAGAAGTTCCACAGCTGGCAAAATCCCAAGCAGTAACAATCGTCCGTTCTGCTTTGGGCTCAACAGGTCTCTGTAACACCTCCTTTAGCACACAACTGTTTAATTTCTCTTTAGATAGAAATTCCCTTATTTAGATAAACATTCATATTTGTTAGACCCTACATTATAATAAAATCTACTAGAGAAATATCACCCATTATCTAGAAAATGACCTTTTATTTACTAAATATCATTCCTATCTCGAATGGTCTATATTCTTAACCATTTTCAATATTTTATACAGTACCATTATAAGGTCAGAATAATACTTCCTATAATTACTCAATTATTATGATATAGTCATACATTAGTCCAGCATCAAGAATAGATCAACGCTTAATATTACTTAATATCATTCATAACCCATTTTATTCAAACAAGGATAATCTATATATATTCTCCATATATCATGCTAAAAAATATATAGGTATTCAACCCTAAAAATCCCTAAAACTGACTAATAAGTATGCTATTCCCTACATAAAGATGAAAGATATCAGTCTAATCTCACCTGATATCCTCTAAAGTGAATTCCCAAAAAAAACTGATGTATAAATAATAATGAATGTTCTTATTAATAATCTTATCAGTTTAAATGCCAAAGAACATACTCATCTAACCCTATTTGCTATACCGAAGTCATGAATATTGGCCTAATTTAAATGGTGACTAATCACAATACAGCCTCTATCCTCTTATTTCTAACCAATATCACAATATTACTATAATCTAACATTTTCACTAACACCATAAAAATGAAAAAAAAAAAAAAAAAAAAAAAAAGGATGTGTTTAATATCCATCCTCAATGTCTATGATAAGCCTCAAACTACTACTTCATAGACTAAATCTCAGATATGCCTCGTACTCCCTAAAAACATAAAAAATGGATATAGCTCTTATATAAAACATTACTCAATAAATCCAGAATAAAAACCTGATATTCTCTCACTAAAAGTGCTATCATTCAAAACAGATGAATATACCAAAATAGGAGCGCTAACTAAATAACCTACACTAATACCATCCTATCCACCCTTCTTCAAAATCCATAAAAACACAAATAGCACAGTTCGAAATATATAGCTCTCCACAGTAACTGGCCAAACAGTCAAATGTCTACCTATATCAATAAATAAAATGTTGGTACCACAACTATATATATCTCAAACTTCTCCAATAAACTCAATAAGTAGTTTCTATTCATTCGTTGAGTCCATTAGGACTCTTAGTTTGCGTCTTGTGAATCCAAAATGTTTCTCGGTGGTTCAACCTTTTCATTTTGTCTTTCCCATTAATGTTCTAAATTGGAGTAACAACCAAACCTTTAGGGTCCTTGTTATGTACCAATAAACATGTCTAGAAAGGATTTGTCCTTCACAGTCATTGCGCTGGTGCTGGCCAGATCTCTTTCTGAGTGTCTATGTGGCCCTACCTACATACTGTAGTCCACACAGGTACTCAATCACATACACTACAAATGATGATCCACAATTAAGAAAAGAATCAATGTCATATACTACACCTGTATTCTTAGATCTAAATTTTTTAATTCTATTTGATATATAGGGGCATGTATTGCATCTTGCAACTCCACACCTATAGCTGCCTACAGTACATATAAAAGTCCCATTCACATTAGTTTGAGTATTCCCATGTGGAAGTATGCTGGGAGAGACCCAATTATTTAGGAGACTTATCATAGCCATTGAGGATGGATATTACACACTTCAATTTTCTCTCTTTTTTTTCATTTTTATGGTGTTAGTGAAAATTTGAGATTATAGTAATATTTTGATATTGGTTAGAAACATGGGGATATAGGCAGTATTGTGATAGTCACTATGTAAATTAGGCCAATATTCATGACTTTGTTATAGCAAATAGGGTTAGATGAGTATGTTCTTTGGCATTTAAATTGATAAGATTATTTATAAGAAAATTCATTATTTATACATCAGTTTTTTTTTGGGGGGGTAATTCACTTTAGATGATATTAGGATATATATAGTGAATTATATGATGAAACTGATATCCATTATCTTTATGTAGGAAATAGCATACTTTCTAGTCAGTCTTAGGGATTTTTAAGCAAGAAAAGGTTGTTCAATGGAGATAATTCAATAACATTTCTCAAGTTTTGGAGATCTTAGTGAATATGCTCCATAGAATAACATAGGAACTGGAGAAATAATATCACTGGAGAAGTCATCTCCTATTTTCACCTCTTTATACCTGCTTAGTGCATAACCCCCTTCCCCCCAGGAACCTACTTGTCCAGATGATACAATCCACTTAATTGGGTGGGCAGGATTGAGAGGAGGGGACGAGGATTAACTACTAAAACAGGAGGAAAATTACCAGAACTGGCAGTGAAGTGGGCGGAGTTACCAGGGAACTCACTGAGAATCAGCCTTTGCCCCTGGACACCAGGTAATTAATCCTAAAAAATGGAGTACCTGGGCCAGATCAAAAGACTTCCCAGGTAAGTGCAGAATGCAGTTAACCCTGTGAGGACCTCCTTAAAGGGATAATATTCAGTTCAGTGACATTATTGAAGCCAGTGGTTTTCAGGCAGGCTGCTGTGGAACTGTGGTGTACTGTGGGCACTGTCTTAGGATGCTGCTATTTTCTTCTGAAGTCTTTGATAAAAAAGGGAATCTTGAGTATCTATAGTAAATTTATGTAAACTGTCATGCACAGTAAGTTAATTTTTGTCATTCTGATTGTGGGTCTTAAGAAAAACTATATTTTTCTGGTTGTCCCTTTCCTTATACATTTGACAAATGACATTGACATTCACTATCAAAATGTCATCTACTATTAGGCAACCAACTAAACTGAGCATTAAACATGTCACCAGCAAGAAAAGGGTGACATGAGAATCTCACCCTCAAGAGTGAGATTCGTATGTCACAGGCTTAAGCATTGCACATGTTAGCGCGAGAGGGGTATGTTTACTCTGGAATTTCCCATAGTTAAAAAAAACAACAAAAAAACATGGAAAACTAAGCCTTCTGCCTCCCACTAGGTATTCCTACCAATGTTTTTCCTGGAAAGACGCTTTTAAGAACTAGAAGAGTAATGGTAGTTTTTTAATTCCATTTCTCTGTTCTAGCTCATACCAGAGAAGGTCTGGGCTGTAAAAAAAAAAAAAAAAAGACCAGGGCATACGTGCTGCTCAGCAGATCATTCACTGGCGATTCCTACATACACCCCTATCTAAAAGAATCATTGGGGGAATGGAGAACATCAGAAGTAAGTAGTCTCAGTACAGGTAGCTTGATGTGCTACAAAGGAGTGCTTTCAAAGGAGTAACTAGACAGACTTCCATTGCTTGCTCCTGCAATGTGTGATGCTTAAGCCTGCAACATCAGAATCTTGCCCTTTTGATGCGGGTGAGATTCTCATGTCACCCTTTTCATGCCAGCCACATGTATAATGTGCCGTTTTTCAAAAAGATACCAAATGAGTGTATGGACCCTGAGAATTCTAAACTGTATGTTGGGGGTATACTTTTAAAAGGTCGCATGCAAAAGAGCATTCGACCACTTGACACACTAAGCATGTCGCCTGGATAAAAATGTCAACATGAAAATCTCGCACTGTATGACAGCGCGAGATTCTCATCTCGCCTAATGAACTCTCGCATATCTTTAACCCATTCTGAGGAGTCACCTTCCAATAAGCTTTAACCCCTTCCCTGCTAGAGAGGCCCGCGACGTGCTGATGGCCTCTTTGCCTGTAATATTTGTCTATTGTAAAATACATACCTGATGCAAAGAACTCACTGAGACCTTTGTATCTTGTCAGGCGATATGATTAAACCTGTTCATCCCCTCCACATTATAGAGCCAGTGACAGCCTCTTCTTGGCACCGGGTGAGTGGCTAGGAGGTAAAGAGAATCACTGAAGATCCGCTACCGGCTCTATAATCTGGAGGGGATGAACGGGTTTAACCATATGGTCTGACAAGATACAAACTTCTCAGTGAGTTCTTTGCATCAGATATTTATTTTAAGTTTGACAAATATTAAAAGGTAAAGAGGCCATCATCACATAGTGTGCTTCACTAGCATGGAAGAGGTTAATGCAGGCTGTTATCGGAAGGTGACTCCCCATTCTAGGGGATGAACCCCCCCCCAAAAAAAAAAATCACAAACAAACCCACACACTTTTGGCGCTTCAGGATATGGATTAGGAATAATGTATAAACCCTTCAGGCAAGAGGTTATATCAACATATGAAACAATATTTGTAACAATATAAATTCACAGGACCAAAGACCTATGTAAAACAGGCAGGTCTTTATTCCTCATATATATTATATTGCGCTTCATGCGGATATCTAAATAATCTGTATGAACATAAGGAAACAAAAAGTAAAATTGCTTGGACACTACTTAGTGTCACCCATATTATCCCAGTAATTTTACTTTTTATTTCCTAATGTTCATAGAGATTATATAGATACTAGTGTAAAAAGCCCATGTACACGGGCCAAGGTCTGGGTGATGTTAACCCTCTGAGTGCCAGAGGGGTACACAACGTATTGCTCAAAGGGTTAAGAGGCCGGTCCTACTCTGCATAGGTGTGCAATGTATGGTAAAGCACTGCAAATTGCACATCTGCTCTGTGTAACTTTATCCATTGTAATTCAATGTCCACGTGTGTGTACTGTAATGTAGTATTTTGTTTATTTAGTACTTTGTTATGCAATGTCCATGCATGTGTGTACTGTAACGTGGTATACTCTTCTCAATACAGATGAACCTGATGGAGTACCTGGCTCTGGCAGGGAGGGGGAAGAAGTCATCACCCTCTATCTGGAGCCGGTCACTGCCACTGCTCCTGCCAGCATGGAGGAAGAGGTGGCTGCTGGTAAGTTGTTTTTAAGATGTCTCCCTCATGTACAAACATGTTTTTAGTCATGTTGAATTGTTCCATATGTGCATTAGCAACCCCAGCTTCCTTTAGCCATATCTAGTTTATATAACTATTACATTGCCACAGGGGTGAGCAGTAGCGCATTGCTAAGCTATGCCATGTTCACCTTTCTGGATCTCCAAGGAAGGGCCAGACTGGCCTACCTGGTTCCCGGGAAAATTCCTTGTAGGCTGCCTGCACTGGTCTTCCCTTGGGCTGCTTCAAAATCAAGACGCAATCCGCAGCCAAGGTCCTGTCACCTTGCGGCCGCGGATTCCTTCTTGATTGCAGGAGTGCTGGCCATGGCCACAAGGTGACAGGACCGCGGCCGGGAGATTTGAAGGGCCCCGCAACATGCTGAGGTCTGTGCCTTCTTTGGCACAGACCTGTAGTAGCTGAGCTCCTCATCTGATCTTTAGATATGTCAAACGCTGGGAGATGACATCATCTCCTATCACTCTGCATTACTGAAGAGAAGACCATGCGGGAGCAACAGCAGTAAAAAGGTCTATGCAGAAGGAGGCACAGACCTCTCATGCCGCACCACTGGACCATCAGGGAGGTAGGAAATGGACACAGGGGGGAAAAGTGGAGATGGGGTTGGCAATGTGGAGACGGGGGCAACGTGGAGACTGACGGTCATCAAGTGGTGGTCACCGAGTGACGTCAGACGCAGCGTGAAGAAGAGCACTGCATCTGCGCACCGGGTCGGCCACACTGCGATGATATGAGGCTGGTAAGAAATTTTTTCCAGGGCTGGTTTTTATTCCCAGTCTGGCCCTGCTCCAAGGGTTAAATATCCCAATAATGCACATATGGAGCACATGTAAGAAATGTTTGTCATGCTTCTGCCATTCACATGACATTGTAGGCATGATGGATACAAGCTAATGTGCCATGATGGATGTCTTGGTATGTTGACGCCCTGCTATGCATTATAGTGATGCTTCGTAGGCGACATTTGCCTCTCTGTTGAGTAAATCCTGATAACTAGGTTATTCCACCTTGGTGCAGTTGTTGTGAACCTGAATGCGTACACAACTGAAGAATTTAATGAAGTCAGTGTTTTTCATCACATGTTAATTCCCTTAATATCCAAAATAGGTCCAGCTGACATGCCGAAAGAGGCGGAGGAGGGGGGGGGGCAGGAAGATGCTGGAGAGCAGGCCCCCGTTGGTGCACCTGGGGACCACCATGTGGAAAGGGCAGGTGAGGATAGTAAACTGTAATATGTCCTCCAGCAAAAACATGTACATCCGTTCAATGTCTAATATGTCTTTTGTTGTGTGTTGTTGGTTTATGTTTGTGGAAAGGGTTCTGAGTTGTGTTTCTGGTTGTTGTAACCATTTCAATGACAGAGGGGTACCCAATGTATTCTCAAAATTGTTGTGCACTCCTCTGGCGCTGAAATGGGTTAAGGCTCCATACAATTACCTCACCCTTGAGAAAATTTCCTGTATCTTTTCAGGGTCATCGCAGGCTGCGTCTGGTGAGGAGGATGAGGAACCACCTCTGGGGGTGTCTGCCTCTGCTCCTGAGGCTATGGAAGAGTAAGCACATGGTAAGTAAAATCCTAAATCTGCTGTCCCATGTGTGTTCCACCTGTCTCCCCTTCCCTTACCAAGACCCCAAATTCCCTGTAGTGATCTGTGTTCTTGTCACACATAGCTGTGACAGTATCATGGCATGGACAAATATCATTATGTGATTTTTGTTAATGCCCTGATCATGCCACACACTTATGCCTGGCTCCAGGCCATAGCACACACCTACAGTTCCCTTTTGCAGGCTAGCACTAATTGAATGTTGGTGGATCAATCACAATGACAGTGATGATCCACCTGTGTCCAATCAAGGCTAAAGGGCAAACCTGACCTGTCAGTTTGTTCATAGAAGGGGTGGCCACAACAATGCCACATGTTTGCTGCTTCCCCTAAAATTAAAGTGGATGTGTCATCCTATTTATAACAGCCTAAATAGTTAGGCTACATATCGAATACTTGTAAAACGTTATTAATTTTTTTTTAAGTTTAATTTGTTGTAAATTTAACTTAGAAAGTGTGTCCCCTACCTACTTCCGCATAGACTGTTCTGCCTCAGCTCTCCTCCTCCCTCCGATGACAGAGGCTTCAGTCTGGAAGCTGGAGCACTCTCATTGGCTAGATATCAATCTCTGCCAATGAGACCGCTCCAGCTTGCAGACAGAAGTCTCCACCATCGGAGGAGGGAGGAGAGCAGAGGCAGAGTGACGGACTGCGGTTACAAAGCAGGTAACCGCAGTCTATACGGTAGTAGGTAGAGGACAGATTTTCAAAGTTAAATTTACAACAAAAAAAACAAATAAAAATGAACAACGTTTTAGACGTATTCGATATGTGGCCTATTTAGGCTATGTTATAAATAGGAGACACATCCATTTTAACATATTTTGTGTGGTGATTCTCAGCAATGGTCCTGTTGTCTAGGATGCACAATCATGTCCTCTAACCACCACAAAAGTGCATGTTGTCAGTTGAACACAAGTGAATGTCAATACATCCTGACAACATGCACTGTTGGTGTGGTTAGAGGACATGATTGTGCATCCTAGACAACAGGACCATTGCTGAGAATCACCCTGCTAAATGGATCAAACATCTGTGTGCCAGAGAGGTGCTCACTGCTTTGCATTTCTTCTTTCCCCACAGTTGCATCTGATGAAGAACAAGAGCAGCAGCCCTCTTCCAGCCAGGAATATGCAGAGGTCCTGGATGTCCTATATGGGATCTCAGCTGACATCAGGGGCTTATGGCATCAGCTGAGAAATGACATGAACACTCTGGAGGCTCTGCTCCAACAAATGGTGGAACAGAACAGGCTGATGCTGGGCCTCCTGACAGCGCATGTCGTGCGTCCAGAGCCAGCCCCCACCCCCAGCAGCTCCTCATCAAACAGCAGCCTGGCATCATCTGATGCCCTGCCTGGTGCACGTGGTGGTAGGCACCACCCACCCAGATGTGGGCCTCGCACAAAAGGAGGATGGAGGCCCCCCCCACTGACCCCAATCCCTCCAGAGGGGGATTTTTCAAAATCTTTTTTTAAAGATTATTATTATTTATATTTTTTATTATATTTTTCAACTTCAGCATTGTTGCTGTCCATTTATTTCAGAAACAAACACGGGGGAGATACACCAAAGAGTTATGAGGAGGTGATGAAGTGGAGATGACCCTTCCAGTGTGATGAACGATCCATGCTTCTTCCATCTAGCCAGTGAACCGAGATTTAACCAACCTGTAAGTTAGTATTAGTGCATTGGAAACATGGGATATTCCAGGAATTAGAGAGTTTAGCACACTGGAGAAGTTCCTTACACCTCATCACCATTTGAAAACACCTTATTGCATAACCCCACTCTTCTGTGTGTGTCTCCAACCCTTGTCTGTCTCCCCTAGAGATTGGAAAAGGCAAGGAGACAGACACAGATTTGCATGAAGGGAAGCTGACAGAGGAGGAGGGTGGCAGAGGGACAGAGAGGGAAGGAGGCGGATGAACAGAGAGAGAAGGAGGCGGATGAACAGAGAGAGTGAATGTAAAGGAGTGAAAGGGATGTGTATAGACTGACAGGGCTCGATTCAAATGTTGGAAACGGCTGTTTTTTTCTACCGACGGCAATTTTGGGATGTTAAAGTTAAGAGGTATTTTCATCCATAGGAACTTATGAAAACACCGTAAATTGCAATTCAATTGTATGCGTTAGCTATGAAGATCCGATAAGGGACTCAATTTATTACAGGAAAGTTAAGACCTACTTTTTTTCTGACTTTATTCCCTTATCGCATCTTTAAACAGCTGACATCGAAACAGAAAGGAAAATAAATATAAAGAAACCTAAGACCCCAGTGGGTGTATTCATATACATCAAAGCACTCCAAAACAATGTCAGATGTTAGCAGAATTAACCACATGAGTGCCAGTGGGGTATAATCACCCTGCCGGCACTCATAGGGTTAACCCAACTAAGTAAAAGAAAACATCACATTACAAGTAACACTTACCATTAATCCTGATGTCCAGCAGAGTCTTCAGCATACCGGTCCTCTTTTGTCCTTCTTTCTTGTCTTCTATCTTCTCCTCTTTCTTCTGTTCTGTCTTCTTTCCTCTTGCTGTAAACCCCCCCCCCCAAGAAAAGTATAAGTACAATGCATGAATATCCGGCACACTAATACATACTTTAAGCCTACTGAGCCCCAGAGAGGTATACAACACATTGCTTTGCAATGTTTTGTGTAACCCTCTGGCATTCAAGGGGTTAAACTATGTATTATTGTGCCGGATATTGCATTGGACTTATACTTTTCTGGGTAGTTTTTACAGCAAGAAGACAGAAGCTACAAGACAGTAGAGAAGACAGAAGGCGACAGACAGTAGATGACAGGTACGTGTAACACTGATTAGTTAACGATCAGTGCTTGACAGTATGTTTCCTTTGAAGTTCCCAATACTGCCACTATTTAGTGGCGTTGAAATTATTCAAACAAATGACTTCAAATTTTAATATTTTACACAGGGACAAAGGTGACTCTCCCTTGTGGTGGCAATAAGACACCCTGTATGCCTATACAACTGTCAGACTGGCTGATGTCACTCTGAAAAAAAAATTATTCAGGCAAATTATTCCAAATTTTTTTAATATTGTCTGTTGCATGAGCCATTTCTGTTGCAGAGGTGAAATACAATATAGCATGAGCATCTGTCATTTACCATCTGTAGCAAAGGTGTTATATACATATGGATGTAGCTAAATTAGAAGGAAGAAGGAAAAGTGAAAATGACTGGTGCGGTATCCTTTTGAAATGTCAGAAAGAAAAATATTTTGAAGCTAACAGCCGATTTAACCATGTTGTAGTGTTTAAAATAGCAATGAAAACCTCGAGCTGTATAAAAGTGCTAGGTTGTCATGTTGCATAATTAAACATCCCTATGTACTGGCCACAACTCCCAGCATCCCTACCTTGCGTTGCCCAGCTCTCTTTAAAGCAGAACTACCACCTCTTACAAACATGTCCCCAAACAATTACTAGCTGCTCAGTAGAGCTTGTCACCAGAATTATTACCATGATAATGATAATTATACACTGCTCCTGGACTGACAGGCAGGAAACCGCGCAGACATATTTCCTTATTGACATCTGCGTGCCTGTGCTGTCAGTCCCAACCTGCTCAAGGAGGCATTGCTAGGAGCCGTTCAGCTCCAAAAGGGACTGACAGCGCAAGCATGCAGACGTCACTATGGAAAGATGCCTGTGCTGTTTCCTGCCTGTCAGTCCGGGAGCAGTGTATGATTTTCATGAATGCTGTACAAATTCTGTCGACTAGCTCTACTGAGCAGCTATTCGCCAGATGGGTTATTATTTGGGTCCATGTTTGTAAGAGGTAGTAGTTCCACTCTAATGCGACAACGTTTCAAAAGGGAACTGACTGGTACAAGGCAGACTCAGGATGACAGCAGCAACAATGGAGATGTAACCAGAACTGCGGAACACTGGAGCAGGCAGGACTCAGTCCGTAGATGGATGCAACGACTGAGGAAGACTGGTGAGAGGCCGACTCAGGATGACAGCAACATGGATGATTGTAGATGTCTGAAGTCCTTTTTGTTTTTCTAATCTGCATTGAACCTGAGAGCAGGGTAACCCAGCTTTGGCAAGTTGACTTTTAAAAAAGTAATTTGCTCTATGAGCTGTAACAGAAAATACCCGCTCACTCTGGACAGTAGTTGGGGGGTTAAGAAAGCAACTCCTGGGCTACCAGGGACAATGTAGGCCACACAGCCCTCTTGTTATCGCAGAAAGTCAAGGGATCTGTACTTGGGGCCAAAGAAGGTTCCGCAGGGTAAGCCTTAACCTCAAACTCAGCACTTTTTCTATTAATGGGGAGCTGTTTGTTTTGTCCGAAGCATTATCTGTCCATTGCCTCAGTATAAAAAGCAGCAGCTGCTCCACCGGAACAAGATGAAGTGCTACTGGCGCAGCTACTAATAGGTCCCAGAAGACCACCACACTCCTCCAACTCAACTGCGGAATCTTCTCCCACCTCCTGTGACTGCATTCTAGATTTTCTTTGCCTCTCATGCACCCTCACTATCAATTGTTCCCTCCAGGCAGTGAGGGAATTGGAATGAAGTGGCAGCTTGCCTTTGATTCGAGGATTGCAAATTGTGGCAAGCATTGACTCGGGACAATTGTCCATGCTCTCTTTCATGCTCTGAGTCAGTTCCTTCTTCAGCCTCGTTAGAAGGGCAGCAACATCAGGAAGAATATTACCCTGAGCACCAGGAAAGCGTTCCCTATGGGAAAGGAAATCGTCCAATTTTAAGGAGAGGTGCGTGAAGAGGGAAAAGACTTCTGCCAGACTAGCGTTCTCTTTGCTCAAGAGTTCTGTCAAAGCAAGGAAAGGCGTAAGGGCTGTCACTACCTGTTCCATCAGGACCCAGTCAGCCCTGCCCACTGTTCTGTTATGGCCAATGAAATGGTGTCATGACATTGCCTGAAGTGCATTGTTCTGCTCCAGGATACACTCTAGCATATCTAAGGTGGAGTTCCACCTGGTCCCAACATCTTGGCGGTGCTCTGGGAGGTCTGCCTTTTTCTGTTCCTCCCTGAGTAGCTGGCTATCTTTGACGCTCTGATGGAAGTGGCCAGAAATTTGTCGGCACGACTCCAGAAGTGCTGACAACCTTCCAGTGTTACTGCCATCCTCAAGAGCAGCCTTCATTACTAGATGCAGATCATGCGCAGAGCAGCACACACTCACAAACCTGCCATCCCGGAGAACCTTGATCATGTTAGCTGCACCATCAGTAACCACAAACCCCATTTGCGCTTGTGTGCCAGCCTGCTCCCCTAGCCAATGTGCCACCATGATCTGCAGTGCTTTGTGAATGTTATCTGGGGTGTGCTGCTAATCCATTACCTCAGCATGGAGGAGGAAAGAGCGGATGCCCTGCCTGCTTGACTATTGAACCTCAACTTGTTGTTGCTATTGGTGGTTCTTGCAACACATTGGGCTGCCACCAATGTGCCGTCAATGAGAGGAAGCCATGCTGGCCACTCGGAGCACTCCATAAGTCAGTGATAAAGTGCACTGAATGTCCAGCAGCCTTTCCTAGCAGGTCCTTCAAAAGACCAATGCTCGACTGGTACAGTGAGGGCACTATAGTTCTACTAAATGTGGTGCGGGATGGAATTTTATATCAGGGTGCTACAGCCTCCATAAGTTGATGGAAGGGCTTCCCATCCACCAAATTGAAAGTTGCACCCCCAACGCTATGAGCTGTGCAATGAGGCGTGTAATTTTCCTGGACTGCTATCTGCACATCCCCTTGGAATGAAACCCACCAAAATCCTCCAGTGTGGCCTGTATTGACTTTGGGATGGGCTGTGACTGTCTACTGCTTTTACTAGGACCAGATGTGGCATGATCTCCCTGCCCTCTCTCCTGCCTACTGGTGGTGAGTGTTACACTGGTAAATGTAGTAGTGCCACCACGTTCTGCACTCATCAACACTGACTTGTGGTAGTGGTTCAGGTGTTGGTTCATCCCAGAGGTGGATAGATGACCCAACACCTTTGGAGGGCTGGATGAATTTAGAAGGTGGTGAAGAAGAAACTGAGGTGACACTTTCTTCACCTTCACATGCTGGAGCAACCTCACTATGCTTTTTTTTCTACATACCTTTACAGGGGTACTAATAGACTCAAAGATGGCAGCAGGGATGTTGGGACTGGGATTGGAGGAGGATGGAGTAACACTGGTGGCAGAGACACTAGCAGCTACTACCTGCCTGGGAGACTCATTTGGAAATGGAGAGGCAGGTGGTGAATTTTCATTAATAGAAGACAGAATTGTAGCTGGAGAAACAGGAGGAGTACTGTGGGCAGCAGTGGAAAAATGAAGCTCAGGAGAATAATCAAGGTAAGTGGAAAAATCAAGCTTAGCAGGCCTTGGTCCCTCATATTCTTCTTCTACGTCTTGTAGGTTTGGACAGGAAGAAAAATCATCAGCAGCAGATTTTGGGGAGAGCTGATGAATTCCCTCTTCTGCCTGGTGGCTACCGGGAAATAGTAAATTATCTCCCACAATAACCTTTTTTTGAGACAATATGCTCTCAGTGTCAGTGACAGGGGTGGCAGGAGAAAATTTCTCAAAATACTCCAATAATTCAAGTTTGGGCTGCTTACACTGATGTTAGCTGTAAAACTCCCGCGTTGATACTGCCCACAGTTTCCCACCAGTAATCTTCATGTTCAACACTCTAGGTGTCCCCAGGTTTATAGAACTGGCTGCAGTGGAGGTGGTGACGGAACTGGCAGTGGTTCTGAGGAGATCATCATGAAACAGCTGATGAGAGACGGTTGACGGCCGCTTCGTGGTCTTAGAGGAGGAACTTACTAGTACTACTCAAAGTACTCTTCTTTCCCCGCCTGATGCTGCTAGCTCTGCTTGAAAGCAACTGCACTGTGGTGGTGTTGGTGGTTGCTGGGACACTGCAGCTGGTACCAGGACGAGGAATATCAGGTTGTTCATTAAAACTCAAATCCATTACAGATAGGTAGGCAGTGAACGATGATAGTTTTACAACTTTAAAACCTGCCCACACGACAACTGTGACATTGGCAGTGTGACTCTGAAAAATTATCCAAACAATTAACTTATAGTTTCTATATTTTTAATAAAACCAACACAGGTGACTCTCCCTTGCAGTGGCTAAAAGGTACCCTGCCTGCCTATACAACTGTCAGACTGGCTGATGTGACACTCTGAAAATTATTCGAAGAAAACCCTAATATTTTTTATATTTTGCACAGGAACAAAGATGACTCTCCCTTGCAGTGGCAATAACTGGCACTAATGCTGGCTGCCTGCCTATGCCTAGCCTAATGCTACCTGCCCAGACACGTGCACACATAGACACTGCCATTTTTGTCCAAAGTGCCCTTTTAACCAAAAAAAAAAGTTGCCTCGCCGCCTGCACTACCCCCCCCCCCCACCGCCCAGTCAGGTCTGTGCCTCCTTCAGGACAGACCTGTAGATGCTGCACTCCCTCATCGGCTCTTTAATATTACAGAGTGCTTGAAGATTACATTATCTCCCAGAGCTCTGCATGAAGAGAACACCGCGTGTGAGCTCCAGCAGCTACAGGTCTGTGCCAAAAGGAGGCACATACAGACCTCTCCTGCTGCTGAGCCACCAGGGAAGAGGTAGGAAATGGACACTGGGGTGCAATGTGGAAATTATGGGGCAATATGGATCTGATGGGGGGCAAGATGGAGATGATGGCAATGCTGAGATGATGGGCAATGTATGTGAGGGTAAATTGGAGCTGATGGCAATATGGAGCTGATGGGGGGCAATATAGAGATGAAGGGGGCAATGTGAGGGTACGTTGGAACTGATGGGGCAATATGGAGATGATGGGGGCAATGTGAGGGTAAGTTGGAGCTGATGGGGCAATATGGAGATGATGGGGGCAGTGAGGGTAAGTTGGAGCTGATGGGGCAATATGGAGATGATGGGGGCAGTGAGGGTAAGTTGGAGCTGATGGGGCAATATGGAGCTGATGGGGGCAATGTAAGGGTAACTTGGAGCTGATGGGGGCAATATGGAGATGACAGGGGGCAATGTAAGGGCAATATGGAGATGATGGGGGGCAATGTGGAGATTAGGAGCATTGTGGAGGTGTCTAGTGGAGATGGCCAATGGGGGGGTGCTTCAGATTTCTGTGCCTACAGGCTCCTGAGATGTAAATTCTTTTCTTTTTTTTTCAAATATATATTTTGAATAAATCATTATGAGAAGTGTTCTTTTTTTCATTTGAGCCCCTGCCCCCCAAAATGTCTGTGCACGTCCCTGTATTGCCTGCCTACATAACAACTGGACACTCTCTAATCTCTTCTGTCTCTGAACTCCAACAATGCAATGAGGAAATGCAGGCTGTCTGCCTGGGTGACTGTGTCATTAGTCCAACCCACATCATGAAACAAAGAAGCTTATTGGAATACAGACAAAGAGGGAAAGTAGTGCATGAAACAGAGAATGGAATTGGACTAGAGACATGGAGGGAAAGTAATCGAGCATTAGCAGGTAGTACAAAAAAGATCCGACTTTGAACAGTCCTGGTCCGAAAGTAGTCGAAATGTTCGTAAATTTGTTGAATGTCGAAAGTTTCAACAACTTTCGGACCAGGGCTGCTCTGAGTCGGATCTTTTTTGATCCTTGCATGTCGGATGGTCCGAATGTCTCCAGATGACTGGATTTTGGACTAATTCTGAATTTCTCCCGATCAATTTGCACAAGTCTAGTAAATACACCGGTATATGGAGAGGTTTGGAACAGGATGTACATAAAGGAATAACGAGCTCTGGCGCTATTTTCATTAGACTACATCACTGATGAGAACCACAATACTAAAGTCTCCTCAGTGAAGGACTAAGACAAATTAACCCCATGAGGACCAGTGGGGTGTGAATCATCTCCCCTTCTTCTCACTTCCATGGTCCTTAAGGAGTTATCAGTGCCATATGTATCAAATAAAAAAAATTTGGCATTTTGGAGCTAAAACATTACCCCCCCATAATGCATTTGGTTTGCTCCAGAGCTGGTTATATCTGAGTCCTTGAGGGATTCTAAAGAGTGGAAAAGACTGTGAGAAGACAGCAAATTGGGAAGAACAGTTTATTTCCGCAGAATAGTTTGTGGAGAAAGGGTTAATGAGTTATCCAATTATTTCAGTTTAAATATGCGAAAGAATATGCCACTCGGTTTTAGACAGGTAGCTCTACATGGTGTAAATGAACAGCCATAAATCTTACTACATAAAAGGAAAATATATAAACAGACAGTGCATCACAGATGAAATATGACAAATGTGAAAGGTCGAGAAGAAATGCAAACATTCAGAAATGAGTTGGTTTCCCAGACAATTTATCATCTGGATATGAACATAAGAGACTTGTTAACCAGTAATGAGTGCAGCTGCACTGTCTATGTATATCACATCTAATACATGTATCAAATACACCTCACACCTACACTTGCTATAATTTAGCCACATTTCCCCCCAATGCAGATGTGTAAAGAATCAACGTATACCTATGAAATAATGGGTAAATGAGAAGCAAAACGTCTGCAAAATGTGGGGACTATAGGAATGTACAGAAGCTCGTATTCTGCATTAATAGATTGGCTTATTAAGCCTTTAACAAACGGGGAGGTGTGTAATGTATTGTTTTTCAATGCATCACACTCATCTTCTGGTCATTAAGAGGTTAATCATTCACCTGAACTTCCAGGTATGAAGTAGAATAGGGATAGTCAATATGGAGTCTTTCAGCTGTTGCTAGATTACAAATCTTATTATCTCCACCAGCTGTTGGCTGGGAGGGGATGACAGGATTTTTTGTCTGGTAGCAGCTAGAGGGCCTCAGGTTGAGTCTGTAGTAGAGAATAAGACTGTTTTAGTGCATAGGAGCACTCACTCCTTTCCTCTATGTTAAGCAAGCAGCAGACAAATGGTGCACCCTGATATTACTTCCCCATGTCCTCCTCTTGGTGCAAGGGGCATTCATTCGACAATGTCTGGCATGAGTAGCTTAGTAAATTGGCATTATGCAGGTGACACACTTAAAACATTGGATCTGGTCCCTATTTTAGAGCAGAATTATATTAATCTATCCATCCTTGGGGCATCTGACTCTTAATGGAAGTTTATTACGGAGAAATATGGGTCAACAGTTTTACTCTTAATTCGCTGTCTGTCTCTCTCCACTTCTGTGTCTCTCCATCTCTCTCTCTCTGTCTTTGCCTGTGTCTGTCTCTGTCTCCTTCTAGGACCTTATGATTTCAAAGGGGAATGTTAACCCCTTGAATGCTAGAGAGGTCGCCAATGCATTTTGAACAAATGTGTTGGAAACCTGTCTAACATTCAAAGGGTTAACACCCCCATTTAACTCAATGGGAGTTTTTGGAATTTATTTTTTTTCCCTTTGGGGTAATTGGTTTGCCCCAACATTTCTCCACTTTTCTTCAGAACACATGGTCCTTTGTCTCTCACTGCCTCTTTATGCCCCCGTCTCTTATTTTGCAATCACAATATCCCAAACTCCTCAAAACCTTCAAGAGTATCAAAAACATTTGTGAAACAAACAGCACATGTTTAGCTCTACCCCAGGGTCAGGGGGGCATATGTACGAATTTGCCAGTGTAGTCATATGCAGTTAGCCAGCGGCTGCACTAAACATCTGATGACCACTGCAGTGCATAACAATGAACACACTCTGCAGGCATTAGACTATAATGCCAGGAGGCTTCTTATACTTGCCTGTAGCATGCTCAGGGAAACTTTGTCAATGTAATGTTAATATACATGGCTTAGATCTTGGTGCTGTTTGAAGGAACACACACAGGCTGCCTTCTTGCTCTTCCCATAGCACACACAGTGTTAAAAGCGAATACACAAAATATTGGTGCACATCCGAATATTCATCACCATTAACCCATTACTCTGCGGCATTGTGCCTGCATATCACTACTATATTAAAGATGAGTATTTAGTCACCTTATGTGGCCATAGAATGCTCAGCTTGCCACCAACACTAAGGTACCTCATTTTGGCAAGTACCTAACCTTAATATGCTTTGTCTTATGAGCTGAATCTCTCCTACTTTAGGCAATTACTAACCTTAATTTAGTTTATCCTGAGAGCTGAGTCTTGGTCAGCTTTACTCATTAATGGAGAGAGACTCTCTGACAGGCATTATATAGTGTCCTAAAGACAATAAGCATTGCACCTGGGGGTGGGAGGGGTGCTTAAACCAATAGAAGCTGGTCAAAACCTCCAAAAATACAATTCCAGTCCAGGTTTTGGTAAGCACACGAAAAGAAAAAAACACATTTAAAATTGCTGGAGTGCAAACAGTTTTGACCAAAATGGCTAAAAGCAAATACACAAAATATTGGTGCACATCCAAATATTCATCACCATTAACCCTTTACTCTGCGGCATTATGCCTGCATATCACTACAATATTAAAGACGATGCTAAGCTTGCCACCAACACCAAGGTACCTCATTTTTGGCAAGTACCTAACCTTAATATGCCTTGTCTTATGAGCCAACTCTCTCCTACCTTAGGCATTTACTAACCTTAATTTACTTTATCCTGAGAGATGAATCTCTTTGAGTGCCAGAGGGGTAGCAAAGCATTGCAAAGAAATCCATTGTGTACCCCTCTGCCAGTCAAAGGGTTAAGGAGAAGGATTTTGGCATGCATAGCTTAGAAATTTGACTTAGGCAGGTGTAGGGACTTGACAGTGATTCCAGTGTCCTGTCTAGAATTGAATTGCTGTGGTACATTTGTCCCAGGTTTCCAAACACACTTTGTACTTACTCAGAAACTGGTACAAAAACTAGTTGTGATAACATTATGCGTTTGATAACACTACATTCTGCATTTGTACATTTTCAGGAGCTCCTTATCTAATTTGTGTGCCTAGATGGGCTCCCCATTTGGGGACATTGGGTCTAAGAGACCATGCAAGCCCTCTGGCACTCAAAGAGTTAACCCCTGGACATGGCAACAGGTTAGAGTTTCATTACTTATGTATAATTAAGCAGGGATTTAATTAATGGATCAGTCATTGTGATTGATCTTCCAGAGCATAATTGGGGATATCTTGAAAACCTGACTTGTTGGCAGGTTCTGGGTACTAGAGATCAGAATCACTGGCTTAGATAATGTCACTGAATTTAATATTAGTGATCATATGCCCAAAAAAGAGGTGCAATTATGGGATAAACCAACTGCTCTGTAGGGGGCAAATAAATATTACTCAAATTCCCACTGACTTAAATGGTGTTACATTTTTATCTTGTTCCCAGTGGTGCAAAATAACTGCAAAAAAAACAAAAAAATCTCATGTTCATTTAAATAAAGCTTTTTAAACCCTTTAATGCTAGAGAGCTCTAAAATGCATTGCGTTGGAGACCCTAGTAAAATTCATGGGTTTAAAAGTCTCATTTAAAGTAGATCCTGGTCCTGGGACCGGGCGACGGCTCTTCAGCAGAGCCGAAATAGAGCTATCTAGAAGGAATACTTCACTGGAACGGTCTTTAAAGTGTGCTTGCAAACCATGTACACTTTGTAGACCGTTCCAGTTAAGTATTTTGTTCTAGATATCTGTATTTTGGCTCTACTGAAGAGCCGTCGACCAGTCCTAGGACCAGGATCCCCTGCTATCAGCTACAGCACTGAAGTCTGTGAAAGGGGCGGGAGGGGGAACTTTAGCAGCTTATATCTCTCAAACTATACATATTTGAGAGATGGGAGGTTAGTCATTGCATTTATATTTTTAATTGCTACACTATTAAACTTTGTTAAAAGTACAAAATACTATCCCTTTAAATAAATGGGAAGCTTCTTTCTTCAATGATGCAATCACTTTGCTCCAGAACAGCACTATCTTCACTTTATACACAAACCCCATTACATTTAATCATGCCTCTGCATACCTGGGAACTCTCCAGATCTTCCTTGGAGACTATTGATTACCGGGTCATTTAAATGGAGCTTTTAACCCCTTGAATGATAAAGTGGTCTCTTCCACATTGCTTTACAATCCATTAAAAGTCTTTTGACCATTCAAGGGGTTAAAATCCAATTTAAATTAGTGGAATTTTTTGTCTCCTATGGTGCATTGTTTGTGCATAAGGCCCTTAAAGTGTTAGTAATGTCCCCAAAAATGTTTTAATAGATTTGTAGAGACTAAAAAAATAATCCTATTGCCATAATCCCCATCTCTCAAACTTTTACGATTTGAGAGATATTCGCAATCAAACTTTTCCCTTCCCTCCCCTTCTCCTGATGTCAGCGTCTAGCTGAGAACAGAAGATCCCAGTCCGGGGACCAGCCGGCGGCTCTGCAGCAGAGCTGAAATCCTGTTATTACAAAAGAATTACTTCATTGTAAAGGTCTACAAAGTGTGCCTGATTTGCAAGCACACTTTGTAGACCTTTCCAATGAAGTAATTATTTTGCAATAACAGGATTTCGGCTCTGCTGAAGAGCCTCATCATGTCGGCCGACATGGCTCTCCTTCTGTCAGCTTTACAGCTGACATCATGAGAAGGGGAGGGAGGGGGGAACTTTGAGAATATCCCTCAAACCATAACGATTTGAGAGATGGGGTTTGTGGCAATACGATTATTTTTTTAGCCTCTACAAATCTATTAAAACTTTTTTGCGGACATTACTAACACTTTAAAATGAGCCTGCAGCTGACAACAGGAATACGTTGAAACTGCATTGAGAGCTCGAAGCCATTCATTTTAAATAGTAGGCATAAATATAACATTAAACTTTATTTTGTGATAGGAGACAACTTCTCCAGTGATATCACTTCTCCAGGTCCTATGTTATTCTATGGAGCCAATTCACTAAGATTTCTCCAGCTTTGGAGATCTTAGTGCATATGTTCTATAGAATAACATAGGAACTGGAGAAGTGATATCATTGGAGAAATCACCTCCACTTTCTCACCTCTTTATCAAACCTTATTGCATAACCCCCCTTATGTGTAAAAGCAAATCAAACGTTTCTGCGACAAACCAGTTTCATCATAGGGAATAAATAACAATTTCCATTGCTATAAATGGGGCTGAGTTCCAGAGGGATGTCCAAAGCACTGCTTCTCTTTGGAGAATTTTTATTTTCTCCTGTACAGTGTAGCTGCCTTCAGTGCCGGCGCTAGCATAAGGCTGCTTAGGCAGCTGCCTTAAAGGGATAGTAATAGTTCATTTTCAGTTTATTTCATATTGTAGACATTAAAGGGATAGTAATATTTCAAAATTACTATCCCTTATATTGAAGCCCTTTAAAAACTGAATTAAATGCCACCAGCAGCATCTCTCAAACCTTTATGGTTTGCGAGATAGCCGCTTTTAAACATCGCTTTCCCCTGCCTCTCCCCTGACGTCATCGTTCTTGTTGCAGCAGGGAAATCCGGTCCCTGGACCGGCGAAGGATCTTCAGCAAAGCCGAGATCTCATTATGGAAGACAAGATCCTTCACTAAAATGGTCTTCTACGTGTGCTTGGTTACCAAGCACACGTAGAAGACCGTTTTAGTGAAGGATAGTTTCTTCTATAACGAGATCTGTCTCTGCTGAAGAGCCTCCGCTTGATTCAATGAACGGATTCCCCTGCTGCAGCAAGAATGCTGACGTCAGAGGAGAGGCAGGGGAGAGCGAAGTTTAAAAGCGGCTATCTCTCAAACCATAAAGGTTTGAGAGATGCCGCTGGTGGCATTTAATTCAGTTTTTTTAAGGGATAGTAATTTTGAAGTATTACTATCTCTTTAAAAAAATATAAAAAATGATTCAAGTCTTAACTCTCAGACATTTATGATTTGAGAGATATACCTTTCTAAAGTTACTTTTTCCTGGCAGTTTCGCTGAAGTCAGTGCTCTAGCTGACGGCTGCAGAATCCGGTCATTTGACTGGACGGAGGCTCTTCAGCAGAGCCGAAATTGCGCACTTTAGAACTAAATACATCATTTTTTAAAATATTTTTTTAATGTCTACAATATGAAATAAACTGAAAATGAATTATTACTATCCCTTTAAGGCACCGCAGCGGAGGGGTGCTGAAACGGGGGGAGCTGAAACGTTTTTTTTTCCATTTAATTATCTTTTATATATCTGCTGTGAGGGAGCTCTGATTTACTCCACCAAGTGCTCCCTCGCAGCGTCTGTCCTGGCGGGTTTGTTCTCATGAGTCAGCAGTCCAGGCAGTCAGATACTATGAGCAGATGCAGCCAGTGACGTCAGACACATTGCATCTGCACACCACCACCGGCCACACATCAGAAAGATGTCAGAGAGCAGAGGAGGTGATCTACAGTGTATGTATATCACTGTATCTGAGTATGTCTGGGGAGATGATATCTGTATGTGTGGAATATTTCTATGTCGGGGCACGATTGGCATTGACCCTTTGAGGGACAGATAGGCATACAATGTATTGTGCACCCGTCTGGCCCTGAATGGGTTACTTTTCATTCTGTTAATGTGCTCATTGCTTGTTATCAAACATGCAAAGAACAAGTTAGATTATCCCTATGAGTGCCATGCAACACAGCACTAGTGTTGCATACCCCTCTAACACTGAAAACGATGAACAGTACAATATAAAGGATGTGTTTTCAAGGAAGGATTATGGGATCAGTCATTTCAATGGAACTGTGGGGTACCTGATAGCTGCTCCACAGAAACTGCCTGGCCGGCCGTTCATCCTGCACCCCAAGATGATGATCCATCTTGCTTCAGAAAATCATTAGAAGACAAATGACACTTCGGGGCCCCGCAAAACCATGGCATTGGAATCCTGGGCCAAGGAAGTCATTCTCCCCACAACTGGTTCTCGTGACTGACTCCTGAAGTGCACACTAGGCATCTTTGAAAAGGAATAGGTAATAATACTCTGGCCCTTCATTGCTCATCCTTGGTCATAGCTGCTGATGTGTCCACCTGTGACAAGAAAGCCTTTGCAGACTAAAACCCAGCCTGAGTTTACTGAGAAAAACAGTTCCGCCTCTGAAGACACTCATATGTTGGGCGAAATGTGTTAGGCATTTGCCCCTGCTCTAAGTTAGAAAAAATACTTTTTCGTAAGGAAGGAATTTATACTCTTAAAAATTAGAAGGAATTCCTGTCTCTCTAAATCAATATATAATGGCAGTACTTAAGTTTTTCTGATTACAGAGTTAGCAGTTTACTCAGAATCTACGGAACTCGTTGCCCTTAAAAGGCTCTGGAGATGAAATTGATATCAGTCAGTATTGCAGTAGTTCTCTTAACGATACTTATGATAAATTAACACAGTGATTCACCAAAACAGGCCCACAGTGGAAGGTACCCCTCATCTCTTATGCCTCTCGCTGGTGGCACTATCTCCAGTCCTCCATTTGCTAAGAGTGATGCTGATTCCTGGATGAGCGTCCCCTTGCAATGGAGGTTCATACATCCTCACGTGGTGAGTTGTGCACGTCCCTGGGCTCCGTCATCAGCAGCAAACCAGAACTGGAGGGTGGCTGCTGAAATTGCATTCAAGATGGCCTCTTTGGAATAAAGGTGAATGTGGGTGTGCTCTTCCATATAGAGGTGTAGGCTAGGACCCTATATAATCCCTGGCTGCTCCTTGCTCTGTGCTCGGTTATTTTAGTCTATTTATCTATGTTTTCTATTGAGATTATGTTTCCTGAATTCCTGGCATCCCTGACCTTGGCTATAGTTTGACCATTCTGCTGTCTGGTATCCCTTACCTTGACATCTATCTGACTACCCTGACCTCTGTAAACATTGATCCTGGCAGTCTCCTGACCATCCTGACCTCTGACATCCTAGAGCACTGCATGCACCTGACCATTCTGATTTCTGGCTTCCCTGACCTTGGCTTCCACTGGACTTCGTGGACCTCTAGAGTCTTGGGACTAATTATTCATCATATCCTGGAGACCTCTGGTACCCTTGTCCCAGGTATTCACTGACTCTTCTGCTTGACCCTTCTGGTCTCCGGTCCTTCCTGCAGTTCTTGTGGACCTCAGATCCTCAGTAGCCCCTGTGCTGTAGCCTACTCTCCGGTGGCTCTGATCCATCCGGCCTCCTGGTTAGTGATGTACTTACAAGGGTGTGCATGTCCCTGCTCCTGGGCTCCAGTACCCTACAAGTCTCCTGACACAGAAGCCTCAGCTACAATGCCTTTCCGAAAAGAGGGAAAATCAAAGGTATGTGATGAAAGTCCAGGCATATGGGAAGTGCAAGGGAGATGGGAAAGTTTACAAACAGCACCGAAAGGGCAAGCAGAGAGAGATGGGGCCTGACCTTCGGGTAACAGAGCAGCAGAGGCAGGGGAGGACATACCCACAAATTGTTGAGGAAGCCAAACTTCAAACTAAGCCCGAAGCCATTACTCCCTGCTCCACTCCAGCCCAGAAAAGCCTGAGTACTCCATAAAAAGATTGTTGAACTGAGCAATGAAGAATTGCTCAGTACTAAACTAAAATGGGGAACGAGCCAAAGCCTAACATATATCCCCAGCCAACCCATTATTCCTACCCCCTAGCCAATGCCTCATCTAGCTAACACCTTACCAGCCACCAATCCATAGTGCTCTGCCCATGTCCGGGGTGATTCATTATTCATTTTTTTTTTTAACAAAATTTTATTGATTTTTACATTACACATAATAACAAAAACATGACTCTAATAACAAATATTTAAGTATAAGTTAAACATTACTATTAGGAATAGGAAATCTTCAAGCAGTTAAGAAAATTCTACAGTTCTTACCATATGTACTATCGATCCATGGAGACCATATCTTTATAAAATTCTCATATCTGTCCAACTCTATTGAGCTTAAATATTCATTAGTACATTTGAATGATATTTTATCCGGATTCATAGAGCAGGGTAGTTCAATATTTTTTCTATAACGTCGCTATTGACATTCTGACTGCCACAGAAATATTTACAGTGAGCAGAACTACAGTATACTGACTGATAATACCTCAGCCTTGTTCCAATGGTAGCCACAGAAGCACAGTATACCACGTAATATCCCATCCATGTTCCACAGAAGTACACGATACTGCTGTCTGTCAGACCAGCATGAATATATATATATATATATATATATATATATATATATATATATAGATATAGATATATATATGAAAATGTCTCAAGGTGTGCACTCACTTCTATTCGGATATTATGCCTGGGTGTCAATCTAAATGTCAATCATGTAGCAACGTTTCGGCCTTTATCAAGATGCTAAGGAGGGCCGAAATGTAGATGGAATAAACAAACACATTTTTTCATCTATCAAAAGTCCTGTGAGTGCTTTCTTTCTTTTGAAATTTTGATACATATATATATATATATATATATATATATATCTTATAACCATAACTGGGAACTTGCTTATCTTAAACCTCCGGAGAGGGCTCATGTGCTGCTGACAAAAAGGATGTCAATATCATGATTCCAGGCATAAAGGGGTGGAGCTTAATTGGGAGAATGGGTTTATGCATATTTGTGTCATAAAGTAGGTAGGGAGTGGGTGTAAGTGGACAGGACAGGGTGGGAAGGAGGAGAAGTGAGTGGAACTCAGCCTCTGTCCCCGGAACTCGGGTAACTCAGACTGCAATCCGGAGTCACTGGGGCAGATCCGGAGAGTTCCCAGGTATGTTTGAGTGCCTGAGGAGTGGCCATTGGACAGTTCTCTGACACTTAAAGGCAGTGGCGTAACAATAGGGGTCACGGGTAGCAACTGCAACTGGGCCCCTGAAGTGCCCCCTGCGACCCCCCCACCCGGCACCCGCAACAACCTGAGGTCTGTGCCTTCTTCGGCACAGACCTCAATTAGCAGCTGAGCTCCCTCTGTCTCCGGCACTCTACTAATGCAGAGCTCTGGGAGATGACATCATCTCTCAGCTCTTTGCATTACTGTAGAGAGGACCATGTGGGAGATCCAGCTGCTAATTGAGGTCTGTGCAGAAGGAGTCCAAGACCTCTCCTGCCAGGCTGTTGTACCACCAGGGAGGTAGGAGATGGACACTGGGAGGCAATGGGGGCAAAGGTGAGATGTGGGCTTTGGGGGCAATTTGGAGATGGCCAATGGGGGCAATGTGGAGATACCCAATGGGGGCAATGTGGTCGGGGGGTGGGGTCATGGCAATTTTTGCACCAGGGCCCGGTGACTTTTAGTTATGCCTCTGCTTAAAGGATTAACCCATGAGTGCCAGAGGGATGTCCAATGCATTGCTTTGCTATGTGCAGGATACCCTGGGACACTCAAAGGGTTAAACATGTATGGTGAGCATGTCTGGCCAGCATTTCCTATAGCAGAGCCTCTCTTGAGTGCCAGCGAGGTATCCAACTTACTGTTTTGCAATGCATTGCATATGACACTCAAAAGGTTAACTCCAGGAGGGGTGGCTATCACTATGGTAACAATGCTGAAGAGAAGGAATTGTCAGTAAACACAGCAGCTACCTGTCTTCATTCCTACAGTATGAAGTTTTATCTAGTGTAATAGAAGAGGAGACTGGTCACTACACTATTCAATTAATTATCATTGTGACTGTTACCATGGTGACAGGACCCCCCCCATAACAAACGGGCTGAGTCAGGGGAATAGAAATAAGGCAGGAAACACTGGACTCTCTCACCCTGAGAATTTGGCTCAAATCCCTGAGTGTCAGGGTCAAACCCTGAGATTTCACAGGTTTGTGTATGTGTGTACATATATTTATATGAACACACAGGACTTGTATGGCGATATATATATATATATATATATACATACACGTGTGTATGGGTGTGTGTTTGTGTATATATATATCTCCATACAATTCCTGCATGTTCATATATATATATATATATATATATATATATATATATATATATATATATATACAAACACATACACATACACATACCTGTGAAATCTCTGGGTTTGACCCTGAGACTTTGATTTGAGCCAAATTCTCAGCGTGAGATAGTTCAGTGTTCCTGCTATATGATTTACTCCAACATAATGCTTATTTAATGTCCAGATTATTGATATTTCTACCAGAAAGGCAGAGAAAAAAGTCCTGCTTTTCTTGTGAGTATTTAAGAAGTGATATTTCAGAAATATAGCGTGTTAAAGTTTCCTTGAGGGCTGACTGGATCAGCTCTGGGTTAGAGCAAACATTGACATAGAACCTAGAATGTACGTTCGTGGGAGAGGTAAGGGTTGATATTTAAAAGATGTCAGGATGAGCTCATTTCAAAAGTTTCCAGGTATGTGTATGTATGTATGTATACTTTATAGAAGTAACTGCAAAATCAAGAGGGAATACAACAGGGGGTGCCCCTAGGGCAATAAAATTTGGTCCCACAACCCCGACCAAATCACCTCTAGGAAGGTACTCACAAGGAATGATTCCAAGAACCTGCTTAAAGTGCTGTCATGTGCAGTAGAGACTGGCTGCACCTGATACGGAGCGGATCGCTCCAAAGTCAGACTGGAGTCCTCTCTGCACACTCAGTGAGCAGAGAAGACTCCGGTCTGAATTCGGAGCTCCCCGCTCTTTATCAGTTGCAGCCGCATGACTGCAGCACACGCAGCTGTCTCTACTGCGCATGACGGCTTCTGTCAAACATCCTTAGCGAATTATTATATAGTATGTTTGCTAGATCTTGAGAATCAAGCCTCTATACATATTTTTTGATAACTGATACCTATTTGGAGTGGGGATAGGATCAGAGAACGTCCACGTAGTTCTGTACTGGATTTGACTACCCAGCCCAGAATCCTGTACATACCTTTGGAGATCACTGGAGACCCTGAGTGGAGACAGGGGTTAAGAATCCTCCACATGCTGCCATTGACCTACATTAAATGTGAGTGCAATTCTTGATATATTTCATGATCGTTTCAGCAATATTGTTTTTTGTTGTTCTGTATAGACGTTAGGCTCCAGAGAGGTATCCAAAATATTACAATAGGTTGGGTACATCGCTGTCACTTAAAGAGTTAATGTGTGTGCACCTATCCAAAACACACACGCATATTTTTTGTATGTGTGTTAAGACTTTCAGTGGCAAAGAGGTATCCAACACTTTGCAATGCTTTGCATACCTCTCTGGCAAATAAAGGATTAATGTGCCTGTACTTCTGTGAGACACACACGCATCTTTATTTACTTGATGTTACATGCACACTCACACACATGATAGTGCTGGGTCAATTAAATATGGGCTGGCTGAAGATCCTATAGGTGGGAGGTGAGAGTTGATGTGAGACAGGAATACTGTACTCATAGTGCATAAAATCAAAAGGGCTCAGGCAGGGTTATAGTGGGAGGAGATTCTGCTGCTGTGGGGTTAGAGTCGGAGGACATGGTGATGTCACTGGCTTACACAATGGATATGGACAAACCACAAAGAAACCTGTGAGTTTGAGGAACTTTTTTTATTTGAGGGTGGTGGGGACGTGAAGCTGGAGATGGCAGGGAGAGTCTTGTTACAGGTGTACGGTGGCAGGGAAAGTAGGGCATAGATGGTGGGTAGCATCTTCTTGGACATGGAGGGCAGTGGGGATGGCAGAGTGGAGATGGCATTGGGGAGATAAGAGAGAGGTGATAGAGATGCAATAGGAAGTGAGGTGGACTTGGTGGAGGGAATCTGGGACAGGAACATGGGGGCACTCCAGGAGGGGAAACTGAGAGACACAAAAGTGTCAGGAGGTTACCACTGCTGAAGAGAGAGTCCTGGGGGGGCACAATCACATCCCTGTGTATATGCTGCGGAAGCAGAATAGTGGAGATTAGTATAGATATATTAGCAACACATTTATTATAGAAAACAGCATTAAAATATGTAAGGTGACAGGTTAAATCTAATATACAGGATGAAATATTAATTCCAACTACTCAAGAAGCTAATATTTAACAAATCCTGCAGTGATATTGCTCAAGGAGTGTGTATACAGGCATCATGAAAGTCTGCAACTCCCAGGGCTGAGATTGAGTTGTCTCAGAACTTGGCATCATCCTCCGAGGAAATCAAAAAGTATCCTGAAGCTGCCTGAGATGTTAAGAGGCCACACCAAGCCTGAAAAACAGCCTCAGCAAACAGAGAGGGCAATCTTAGAGGAACTGCAGTTATCAACTAGCCCTGAGCTTGTGAGTATGCAAGAAGGTTACTGTGGGCTTTGTAGCTTCAGTTCAATTACTTATTGCTAGAACAGATAATAATTAAAAAAAAAGATTACTTGAAACTCGTAGAAGACATGGAAAAAAAATGCATGTTATCTTACAAAAATTGCTGCCACTGCTGTTGATCAGCACAAACATCCCTGTTTGTGACAGATATACTAAAATACTATACATTGGATAGATGAAACAGAGTACAAAGTGGACCGGTCTTCAGAAATGTTTAATTACCACTAAAAATATTTTACTAAGAAACTGGAGAGTGACAAACAAAGTTTTTTCTTTTTATTGTTATATGTGTAGCAGGGCAAGCCCCTGGGGTGAGGTCCAAGGGTGTCATTAGTGAGGTAAAGCTAGCAGAGATATATATATATATATATATATATATATATATATATATATATATATATATATATATCTATATCTATCTATCTATCTATCTATCTATCTATCTATCTATCTATGTATATATATATATATATATATATATATATATACACATACAGTTGTGTGAAAAAGAAAGTAAACCCTGTTTGAATTGGTTTTACATATCAGGTCTAACAAAAATAAAGCCAAAACTGAGAAGCCATGTGTGAAAAATGAAGTACACCCTTACTACTTCCATAGGAATTAAGATGCTAAGCAGCAGACAGGTGCTGCTAATCTAATGCCCTTGATTAATTGATCATCAGCAAGTGTGACCACCTCTATAAAAGCCAAAGTTTTAGCATTTTGTTAGTCTGGAGCATTCAGCTGTGTATTAACACAATGCAAAGGAGGAAAGACATCAGCAATGATCTTAGAGAAGCAATTGTTGTTGTCCATCAATCTGGGAAAGGTTATAAGGCCATTTCTAAACAATTTAAAGTTCATCATTCTACAGTGAGAAAGATTACTCAAAAGTGGAAAATGCTGAAGACAGTTGCCATTCTTCCCAGGAGTGGACTTCACAGAAAATTCACTCCAAGGTCAGACCGTAAAATGCTCAGAGAAATTGCAAAAACTCAAGAGTTACAATTCAGACTCTACAGGCCTCAGTTGGCATGTCACATGTTAAAGTTCATGACAGTACAATTAAACTAAACAAGTTTGGTTTGTTTGGAAGGGTTGCCAGGGGAAAGCCTCTTCTCTCTAAAAAGAACACGGCAGCATGGCTTAGGTTTCTAAAGTTGCATCTGAACAAATCACAAGACTTCTGCAATGTCCTTATACCAACTGTCAAGCACGGTGATGGAGAGATGATGATTTGGGCTTGTTTTGCAGCCACAGGACCTGCAACCTTGCAGCATTGAGTCAACCATGAACTCCTATGTATACCAAAGTATTATAGAGTCAAATGTGAGGCCATCTGTCCGACAGCTAAAGCTTTGCAGAAATTGGGTCATGCAACAGGACAATGATTCTGAGCACACCAGGAAATCTACAGCAGAATGGCTGAAAAAGAAAATTATCAAGGTATTGCAATGGACCAGTCAAAGTCCAGACCTCAACCTGATTGAAATGCTGTGGCGGGACCTTAAGAGAGCTGTGCATAAATAAATGCCTGCAAATCTCAATGAACTGAAGCAACGCTGTGAAGAAGAGTGGGCCAAAATTCCTCCACAGCGATGTGGGAAACTGATAAAGTCATACAGAAAACAATTACTTCAAGTTATTGCTGCTAAAGGTGGTTCTACAAGCTATTGAATCATAAGGTATACTTAGTTTTTCCCATGTGGCTTCTCCATTTTGGTTTTATTTTTGTTAAATAAATCATGACACAGTGTTATATGTTATGTGTTGTACATCTGAGGTTCTATTTACCTAATTTGTATACCTGCTAAGGAACAGATGATTTTTCAAAGAGGGTGTACTTTTTCTCACAACTGTATATATATATATATATATATATATATATATATATATATATATATATATATACTAGCAATGTAGGACAGCGTTGCCCGTCAGGATATATAGGGAATTAATGCGCACACACGGATGCAAGACAAACACACACAGAGACACACGCAAATGCACACGCATTCACTGAGATGCATAAAGATCGACACAGTCATACAAACATACATACATACATACATACATGCAATGCACAACATGCAGACACAGAGTGTGATACAGACATGCAACACACACAGTGAGGAACACACAGACACACACAGAGTTTGTGTTTGTACTTATGCCTCCACTGTGGCATTCATTCATATAGTTGAAATGCATGTGATAATTGCACATACTATGGTGGAAGTGGATCATGCTGGCTCCTGGGGTGTGAGTGAGTGTGTGTGAGTGAGTGGCATTCATTCATGTAGTTGAAATGCATGTGGGAATTGCAAATACTATGGTAGAAGGTGGATCGTGCTGGCTCCCGGGGTGTGAGTGAGACTATGGTGGAAGGTGGATCGTGCTGGCTCCCGGGGTGTGAGTGCGGGAGTGAGTGATTGAGTGAGTGTGTTAGTGAGTGTGTGTGATTGAGTGAGAGTGTGTGAGAGAGTGTGAGTGAGAGAGTGAGAGTGTGTGTGATTGAATGAGAGTGTGTGTGATTGAATGAGAGTGTGTGTGATTGAGTGAGAGTGTGAATGAGAGAGTGTGAGTGAGAGAGTGTGAGTGTGTGAGATTGAGTGCATGAGATTGAGTGCGTATGATTGAGTGTGTGAGTGTGCATGACTGAGTGTGTGATTGAGTATGTGATTGAGTGTGTGTCTGTGGTGTAGGAGCAAGTGGCAGCCATTTTGTTTTTTCAGTTACTTGGATAGTGGTGGGCGGGCTGGATTGTGGGGACAGGCCAACTCCCTGCATGATTTAAATCACCCCTCATTGAATCACCCAATGGGAGCAGTAACACCTCCTTACTTAACCCTTTGAGTGCCAGAGGGTTACGCAACGCATTGCTTTGCAATGCGCTGTGTACCCCAGGGGCGTCGCTAGGGGTGGGCTAAGGGGGCTGAATCCCCGAGTGTATCAGTGGGCAGCCCCGAATGTCAGACAATCAGCAGACTCACTCCTCCTGCTGTTTATTTTGAGGCTGGCTGGCTGCTGCCCAGCAACTTGTGGGCATATATAGCTTGGAACAGCAGGCTGCTGCCTTACTCTGTTCTCAGCTTCAGCACACAGCCATCCGCTCCACACTGGCTCTTCTAGCACTTCCTGGTGCTTTGCGGTGAGGTCATCAACATGCACCTGAAGTACCAGAGGAGGCAGTGTGGAGCCCATGGCTCTACACTGAAACAGAAAGCAGAATGGGGCAGAGCAGAAGAGAAGGTATGAGGGACAGTATAGATGGTGGAAATATATGGCTACCAGTGGCAGGTAAACAAGGCTGGTGGGTGTCACATTGTATATGTGGAGAATTTGTGGGCTGGCTACCAGTGGGCAGGGGAACAAGGCTGGGGGGTCACACAGTTTATGTAGGGAATCAGTGGCTACCAGTGGGTATTGGAATAAGGATGGTGGTGGCCATATAGTGTATGTGTAGAATCTGTGGCTTTCAGAGGGCAGGATAATAAGGCTGGTGTGGTCCATAGTGTATGTGGGGAATCAGTGGCTACCAGTGGACAGGGTAGTAAGGCTGGAGGAGGTCACATAGTATATGTAAGGAATCTGTGGCTACCAGTGGGCAGCATACCACCTAAGTGTCCCTCTTTAGGAGGGACAGTCCCTCTTTTAGGCCCAAATCCCTCTGTCCCTCTTTCCCACCCTGATGTCCCTCTTTTTAGGAGATCAGACTGTGTGGTGTATATATAAGTGTATTATACTGCTCTACAGCAATAAAACTCACATTATTGTTTGTTTAAACATCAGTATATGTGTTTATAAATTAGTCTGTGTAAATAAAATACTTTGGTCTTGTTATAAGTCATTTATTAGGTCACACAAGGAGGTGTCAGTAGGTCATGAATCAGCCTAAAAATTCTCGGTAATGCCCCGCCTACCAGCAACGCCCCCAGCAACACCCCCTAAAATACAAGTGTCCCTCTTTCGCAATTTGAAATGTTGGGAGGTATGGGACAGGGGAGCAAGGCTAGGGGGGGTTATATAGTGTATGTAGAGAATCTGTGGCTAACAGTGGTTATAGGAATAAGGTTGGTGGGTGGGTCACATAAGGTATGTATGTAATCTGTGGCTATCAGTGGGCAGGGGTAAAATGCAGTTGGGAATTACATAGTGTGTGTGAGGAATCTGTCGATACCAGTGTGTGTGTGTGGGGGGCACGCAGTGTATGTGGGGAATCTGTGGCTTCCAGTGGGCAGCAGAACAAGGCTAGTGGGGATGCACAATGTATGAGGGTAGTCTGTGGCGACCAGTAGGCAGTTGCAGAAGGCTGGTGGGGCAACACAGTGTATTTGGGGAATCTGGGCAGAGAAACATGGCTGGAGGGGGTCACACAGTGTGTGTGGGGAATCCGTAGCTACCAGTGGGCAGGGGAACAAAGCTGGTAGGGGTCACATAGTGTATATGGGGAATCTGTGGCTACCAGTTGGAACAAGGCTGTGGTATCATAAAGTTTATGTGTGTTGTTCTGTGGCTACCAGCGGCCAATGGAAAAATGCCGGCAATCAGACAGTGTATGATTGGCTACAGGTAACCAGTGGAACAATGATGGGGTATCACACAGTGTATGTATGGTTCTATGGATACCAGTAACCAGAGAAACAATGCTGGAGTATCAGACAATATATGTGTGGTTCTATGTCTGCCAGTTGAAAGCAGAAGAAGACTGAGATATCAGTTCATGTGTGAGCCTGGTGCTACCGGTGGCAAACTACTGGAGTATCAGACAGTGCATGTGTGGCTAATAGGGGCTAGAAGCGCAAGGTTATCAGGCAGTGTATGAGGTGTTCTATGGCTACCAGTGGGCAATGGAAAAATGCTGGGTATAAGCATACCTCCCAAGTGTCCCTCTTTGAGCCACAAATCCCTCTGTCCCTCTTTCACACCCTGGTGTCCCTCTTTTTAGGACATCAGACTGTGTGGTGGGTATATAAGTGTATCACATTGCTCCACAGCAATAAAACTCACATTAATGTTTGTTTAAACATCATTATATTTTTTTATACATTATCTGTGTAAATAAAATACTTTGGTGTTGCTCTTGATAATTTATTCAGTTACACCAATGGCTCATATGTATTAGAGCAACCTGGTTTTATTCTGGAGTAAACCAACTGCACAATAGAGGACAAATAAAAGTTCTTAAAATCCACTGCACTTGAATAGAGTTTTTTAACCTCTTGAATGCTAGAGAGGTCTCCAATGCATTGCTTTGCAATGTACTGAAGACCGCTCTAGCATTCAAGGAGTTAAAACCCCTATTTAATTTGACAGGAATTTTGATTTGTTCCCTGTGGTACAGTTGGTTTACACCACAATAACTTCAGTTAGTTAGAACAAAAAAACAATTGCAAGAGTTGAACATAAAATGGCTTACTTCTTAACTCTTTGCATTGCATTATATATAGATTAGTAAAATAAAGATATATGTTGTGTAAGGATAACTCACTCCACACTATAGTGTTATCATCACTACCACTGGTGGCAGGCACTCTGTTGAATTTTGCTGTGGGCTCTAGCGACAGATCGTTTTGGAACCTAGAAACGCCCCTGGTGTACCCCTCTGGCACTCAAAGGGTTAAGTTGAGGTAACATAGCAATATAACACACGGTGGCTCTTCAGTTGAGGCAGCATAGCAATATGCTGAGGGAACAAATGGAAAGTGGTGTTTGAGGCTTGCCCTCTGTAACATACAACAAAGCATCTTTCTCCCTTTAAGGAGAAAGGGCGGGAATCAATGGAAGCAGAAAGTGGAGGAGTGACAGTTGAAAACAGACAGTGAGGTGACTGAAGAGATGAAGAGTTAAATAAAAGAGTTGCTATTAAGTTTATCCCTGAGTTTGCACTTTATGGGAACATTACACCCTTGTACTGAAACAGAGTGTATGGAGGGTTACAATTATCTGTGGAAGGTGAAACAGTGTGTTTTTGGGGTCATGATCCTGAGTGAGAGTGTGTGGATCAGGAGAAGTTATTGATATCCCTACTTCAGGAGCGAGTGGCAGCTATATTTTTTTTTTGTCAGTTGGATAGTGGTGGGCAGGCTGGAGGGGCGGGCAACTCCCTGTATGATAAACATGCCCCATTGAATCACCCAATGGGAGCAGTAAAGTCCCCACTGAATCACCCAATAGGAGTTGTGTCTCCTAATGAGACATAAATTATGTAATGAGGCATTCTGTTCAATGTGTGTTTGTTTTCTGAGGAGACATAAATTATGTTCTGTGTGTGAGGTACCATAAATTATGCAATGAGGCTTATTCTTTTATATATATAGATATATATTTTGCCCTGCGTGGGAAGGCTCCTGGTCTGTTGGTCTGTGATTGGACCCACATCAGGTCCCCTAGGGAGTGTGGTTCTCTAAGTCAAAGCTTCAACTCATGTGAGTAAAATGACCAATATGTCTGTGTAGATTTCCTAGAAAGTGCTGCTATGAAATTCCTTACATGAAAGGTGCAAAAGAGGACCTGCCACGGAGTGTGAGCTTTGAAGCCATAAAGAATCCCAGTAGAAAATTAAGAGATGTGGTTCTAGCTATAGAAACATGGCAAGAGAAGATTGTTTAATGTAACCTGTTACTATTTAATAAAAGTCAAAATTCTTCAAAAATCACTTCTCATCCATCTTAAATTCTCTTATACATCATGCAGACACTGTTCTAGCAGGGCTGACTGCCTTGAAAGAGATTGAGCTGGAGCTGAAAAAAGTGTAAGTGATGTGTACCTGGGGATAAAGGCCCATTGAGACCTAAAGAGAATGAGACTGAGCGATTTCAGGAACCCACTTGGTAAGGATCTACTTACAATATAAACCCTATGAGTGTCAGAGAGGTGTACAACAAATTGCAATCAAAGTTTCAGAGGATGAGTAAATCTTTTAATGAAAAAAAGCACTTTTCCTACTACTTAAAAACAGGGGTACACCTACTACTGGGAAATGCATCACTTTAGTAATCAGAGTTTAAGCTGCTGAGCTTAACAGTGACCCCTGGTGCCTGGAAAGTTCACCTACAGTTCACCTGGTGTTCAGACAGTGTTAGGGACCAGGAACCAGACAGACACAAAAATATAAAATGCAAAATACCTTTATTATAGTGACATAAACAGAATTGTGATCCAGGAGCATAAACCAAAATACAAGCCAGGGTCAGGAACCAAGACAGGTACGCAGCCAAGCTGGAGTCAGGAACACAGAAGTCAGCAATGTCAGGAACAAGCCAGGAGTCAGGAACACAGAAGTCCGCAATCTCAGGAACAAGCCAGGAGTCAGGAGCCAGAAGGATTGTCAGAGGAAGCCAGGTCATACACAGATAAACAGGAGCACAGGAGAATCCACAGCAGCCAGCAGCAACAAACACAAGGACAATCAGGAAGTGAGCCAAGTTGCTTTAAATAACCTGGGAGGGTTGACTGACAACAGTCAGGTGACCAATCACAGAGAGGTCAGCTGATTCAGCCTGATCTAGGAAAGGGAAGGCAGTAGGAATGGATAGCAGAGCTATCCCAGAGATTCCCAGTCCTGGTGAGCGATCTTAGCATTCTAGTTAGTGGTCGAGTTAGGCCAGTCCTGTTCCTGTGTTCCTCTTGCTGTGATTCCTTGTTACTGACCTTGGCCCTGCTACTGACTACTCTTCAACTTGCCATTTCTGTACCTTGCCTCCATTGTCAACCCCAGCTTTCCTACTGACTATTCTTCAGCCTGCCGATTCTGTGCCTTTTCTGCTCTCCAGTTGCCAACCCTGTCAGTCTGACCATCTCTTGCTCCTGCTTAGTTGAAGTCCGAGTTCATCAAGTTCCAATGGGTTCACCTCTCCAATATAGTCAGTGTTCTTCTCCTGTGACCATCAGTCGATCCTTTGTTCCAGCTAGTCTGAGTTTGACGTGTACGACTTCTGTCGGTTCCTGCTCCAGTCAGTCTGTGTTCTATTCGATCGACTGTAAGGTATTTATGGTTCCAGATCTGTCAGAGTTCGACTGTCAGTGCCTGCTCAGTCAGAGTTCGATTCCTTGACCTTCAGTTGTCTACAGACTTAGTTCAGCAGAGATTCGACTAACATTGTCTGCTTAGTCGGTGTTAGACTTCTCAACCTCAGTCTCCCAACAGATCAGCACAGCAGTTATTCGACCAGAGTTAAAGTACCTTGTTTCTGTTACCTTTCTATTGTTGCAACTGTTGCAGTAGGTAGTTACTATTCCAAGGAAATCATACTGCTTGGCATTAAAGTAGTCTTGCAAATAGCACATTTAGTCTGGCTTCAGCCTCAGCATGACTGTATTAGGAATAGTCTTTGCTAGCCAGCAAAGCTCTCTATTCTTCGTTCCCTAGCATCTTGCCTACTGAGGTGTCCCCATAGTTATCTAGTGGGTAGTCTGTTGCTGTTCTGTTTTACTGGTGTGTCTGTTGAATTCTACTTAGTTGTATATCTTTTTCTGCTACAATTGCTCACTAAGCAGCGCTCTCCAGCTTCACCCAATTAGCTCTTTTGCTTTTGTACCATACCAGCATTACAGTTGCTGACTGCGTTTCTCCATAGAATGTGATAGCTTCATCACTTAATGAAAGTTTGAACGGTTATAAAATGGTTATAAAAGTTGCATAACAACTGACAGAGGTGGGAGCATCCTCGTTTTACTCATTAGGAAAAGACCTATAATATATAGAGTTTCATAAAAAAATGTACTGCTCCTTTAACTTCTTGGATTTTAGTGATATCTCCAGTGCACTGATTTGCATGGAGATATGTCAAACATCCAATGCGTTATAGAAAGTGATTATATTATACAATAATAATGACAAGCTTTGGTGAATACTGTTGAACTGACATGGCCTCCTTTTAGTTCTTGATCATATTATAAAAACAACCAACAGTTGCTTCAATAAAGCCTATAATTACCAGTCATTTTAAAACCCATTTTTTCAATCATCTTTAGACGCATAAAAGCAGGCCACAAAACAGGTGAATAGCCCAGCAAAAGCTGATGTAATCCTCTGTAACAGATCATACTCCATTATGGGAGCCCTTTTCTGGGCATAAGGCTTATCAGCCCATTATACAAAGAACTGTGGATATTTCTAGGCCCCAAAAGACTAACAACCATAGCCTGCTGGTTTGCTTTCAAAGGAATGGGCAGTTAGGGGTTAATTATTTGAGTTTGGGCAGGGTTACTTCCAACATGTATTGGAGTCCCTCAAGCTCTTTTGCTTATTTGTTCAACCCCTGGCCATTATTCATTGAATGTGTATTCTAGCCACTCAAGCCATTGTATTGTGAACTGTATTGTGAACTGTATTGAGACCCCTGCTGTGTGTTAATTCAATCATGTCTGCCCTATTATGTTTCCCTGAATCATTTGTTGTTGGTTCTTTGTCCCCTGTGTGGTGATTGAATTATCCCTGTGACTACCTAATTGTGTTCTGCCCTACAATTTGCTGTACCCTACTGGATGAGCTGTGATTGTGTTAAGTTTCATGTACTGTGCTCCAAGTTAGTGTGGTTTGAAACTGTATAAATATGCTGTGGTTTGTTGTAATAAAGAGTTAGTGTTCTTGAAGAACTAAGAAGGGGTCCTGGTTTTCTTTATGCTCTTGTGGTTTAAAGTATCCTCTCTGATGCCCACCTGAGCTGAGTATCCTGCATCGTCAACCGTCTGCTGCCAGCTACCTGCGATCCGACTTTGTATGCTGTCAGGCAGTGACGAGGACTCCATGCTTCCCTGCTTCCAGCGATCCTGCAACTGTTTCCAGTGGCCGTCCATACTTTGACCAGTGCTTATCCGGCGTTGAGACGGAGAGACCCGGGAACGGCAGCTTCCATTACATCCTCCTTGTGTGTTTTAAGGGAAAATCTACATAGCAGATTTCAAGCATAGTTATCACATCTATTGTTATATATATGCATAGTGATGTGATAGTGATGGGATGTATTGTTATATATGCATAGTGATGACAGACATTAGTGATACACAAATACACACTGAGGGTTCCATTGATATAAATGAGGCTTTTAACCCCTTAATGCCAGACAACTCTAAAATGGATGCCACTCAGGCATTCCAATGGTTAAGTGTGACATATAAATCAATTGTAATCAGGGGAATCATTATCTTCTATGGTGTCATTGGTTTGCTCCAGAATTACCCTCGATGGGTTTTATTTATTAATTTTCAAATGGATACATGGAAAGATTACCACGTTCAGGATAGCAAGGAACTGAGAGGCCCATAAGGAGAATTTGTTAAAAATCTATTTATTTGGTATGTGCATTTAAACATGAATTTCAGCAAAACATCAGTCTTAGTGGCTTAGTTCCCACGGGAGACAACAGCACAGTGTTACCATCTGCACGATGTTGTCCATGCAGAACAAAGAATGGCTGGCTGGGAAGTTTACATGTGCTAATTTTGTCTTGGGTAACACAGCCCAGTGCAGCTTGATTCCACTTCTCAAAGTTTACCATAGAATGCATACTGCACCATGAATGATCAGCAGGATGGCCTATGGTTCTGCCACATAGATGACTCCCATAGAGAACATTAAAGGTTGCAATGATCCAATGACTGACCAGTCTACATGGGCATCATACAATCATGTATGGCTGAGGTATAAGATGGTTGTCAGGCATTCAGCCACAGGATTAGCACAGGTACAAGTACAGTATATTAGACTAATTAAGATATTAAGACCACGGAGAAATCAACACTGCAGAAAGGGCTATACATATATAGTATCAATTCATTTTAAAGGGATAGTAAGGTGTCAAAATAAAAGAAACTCCAATTAATCTCATAGTATTTGGGCCATGGAGAGTGTTATTTCAATACCGTCGGAGTTGTAGTTCAAGAGTATTTGAATGATAAAGTATCCCCTCTTGCCGTTTACTGATGTAACACTGCTCACCTCAGAACAGAAAGGTGGTGTCCAGATGGCTTGCAGAGAGGGACAATCTTCAGTTAGCATAAGGGAAAAGCCTGTCAAGGGGTCAGGGTTGTCATTGTTCTCACAGTAACAAGACTATCACTTGCTGTGAGCTGTCTGGTCTTAAGACCAGATTCCACATCTGAGGGGAGGTGGCTTATACTAGATAAAAGGGGCGGGATGGGGATATTTTATCATTCAATTACTCTTGAACTACAACTCTGACAGTATTGAAATAACACTCTCCATGGCCCAAATAATATGAAGATTAATTGGAGCTGCTTTTATTTTAAAACATTACTATCCCTTTAAAGGTGGTACGCGCTTTGAAATGAAAGTGCATCATATGTTACATTAATTGAGCAATCAAGCATTCCGAAGAGAAAATGTATGCAGTGGATATGTTAGATCAAAAGAGACATCAAGATTACAGTAAAATCAGCACTCTGCAAAGAATTATACAACATACTGATTGCTAAAAATATCTGTATTTAATCAATACTGAGCAAAATACGGACAAGCTAAACAGTAAACAAATCAGGGGCATACATGAACTGAAATTATCTTAGCCGCAACATCATTTTGCAGTTGATTTACTGACATGTAATTGAATCACGTGAGACACCTGCCACATAGTGTAGCTGTGTCAATTAACTCTGTGATACATATTGAGATTGAGATACTACGGGCACAAAAGAATAGGAATAATAGGTGTCCACAACATTCATGTATCTCTTGATTTGATATATTTTTAAATACAAATGTCTGATATTTTAATAAAATATTACAGACACAGACACCTATGGTCGTAAAATAAATTTCACTAACCCACGTGTATATCAAGAGTGGTGAAAAATAAATCCCTTTACATTATTAATACATTCAAAGTATTTCACCTGAGATGAACAAATAAAGACAGTGGTGACCTTTATTGTAAGTATCACTACCGAGTGACCCTATTGAAATTAGATTAATCACAACATTAACCCCTTAATTGATAAATCATAATTTTAATAAGGGATTGCATTGAAGTTTATGAAATAATCCCTCACATTGCTGATATGGTTAATGTGTGTCACTGGTGGTGAAAAATAAAGATATGGGTGACCTTTCTGTAAATATCAATAACGATGAGACACTCCTGAAACAGGATTAATCTTAACCCCTTAACAGACACATTATAGTCTCAGAAAGGGATAACACTGATGTTTGACTAGTGGCGTAACTATAGGGGTCGTACCTGTGACCGGGCCTGTGCACTCCAGGGGCCCAGCCGCCCCCTGCGACCCCTCCGCCTGGCGCCCGCAATCTCCCTCCAGCGCTCTAGTAATGCAGAGCGCTGGGAGACGACTGCATCTCCCAGCACTCTGCATTACTAAGAGGACCGCGCGGGAGCTCCAGATAGGAGATGGGGACATTGTGGAGGGGGGCCAATGTGGTGGTGTGGGGGCCCGTGGCACTTTTTGCACCGGGCCCGGAGGCTTCTAGTTACGCCTCTGTCTTTGACCAGAAATCCAATTCTCTCTAGAAAATACATTAGGATTCCCTGTAAGATTAATAACGGTTGTCTATCTATTTTTATCCCCACATGTATTCTTTCTTGATTTTATTAATAGTATACATCTAATAAAGATACAATGATTTTAACACCCTGATGGGTGCCATAATACAGGTTCTTTTCTGCCTGAAGCTCATTTCTTTTCCTTTAGACAAATCAGTCAAGGTAGAGCAGCATGGCATATTTAAATCTGGCAGGCATGTCTGGCAGAGTTTCATTAATTGACATATACATACAGCTAAATATTCTGTAAATTGCTGTTTTCAATAAAACATTTCAACCATAAATATATGTGGTTTGAAAAATCACCTATTTGGTACAAAGTGACAATTCTACTTTAACCCTTTGAGTGGCAGTGGGGTATGCAGTGCATTGCTTGGCACCCTCTGACTCTCAAAGGGTTTAAAGGGAATTGTCATTTTGCATTAATATGTGATTTTGAAAGCACTTTCAAAATAATCTATAATTATTCAGACATTTTTATTTTATAATAATTGTTTAGGTGATATTTAGCTTTATTTGTCAATTTATGCAGTTGAACTAGGACTGGCTGGCAGGGAGTGACAGTTGGAATGGGGAGCAGAATTACTGTTAACATGCCAAACAGTGCTGCCTAATGGGCATAATCTGTCAAATAAATAAAGCTAAATATCTCATAAATTAATGTTTTACATTAAAATCACTAATATAACTGTAACAGGTTTTATAATAAGCTATTGGTTACAAAGTGATAGCTGCACTTTAAGGCCTCGATTCAATTGTCCCCTTTGGCCAAAAAAACACCCTACTGTATTTTTTAAGCAAGGTAAGCCATTCAATTACCTGTTCTATGAAAAAATACCGGATGAAAAAAATGCCCTTTCGGACGCTTAACTTAGTGCCCATTAAAACAAGTCCAGTATTCCTATTCAATTAGAAACATGTGTTAAGCGACCCACTGTAACGGCTGAAAATCTGCCCCTGTTTTTTGTTGTTGCAGAGTCTCCTAACGCATCTTTACACCTGTTGAAGCAGGAACTGAAGGGGGAAAAAAGCCTAAGTGACCAGTGGATGTATTGCTATTGGGGCCCTAAGCCCCATATCAGTAGATCCTAAGAACACAAAAAATGTGTGAAATGTGAAAAAAATAACCCTATGAGTACCAGTGGGGTATGCAATGCCTTGCACAGAATTGCATACCTCACTGGCACTAACAGGGTTAATCCAACTAACGCTAACACTATCACATTAAAATAAACACTTACCTGTAATCTTGATGTTCAGTGGGGTCTTCAGCACCCTTGTCAGCTACTGTCTGTCTTCTTCTTGTTATGTTCTGTCTTCTTCTTCTTTCTTTTCATCTTCATTCTTCTTATCTTCTTTTCTTCTTTTGTGTCCCACAGATGTCCCTGCAAAGAAGAAGAAAGAGTCAAAATTAAATCTGCTGTAAAAAAGAATGAATCAAAGCTATAAGAGGCTAAGGGGTAGATTTAAAGGCAGCCGTTAACCAAAAAAATCACTAACGGGTGCGTTAGTTGACATGTTGCAATTCAAAGATCCGTCTAAAGACCAACTAACGGCAGTTGTAGAATCCTTACGGCCGATACACTTACGTGCATTCAGACGCATGGAAAAACATACCCCAGAGCTATTCAAAGGCTTGCGGTACTGATAACGGCTGAAAAAAAGACACACCTAACGGCTAAAAGTTAAGACCCACTTTTTTTAGCCGTTAGACACTTAACGGCCAAAACAAAACACCCGTTACATAGGAAAAGACACAAAAGGCTTACCGCACAACCATGTAAATGGGAAAATTAACCCGTGCAATGCCAAAACAACACAAAAACATGCACACACAACACAAATCACTATACACACAACAACAACCAACACCACAGGGACAACGACACACTAAAAAACAACAACACAACATGGCACGGAACAATGGGGGTCATCACACAAAGCGGACACCTGCAAATACAAGCTCACCTGGGCAACATCACACAACTCACACACCCCACAACTGCATGTCCGCAAATGGCACACACAGAACAAGCACAACACACCACATCTTATAACACACACACACCTGCAAACACTTACCTGGACAAAAACAACTCACCATTGGTCAGCACTCACCTCATCACCACACCCACACAACGCCCTAGCAAGTACTTAAAGGGACAACTCAACACACTCACTTGTGGCTTGTTTTCCACTCAGGGAGGGAGAGAGAGAGAGAGAGAGAGAGAGAGAGAGAGAGAGAGAGAGGTAGAGAGGTAGAGAGAGAGAGAGAGAGACAGATAGAGACAGATAGAGAGAGCAAACAGTATGTTGGGTTACATATTGTTGCGAAGACTGAAGAGAAGGCGTGCAAGGGAGAGAGCTAGGGAACATCAGCAACCTCCAAGCATGCCTGATCAACAGCCTTCACCTGTTGCAAGTGAGGAGGCTCTGGCTCAGCAGCCACACAGGAGCCCATCCCCACCTGGAGGGCACAGGATGTATAGACGACCACCAAGGCCCAGGGTATACCGCCCAAGGGTCACCCTCTTTGGAATGACCGATGATGAGGTAATTGATCGCTACAGGTTGAGGCCTGACAGCATCATTGCCTTGTATGAGGTCATCAAGGAGCAGGTGGATCCCATCTACATCTACAACCATGCCCTAACTGGCCTGCAGAAACTACTCTGTGCCATGCACTTCATGGCAAGCGGGGCCTTCCAGTCCACAGAGGGTTACGCATCTGGCATGTCACAGGCCACATTCTCCAGGGTGCTGGCCCAGGTCCTGCCAGCCCTCAAAAGCAAGGCCAGTACCTATATACATTTCCCCACCACCGACATGGACTGGATACAAGTCAAGCAGGCCTTTTACGCCAGGGGAGGCATGCCCAGGGTCATGGGTGCTATAGATTGCACCCATGTCCGAATTAAGGCCCCAGCACGTGACGCACAGATATTCATCAACAGGAAGAACTTTCACTCCATCAACGTGCAGATGGTGTGTGACAGCCAGATGAGGATAATGAATGTCTGTGCAAAGTATCCTGGCAGCTCACATGATTCATACATTCTCCAAAACTCCTCAGTCCACAGAGATTTCGAGAATGGAACTTTTACAGGGGGATGGCTTTTGGGTGAGTTCACAATACAAAATCACATCACATACACAGGCGTACACACAACGCTGCTTAGCATGCTCCTGACCCACAGCTACTACGTCTACCACACAAAACATCATTCACACAACATGTGCTCCCTGTCTCACCATGTCACTCACATTACACAGGTGATGCTGGCTATGGATGCAAGTCCTGGCTACTGACCCCACTGGCCAATCCTCGAACACATGCCCAGGAAAGCTACAACCAGGCTCATGGCAGAACGAGGAATGCCATTGAGCGGACCTTTGGCCTCCTCAAGTCAAGATTCCGATGTCTGGACCACTCAGGGGGAGCACTGCAGTATGCACCTGGAAAGGTGTGCGACATCATTGTGGCGTGCGCAATACTGCACAACATCGCAGTGGACACCAGGCTGCTGGAGCACATCCAGGCCCCCCCCATACAGGAAGTGCCCATGGACATCGGACACGTTGAGGAGACCCTGAGAGGGACACAGATCAGAGACAGGCTCATCACGGAACACTTTACATGTGAGTATAACACAGGCATGCAAACAATCCATGCAAGTCCCCCATCAGTCCTGTGACACTAACCACACTGCACATTTTGTTCTGTCTCACCCCACAGGAACAGTGACACAGCACTGCACTTGCAGCGGACGTGGCAAATTGTGTGTGTGGACTCAAAAACCATCCTCCATTCCACTCTCCACGTTGACATACAGACCCCAAGGATATCACGCACACCCTCAGGAGAAACAAGGTACAACACATAACCCATGTTCATCGCCTTACAGGGCTTGATTGACAGCAGCTAACTTGATTTGCCATGAGCATAGCCAGAGCAACCATGCTAGCCTTGTAGCGAAAGAGTGTTATCCAATGCTATGCATTGGATAATACTCCGTCACATCAGGGGTTAAAGGGCCATTGGACTCAATATGGAACCTGTACTGTGCTACAGCTGAGAAGAGCAGCACAGGGGTGGATGTACAGTGGTATGGGCACACAATGTAGAGGTCATGAGACGTAGATCAGATTACCAGGGACACCATGCTGACCTGTGAGTGTGCAGACATATGTGCCCCCGACATGAATACACACATCAACAAATGTGTCCTAACAGTTCCATGGAACAAATGACATTGGGCTGCCACTGTCACATTAACAGTGGCAGCCCAAATTCATTACTTCCATGGAGCTCTCAGAACACTTGTTGATGTGTGTATCACAGGGGCACATATCCATAGGGCTGGGGCACATGTCCTTAGTTCTCCACATAATTGGTTACAGATGAGTACACAACACATTGTCAAGCAATGGTTTGTGTACTCACCTGTAACTGTGAAAATTGAGGGGATCAAAAAGACTAAATTGTTGTTGCTTGATGATCAGTTCAAGTCAACTACTCCAAATCCTGTCCTCTTCTTCCACAGGCATCCGTAACATGATCCATCCTTGAACTGAAGTTCTTCTATGTGACTGGATTGATGTCTTGACATCACCTTCATGGAGATCACCCCTTGCTGTTTATGTTGATGTTGTTGGTGATGCAAAGTTTGACCTGAGGTTCACACAAACCTCTACTGGATCATTTTCATATAGACACAGAAAACACTAATTCCTGAGTTTTATAACCTGTACAGTTAGGATGCTCAGCTACAGAGTTGTCAAACCTTGTGGACAACACATGAGCTGGGCAGCAGTGTAACTAAAGTACTATTTTTTTGTTTCAAAGTACATTTAGTGTTCTCATACAGGTGTTCAATGCATATAGGCAATACACAGAAAACACATGTACATCCTAATGTACTTTGAGACACAATAAAGATGAACCATCACCATTCTATCTGTGTCTGTAGGAGGATATATTTGAGAACACAGTTGTCAATGCGTTACCACACCCAGGGTAGAGTATCCCCATACATGGAAAGGCATCACCCATATCACAGGACTCCAGCACTTGTTTGCAAGTGAGTGGACTCAGTGATGTATTCACGCTAACAGATGGTGGCAGTGATACACTAATGTGTTGTGGGAGTGATAAAGAGGTGATAAAGGGGACATACTTCCACAGTGAATTCCTGTCCACAGTTAATGTGTTGCTCAATGTTCAGTGATATTGCTCCACTGGGACATATCACAGTACATGACCAAGTGGACAAGTGTTTTCACTGGGGAAGTCTGTTACACCCTTAGAAAAAACAACAAGTCAACTTACTGGAGGCCCCAATGCTCACCCCAGGATATCAATGTGTGTGCTACACATTGAAATCCTAGGTTGAAAACATTGGCTTCCCCAGTCAGTCTGTTGCACAATGAGTGTGTGAATCCAAGACAATATGGATACATGTCCCATTTATCTGTCCTGCTTGTTATCTCACCGCTAAGCCGTTTGTTTGGTTATCCCCTTAACCCTCTGAGTGCCAGAGTGGTACCCAACGCATTTCTTTGCAATGCGTTGCCTACCACTCTGGATATCAAAGGGTTAAACACTACATATGATGTAGATGAATGTTCAATGTTGTACCAAATGTTGGGCTAAGGGGAATGTTTTGTTATGCAAAATCAACACACAACATTGCCATATAACACAGTTGTGTAATATGGCAACAGGGATGTTTTTACAGTTGATTTTGTACAACGATGTGTATGTATGTGAACCCATGTTGTAACATCCCACAAACATCTTACCTAGGCAGGAGTTGTATTCACTGAATTGTTTGGCAATGCATTGGAGACAACTCTGCCACCCAAATCTATGACCAAATTCAAAGCAGATCAGACAGGATTCAAAAGCACAATGTTCCTTTATTCAGGGGAAATTTAACATATTGGGCATTTTATTTTTTTTTCTTGGGGGGGGGGGGCTTAGACTGTGTGGCAGAAGTGGATAACCTGGATGATCTCCTGGTCACCCTTTGCCCCCTAGGTGTGGCTTCGGGGGTCACATTAGAGGGGGTGGTGGGGGCAGTGGATCCCTCTGTGGAGCGCAGGTTTTCCCTCTCCAAACGTAAGTCCTCCCTGCGGTTCAGCTCTCTCAACTCCACCAGTAGCTGTGCAAGCAGGTCCATCACCCCCGTGTGTAGCTGATGGAGTTGAGTGTTGATCCTCATGACCTCCGACTCCAGGGCATGGATCCTTGCCTCTATCCTGTTAGTGTTTATACGGGATTCCCTACGGCTCCTGGTGATGTTGTCATTGGTGCGGAGGCTTGACCTGAGTAGTCTCCTTTGCAGAGCCATACACTCAGCTTCCATCCCCGTGGGCCGTTCACTGCTGGTGATGCTTGTGCCTGGTGAATCAGCTGCTGCTGTGTCCTCCTCTGCTGGTGCTGTATCCTCCTCTGCTGGTGCTGTATCCTCCTCTGCTGGTGCTGTATCCTCCTCTGCTGGTGCTGTATCCTCCTCTGCTGGTGCTGTGTCCTCCTCTGCTGGTGCTGTATCCTCCTCTGCTGGTGCTGTGTCCTCCTCTGCTGGTGCTGGTTGTGCTGCAGATGGGTATGTGCCCACCACATCAATTGACCCACTGCTGCCCACCGATGTCTGTGCTGGTGGAGGTGGTGGGGTAAACACGTCCCTTCGCATAGGCTGTTGGGGCTCCCCAAGCAGGCCCAGGTGTTGGTAGTCGAGTGGCCAAGGGTCAAACCTTGGCCACTGGTATGTGCTTGGCCCCCACCTAGGATCATACCTGGGGCCATGCTGGGGAGCCATCCAGGAGGGTAGGTCAATCTGTGGGTATGGCCCGTATTGGGTGGTGGCCACATCACCGGGCAGCCATTGCCTCCCTGGTGGTGGTGGTGCTGCTGCTGCTGCTGGGGGATAATAGCTCCTGGAGGTGGTGGGGGGCATCCAGTCACTGTAATAAGTCGGTGCAGGCAGAGTTGGTGCAGGCAGAGTTGGTGCAGGCAGAGTTGGTGCAGGCAGAGTTGGTGCATCCAGCTGGCCAAGAGGTGTGGATGTCGTTGGGTACGGTGCCCACTGGCTGGTCCCCTCCTCCAAATACTCCTCACTGGGTGGTGAGGTGGCCTCCTCCATGGGCTCCTGATGTGCTGGAGACACATAACCTGTGTGGAGGATTGAGATTGTGTGATCAGTAAACTTAGCCATGATGGTGTCAAATTGATATTAATACTTGAAATGTGTAAAGGAACATATATGTTGTATGGTGTATCCCCCTGTGTGAAACAACGGTACTCCTACTGGTGATGGGTGTTGTATTCTACATGTATTGCAGCTCAGTGTTGAATTCCTTTGGTGCCACATCCCAGTGGCCTGATATTGTACATTTGCGCTGTTGCCACATCATCCTTTGTGGATATCTGTTCCCTGGACCAAAGCTAGCCAGAGGATGGTCTGGCAACATTGGCATAGTACATTTTCAGGCCACAGTGATATTGTCCCTGGAATATTCAACTTTGAGCTGTTATACTCTTGTGATGAAACACCTTTCAGTAGTGGGGATACCCTTACATTACCCGGTGGATCAATCCTATGACATGTATTTTTCCTTTCACATTTTAGGTATTACTATCTCTTTAACGGGATAGCAATGGTTAATTTCACCTTGATGTAACATTGCAGGCATCATAGAGAGATGTTTAGAAAGATGTTGCTGTATGTGACAGCTGGAGATGTCAGTCATTTGACCACACGGAGGCTCTTCAGCAGACTCCACATTGACCCATTTGGAGATAACTACATCTTTGCCATTGTCTACTAAGTGTTCCTGGTTTGTAAGCACGCTCTGTGGACCATGTCAATGATGGATCCATCTCCAATTGTTTCAATTTTGGGTCTGCTGAAGAGCCTCCGTGTGGTCATATGACTGACATCTCCAGCTGTCACATACAGTAACATCTTTCTAAACATCTCTTTATGATGCCTGCAAGGTTACATCAAGTGAAATTAACCATTGCCATGCCAAGGTACACAGTGAGGAATATGGTCTGATATGTGTGTATATGTACCTTTCATACGGGTACAAACATATCCTTGATAGATATGAACCCAGAGATCTGTTCAGAACATGTGATTGTCTAACTGCCTATATATGTACAGCCATCACAAATGACCTTTCATAGATACAAGTGATACCCATCCAAGTAGGTGTAATATACTGGGTATATGTACTGTGATGATGATATCAATATGAGTTATTTTGTTGAGGGTGCACATATATGGGCAGTTGGACAATCACACGTACTGAACCGAACTCTGGGTTTACATCTTGTTGGGACCTATTTGTACCCATTTGAAAGGGACATATCCACATACAAATCTGGTTGTTTTTCTTTCTGTACATATCTTTTTTGAATAGATCTGCAGTGTGATTCAAGTAGTATTCATCCCTATGTTATCAGTTCATCCCGTACAGTGCTGGATTTTGTCAGATTAGACATGTCCCTCTCTGGTTGTCATGATGGTATCCTATGCATAGCATTGTGATGCATGGGATACCACCGTGGCAATCAGGGATTGATGTACATTACAGGATTCTGTCCATGAGGTCTGTTCAAGTTGAATCCTGAGGGGCAACAATCAAGCCAGTCTTGAAGGATATCATTGATTGAGGCCTTTTTTTTCCAGGATCAGCCCATCCATCCTTCTGTGTGAGGCAGCCAGACCCGATCATAGATATCCATAATCCCTGGCCTGTTATTGACCAAACCTCAATGGTTCATATTTGGTTCCCATATTTATCCTGCAAATAGTGTCTGGTGTACCATCCATCCATGGCATCAGCACTCCTGAGGATCTATATGTGAATCAAATGTGAGCTATGTAAATTGAAGTTAGAGTAAATGATTGCATACACAACACCAAGGCCAACTTTTTCACCTTTACTTATGTGTGATTGTTTTTGGCGTGTGTGTTGCACATACAAGCATTTATTCTCAGTGGCACTGTGATTTGTGACCTGATCCATCCTGTTGGTGATTCAGTAAGCGGTTAAGTGGACCTGATGAACTGATTATGATGCTGACTTCTCCGCTGACCTCATTTCACCATCTGCAATGTTTTCTATGGAGTCCACACAATGGGGCCTGTGCAGCTTGAATCCTGTTATTGGATGTTCTCCATAGACTAACATTGTAATTGGTAAAGTGAGGGTATGCAAGTGTCAAATTCACTACATCAGCTCTTTTTCACCGCTTAGTGAATGTCCCCTATGTGTCATGTAATTGTTAACCTATCGACATGTGTTTGTTGTCTGGTTAACCCTTTGAGTACCAGAGGGGTTGCCAAAGCATTGTTGATCGATGCATTGATGATCCCTCTGGCACTCATGGGGTTATGTGCTGGATTCCCTGTGTGAACATGGGTAACACTGTGTGACAACAATTGTGATGTTTAACATACAACACTTTACTGAGCATGGTTTGTGTGTATTGTGTGTGATGAGCACAGCAACATGAGGGTTAACCAGGGAGTTGGACAGGTTTTGGCCTTGTTGAACATTGACATTTGTCCTTGTCTTGATCCCTGTTTAAACCCTCAGGGTGCTGTGTTGGTGCAATTGTGTGGTTGAATGAAGAGCAGATGTTGGGATGTGAGTGCTTGTTTGTGATGGGTGTGTGGTTTGGGGTGGTGTGTGGTTTTGGGGTGATGCACTTACCGGTGGTGTGGAGGCTCCTCTCCTCCCCAGTGTCTGATCCTCCAGGGACCCCCTCAATGAGGGTGGACGACAGTGTCTGCCGCAGCCTCTCCTCCCATGCGCTGTAGGTGATGGGGACAGGTGGCCCACCTCCGGTGGCTCTGGCGTGCAGGGCGGCATCCCCCATCTTCCTCTTCACCTGCCTTTTGCAGTCGCCCCATCTCTTCTTGATTGAGTCCACATCCCGTCTGCAGGTGGCCACCGCATTAACTCTGCTGCAGATTTGACTCCAGGCAGCTCTCCTCCTCGCAGACAGGCCAGGGAGTCTGTCCCCCGGGAAGAGGACACTCTCCCTCTCCAGCACAGCCTCCACGAGGGCCGTGTTTTCTTCCTCGGTATATCGGGGATCCCTGAGCCTGTCCCCCTCAGCTCCGGCATGCGAGGAGTCAGACCCGGAGTGTCCTGCCTGCTCTGCCCCTGCCTGTGTGTGGTGGTCCCCAGGCACTACCCCTCGTCCCACTGCAGGATCTGTCCCACTTCTTCTTAGTGTGCCTGTTCTTGTGGGCCTGGTCCCCCTCCGCCCTGCGTATCTCCCTCTCCCACCCCTGCTCTGCTGAGGGATCCCCTCCTGACCTTCCTCCTCCTCCTCCTCCACTAGTCTCCCCATCCCTCTCTCCTGTCCTCCTCTCCTGGCCATCATTCACCCAGTCACACCCAGGCACTCTCACACGCCCTCACAGACACACTCGATCCCACTCACTCTCTGTCACACACTTTCACTCACGGATTCACACTGTAAAAATAAAGTTTAAAATGTGTAAGGTGTGATACACTATGTGTATGTATGTGTATGTGTTTGTATGGATGTATGTGCTATGTGCAAAAGTGTGCTATGTGTCTATTTAAATGTAACTCTCTGCTCTCCAAAATCCTTCTACCTTACTCCTCTGTATGCTTCTCTCTCTCTCTCTCTCTCTCTCTCTAAATGCTATCCTCCACTCCTGGGTCCTGTGCTCTAGCTTGCTGAAACTCGAAACACAGACAGGGTGTAACCGTTATTTTGAGGTATATATAGGTGTATTTGGACATTTTTGATACTTTGGGGCCTTGGGATTGGCTGTAGGTTTGAATTTTGTTTGTGCATCTATCAGGGTTGCTAGACAACGGCAGCCGTAATGTAACATTTTGACTTAAGTTGTGTTTTAACGGGTGTTTGGGACGCACGGTGATGCAAAATCAGGTGCGACGCTGGTTTTTGTTTAACGTGTTTTTGTAGTGCCTACGCCCGATAGCTATTCTTGAACGCTTACCTTTGAATCTGCCGTAAAACATGTGTTCTTTGCGGCCGACGTGCCTTTTTTACTTAGCGGATGGTTTAACGGCTGCCTTTAAATCTAGGCCTAAATCTCTTAAGTGCTGGAGAGGTACGCAACGCATTGCAGTGCGCTCAAAGGGTTACATTTTTTCAGGCAATTCAATTCAAAAATGTTTCTTGTCCAATTTAAATTAATATTTTTTCTTCTTCCAATTACTAATGTATGTTTGTATTCCATATAGATAATATATATAGTGGTAGTTCAAAAAAATTATTGTGGCATTAAAAGGGTTAAAGTACACTGCTGCCTCTGCCAATGTGGGAAAATTGAACAGAGACTGACTTTTACATGGCCAGTCTCTGTTCAAAATGGTTCCCAGCCTTCCATTGGCTGGGATGTGTGCTTATGCGCCTCACAGCCAATAAGCTCCCAGAGTGAGGATGACAAAACAAATTGAGAACTGGAACAGCAATTGGAATAGAAAAATACTTATTGGAATTGGACTAGAGATGTTTTTTCTAATTGGATTGCCTGCAAAATTTTAACAGACAGGTACCCTCCGGCACTCAAAGGGTTTAGCACGGCATAGCTTTGATTCATCCTTTTTTGGAGCAGATTACATTTTGACACTTTCTTCTTCTTTGCAGGGACATCTTTGGGACACAAAAGAAGAAGAGAAGACAGAAGATAAGCAGAAGTAGAGAAAGAAGAAGATGGAAGATAGAAGATGACAGAAGAAGACTGACAGTGGGTGACGGTCATCCAGTTCTGGTTTCTGGGTGTTAGACTAGTGTTAGGGGTAGTATTGTTGCACTTTTCTGTTAGGGGTAATGTAGGGTTAGTTTTTGGGAGGGTGACTGTGTTTGAGCTCACACTCTTGCGTGAGCCATTTTGCTTTGATGTTCCCATTTCTCACTCTATTTAGCATAAGTTTTGGGAACTTAGCCCTTTGAGTGCCAGAGGGATGCAATGCGTTGCATATACCTCTGGCACTCAAAGGGTTAAAACATACAACTAACGTTTGCCAAAAGTCAGATTCTTTGGCCCAGCGTTGGTTGTGGTATCTGATGGTAGGGCAATTGAATACCTCCAGTGACACAGTGAGTGAGCCAGTCGGTAGCCATCTTTGCCCTACAGGCTGGTTTACTGTCCACAATTGGATTGAGGCCCAACATTCTGAGTGCAATGCAATGCATTGGATACCTCTCTGTCACTCAAACAGTAAACATAATAAATTGTGCATAAATAAAATGCATTTAAAAACAATGTAAAATCATAATGTAGATATAATATTAGCTAGAGGTCAAGAAATGAATATAAACCAAATGTATCTGTACAGTACATAATTCTCAGCTGCCATATATTATAGTTTTGCTTCCAAACAAGTATCAAACGTATATTATATGTTTTGTCATAAGTGGTGCCACATCAAATAGCTGCTGGCTGTACTTACTTAATCATGATATATAGTGTATGTTTTATATATATTTTTATTATTATACATCCATAGTTTGATTGTAAATCACAAGCTGAATAAGTAAACCGTTATAGGGATTAACCCCTTAAGGACTACGTGACGTGGTATGACCGTCACGGTCCTTATACCCTTAAGGACCAGTGACGGTCATAGCACATCACGTACTTTTTACTTACAGCGCTCTACCGGGAGCGCTGTAAGTAAAAACGGTGCCTAAAATTGATCGCTCCAAGACTGGAGCGATCTCTCTTAGGCCTCCAAGTGGCGCGCCGGTACGCGTAACAGGTCACGTGTACCGGCGCGTCGGCAAAGATCAAAGCGGTCCTTAAGGGAAGGTAACTTCCCTGGACCGCTGGTACTTAAGGGGTTAAACAAACCTGGAGAAAAACAGGAGAGATCTTTTTAATGTACTATTGCAGGCATCTTTCTGAATTTTTTGATTCTTGTGGAATATTTGTAAGTTACAAACCAATTTCACTTCAATTTGTTTTATCATTCCAAATGCCAATCAGCATCCAGAAACTGAATCCTGCCACTGTTGTAGATTAAACAGATAGCAATGCTTAAGATTGAAAAATAGGTCTTTGCAAGGTTTATCCTGCTGAGTTAAGTAGGGATATTCCCACTGCTGATAGATGATTTAGTCAAACATATTATTCAAATTTACACTTTTGTGTGAATTAGTTCCAAGGCTTGATATTTTATGGTGGCACTGTAGATACAGCAGTCTATGGCCAGCTATCAATGCCCGCCACTCATACTCACACACTTACACATTCCATGCTCGTCTCCCACATGTACATCTTTCTACCATCAACATTCACATCACACTCATCATTAGGGATGTGCGAAAATTTTTGCCTCAAACTGAAATCAGTGAATAATAGCACTTCCGGCTTTGTAAATAATTTCCCGTAAAAAGTGCAGTTTTTCCGTTTTTGTCTCCTAGCTCATTCCATTAAAATCAATGGGAACATTGAATTTACACACAACACATAGCAAATATTATTTTATTTCCCAAAGGCATAGTATAAAAGGGGCATGAGGGTGCCTGTGTTGGTGGGGTGTGGGTAAAGAATCAGTTGAACAGGAAATTTTTTCTTGGGGGGTTTGTTTCCTTGGATTGGGGGAGGTTAATAAAAAAATAAATCCTAAATACAATTAAAAAAAAAAACACCATAACACATGGTATAAAACAGGACAGAGAATTTGTTTTTTTTTGGGGGGGTGTTGACTGGTTTTGGAGGGACAGTTAATAAAAAAATTATTAAATAAAATAAGAAATTTGTATGCTATGTGATAGAGACAGGGACCCCTGATGTAAACTGTCACACTGGTACTTGGCATAAAAGAGCATTTTGTAGAGGATAATTTGTAAGATTTGTTGTTAGAGGCCCATTGATTTGTAGGACTTAGGCTTGTAAGAAACAAACCCCCAAAAGTTGTCTATTTTTTTGTAGGACTATCATTTTCTTTATTTTTTTTATTTTTTGAAAGCACAAGCCTTGAGAAAAAAATGCTCTACTGGCCCAGTGCCAGCAGGTCATGTCATGTTGGCCACTGCAGATGCAGAATTTGCAACTGCTGTTCTTGTTGCTGCTGCTGACTTGTTTAGGCAGCAGGATGATTAGGCAGCTCAACGGGAATGGGATCAACAATAGCAGTAACATGGAAGATGGATGATGAAGGTTCCACTTGCCACGACTAGTTTCAGTGATGCACCTGAGACAGTAGAAGCACAATAAGTAGCCCCCAGTATATGTGGAGAAAAGAAGAAGTTGGCCAATAATTCTTCTCCACCTGCCCCTCCTCCAAAATCATGGGTGTGTTACTAGAATATACATTTTTTCCAAGAGAGCAGAAACTGTGCCTCTCAGGCAGCTGACCTGTCCTGCTCTCGCTGCTACCTTCTTCTTCCACCCTTGACATTAATTTCCACAAGATCCCTAGGAGTGATTTAGGGGGACTGGCAAGCATTGCTTCTGTAGTGCTCACTTCCTTCTCTGACTCATTGGACACATAAGGATCCTTCCATAGCAGTCATTATGAACCTCTCCTGTCTCAATTTTGCTAAAAGATCAGAGCAGAACAGCATAGCATGTCTACCTCACTCTGTAGCTGCTTCTATTGTGTTTCACTTCCTTGAATATGTCACGTTTTTATAGCGAAAAAAACCCGTAAATCAAGGGGAGGAAACTTTCTAGCCATTGAAAAAATGGTGAAGAATTTTTGCCAATGGGTGAAAAATGCAAAGATTTTAATTGCTGTTTTTAAAGTGGATTTTCTAGCAAAAAAGTAGAAAACGATCTGGTTTTCACAGATTTTTTCGTGGGAACACTGCAGGACCTTTTGCCCACTCCTACTCACCATCCTTCCACAATCCTTGTTGACCACTCATACTCAAACCCTTCTACACGCTATGCTCAGTTTTCACACTGGCACCCTTATACATTCTATGTTAACCTCTCACACTCATACCCTTCCACACTTCATGCTCATGTCTCACACTCACATTCATCCACACTTCATGATCAGTTCTCCCACATTCTTCTCTCACAATGACAGTCTTACACCTGTCATGCTCACCTCTCACACTCATACCCTTCCACACTTGTACATGCAGATTCTCACACTCCATTTTTTTCCACCCTTCATGCTCACTTCTCCTTCTCACACCCTTCCACACTTTTCTCCCACAGGAACTTCCTTACACCCTTCATGCTTATCTCTCACACTCACATCCTTCCACAACCCATGCTCCCCTGATGCTGACACACTTATAAAATGTATTCTCATCTCTCACATTCATACTCTTCTCTACTTCATGTTCATCCCTCTCACTCACATCTTTACACTTCATGTTCACCTTTACAACTCACCTTTCCATTTTCTTCTGTGTCACTGACACCCTTACATTCTCCATGCCCACCTCTCACACTGACATCCTCCCCCTCTCTATACTGTTCTCTCCCACCATCACAATTAAACACTCAATGCTCACCTCTCTTGGTCAAATCAATACATATTCCATATTTACATCTCCCATAGACACCCCTCCAATATATATATATAAGGAAAACAATGAGAAAAAGAAGGAGACTCAGACTACATTGTGCAAAGGTAATCAAGACAACGTACAACAAACAAACCAGTATGAAACATACAGGGTATTATTGCCCTGTTCAGTGTCACCGCCTGCAATGGAATACACAGGATCTGCTCTTCACAATAAAATGTGTAGTTTTATTTAAAAGATATAACAATATGTATGCCCAGCTCTACTTAAATGCATTTTGGAACTCAAGGTCCCTTCTTTAGGAAAAAACTGGTCAAGCATAAAATATCTTAAGTTTCCACTTATATCCCTTTGAGTGCCAGAGAGGTACGCAACGCAATGGGTACCCCTCTGACACTCAAAGAGATATATCACTTAAATGCCATAATTTCATTTGTAGATAATAATTTCCTTAAACACCATACACATGTGCACATAACTCACCATGACCAATGTACACAATGCTCATGTGCACTCTAAGATGACAAAATGCTCAAAAATGTGACCAATGTCTCATTACTAGAGCACATGCAAATAATACAATGTGGACATGACCAATGGGTATTTTCCCTTTGCCTCACTATGAAAAAACAACAAAGCAAAGCACATCACTGCTGCCGTGAGTTTAAAATAATATATAAACACTGACCTCAGACAGTGAGTATTCAATGTAGAATGTAGATGCTGTTCTCCAAATGACTCAGGAGAGACTTGAAAGAGGACAGTATGAATCCCATATGCCTATTTGCCTATTAGTGGTCATTCATATTGTGAGCATGACACTGTGTTGTGGTGACAGTCACACTGGAACATCTTTTATGCACTAGGAGCACCCCTCCTGTTGTTTTCTTTTGTCCATCAGGTTTCTGTTCTTGGAGGACTTACCCATGGTTGGATCCAAACTAGTCACTGTTTGGCCCTTTTGATCAGATCCTTTCTCCCCTCTAAATCCTCAGCCTCTGTGTCCCTTCTTTTTAATCTGCCCTGTAATAGTTAGAAAAGATCTAGGTGCTCCCAAAAACTCAGCTCTTTTGAGGCCCGGGAGACAACTCCATAGCCCATTCCAGTGGCCCTGTCCATAAAATTGCTCTGATCCTTGACAGATATATCCTAGGTAGTTAAACCGTGTTTAGAAGTAGAGTATACATCCATACTTCTGTTAGTCCTAGAGTTTACAGAATTATTAGGACATTAAGGCCGGGATTCATCAAACTGCGGGAAGAGCAGTGTATCAAATGCGCTGCTCTTCACTGCAATCATTGATGGATACCTTCGGGTATTCAACATTGATTCTGCGTGTTTCCCTGCTTTGCGTATGTGAAGCAGGGAAACTTGCATAAATTGGTCAGTCATGGGGAAAATACACATATACTCATATGCAAAGATTTGTATGTGTGTGTTCGCTCCATGCATTCAAATGGGATACGCCAGCTTGAAGCTAGCTGATCACATTTTCGGATCTATCGCTTATTATTGAAGAATAAGTGATGGACAGATACAATCTGAAAGTTGCTGAATGGACGAATGGTTAATATGCAGAGAAATCCTCTGATTTTCCTGCATATTAATCCATTTGCACCTTGATGAATCCAGGCCTTAGTAGTCGTTAAGTCTGAGGGAATTTTTTATTTGTCTAGTCGTCAGTTTAGTGAAGTTGCATTTTGAAAAAGGTTTATCCTTTTGTACAACTTCATCATGTGAATTTAATTTCAGGTTTTTAAAGCTCTTAATGTGTTTGTTAGGAATTTTTCTTTAAAGAGATTCTTTAAAGTCAAAACCTGTGATGGACCTGGTTTGGGAAAAAAGGGGTGAGTTGGACCTTGAGAATTTTATTTTGGAAAGTCCAGTTACCACTAATTTCAAACATCCATCTTCCTTCTACGCTGTCCATTACAGAGGTGATTTTGTAGAACACCTTTACAATTTAGTGATGAAACACCTTAAGAATGAGATATTGAAAATGAAAAAACATAAGTTAGGCATGAAAGGCAGGTGTTAATCGGGTTAAGTAATTATACAGTATATGTATGTCTGTATATCTTTATTTATATGGCGCCACACAGTGTATGCCATGTTTTACAACAGTAGTATGTTATAGTAAAAAATTGTGATAAAAGAAGTGTCACAATCATAGAAATAACAGGAGAGAGGTCCCTGCCCCAAGGAGCTTACAGTCTAAATGAGTAATAGGAGACAGACAACAGGGTATATGGGTGTCAAGTGCTGTGAATTCATGTTCTGGGTTTGCCAATAAGTTATGCATGGTACTAGTGCACCAGAAGATAGGATTTCAGGGTAGTCTTAAAGCACGCAGGGTGCTTGTTCCAGATGTTGAGAGAGAGGTATGGAGTTCCATAGGTACAGATATTAAGCTGGCTGTTAAGGGGGGGCATTATTATTCACGACACAATGGATTAAATCAAGGAAACCCACAGAATTCTGCGGGATGAGGAATACTATTAGGTTCTGGATGGTAACCCCACCCTCCAATTTATTTGAGTATTTAGTCAAAATTTTGAACCTGCATATGGTGATTCTATTTTGTCTAGATCCAAGAGATATTTTTTTATATTTTAAAGATTTAAGGTTGGCAATATATTACCGTTTGCCAAAAGTTCATAGAAGTTTGATTGATCCCCTAGTCCAACCAACTATTTCAGGAATAGATTCCTTTACTTTAAGTGGTAGTAATGTTTCACAAAAAAAGCAGCTCTGATTAATCTTCATAGTATTTGGTCCATGGAGAGTGTTATTTCAATGCTGTCAGAGTTGTACTTCAAGAGTTATTTAATGATAAAGTATTCCTGCCCTGCCCCTTTTACCTAGTGTAAGCCACTTCCCCTCTGATGTGGAATCTGGTCTCTTGACCGGCAAGTCACAGCAAGGGACAATCTTCTTACTGTGAGTATAAGGAAAACCCTTCTCCCTTGACAGGTTTTTCCTTATGTTCACTGAAGATTGTCACTCTCTGTGATCCATCTGGACAGTCTTGCTGCTCTGAGGTGAGCAAAAGGGGTGGGAGGGAGATATTTTATAATTTAATTACTCTTGAACTACTAGTCAGACGGTATTGAAATAATGTTCTCCATGGCCCAAATAATATGAAGATTAATCTGAGCTGTTTTTTTTTTAAATATTACTATCCCTTTAAATTCTCTCTCAATATGTTGGTTTTTATCATCATCAGCAGCATGTTTCAGGCATGAGGTCTTATTTGAGGGATGCAACACAGCTGTTGATGGGTTTACATGGTATCCATTAGGAGGACAACTTCTGTTGCTTTACAATGTATGTCCAATCTTTGTAGTCCAACATTTGTCATTCCGATGGCCTGAGAGCCATTGAGTATTATTTAGATGGTGATATCCTCATGCCCAAATAGACAGTTGGGACTTGAGATGTATTATGTCTTATCAATTTTTTTGCTGAAGAAGTGACCTTGAGTCCCGAAATGCATTGGAGTGGAGCTGGGCATACATTTTGTTATGTATTTTAAATAAAACTGTAATTTTTATTGTGAAGATCAGATCCTGTTTATTTCATTGAGGGTGGTGTTCGAGCAGGACAGATGATACCTTGGATGCTTCATCCAGGTTTGAGTGTATTCAGCCTGTGTAATTACAGAGATGTCAGTATATGATTAATTTGTTGCACATTGTGTTTGTTACATTTGCACAGTGTAGTCTCCTCCTCCTTCCTTTTCTCCTTTGTTTTCTTTGTACGGGATCTTGGAGGTCTCTTCTGTTTCATTTAGAGAGCAGTGTTTACATTCTACAATGAGTGAATCTTCTAAATGCCTAATTGAACACTGTGTAGTGGTTATGCATATTGTGAGCATAAGGATGTTTTGGTGGAGGTCACATTGGACTCTTATTTATGTACTAGGAGCACCTATCTTGTTGATACTCTGATACTCTGATACTTCCTTCCCCACTCCATGTTTACCTCCCCGACTGACACTCTTCCATGTACCATGCTCATATACCACATGCTCCATCTAAGGGTAGGAAGCTCCTGCAGTTCAGTCTTAATGGAACAGGCAGGGGAAAGAAGGGCTAAGTTGTGACTCAGCTTGAAGTGGGTACTCCACTCCAAATGATGGTGGCCACATGTCTGATACAACTGGGTTAATTAAATGACCCACTTGGGCCAGTCCAGTATCCATGTACAAATACAGTAACTGAGAGGATTCTTTCAAAAGTTCTTCTGTTTTACTCATGCTTGCTCTAGCTCTGTAATGCAAATTAACTGCTGCAGCTTTATAAATCATTCCCCTGAGATATTATAGATAATATTGTAATGTACATATAATCTTTATTGTAATAATGAGTTGCATTTTATGAGTAATCAGTTTCTGATTGAAATATTGTGTAGTACCATGTTCTATTCATATAGTCACTTATTCATCGCTTTTAATATCTAGTATTGTTTGAAAAGAAGGTAATGCTTTCAATATTGTATTTATTGTGTCACAGAATGAATAAAACCAGTGTTAGAAAGATTCTAATTAACTGGTAGGAGGACAAATAGCAAAAGTGACAGATGGAAATTAGGATGTGGAAAGCTGAACGTTTCTTGCAAGACCCAGGGGATTTGTGAGCAACTTTGTGCTGCAGGTAGGCAAATATAGTCATTAAGAGAAATGCTGGCAATGAAATGATGCACTGCTTAACCCCATGTGGACCAGGATATGCACCCCTCTCAAGGGGTTAACTTCTTGGATGCTAGAGATGTCTCCAAAGCATTGCATTGGATACTTCTCTAGCATTTAAGCCCCATTTAAGTAAATGGGAATGTGTATTTGTTCCTTGGGGTGTTGCTGGTTTACACTAAAATTACTCCACTTTTATTTTGTGTGTATGGCCCTTGAAATCCAGTTTAATAGGCTGCCCACACAGCCCCATGAACAGGAAAGGAAAGTGTCAAGTGCTGCCTATTGCTGCCCATTAGAATAGTTAAATAGTTGACTTAATTATAGACTTCAATCATAAAGCCACCCACCCTGCAGGACACATGGGTCTGTTTTTATAATCCCAAACAGTTGATGGGAAACACATAGAGGCTGTACTGTGCAGCTCCTGGCTATTGATGTGGCATCTATTAATATGATCCTGCCCTAAAATAGACACTGCAATCAATGTATTGCTGCTGCCCCTGTTTAACACGTAGTATTAACTTTTAGAAGACCAGAGGGATGAATGGTGACTTCTCTGATCAGGCAGGAAGGATAGGGACAACTCATTTTATATAATTAGTTTAAATAAAGATATCAGTCACCTTAACATATGTGACCTCATGAGGTAGAGCAAAGGGAGTTGTTCTGGTGCACCAGTCACATCAACCAACGGCACCAGGTTCATAGCAGATATAGCAAGGGTTCTAGATGCCCTTCTCAGACAATGTCAGGAGGAATTTTTGAGGTTGTTTAACCCAACCATCACAGATTTAGAGCTGTTATTACTGAGAGCAGACAAGTGATGGACTGAGCACCCATTGTTATGATATGACAGACAAAGCGCCCAATGTCAACTATTTGGTTATACTCTGAAGAAGTTCTCTCACAAAGAGGTGACAGACTGCTATTTGATATAAATAAAACAAAAGACACACCAACAAACAACACAAGGGCAAACTGCAAGGTAGACCTCAGTAGGCTAAATGCTTGGGGGCAATGAGTGTCGTTTGAAGCTAGCTTCCTCAGTAGGCTAAATGCTTGGGGGCAATGAGTGGCATTTGAAGCTTGCTTGTGATGGCTGCTCTCTAGACTGCTTTGCTGCGGCCAAGCTGGGTTAGAGAAACTGGCCGCAAGGCAAGTTAGTGCAGACCAGAGGAGCAAGCCCGCAACCTGGATGGCAGCCTAAACAATAGCTACTACCCACTGAGGTCAAAGTAGGAAAAAGGATACACAGACTACCAGCAGAACCCATTGGTAGTTGCTAATCCAGAACAATGAAACCTGGGACTCGACAGAGATCAAGGAAGGACCCATCAGGAAGCAGGACTGACTGTTGGTTGAGATTCCACAGGTAGACGAGGTTTGAGTGGGGGCACAGGGAGACAGAACCCACCTAAGTTGAAGAAGAAGTTGAGTAGTCAGACTAGCCAGGTCAGGAACGGGATGGGCAATACAGTACAAGGTAGCAGATAGAAGAATGGTAGAATAACGGAGCCAAAGTTGGTAACAAACGGGCAAAGCAGTACAATACAGAAGGCAAAACAGTTGTCGAACAACAGAGCCTGAGACGATAATAGGATATCAGATGAGGATAGTACCAAATTGTAGAGCAGGAGGGAAGTTGAAGAAAAAGTTAAGTCAGTACACAAGGTAATGCTCTGGAACAAGACAGGAAACTAATGGTCACGGACTGGAACACTTTGATTGTATGTCAGCAATGAAGTGCTGGCCCTTGATAAAAGTTCAGTAAAATACATCAAAACAAGGCAGGGAATCAGGGACAGACAAACAAGAGAACCAAATAATATAACAGTCAGAGAATAACAAGAAAAAGCAGAAAAAAAGGGTCAGAACATGACACTGCCCCCCCCCCCCAAAAAAGGACTACCTCTGGGAGTCCAAAAAGGGCTTAACTGGAAAGGACTGATGGAACCAGCGAACCAGAAAGGGAACATGATAGACTTGTGCATGGCAAAAATTTTCGGTACAAATTTTTTTTTTCCCATTCGGAGGATCCGAATTCCAGACTGGAACTGTTCAAATCAGATGAAATTAGGGAATAGTCCGAATTATGTGGTCAAATTAAAAAAAAAAAGGCAAATATTCAATAAAAATCAAAATTAAACAAAAATTAAAGAATACATTAAACTAAATTATTAATAATAATATTAAATCTCTAATGAGACATGAAGGGGTAATTTATAAACCCCTACACATTTATATATGTATATGTCACATCAAATTAAAGCCCTTTCTGCCCTTTAAAAAATGGTATATAATATGTGTTTGTGTAATAAATGAGAAAGATAGGAATTATGGTTGAACACACGCACATAGCAAAAATGCCAAAATTGCTTGTGGAATTATGAGGTTAATATCTGCACTTTGCATGAACTGTAAAGCTCCTGTTTTACCAGATCTATTTTTAGTAGCATGTAGCAACATTGTAATAGTTTTAGATGGGAAAGCACCGTTCCATCTATTTTTAGTAGCATGTAGCAACATTGTAATAGTTTTAGTCGGGAAAGCGCCATCCGAATTTCCGAAATTTACACTGAAATTTCGGAATAGGTCCATTTCGGATTCTCATTTTTTTTTTGTGGGTGGACCTTGGCTTTCGGACGGTCCGAATGATGCCGAATACGCCTTATTCGTCAGAATTCCGAAATTAGCAGAACCTAATCGCAGAAGTCTAGCATGAACATCACAGGCCACCAACCACGAATGCCCTCTAGGCTGCAGCCCTTCCAATTGACCAAGTACTGGAAACTACTGAGAAAGAGGTGAGAGTTCAGGATAGAATCTATAATGTATTCATCTGAATCGTCCACAGAGCTGGGTGGAGGAGGAGGTGAGGACGGCTGAGAGGCTTAAGAAGGGACATGTGAAAGACTGGATGTATTTTCAAGGTCCGAGGTAAGATCAGTCAGTAGGAGACCGGGGAGAAAAGGGCCTGAACTTTAAATGTGTGGTATTCGTTGGTATTGTTGGCAGGCAATGTCTTGGGCAGCCGAATGCAATTAGAACCAGGAAGTGACTTCATGCATCTATGCTTCCTAGTTGTCCTCCTTAATCTGGAGCAAGTCACCGCGCTGTAAAGAGCCTTCCTGCTCCGCTCTGCAATAGAGGCCAGCTGATGTGCTGGTAAGTATGATTCAAGACTTTGCCCTGCAGTGTTGTAATGCAAATAAACGTAGTTGGCCAGTTGCCACTCCACTGATCTACACAAGTTGTATGTGGATTCATTGCATCATATACAACTAGTTGGGGACAAAACAGTGGCAACGAGGCTGTGGACTATTCCTTCTACAGATTTATTGTGCATCCCTGCTGGCCTGTCTGCTCCTGGAGAACCAGGTATTCCTGCAATATATATATATATATATATATATATATATATATATATATATATATATATATATATATATATATACAGCCATCTATGTTAGTGTTTCTGAAACCATAATCTCCTGCAAGCTTATTACTGGACTGTGTCTGACATCTTATACAGTATTACAGGTCATTGCTTACCACCTCTTATCATGGCTGCCCTGTTTGGAACTTTACAAGAATTTAATGAAGGAGAGGAAACATGGTTTACTCAGGGCCGGATTTTCCGTAAGGCAGAGTAGGCATCTGCCTACAGGCGCACCCTACAGAGGGGCGCCTGCCACTACAATTGATTTTTTTTTTTGACTTGGTGTGGCTTGCCATGCCATGCCGAGCCGCCAGCCGCAGCATTGTAAGCTGTGAGCTCTCCCGGGTCTTTAGCAATGCAGAGCGCTGGGAGATAAAATCTCCCAGCACTCTGCATTACTAAAGGGAAGGCCGCGTGGGAGCTCCAGCAGCTCCGTGTCTGTGCACAAGCACAGATCTCTCCAGCCGCTGGACCACCATGGAGGTAGGAAACAGATGTGGGGGGAGAGAGAATGAGGCTTAACCCTTTGAGTGCCAGAGTGGTACGCAACGCATTGCAATGCGTTGTGTACCACTCTGACACTCCAAGGGTTAATTTGGAGATAATGGGAGCAATGTGAGGTCAAAATGGGGATGATGGGGGGCAAGCGATGTGGAGGTGATGGGGTCAATGTGGAGCTGATGGTGATGGGGTCAATGTGGAGCTGATGGGGGTCAATGTGGAGGTGATGCTGATGGGGGTCAATGTGGAGCTGATGGGGGTCAATGTGGAGCTGATGATGGTCAATGTGAGGGCAATGTTGAGATGATGGGGCAATGTGGAGCTGATGGGGGCAATGTCAAGGTGATGGGGGGCAATGTGAGGGCAATATGGAGCATTGTGGAGATGGAGGTGGGGGCGCTTCAGATATCTGTGCCTACAGGCTCCTGAGATGTAAATCCAGCCCTGGGTTTACTTATTCTGAGAGATTAAAGCAGTTTATGGCTTTAAATGACATTCCTGAAGAAAAACAAACTGCTGTATTTCTTACTGTTGTTGGCAGGAAACCTTTCGCTGTATTACAAAATGTATTAGCCCTAGTGATGAGCGAGCATGCTCGGCCGAAGCTCGGTTCGGCTCGAGCATCGCTCTGCTCGGCACATGGCGGTACTCGTACGAGTACCGCATGTGCTCGCCCGCCATGTTCGGGTCTCCTCCCCGCACGTTTCGCGGCTGCTGCGCAGCCAATAAACGTGCAGGGAGGCTCTGACATCAGTGTAATGCCAGCAGCCATGTTGGCTGCTGGCATTACACTGATTGGCTGGCCAGAACCCGTGATCGGGTGCTGTATAGCACCTGACCAGCGAGTTCGGCTCAGTCTTAGCCAGGGAGAGATGAGGATAGGAAGGGAAAGTCAGTGTAGGGAGAAGAAAAGCGAGTTTGTTAAAAAAAAAGACCCAAAAGTCCTTTTTAGGACTACTGTGTGTGGGGGCAGCAGTTTATTTTGTGTGGGGGGGCAGAGATATAAAAAAAAAAACTTCACATATTCTGTTCACTGTGCCTAGCCGCAGATTAGCAGCACATTCTGTTTAGTGTGCAAAGTTGCAGATTAGAGCACATTCTGTTCAGTGTGCAAAGTTGCAGATTAGCAGCACATTCTTTTTAGTGTGCAAAGTTGCAGATTAGAGCACATTCTGTTCAGTGTGCAAAGTTGCAGATTAGCAGCACATTCTTTTTAGTGTGCAAAGTTTCAGATTAGGAGAACATTCTGTTAAGTGTTCAAACTGTAAAATATCAAAGTCACATATTCCATTCACTGTGCGTAGCCGCAGTTAAGAAGAACATTCTGTTTACTGTGCAAAGTTGCATATTAGGAGAACATTCTGTTAAGTGTTCAAACTGTAAAATATCAAAGTCACATATTCCATTCACTGTGCGTAGCCGCAGTTAAGAAGAACATTCTGTTTACTGTGCAAAGTTGCATATTAGGAGAACATTCTGTTAAGTGTTCAAACTGTAAAATATCAAAGTCACATATTCCATTCACTGTGCGTAGCCGCAGTTAAGAAGAACATTCTGTTTACTGTGCAAAGTTGCATATTAGGAGAACATTCTGTTAACTGTGCAAACTGTAAAATATCAAAGTCACATATTCCATTCACTGTGCGTAGCCGCAGTTAAGAAGAACATTCTGTTTACTGTGCAAAGTTGCATATTAGGAGAACATTCTGTTAAGTGTTCAAACTGTAAAATATCAAAGTCACATATTCCATTCACTGTGCGTAGCCGCAGTTAAGAAGAACATTCTGTTTACTGTGCAAAGATGCATATTAGGAGAACATTCTGTTAACTGTGCAAACTGTAAAATATCAAAGTCACATATTCCATTCACTGTGCGTAGCCGCAGTTAAGAAGAACATTCTGTTTACTGTGCAAAGTTGCATATTAGGAGAACATTCTGTTAACTGTGCAAACTGTAAAATATCAAAGTCACATATTCCATTCACTGTGCGTAGCCGCAGTTAAGAAGAACATTCTGTTTACTGTGCAAAGTTGCATATTAGGAGAACATTCTGTTAACTGTGCAAACTGTAAAATATCAAAGTCACATATTCCATTCACTGTGCGTAGCCGCAGTTAAGAAGAACATTCTGTTTACTGTGCAAAGTTGCATATTAGGAGAACATTCTGTTAACTGTGCAAACTGTAAAATATCAAAGTCACATATTCCATTCACTGTGCGTAGCCGCAGTTAAGAAGAACATTCTGTTAACTGTGCAAACTGTAAAATATCAAAGTCACATATTCCATTCACTGTGCGTAGCCGCAGTTAAGAAGAACATTCTGTTTACTGTGCAAACTTGCATATTAGGAGAACATTCTGTTAAGTGTTCAAACTGTAAAATATCAAAGTCACATATTCCATTCACTGTGCGTAGCCGCAGTTAAGAAGAACATTCTGTTTACTGTGCAAAGTTGCATATTAGGAGAACATTCTGTTAACTGTGCAAACTGTAAAATATCAAAGTCACATATTCCATTCACTGTGCGTAGCCGCAGTTAAGAAGAACATTCTGTTTACTGTGCAAAGTTGCATATTAGGAGAACATTCTGTTAACTGTGCAAACTGTAAAATATCAAAGTCACATATTCCATTCACTGTGCCGAGCCGCAGTTAAGAAGAACATTCTGTTTACTGTGCAAAGTTGTAGATTTGCAGCACATATTCCGTGTAATATGAAGAAGGCGGGTAAAAAGGGAAGGGGAAGTGGACGTGATCCTGATAGTTCAGGGCGCGGGTCAGGACGCGTAGAAACTGTGCCTGGTGCCAGAGCACAAGACAGAAAGACATCCACCATACCTAGCTTCATGTCTCAGTTTACAGGGCGTCGCAGGACATCACTCTCGAGGTCCGACCACTGCGAACAGGTGGTCGGTTGGATGTCAGCTGATACTGCTTCCAGTCGGTTAAGCACCACCCTGTCTTCCACCAAGTCCACTCTCAGTAGCCAAGAGTCTGGTCAACATAATCCTCACCCTGATCATCCTTCCTCCCACCATAGAGGATCTGGTCAAAGAAGTGATCCCACACTGGGATATAGTGAGGAGCTCGTCTCATCACCAATCCTTAATTTGAACCTCTCTCCAAGCACGCTTGCAGAGGAACATGACATCTTGTGCCCTGATTCACAACCTCTAGAGGGTACCCAATCACAAGAAGATGACAGAGGTGAACGGCATTTAAGGTCAAAGGAAGTGGATGATGATGATGATGAGACACAGTTGCCATTAAATCAACCACTATTACTGTCTCAAGACCTTGATGAGGAGGATGATATACAGTTGTCAATGACTGAGTATGTGGTGGGATCAAGACATGAGGAGGATGATCAGAGTGAGGAAGTGGAGGAGGACTTGGTGGACGATGAGGTGACTGACCCCACCTGGGAAGGTGTAGAGCCGAGCGATGACAGCAGTCCTGAGGGTGAGCCATCTGCAGCACCGCAACAGGCTGGAAGAGGCGGTGGTGTGGCTACAGAAAGAAGGCGGACCGCACCAAACCGGCCCGCAAATGTTCCACGGAGCACCCCCTTGCGTAAATCTCCCTTGCCAAGGGGTAGGTGTTCCGCGGTATGGCGTTTTTTTAAGGAAAGTGCGGACGACAAAAGAATTGTAGTTTGCAACCTGTGCAAAACCAGAATGAGCCGAGGCATGAACACTAGAAACCTCACCACCACCAGCATGATCCGACACATGGCATCCAAGCACCGTAATAAGTGGGAGGAACGCCAATCTGTGTCTGCAGGCCACACCACTGCCTCCTCTTCTCCTGTTTTCGGTGCCGGCCAATCGCCTGTCGAAGGCGCAGGCCCGCATACCTCCCGCCCTGCACCTGTACCATCTGAAGCACCATCAGCGACCACATCCACTTCCCTGTCCCAGCGCAGCGTCCAAATGTCGTTACCCCAGGCATTTGAGCGCAAGCGAAAATACCCAGCCACCCACCCACAGGCCATAGCACTAACCTCACACCTTTCCAAATTACTGGCCATCGAAATGCTGCCATTTAGGCTTGTGGAGACTGAGTCCTTCCGCAGCCTGATGGCAGCAGCTGTCCCTCGGTACGCAGTCCCCAGCCACCACTACTTTTCCCGGTGTGCCGTCCCCGCCTTACACCACCATGTGTCCCGTAACATCACCCGTGCCCTGACCAACGCAGTTACTGGGAAGGTCCACTTAACGACTGACACATGGACAAGTGCTTGTGGCCAGGGACGCTACATTTCCCTGATGGCACACTGGGTGAATGTCGTGGAGGCTGGGAGCGACTCGGACCCTGGGATGGCACAGGTGCTACCCACGCCGAGGATTGCGGGCCCTACCTCCATCAGGGTTTCTGCCAGCACCTACGTTATTGGCTCCTCCTCCTGCGTTTCCACCTCCGAATTCTCTGCGCGCAGCGCCACTCACCCATCAGCCGGTAGCTGGAAGCAGTGTAGCACTGCAGTGGGGAAGCGTCAACAGGCCGTGCTGAAGCTGATCTGCCTTGGGGACAAACAGCACACGGCCTCAGAGCTGTTGCAGGGGATTAGTCACCAGACCGAGCAGTGGCTCTCGCCACTCAACCTGCAACCAGGCATGGTTGTGTGTGATAATGGGCGTAACTTGGTGGCGGCTTTGGAGCTCGGCAAGCTCACACACGCACCATGCCTAGCGCATGTATTTAATTTAGTGGTTCAGCGATTTCTAAAAACCTACCCCAATTTGCATGATCTCTTGACGAAGGTGCGCCGCGTGTGTGCACATTTCCATAAGTCATCTACAGCTTCAGCCGGCCTGTTGAAGCTGCAGCAGCGCTTACAATTGCCAGCTCACCGGCTGCTGTGTGACGTGAGCACGCGCTGGAACTCCACCTTCCACATGTTGGCCCGGCTTTGTGAGCAGCAGAGGGCAGTAGTGGAGTACCAGCTGTTACACGGTCGTCGCCTCTCCGTTCAACTTCCTGTAATCAGAAGTGAGGAGTGGGAATGGATGTCAGACCTCTGTGAGGTTTTACGCAATTTTGAGGAATCGACACAGATGGTGAGCGGCGATAACGCTATTATCAGTGTAACCATCCCACTTCTGTGTCTACTGAAACGCTCGCTGCTCACAATTAAAACTGACGCTTTGCATGTGGAAGAGGTGGAAATGCTGGAGGAAGAGCTTACACAAGGTGATAGCCAGAGCACCCTCACTTCGTCTTCTCAGCGACAATTGGAGGAGGCGGAGGAGGAGGAGGAGGAGGAGGAAGACACGGTTGCCTCCGCTACAGAGGGTAGCCATGGAACTTTAGTTCCATCTCTTCAGCGTGGGTGGGCAGAAGAGGAGGAAGAGGATGAGGAGATTGAGAGTCATCCTCCTGGTGAGGACAGCGAAATCATGCCTGTTGGTACTCTGGCACACATGGCTGACTTTATGTTAGGCTGCCTTTCCCGTGACCCACGCGTTATACGCATTTTAGACAACACGGATTACTGGGTGTTCACCCTTCTGGACCCCCGCTACAAAGAGAATTTCTCATCTCTCATTCCTCCGGTGGAGAGGACAAGCAAAATGGTGCAATACCAGAAGGTTCTTGTCGAAAAATTGCTCCAAAATTTTCCATCTGACAACACTGGCGGCAGAGTACGTGCTACCTTGGCCAACCGAGAAGGGGAGAAAAGGGGAGCACACAGCAGTTCCGACAAAGGCAGGGCAACACTCTCCAAGGCGTGGGACACCTTCATGACACCCCGCCAGCACCCTCACCCTGATGCGCAGCCTAGTGTCACAAGGAGGGAAAAGTTTTGGAAGATGGTGAAGGAGTACGTAGCAGACCGTGTCAGCGTCCTCAATGATCCCTCTGTGCCTTACAACTGCTGGGTGTCCAAGCTGGACACGTGGTATGAACTGGCACTCTACGCCTTGGAGGTGCTGGCCTGCCCTGCCGCCAGCGTTCTGTCTGAGCGGGTATTTAGTGCTGCTGGTGGCATCATAACAGATAAGCGTATCCGCCTTTCCACCGAAAATGCTGATTGGTTGACACTTATAAAAATGAACAAGGCCTGGATTTCCCCTGACTTCTCCACTCCACTGGAGGAAAGCCCCGGGGGAACATAAAGTGACTTTATATATGTTATTTACAATGATGGGAATACTCTGTATTCCCATTCACCCCTTCCACCCAAAAAACGGGTATATGGTTGACTCTCTTCCATATACCCTGTGATATAATTTTTATATAGGGCCAGCTCACCAGCGGGCCCTGTGATATAATTTTTATATAGGGCCAGCTCACCAGCGGGCGCAGTTTGACAATTTTTGTATAGGTCAGCTCACCAGCGGGCCTTCTCATATAATGTTTTATTGGGTCAGCTCTCTAGCGGGCCCTCTCATATAATGTTTTATAGCGTCAGCTCACTAGCGGGCCTTCGCATATAATGTTTAGGATGGTCAGCTCCGCAGCAGACCCTCACCCATAATGTTTTAGATGGTCGGCTCAGCGCACGTTTCCCTCTTAATCATGGCCCCAGTTCAGAAAAATCGAGGAAATTTTTGGGAGAATTTGCCTTTGCGCACGTTTCCCTCTTAATCATGGCCTCAGTTCAGAAAAATCAAGGAAATTTTTGGGAGAATTTGCCTCTGCGCACGTTTCCCTCTTAATCATGGCCTCAGTTCAGAAAAATCAAGGAAATTTTTGGGAGAATTTGCCTCTGCGCACGTTTCCCTCTTAATCATGGCCCCAGTTCCGAAAAATCGATGAAATTTTTTGCAGAATTTGCAGATGATATACAAGTAAATATACAGCAAATACTGTTTGGTAACAATTTTTCACCTAAAGTCGTTTTTATCTTCCTTTTTGTGTGTTTTACGGTCAGTCTGTAAAAATGGCGTACTACGGGCGAAAGATCGTTCCCAGCAGCGATGTTGGAGTCCAAGATGCATCCAGACATCCTCCCTATGCTGTCCCTGAACCATTTCTGTGGTGTTTCCATCATTTTCTGCCCTTTTCCTATGGACCAGGCACCCTCCCCTCATCAGAGCAGGGGGTGCCTGGTGTAATGCTCGAGTCCTCCCTTTGACTTCAATGGGGCTCGGGTGCTCGGCCAAGCACTCGAGCCTCCGGGGGCGCTCGGTCAGAGCACCCGAACACCCGAGCATTGGGGTGCTCGCTCATTACTAATTAGCCCCTGATTCTCCTGGAGATAAACATCTAAAAGATTTGCTTGATGCTTTAACTCATTTCTATCAACCTAAGCCCCTTAAGATTGCAGGAAGGTTCCGTTTCTATACAAGAAAGCAGCATAAGGGGGAGAGCGTTCAGTCTTTTATGGTGGAACTCAGACGCCTGGCTGTGACATGTAATATCTAGACAAATTTGTCTGAAGCTTTGAGAGATCAATTCATGTGTGGCTTAATCCATTAAGCAATACAAAAGGGTTTATTGTCTGAAAATGATTTAACTGAAAAATCTGCTATGGAGATAGCTGTTGCAATGGAGATGGCTAAAAGGGATTCTGCGCATCTGCAAGCTCAAAATTCTGGTCCTCCACAGGGACTGGAGGACGCTACTGCTGTACTAAAATTGTCTCAGAGCAGACTACCTACACAAAGGGAGCCAATTTCTACTAGAAAATGTTTTCGTTGTGGTGCCACCTCACACGAGTCCCACCAGTGCAAATTTAAAGAGGAGATTTGTTATAATTGCTCCAAAAGTGGACATTTGAGTAAAGTCTGCAGAAGTGCAGAGGGAGGTTCCTCTCGTGGAACCAGACGTTCTTCGACCAATTTTCTCCACCTACACTTGGAAACAGATGAACCGTTTGATGAAGGAGGTTGCATATCTCATTTGATCGTTCATATCTAACAGGATTTGATGACTCTATGCAAGTAAGAGTGCAGATCAACGGCAAGGATGTAATGATGGATGTTGATACTGGATCTGCAGTGTCTGTAATGACTAAAACAGTTAACTTCAGCACGAATTCCGCTACAGTGGGAACCAACGACCATACACCTTTAAACATACAGTGGACACATTCTTAAACCTCTAGGTTGAGCTGACGTTAGGGTGACGTACAAAGGTCTGACTCATCAATTGCCTCGCTATGTCATATGGGATGGTGGTCCACCTCCATATGGGCGCTCATGGATTCATTTAATTCGGATGCCTGACTCTCAGTCCTGTCTGTCAAAGATCCAATTTCCACAACCAGAAAATCACCAACATTGGGTGGCTGAACTTCATTCAAAATACAAAGATGTGTTTTCCACTGACTTGGGGAAAGTAAAGAATATGCAAGCTCAGTTGACGCTGAAGCCAGGAGCATCTCCTCGTTTTTGTAAGGCCAGAACTGTTCCTTTCGCCATCAGGGCCAAGGTAGAGAATGAATTATCTCGTTTGGAAAGCAAAGGAGTAATCTCGAAAGTTCCTTGCAGTGATTGGGCTTCACCCATTGTGCAGGTGGTTAAAAGGACTGGAGAAATCTGCCTGTGTGGGGACTTTCACATAAATAGTCAGCTAGAGGTTGAGCAGTATCCGTTACCACGCCTAGAGGAACTTTTTGCTTCTTTAGCTGGGGGACAGTCTTTCACAAAATTGGATCTGTGGCAAGCTTATCTTCAGCTGGAAATGCATCCTGACAGCAGACAGACCCATAAGGATCTCTACCAGTATCAGCGTATGATGTTTGGGGCTGCCTCTGCACCAGCGATATGGCAGCGTACAATGGACACACCAAATGTCTATTAGACAATATGTTAATAACTGGCCAGAGGGAGGAAGCACACAAAGCAAATGTGGAGGCTGTTCTACAACGGTTGAGAGAGCACGGGCTGAAAGCCAATATTGAGAAATGCCAATTTTTTCAGAAACAGCTAACGTTTTGCGGTCACGTGATATTAAAGGAGGGTTTACATACCGCTAAAGACAAAGTTCAAGCTCTAGTCAACGCCCCTCCTCCAACTGACGTTTCTCAGCTACGCTCTTATCTTGGGCTTCTCAATTATTATCATTGTTTTCTGACTAATCTAGCAAGAGTTCTTCACCCTTTACATCGACTTCTGGAAACAAAGACCCCCTGGCTCTGGTCTAGGGAATGTCAGGAGGCATTCCAGGCTACTAAAGACCTCATCTTGACCTCGAAAGTGCTGGTCCATTATTATCTACAAAAGCCTGTGACGGTTGCTTGTGATGCTTCTCCATGTGGGCTCAGTGCAATTTTGTCTATGTGATGCCAGATAGGTCTGAGCAACCCATAGCTTTTGCTTCCCGGTCCCTAACGCCTGTGGAGAAGAACTATGCGCAGATTGATAAAGAGGCCTTGGCCATAATATGGGCACTACAAAAATTTACCTTGTACTTATATGGCCGCCATTTCACACTCGTCACTGACCACAAGCCTCTGCTGGTGATTTTCAACCCAACGAAAGGCATTTCCCCGACCGCAGCCGCTCGCCTTCAACACTATACATTATATTTAGGTGCTTTCACGTATTCTATTAGATATCGACCTCACGCCCTGCATGCCAGTGCCGATGCTTTTTCCAGACTTCCTCTTCATCAATCTAGCTCTGTATCTTCTGAACATGCTCAGCACCCCTCTTTCACCTCTGACCAGCATCAGATTTGCTACACCACTGTCTGTACTTAGAGACAGATTTCTCAAGCAGTTCGTATGGATGCAGTTTTGACTCAGGTGTATAAATATGTGCAGTCTGGATGGCCTTCCACTGTACCTCTACAATTCCACCCATACTGGTTCCGCAGACTGGAGTTGCGAGTGTCTGATGGTTGCATTCTGTGGGGCTCCAGAGTCCTGGTTCCCCCCTCGTTACAACACACGACTCTGCGTCTCCTGCATGAAGGACACCCGGGCATGGTCCGCATGAAGCAACAAGCCCGATTCGCAGTATGATGGACTTCGTTGGATGTGGATATTGTCAACTGGGTTCGTGCTTGCCCGGGCTGTGCCCAGTCCCGGAAGCAGTTGCCTTCCCCTCTGTCATTCCGTGGGACCGCCCGTCTCATCCTTGGGACCGGCTCCATGTTGATTTTGCCGGTCCGATTCATGAAAAAATCCTTTCTAGTGCTGGTGGATGCTCACTCTAAATGGCCTGAGGTTTGGCCTATGTCTACCACAACTTCAGCTGCCACTATTCAAGTTCTCAAGAAGATCTTTGCTGTGTTTGGTCTTCCACGCCTTTTGGTCTCTGATAATGAGCCCCAATTTACGTCCCAGGAGTTTCGGACGTTTCTGGACTCTCTTGGTATCTCTCACCGCACCTCAGCTCCTTACCATCCTGCCACCAATGGCCTAGCTGAGCATTTTGTCCAGACCCTCAAGGCGGCTCTCTTGGCTGCTAATTCGTTGGATGTCTCCACTACTCTCCTGGAGTTTCTTTTTGCTTACCCGACTACCCCTCATGCTGCCACTGGGGTGTTTTCTGCGACTCTCCCTTTTGGTTGCCCACTTCGCTCTAAATTGGATGTGTTAAAGTCTTCCACTCCTTCTTCTTTGTCTTCTAGTCCTCTTTGTGTACCCTCACAGGCTGGTTCTCATTTTTTCAAGGAAGGAGACAGAGTATGGGCTCGCAGTTATCAAGGCCCTCAGCGATGGGCTGCTGGAAACATTACAAGAGTGCTGGGATCTCACACCTACGCAGTCTTGACAGACAACGGAATCACTTGGAAAAGACACATTGATCAATTGTGGCTGGGCCACCAAGCCACACTTCTGCTGATGACCTTTTGAAAGATTCCGGGCCAGAGGATGATGGTGCCTGGCAGTTTACGGCCTCGACCCCAGGACTACCTCTCATAGAGAATGAGACTTCTCAGCCAATAACTCTGTGTCCCGAAACGGTTCAGGAAGCAAGATCTTCAGCAAATGCCAAAGAATAAAATACCCCTCCATCAAGCGTCAGGCCCACCCGGGCAATCTGCCCTCCTGTGAGATGGGAACCTGACGAAGTTCTTCGTAGCTGGAGATGACCCTGAGGCTGTTCCAGATCTCTCTCTCCCCTCCCTACTGTTTTTGTGTGGTGTGTCTGTGCTCTGTCTTTTTCAGGAAAGAGAGAGATGTGGTGTTTGTTGGTATTGTTGTCAGGCAATGTCTTGGGCAGCCAAATGCAAGAGGAACCAGGAAGTGACTTCATGCATCTATGCTTCCTAGTTGTCCTCCTCAGTCTGGAGCAAGTGACCACGCTGTAAAGAGCCTTTCTGCTCTGCTCTGCAATAGAGGCCATCTGATGTGCTGGCAAGCATGATTCAGGACTTTGCCCTGCAGTGTTGTAATGCAAATAAACGGAGTTGGCCGGTTGCCACTCCATTGACCTACACAAGTTGTATGTGGATTCATTGCATCATATACCACTAATTGGGGACATAACAAAATGGCCATAGAAATTGAGGACCCAATTTGTCCAATGGATAATGTAATTTAATTTTCTTGGCTAAGAGCCAGACAAGATCTCCAGAAGCATATCTATGAGCCAGAGAATGGTGAATGTCAGCCGACACTTTCTGTCTCATTTGTGATGCCAAAAGCGTGCAGAGTATAACTTGCCAATGATCAGCCAAGGTACGGGTGAGAGCATTGGCAGATGAAACATCAGATACGGAGGGGCAGAATGTAAAAGCTGGAGGGTTATAACCAAGAGAAGAAAAAAGGGAGAACACTTAAGGGAGGACTGAAGTAGTGAATTATAAGAGAATTCTGCCATGGGTAGCAACTGGGTTCAGTCATCTTGCTGGTTAGAGCAGTAGCACAGGAGGAAGTGCACAAGGCTCTAGTTCAACCTCTGGGTCAGCCCATTCATCTGCAAGTGAAACACAGATGAGTGTTGAATGTGGATACCAAGCTTGGAACAGAAGGCTCTCCAAAATTTGGACACGAATTGTGACCCATGGTCAGATGTTATGTGTTGTGGGATACCATGGAGGTGGTAGATGTCAGGATAAACAGTTCCACCAACTCTGTAGAGGTGGGAAGTTTAGGTAATGGAACAAAATGCCCCTACTTAGAAAATCTATCCATGATTACCCAAATGACCTTTGCTGATGTTATCACCTTGAAAAGAACCCCCAGTAGCAGGCCAGATAAAGGCTCCAACAGAGAGCCAAAGCGATCGTGTCCATTTGTTAATAGACTAAAGGAATCTATTTTTTCTAATTCTGTGAGTGCTTCTATCCAATGAGAGTAGATTTAAAAAATCTGGGAGCCTCAAAAAACTGCCTCCCATGGCTGATATTCAGACTGGAAGTCTGTGGCTTATAGGGACAGACTACTGAGTTGTGTGTGCAGTCCCTATGGAACCTCTGTCTGGCTTTCAAGCCCCCATACAGAGAGTGACCTGCATGGTGCAGAACAGGAAACAGAACTGTAATACTACAGTCTCTTCAGGAACACAAGGGCTCTCTTTACAGTACACCATGTACTGCCCTGTTTTTCAGCTGAGGCTCACTATTCAGCCACAGTTTCATTAACTCCAGGTGAACAGACCATCTGGCAGGGATTTATCTTATTGATAGTTGCCCCTTAAAAGGAAAACAACTCCACAACTTTACATCTGTTGCCAGTTTGTCAAGCACAATAGACTGTATAAATGAACTGTTTGTTTTAATATTTACCACGCATTTACAAACCTCTTCATATATATATATATTAGACAGTCACTAGTACTTAAATTTGGGTTACAAATATGTAACCATTAATATTACCAAAATAATTGTAGTGGGGTGCAACTTTGGACACACATTTTCCTCTGGGGGGCGGGTGCTGCTAGTTCCTCAGAGGTATTAGTCAGGGCCTCAGAGGCCTTGGCTGGTCCTCTGCACACCATGTAACATCAGTATGGTAAGTGGGCTTTTATGTTAGGAATACAGTTAGTTGGTTGTTCCGCCTAGTGTCTGTCTGCATTATCATCCCTCTGAGACAGCAGTGTAGAACATTGTGTAGGTTAGTGTTAAGGCATCATTCCAACATATGTCCCCTGCAGGGCAGTTGATTTGTCCCAAAAGTGCTCCCCTTTGCTTTAATATACAAGGCCACGTGTTCTTCGGGAAGAGATATGGGACTGCTCCAGGGAAAGGAGTACACTGGGAATGGAATTTGGGATCCTGAACTGAGAACTGTGAACATTGGTCATACGCTATAGTGCATAAACTGAAGAGTAGCCATAAGCATTAGAGGGTAACACCAGTGGACATGCACTGGAAAATTCATGCATTTGCCCCAAAGACTGTTGGAAGAAGGGTGTTACATATTAGTATATGTGCCTCATATATATTTTTGTTTACTAAAATCAATCTGAAGGTAAAAGAAAATAGTGGAATGAAAATAAGCTTGAAATTATTATTCCTTTGTCATATTTTCTGCATTGTGCAAAGATATATATTTATTAAAAAGAGAACATGAGACTTTTGTACTGCTGGGAGTGTGTCGACCTGTATCATATCGGGTGGACCTGTCCTGTGACATGGAATCTCTGGACTATGGTTGAATCTCTGATAATGACTGTGACACACACAAAAGTAGCACAGGATCCCAGGTGGATGCTCCTGGGGCTCAGCCCAGAGGTTCTGTCCCCATCAATTTCAAAACTCATATCTCACACACTTGTAGGCAGCCAGGAACACCATGGCAGTACACTGGAAGAGGCCTCACCTTCCGGACAGACAAGCTCTGATCTGGACATTGTGGAAAATATACACGATATAAAAATGTACCTACCTTCACTCAGACTCTCAGGCTAAATTTACTCGTGTCTGGGAGCCCTGGCTAGATTTTGCTGACCCTCCATGCCGGTCTAAGGAGGAGAGTGGCCTGAAGGTAATTTCCCCCTTCTTCCCCCTTCCCCCATCCTTTTTTTCCTTCTCTTTTCTTCTCCACACTGCTTTCTAGATAGGGAATCCATGAGAACCAGATTCTTCACTTGCACCCATTGTGCATTCTTGAGAGCCTATAAATCATAAGCTGCTATGATTGTGTTATGCATTCTCACTACTGGTTAATATCAACATGTACTACTATATCTCCCTCCACTCTTTCCTTTCTGTACCCCTCCCCCACACTTCAAAACTCAATAAAACTCTCAAGTTAAAAAAGAGAACATGGTGATTTCTGCAATATTTGTCATACCATTTGATCTTGTTGTGATTTAAAAGAAACAATAAGAGCTAGAAGCAATTTTATTTAGTCAGATTATACAATTGAACTAAATAACAATGTAACAATCTGTAATCTTTCAATGACTGTCTTCAATAGAAATCCCACATTTGTACAATTACAAATGATATCTTCTCTCTGAGAGCTTTTTAATTTTGTTAGCCAAAAACTTGCTATAGCTAATTTATTAACAACAGGTATCTACTGAATATAGTTCATTTCTGAAATGACAGTATACTTTCATCTCTAATATCCAGATAAGCTAAAGATTATATTTGACGTGTTTTATTATAGCAAAGAAAAATTCTAATTTCTCTTCACACGAGTTAGAGAATAAGTGGTAGTAATGCAAGTATTGATGCATGTCTTTGACTCTGTAAGAATGAACAAAGCTATTTCCGGATATTCTGAATAACATCTGCCAGGCTTTTAACATTCTATTTTACATCTCATAATGTACCTCCAACCTTAAAATAAGCTTAGTTAAAGGATCAGTAAACTATTGTTATGAAAAAATGTATATTGCAGGGCTTTTACTGTTGAGTAAAATAAGGATAACCCCAATGCTGCGAGTTGCAGATTTTCATAGTTTTACTATTTAAACTGTTTTTTTTACATTAACAGTGCCCTCTAGTGGTTAGATTCAAAATATTTATTCTGTTGATAACCGAGAAAGGTCAGATACTGGCAAACTGTTCTACACAGAATAGAAGCTGCTAAGTCATGCTGTCAGTCAAGACTTTCAGGAAGTAATCACACAGTAATTCACTTCCTGATTATTTGAACTATTATAACGTTTGAATAAAACAACTGACAGCAGTGGGAGTGCACTTGTTTTACTCAGCAGGAAAAACTCTATAAAATATGTTTTCATAAAAAACTGTTTACTGTTCCGTTTAATTCTAAAGAGATTTTAAAACTGTCTATATGATGCATTAACCATTTGTTTGTAACATCATTTTTGAGAAATTCACTTTTATTTGTTGGTGACATTTTCAGAGCTAATATCACTGTGCTACTGTTCTCTGGCACTCAGAAAGCCATATGCACAAAGGAAAAATCAATTGCGCTATAGGGAGCAAATATATATTTCTAAGATCACCATTCATGTAAAAGTGGATCTGATATGTTATTGTATCAAAAGCAGCCTCTTCTTCTCCTCCACATTCCCCTTCACTGGCTCGGGCAGTGCATGATGTTGCTGCTACTGCCTCAGAATCAGCACAGCATCTAGGACCAGGAGTATTGTTGGCGCTGGCAAGTGGAACCAGTCCTAGTCCCAGATCACTTGACCCCATTCCCAGTCTGTCCACTGTGGTCTGTGGCACACTAGCCTGCTCCTCAGTATCCTTCTACCCTTGCAACGCAGCAGCAGAAATTAGAGCAGTACAAAACTCCACAAATTTCAAAAGCTCACTGCTGGTGGTGATGGTGGTGATGCCCATCCCCATCCCTGTCTCCCATTCCTTCTCAGTTTGGGGCTAAAAAGGCCATTAATGTCTCTTCCACCCAAGCTTTTCCACCATCACCACCACCACCACTAGTCCCCACGTGCTGCTGCTGCTCTATTACAGACATCTCACTGCTGGTTGGAGGAGGTTATGAGAAATGTAACAGAAGGTTCCCTAATGTCACACTTGCCATTTCTTGGTGACCTGAAGAAGACAGACTAGCAGCACTAACAGTAGGCACAGGCAACTGATCTGTAATCCTGGTGGTGCTAGGCAACAATTCTTCCTTCTTCAGGATCAGGTTCCACCTGGACAATGCTGTGGGGGGAAGGGGACTCCCAGGGTCAGGGGAATTACGTGGGCTCCCTTGACCACTAGTCTGAATGCTCTGCATTACTTCCCCTACCAGTCCCCTAACCCTAGTCCCACCAGCTGCATCACCATCACTACTACTCGTACTAAGATCATCCACATCAATTTCAGTCCCTGAGTATTCCTTCTCGCTAGTAATATTATCACACCTACATACTCCAAGCTGCTTGACCTTCTTAGTATGTATTGTATTGTATATTTTTATTTATAGTGCCAACTAGTGTACTTAGCACTTTACAGTTTTTAAAGTAGTAGTACTAGTGGTGGGACTGCTTGGGGATGACAAGTGTGACTTAGGCTACCCTGCTGTCACTCTTAGCATTATCTTCCCCCCTGAAAAAAAGGCACACTGGCAGCAGAGGCAGCACTGGCAGCATGCACAGCACTGGCAGCACTGGTAGCAGGCACAGCACTGGCAGTAGGCACAGGTAGTTGACCTGTCCTGCTCACTAACCTCTTCTTTCTCTGCCCTTGACAAAAATGTCCCCAAGGTCCCTAGGGGTGATGTAGGGGGACTGGCCATCACTGGGTCTGGGGAACCAGATCCTTTCATGTTGGTGGTGTCACTTCCTCTTCCTCAGACTCACTGGATGCATAACGGTCCTTCCAGCTCCTCCTTTTTATTGTTATTAAACTTGCTCATAGTGATAGCAGTCACTATGAGCCTCTCCTGCCTCAATATCCTGCCTCTGTAGCTGCTTGAATTGTGTTTCACTTCCTGGAAAATACACATTTTTTTGAGAAAAGGCTAAAAACAAGTGATTAAAGGGGTGAAAACTTTCTAGCCATTGAAAAAAATAGAGAATGTTTTTTTGCCAATGGGTGAAAACAATGAAGATTTTAATCTCTTTATTTAAAGCAGATTTTCCTGTGAAAACACATACCACTAGGTTGTTTTCGCTGATTTTTCATGGGAACATGCTGGAATCATTCACCCACCCCTTATTATTATGGAGAATTAAGCTTCTAAAATGTTACCGCATAACGTCACATCAGGGCTTGTTGCGGTATAGCTCTGAACCACAGGCTGTTAGTCTTCACTTCTCCTCCTCTGTTGTGCCTCGTTACCACCTCCTCCTCTAATGGTGCCAGAGGTGTGTTTCCATATGTAGGGTACCTCTCTGGCACTAATAGAGATAATTTACTGCCATCATAAGACAACAGACAGGGATTCCCATACCTGGAAATTCAATTTGTTTATTTCATTTAATGGATATAAATCAGGCCAATAGAAACAGGTATTGCCACTTGGACTGCTCAGTCCACTTGCCTCAGGGGCTATTTTTAGCTTGACAAGTAGACTGGCACTTTTTTTAAGGGGAGAGGGCATGAACACCCTCTCACTTTGCCTCTACAATGACCTAGACACACACTGGCAAGAGAGTGCGCCAGGTCACATGCAGGACTCCATTGTCAGAGAAGGTGGGAACGAGGTCCAACATGCAAGGAAAAGATTGACAGCCTGTGGTAAAGAGCTGTACAGCAGCGAGGCCTGATATGACTTAATGCGGTAACATTTTAGAAGCTTATGTCTCCATAGTAATAGGGATTAAAAATATATACAAATTGAACCTGTATTGGGAACAAACAATTAAATAAGTATGACTTTACAGGAGGTGAGAGTTCCCCTTTAAGGGTATGCACTGCACACTCCGCTAGTGCTGGACTTTAATCCGTGGTTTTACAGATAAATCTTCAACACATTGTGTTGCAATCCATTGGATACCTCTCTGGCACTCATATGGTTAATGACAGCAAACCCCACAAGCCAGCCTAATATTATGATCAGAGGAATATCGTACACATAGGCTTTGCTTAATACATTGGTTTAAGGTAATGCATTGGAGTCCTCTCTGGCATTCAAGGAGTTAAAAAGCTCTATTGAAGTGCATGGGAATTTAGGAACTTTTATTTGTCCCCTCTGGTGCAGTTGGTTTACTCCAGAATAACTCCAGTTATAAAATATGGAGTTATATATGTTATCTGGGTCACTAAAAGGACCCTCATGAACATGTGGCCTTGACATGTGCCCTGGAAAATTAACCATTTGATTGCCAGAGGATTATCCAATGCATTGCAAGTGCCCTCTGGCACTCAAAGAGTTAAAAGGCTGATTTGTGTCATTAGCGATTTTCTGTTTTTCGTTGGGGATGGATTCAGAAATTGTACATATTCAAGAATTCTTCTAAATTCACATATTTTGTATTTAAAGCGGAACATTCACATAGTATAAAGTTGCCCTTCAATAATTAACCCTTTGAGTGCCAGAGTGGAGGGCGACTTAATACTATGTGAAAGTTCCTCTTTAAATTTCAATAAATGTCATGTTATACTCATCATTTATTATGCATGCTTGTTTTATATGTGTATGAGTATTCCTGTATAAATATAAAAGAAGAATAAAAACACAAGCAAACAAATTAGCACTTTTTGACTAGGCAGCTAGTCTGGTTACTGCTTTTTTTCATCCAGTCCTGGGGCTGGATTTGCATCTCAAGTTCCTCTAGACTAATACAAAAAACAAATATATGATATAGGCAATACTGGAAGTAAATCCGCAGGAGGCCAATCAACTAAGGGAAAGCTCTTGCTATCCCCAAAGTTGTGCCCACTGGTGACTAATGCATCCAAGACAACCCTAGTCACACCCAAAGCCTCGCCCCCCAGTCATGGTATGACCCTGCCCCCAGCTACATACAGCATGAAAATTTCCCTTAAAGGGATAGTAATGTTTCAAAATAAAAGCAGCTCCAATTAATCTTCATAGTATTTGGGCCATGGAGAGTGTTATTTCAATACTCAATAGTCAAGAGTATTTAAATGCTAAAATGTCATCCTCCTGCCCCTTTTACTGATGTAACACTGCTAACCACAGAACAGAAAGGTGGTATCCAGATGGCTTGCGGAGCGGGACAATCTTCAATTAGCATAAGGGAAAAGCCTGACAAACCTGTCAAGGGGGGCAGGGTTTTCATTTTTCTCACATTAAGAAGATTGTTCCTTGCTGTGAGCTGTCTGGTCTTAAGACCAGATTCCACATCTGAGGTGAGCATTGTTACACTAGGTAAAAAGGGAGGGAGGGGATACTTTATCATTCAATTACTCTTGAACTAAAACTCTGACAGTATTGGAATAACACTCTCCATGGACCAAATACTATAATTGGAGCTGCTTTTATTTTGAAACATTACTATCCCTTTAAGACATGGTGTCTAAACTTTTTTGCTAAAGGGCCAGGCAGAGAAAAGGTCAAGGATCAGATAAAACTAAGTAATGCAATAGTATTAAAGAAATATGCAAAATGGAGAGTTTATACTAACAATTATATGCAATCTATAGCTATGCTAATAAGCTGCCTTACGATATGTTACATAAACGAACATACTCAGCACGTCTGTTTCATTGCTAAAGGAAAGGTAAGGTCTATTATCTTTTACTGCAGGTCACATTTATTAGTTAATATAATTTTCATGAAGGGCCACAATGGACATGGACGAGGGCCAAAGATGGCCCCAGGTCCCCAGTTTGGATATCTTTGCCTTGGGCTATAAAATGCAAGCTCAAAACAATACATTGGAGAATTCTGAAGAATCAAAGGGGTTAAATACTACCCAGTATAAAAATATGTAAACTGGGAAATAAATCAACCACCCCAAAATATGCGTGGGTGTCTTTTGAGGGCTCATTGAGATTGCTATGGCCACACTCATAATTCAGAATGTGGGTGTTGCTAGTACTGCTGAGGCACCTTTCTGGTGAGCTAGTCATTCCAAGGCCTGATCAAACAGCCAGTAGGGCAAAAATGCCTAACAGCCTATTGACAAAATGTGCTAACGGAGCCATTCAATTGCGCTACCAACTCATACCATAACGAAAGTTGGGCTACAGAAACTGACTTGTGGCTAAACGTCCGTCGTGTGTTTGAATTTCCCAAAACTCACGCTAAATAGCATGAGTAATAGGAATATCAAAGGAAAAGAGCCGCACACTGTCAAGCACTGAGTGTGAGCTCAACACACAGTCACCCTCCCAAACACTAATCCTACACTACCCCTAACAGTGAAGTGCAACTATACTACCCTAATACTAGCCTAATACCCACCGCTGTATAACACTTACCTGTCATCCACTGTCCATCTTCCTCTGCCATCTTCTCTCTTCCGTCTTCTTTCTTCTTCTCTCTTCATCTTCTGTCTTCTCCTATTCTGTCTTCTTCTCTTCTGTCTTATCTTCTTCCTTGTTCAAATGTGTACATGAAAACAAAAAGATAATAAACATGAAAGATGGTCCACAAACATAAGTTGGAAATATATGAAGTGGTTAACCCTTTGACTGCCAGAGGGGTACGCAAAGCATTGCAGAGCAGAGCAATGCATTGCGTACCTCTATGACACTCAGAGGGTTAATTGAACACATTATTTCCAAGTTGCAACAAAACAACATTCCTCCAAATCAAATTATATGTTTAAAAATCCATTTAGCTTCAAAATAATTGTCCTTCAAAAGAGAAAAATATAGGATTATGTGAAATATATCGCATATGGTGAAATGCAATACATAAATAGTTTGTGAGCTCCACCGTTGAAGCCGACGGTGGTGGCAGGAAGTCAGGTGGTTAAACACCCCCCTCTTTTGGGCCAATGCCTGAGCCAGTGTATGGGAAATTTGAACACAGACTGGCTTTTATATGGCTTTTATATATAGTTTCCCACACACTGGCTTGGGCATCAACGCGAAAGGCAAAAAGGGGGGTTTTGTCAGCCAGACTTCCTGCCGGTGCAGACAGTGGCAGAGCCCGCAAACTATGTAGTGCCATGATTCAAATGCAATATATTTTGCATAAGCTTATATTTTTCTCTTTTGAGTGAAAATTACTTTGAAGCAGAATGGATTTTAAACATATTATTTGATTTGGGGGAATGTTATTTTGTTGCGACTTGGAAAGGATGCATTAATTTAACCCTCTGAGTGCCAGAGAGGTATGCAACGCATTGCTCTGCAATGCTTTGCACCCCTCTCTGGCAGTCAAAGGGTTAACCACTGCACATATTTCCAATTTATGTTTGTGGACCATTTTTCGTGTTTTATTTTATTTTTTTTTCATGTATATATTTGCAACAAGGAAGAAGATAAGAAGACAGAAGTGAAGACAGAAAAGAAGGTGACAGAAGAGAAGAATACAGAAGATGGAGAGAAAGAAGATGGAAGATAGAAGACTGAAAAAGAAGATGGACAGTAGCTGCCCAGGGTGCTGAATACCCCACTGGACATCAGGATTACTTGCATTCCCCACTGACACTCATAAGGTTGATTGTACTAAAAACATTTTTTTCATAGTTTGTACGTATTGATATGGGGCTTAGGGCCTCATATCAATACATCCACTGGTCCTTAATTCCTGCATCGGATTAACATGCTTTAGGGGACTCTGCTCCCATAAAAGATGGGTGCAGATTTTCACCCATCAGAGTGGGTCCTCTTAATGCCTAACGTATGGAATTCAATTGAAATTGGAGACTAGTTTTAATGGGTTTCAATGGGAGCTAACATTAGTGCCCAACACACATTTTTTTTAGCCATATTTGTTCATAGCACTGGAACTTGAATTGCTTACTGTGCTTGAAAAAATAACAGGGAAGGGGGGGTTGTGATTGAATCTAGGCCTAAATGCCTGTCTAGCACTCATGTGGAAAAAAGGCCACATTTAAATCAATGGGATCTGGTGGTGGTCTGGTATTAAATTGTGCAGTTAATTTGCCCCAGGATTGCATTACTTTATCTTTGTGCTTATGTCCCAGTCCGTGAATTATAATACTCAGCCCTTTTAAGCCTTTGAAAAATCAGAGGGATGTACAACCAATTGCTTTTGCTCAGATACTCAAGGGGTTAAATATAACACCATAATCCAAACTAGAAATCTTTTTATCTGTCAAATGTTACTTAAAAGAATATAAACATAGGAAGAAGTCTCCTAACATTGAGTATAAAGGAATGGCTGGGGAACATGATGATTGGCACACAATCCTGCAGGCTTGTTAGTGTACAAATGCAACTATCACACACAAATGAAAAGAATATAATGTCTATTATTCCTAGAACTGGCTCCCATAGGGCAGCGAACTGTCCATTAGGCATGAATCACAGTAACCGCAACAGTAATTTTGTATGAGATCAACAGTTATTATCAAGGCATTCTTCAGATAAGTTCAGTGGCTAAGTAACCTATTTAGTCTTCTGTCATTAGGGCAGCAGGTGAGTGAGTAGCTATTTTGCAAATGTGGAAAAACGTCGTTTGCTTTGTAATTTATGTCACCAAGTTCAAAAGATATGTCATGGTGTCTTTACATTATGGCACAGCTAGTTTGGGGTGACGCATGTGCCTGAAACTGAAACGTTTGCACAAATAAAAAATGAACAATTCTGGGTAAAAGGCAACAGCACGTTATGATAGAACACATCTTCACATGGGCTCTTAACCTCCTTGTTTGCAATGCATTGGAGTCATCTCTAGCATTCTAGGGCTTATGTCTCTTTCAATGAGACTGATGAATTAAGACGAATTGGAGTAATTCTGGGGCAAACCAATAAATATTCCCATTAATTTAAGGAGAAGTAACACCTCCTAAAAATGGTATCCTATCAAAATGATCATCGTATGATGACCAACCTACGAGAGCATTAAATATGTCGCCAGGTTGAAAATGGTGACATAAGAATCTCACCCGCATAACAAGGGCGACATGCCTAAGAAAGTGGGGAAAAGGTCTATCACTACTACAGTCTCCTAATGCTGATCCTACTCACACACAGCCCCTGCAATCACGCCGATGGGGCATCACAGTCACGCTTTCTCCACTGCTCATTCGGCTCAGCTTGGTAGACTTTTTCCTCGCTTTCTGCCGCATGTAATGAGAGAAGAGCGTTTGCTTTACATGCAACAGAAGCTGTTTGCAGAGGAACAAACGTGACTGAGATGCCCCAGCGGCGTGATTGCAGGGGCTGTGTGTGTGGGTAGGATCAGTGTAGGAAGAAGGTAGCAGTGGCATTCCATCAATTAACCCTTTGCGTGGAGCATCACAGCCCCTGCAATTGGGTCGATGAGGCATCACAGTCATACTTGCTCCTCTGCTGATTTGTCTTGGCTTGGTAGACTTTTTTTCCCACTTTCTTAGACATGTTGCCTTTGCCATGCGGGTGATATTCTTAAGTCACCATTTAATGGCAACATATTTAATGCACCCCTGGGGTGGTTGCCAAATTCAGGGTGACATTTTGATAGTGAACCCCTAAAAATAACCCTGTCACTTCCCTTACTATGGCCAGAAAATACTATATGGCCTCAATGCATTTTGCACTTATGCTTTGGTTCAAGAAATAATGTCTTCAATATGTCATGGATGTCATGTCCATGGAAGTAGAAATGACAGTTGGGGAAGGATCACAGGACCTTAACCCTTTCAGTGCCAGACCGGTACACAATGCATTACTTTGCAATGCATTGCATACCCCTCTGGCACGGACAGGGTTAAACTTTGCCTCCTGCACATGGTAATCATAACCCTTTAAGGATCTGAGGGAGATGCAATGCACTGCTTCACAATACACTGAGCACCCTCTGGTGCCTTTAAAGGGTTAAGTAGGCCCATGCTCTCTGCTTTTTCCTGTCTGGAAAAACTGCCAGCAAATGTTAGGTCCTGTTATGTCCGCCTCCATGATCATGACATCCAGGGCTGACTGGAGATGGTACCAACTGTAAAAGGCACAAGGCAGAGGAGTCACTACAGGAGGCTCAGAGGGTGCACTGTGTGACTGGGTCCATCATCCAAGGGGCCCCATCTAACTCAGGACATAATAGGTTGTAGTGAAACCCCTGTGAGTAGAATTTTTGTTAGGGACCCCAAATAAATATTGGAGCCCTCCAATAACTGGGTGGGTTGGGCAATTATTTCTCTGTGTTGCTTGTGTTACTTTAACTCAACTAGATAAATGTAGAGAGGTCTCCAATACATTATTTTTTCTTTATCTTTTTGGTGGTTACACTTGCAGTTAGAACAAAAGGAAAAACAGAAGGTTCAACTGCAGCTTAAATCCTGGTGCAGACTTTAACCAGGCCTTTACTCACAATAGAATACAGAAAGGTGCCCAAAGCCCTTTGTTGACCTTCCTGTATCCAGGTCTGAATTAAGACCTAGTTGAAATCTGCACCAGGATTTGAATTGCACTTGTGCCTTCTGTTCTTCTTCCTGCTTTTCCCATATGCGAATAAGTGGCTATTAATTAGGGATGGGCGAAGATTTCTGCCTCAAACTGAAATTGGTGAAAAATGGCACATTCTGCTTGGCAAAAAATTTCCCATGAAAAGTGATGATTTTCTGCTTTTTTCCGCATTTTCCGCCCATTGAAATCAATGGGAACATAGAAATTACACACATTTCAAATAATATTTTATTTCCCAAAGGCACAGTATAAAAGGGGCATGAGGATGCCAGTAGGGTGGGGTGGGGTGTGGGGAAAGAATCAGTTGAACAGGGGATGATTTTTGGGGGGTTGTTTACTGGGATTGGGGGGCACTTAATCAAAAAGAAATCCTAAATAAAATAAAGGGGTCTGAGGAGGGTGCATGTGTTGGTGAATGAATGAATCAATTGAACAGGGAATTTGTTTTTGGGGGGGGGTTCTTGACTGCTATTGGGGGGACAGTTAATAAAAAAATACATCAATAAAATAAAATAAGACATTTGTATTTAAAGTGACAGAGAGAGCAACCCCCTGACATAAGCTGCCACTGGGATGGACTGATACTTGACTTTTGTAGAGGATGATTTCTTTGATTTGTTGTTAGAGGTCTTTGTAGGACTTAGATTTATTAGAGGCCCAAGCCCTGAAGAAACATTGATTTGTAGGACTTAAGCTTGTTTGGCACAAGCCCTAAGGAAACATTGATTTGTAGGACTTAGGCTTGTTAGAAACAAACTCCCCAAAAATTGTTTATTTTTTTGTTGGACTAGTTTTTATTTATTTATTTATTTTTTAACACAAGCCCTGAGAAAAAATAAAAATGCCCTACTGGCCTAATGCCAGCAGGTCATGTTGGTCAGTGGCCACTGTCAAATGTCCTCCTGAGTTGCAACTGCTGTTTGTACTGCTACTGCTAAGTTGTTTAAGCAGCAGGATGATTAGGCAGCTGAAAGGGAATGGCATCAACAATAGCAGTAACATGGAAGATGGATGATGAAGGTTCCATTTGCCACAACTCACTCCAGTGATGCACCTGAGGCAGTAGCAGCAGAATAAGTAGCCCCCAGTATTTGTGGAGAAAAGAACAAGTTGGCCATTAAATCTTCTCCACCTGCCTCTCCTCCAAAATCATCATGGGTGTGTTATTAGAATATATTTTTTCCCTTGAGAGCAGGATCAGTGGGTCTCCTCAGCAAATTCAATGTGCACAGTGTGTGTGTGTGGTAAATAACATCTGGGGGCACAACTGTATCCAAACACCATGACACCCAAAACCAAATACTGCCGTTGTCACTGTACCCCTTTTCCACACCCGCTAAGGACACATGACAACTTGCTGACAGTTTAATAGTAGTGATGAACCCTCACTGCCACCATCTTAGCATATTCTGCGGGATGGAATCTACTCAGATGCCGCTTGATGCACTGATTGCGATTCTCCTCCACCACACTGGCATGTGTGTTCAGTGCACCACACAGTGTGCAATGGGTAGAGACGAACTGCCACATCCTAACATCAACAGAGTGGCTATCATTTGGCGGGGGAGGTAATGAACGAGGAGGATTGGATCTGTGCTCCTGCTGTTGGTGGTATTAATTCTCAGCCTGCTCTCCTTCCCCAATTCCAGTTCTGGCCTCTTCAGGTTCATGTTCTCCCTGGACACTGTAGTGAAGAGAAGGGGAGGACTCCCAGTCCCAGGGTCAGGAGAATGGTGTGGGCTCCCTTGACCACTAGTCTGGATACTGTACAATGTTTCCCCTACTACTCCGGCTGCTTCACCATTACTGCTACTACTAACACCAACCACATCAAGTTCAGCCACAGAGTCTTCCTCCTCAGTCTCACAGTCACTTGTAATATCCGAATATTGTTGATTACTCCCTCCTTCACTCCTAAGGCTAACAAGCTGCTGGGCCTTAGTAGCAGTAGTACTAGCAGTGGCAGGACTGCTTGGGAATGGCAAGTGTGATTTAGGGCCCCGCGGAGTGGGAAGTCTCTACTGTGCAAGACTGCCCTTTTTCTGACTAAATAAGAATGTGTCTTTCTTTCTGTGGGCATCATTAACCCTTGGAGTGCCAGAGGTGTAAGCAATGCAATGCTCTGCAATGTGTTGTGCACCTCTCTGGCACTCAAGGGGTTAATGAAAATTGTTATTCAGTATATAAGGGTACATGCCATATAATAAGTGATGTGAAAAAATGGGGGTTATGCACTACGGAGTGATAAAGAGGTGATAATGCGGAAATTACTTTTCTAGTGATATCACTTCTCCAGTTCCTATGATATTCTATGGAGCCTATGCAATAAGACTTCTCCAGATTTGCAGATTTTATTACATAGGCTCTACAGAATAACATAGAGACTGGAGAACTGATATAATTGGAGAAGTTATCTCTGCTTTATCACCACTTTATCTCACCTTAGTGCGTAACCCCAGGTGTGTCTAGGCTACTATCAATGTATAATATAATTTATCCCAGCCAAGCTTACTACATTATCCCACAAGAGACAAGGCTGAACAAATAGTATTACCATATTTTGATCATAACGCATAAAACTTAACTTTTATTCTCAATTATAAAAAATGTTAGCGTTTCCAACCTTAAATTCATCTTGTGTGCATCATAAAAATCTCAGAAACCACAGGCCTGGATGTGTAAAAACAGCACCACTCTCCTTATTGAAATTGTGTTACCAAATGCTGTCAATCAAAGTAATTAGCGCTGTACCTTAAAATATATAGATGTAACTACTATGTATAGTGTCTCCGGTTTCCTATAGTATCTGTAGATAAAGATACCTCAATTATATAAATTAAGATAGTTAATCATTTCCTCTTCCATTCTATTTTGTTTAATTTTTAGTGACCTTCTTAGCTGGACAAATCTCATTTTTTTCAGAGATTAACCCTATGATCACTATTATATAGTACATGGATTTACCCTCACTGTTCCTGGTCTGACTCTGTATCTTATTGTGTAAAGAAAACTCCTATACCTACACTACACTGGTATGAGATACCTAAAGTCTAGCTAGCTCCAAGTGGAGATGGATGTGTAAGCTTATCAAATTAATTACATTTACCAGAGCTGATGTAATAATGGTGGAGTACCTTAAAAAATAAAACAAACACAAATTAACTGTACAATTTAACCCTTCTAGTTTCAGATCATCTCAGTACAATGTTTTGAAAAGTATTGGGCAACCTACTGGCACACAATGGGTTAAGTTTAGAAAGCCCCCTTAAAAATATCAAGGATAAACTCCCCAATGCAGTATTTCTTCTAAATGGCACTGCCCCTTTAAGACCCACTGTTTTACATCACAGTGTTCATCTGTTCTGTTTCTTGTAAATAAAAAGATTCCTGTCACATTTAATCCCACAATTTTATTGAGGAACCCAAGAAATGAAAAAAAAAAACCCCTCTCAATGTAATGCAGAGCTCAGCATACCCTCTGGGCACTAAATTCCTGTCACACATTTGGATAAGAAAACGATTGTGAGCAGGATCTACAAACTACATTTTCATTCTATCTACCCATATGTAGCTACTTAAACAATAATATTAATAATTATAATTATTATTATTTTTTCCTTTTAACCCTTTTGCATGCCAGAAAGGTGTGTAATGCACTGCTTTTGCACACCTCTGTGACGTCTTAACCCGTTGAGTGCCAAAGAGCTATCCAACGCATTTCAAAGCAATACATTGGAGAGCCCTCTGGCTCTCAGACAGCTAACGGTAAAGAAGAGGGAATTGATTTCCCCTAAACGACAGCTCATACATTGCAGTGATAATAACGATTTCTGACTACAAGTATTTACTACACTGCAGGATGTATATACAAAGAGATGTGGAGAACTAACTGCATCGTATAGGACAATTAACGATTCCCAAAATGCCCACTGATTTCAATTGAGATTTTAACCCCATGAATGCTAGAGAACAATTGATGGCTTAAAAAATAAAAATTACATCAATTATATATTTTATTTGTCCCTATATTTAAGTTGGTTTGCCCCAGAATTGCTCTTCATGTTTTTATGCATAAAGCCCTAGACTTCAGAATTTAGCAATGTCTAAGACACGGTTACAATGTTAAACTTTTGAGTGCCAGAGGGGTATGCAACGGATTGCAAAGCAATGAGTTGCATACCCCTCTGGAAATCTAAGGGTTAAATTAAATTCGATCTTCTACACACATATAACAAGAGAGAGAGAGTCCTCTGTTGGTGTGAGGAATCCTCCCAGCTGTTTCTGCACAGAGTATCCCTTTAAATCAGAGATTTGTCTGAAAATGTCATTCTGCAGGAATCAGTAGAACCATGGTGTGTGTGTTTATGTCTCCTTGATTTAAAAGTCTGTCTTCGTTACCTTACACCATAGTGGTATGAACCACTTTGCAAATCAGTGAGTCACACACACTTCTGGTCATCGAGGGGTTAATAAACACAAAGACAGTGGGAGAGAGTGGGAGAGAGCTCCATCCTAACACAGACACAGCAGTTCAGGTAGGCACAGAATACAAGCGTAACAGCAGGCAAGAATGATTCTTCCACACCAGGATAAAGGGGAATTACCCCCTGGGAAATAGTCACTCTTAATTGGTGGTACTTTAATTTACCTAGGTATGAGCCCTCCACACAACAGCCAGGTATATCTATCTATATACTGTATATTTTGCATTATAGCTACAGTTCATTGTATATATTGCTCTCTATCCAAGCGTGCCCCCAGATCAGAGTTTCTCAACCTTGATCCTCAAGTACCACCCAACGGTGCAAGTTTTAACGACCCCTTTACTGTAAAATGAATGAAACATTTCGTTTGATTAGTTCTCCTGTGCACAGGTAGGGAAATCCCAAACACCGGACCAAGGTAAGGAAGCACTGCTCTAGGTAACGCCTCCTCGCAGCACACAGGCTTCAGCAGACCTGACTGTATAGTAAGGGACGCTAGTTGTTATAACACTGAGCAGACTGAAAGTGAAACAACTAGCAATCGACTAATAAAAATCAGATGAAAACAAAAACAGTAAATATAAGTAAAATACTGCTGTTTGAAGGACTCCTAGCTAAGTACATAATTCTGTTCAACACAATAAGAGTAACTTATTCTCATGGTGCGCTTCCCCTTTAAAGTGTGACAGGGATTAACGCTGGCACATGTTTAATCCACAGACTCACAATATATTGATGGGAACGAAACAGCAGCACCATGGACAGAGGAATGACGAACACAAGGAAGGGGTCAGGAAAGAGGCTAGGCATGGGTTTGGGAAAACAGCAGGGTAGATAAAGCAGAGGGCAGAAACAGTATAGAGAGGGAGGAATGCAGAGAAGAGAAACGTGACAGGAAGAATAAACAGGAGCAATTCTGGGGCAAATTAACTGCTCCATTTGGAACAAATGCAAATGTACCCTTGATTAAAATTGGGTCTTTTAACCCTTGAATGCTAGAGACGTCTGTTGAGACCTCTCTAGCATTTAAGGGGTTAATAGCCCCATGTAAATTTAAATAGGAGTTTGGGGAATTTGCATCTCTCCCTTATTCTCCAGAATTGCTTCAGATTCTTAGTAAATCAGCCACAGTGAACTAATAAGGGGAGGAGAGGAGGCGTTAGGATAGGGAGAGAGGCTGAAGGAGTCACATCTGCAGTATGCTGAGGGGGTGGTGTGAGAGGAGTACATGGAGAGGAGTCGGGAGACACACAGCTATTATTTCTGCCTACAGACAAGCAATGAGAGTGGAGCAGTCAGATCCGGAGTGAAAATGAAGCAGAGGGAGAGGACAGAGGCGCTGGAGATAACTAAAGCCGCTGGATCTAGTTTAGAGGAACCAGACACTGGCAAGTAGTGATGAGGCTGGTTAGGAGTCAGAGTTAGGAAGCGGACCGTGAGGGAGAGTAGTAGATACAGGTACCAGACTCCCTGTAAGGATGCTCACAGATCTCAACCAGACCAGCTGTAGTATCTGCTGCTCGCTTGGGAACCGAATAGTCACCGTCACCTTTATGATAATCCTGGTGGTGGCCATACTTCTTGGAAACTCCGTGATTCTGGCAGTTTTCTTGGGCACTAAACAACTCCGCACCCCGCAGGGATACCTGAAGACTTCTTTGGCAGTGGCAGACCTGGCACTGGGTGTCTTGGTAGTTCCCTTCTCGGTGTACGGGGAGATTAGTCTACTCTACCTGAACGCTTCCACCCCAGAGAAGACTACCGAGGGGCTGTTCCAGGGCTCCTGGCACCCTTGTTATGTGATCGGTCCTGTGTTTGCTGGTTGTACCCTGGTGTCCATCAGCACTATCTTCCTGCTCACCATAGAGAGAAGCATTGCCATCCTCAAGCCCCTGCACAAGGAGGCAGTGATCACCAGGAAGAGGACATTACTGCTCATCCTGATCTCCTGGATGGCCAGCTTCTTCCTGGCCATCATTCCTATGGTTTTCAGCCATGGGGGTATAGTAATGGAGTACAACCAGTGCAGTCGTATGTGCAACTATGCCCCAGCCCCTGCCTCCCCTGCCCACGTCTGGCAGATACTTTTACTTTTCCCTGCCTTTGACTTCAGTCTACTTGGGGGGACCCTCATCATCAACGCACTGTCCCTTACCACTATACATCAATATTCTCGCAAAAGAAAACTGTTGTCAGGTACCGACCAGGATTCCATGAAAGTCTCGTTCTCTGACATCAAGGCTGCCAAGACCATAGGGACCCTGACTATTGCCTTCACAGCCTCTTTCACCCCCATCGCAGTGTTTGTGGTTGGAAATGTATTGGGATACCAGTGGTGCACCTTTTCGTTTTTTGCCTTTTGGATCCTGGCCAGCAATAGCTGCTGTAATGTCTTTATCTACAGTATATGTGACCAGCGCTTCCGCGAGGGGGCGCGCCAGCTGTTTATCACCCTGCGGAGTCGGTGTTACTGCTCCTGCGGAACGTCCCCACGCTGATCTCTTACGTGACTGCTTTATCATTAGTACCTTCAATGCAGGGAAATAGGTGACTGTTGAAATGAAGGATACTTCAAATGCATGGGGGTAGTGTGAGTAAAGAAACGGTTTAATGAAAATATATATTTAACTCGTTGGGTGCCAGAGGGGTACTGGTTTCCCTTTGACATTCAAATGGTTAGCATGCAAACTTCACAGATCATCCCAGAATTTACTTTATTAAATGCAAACCTCCACTACCCTCATCATACTATAATGAGTGCCTGCCACAGCTGCCTGAGCAGATCTGTCTTTCTTTTCAATTCTTTACAACTATCCAAATTAACAAACTTTTAAAAAGACATTTGAGGGCTAATCGATCATTAATTTAACCTGGTCTCAGAGAGTTATACCACGCTTTGCAGTGCATTGTATTCTACTCTGGTACTCATATGGTTAAGGAATGTACGTTTCTAAGGACAAGGGTGTTGATGTACCAAGAGGAGCTGGGGTCATTTTAGGTCAAACCAATGGCACCTTAGGGGAAAAATAAATATCTAAATTAATACTTTAATCATTTACCTGGTAGGGGAACAGCACATTGAAAACCAATGAGAGCTAAGTCAGTGGGAATTGTTTGACTTTTGAAATGTCCACTTTGTTGTAGGTGGTTTGCTCCAGGATTACTCCAGTTCTTAGTACATTGGCTTCATGCATGTGTGTGAATGTGCTGTCATGTAGCTGTATGTGAATGTAGCAGCCCTGCTTAGACTCCTGACATGAACTGCATGGATGGTGAGAGGAGACACTATGGAGCAACCCAACTGCAGCAAAGGAAGGAGGAGGGGCCAATACAAATGTCTCAAACTCACACTGATCTAAATGTTTACTTCGTTGTAACCATTTGGATGCTACAGATGTCTCCAATGAATTGCAAAGTAATGCACTGAATACATTTCTAGCCTTCAAAGGATTAATGAATTAATGCCTTGCTCACCCTTCTGGCACTCAAAGAGTTAAAACCCTATTTTAATTTGTATTTGTCCCCCGCAGTGCAGATGGTTTGGCCTAGAATGACTCCTGTTCCTCACAGTGTAGCAGCCTCAGCGATTCGGGATCTACCAGTGATCACTGCATAATGTATAAACACTTTTTTATTACAGGGATGTATGTAGTAAATCCATTGTCTACAATAACTACGTGCTTATTCATTTATTTGATTTTACAATACATTATCTATTCACCTACCTACTGTGGATTTTCAAAATGCTCCATGGTCTATCCATTCAATGCTGTTTAGGAGAATGGAGATATTATTTAGTACAAGGGTCCATTCCAACAGTTTTAACAATTTGAATGCCAGAGGGGTACGCAACGCATCCCTCTGGCACTCAGTGGTTAACCCTTTGGATCCCGGATGGGGTGAGTGCGATAATTTGACAATGTGTCACATACGGTCTCTGCTACTCAATGGATAAATTAGTTGTAACACCATAAGAGGTCAATTGTCCTCAATAATAGTGACTGGCAGCTCTTCCTTACATGAGGTGCTTATAGTGGCTGCAGTGTTTGAGTGCCAGAGTCAGTTCTGAGTAGCAAGTGTGATTTTTATATTTTTTCTGATGAAGGGTGTTGGGTCACTGGAGTCACAGTAAAACAATATGGGGTCAATGACCTACATGACCTGGCTGAAAATCAGCTGTGTGAGGAAGGGGACCAGTGGAGGAATTTTATCCCAGTTTAAAGAGAAACAATGACATTGGAATAAGTGATTCTTAATTTGTTTGACAGAAGGACTTATCTGTGTAGGTGTCTTTCAAACAGTCTCAATTATATCGAAATGCTATTTTTTAGTTTCTTTTTAATCTTGTTGTCCACTGATAATTGTTTCAATTTACAATCTGATAATAATCTGTGTCCCTTAAGATGCATTCAGGTCTGTTGAAGCCTTTTTGTTGTCAGGGTATGTGACCTAGAGGTACATTTCAAAATAGATCCCTTTAGATGGGAAACTGCAGACATAATACAATAAAATAGACATAAACCTGACTGCTTATGTCAGTAAATTCATCTATTGAAAATATTAACCCTTTGAATGCCAGAGGGGTACACGATGAATTGCAACTCACTCCTCTGGCAATCAAAGTGTTAAAATCCATTCATTCCTAGCTGAAAGTTTGCTTTTAAACATATGTGGTTATGTTAGATGGAGCGGTATTAAGAGCTGGATTCATTCTGGATAAAACTGACTGCACTATAAGGGGCAAATAAAAATTCCCCAAATCCTCATTCATTTAAATTATGCTTTTAATCCCTTGAATTCCATAGATACCTCCACCACATTGCAAAGCAATTATCAGGGGACGTCTCTAAAATTCCTGGGGGAGATGCACTAAGGTGTGATAAAGAGGTGATTAAGATGAGATGCACTAAGGTGTGATAAAGAAGGGATATAGTGGAGATAACTTCTCCAGTGATATCACATCTCCAGTTCCTATGCTATTCAGTGGAACCAGCACACTAAGATTTCTTCAACTTTGCACATCTTAGGCTCCATAGAATAACATAGGAACTGGAGAAGTGATATCACTGGAGAAGTTATGTCCACATTATCACCTCTATCATGCCTTAGTGCATAACCCCCAATTTCTCCAGTGATATAGCTTCTCCAAATCCTGTGTTATTCTATGGAGCCAATGCACTAAGATTCCTCCAGCTTTGGAGATCTTAGTGCATATGTTCTATAGAATAACATAGGAACTGGAGAAGTAATATCACTGGAGAAGTCATCTCCATTTTATCACCTCTTTATCACACCTTAGTGTATAACCTCCCTGACAGCTGTTCATAACCTCCATTGAAATCAATGTTGATTTCCATTTTTTTCCCACTGGGGCAGTGCAGAATCAGTCCTGTTCATAACAGCACATAAGCCTCACTTCCATTCAGATACTTGGTTCCTCTAGACCGCAGTTAAAATGCTGCAACAAATTCATCATACATATGTCCCTTAGGACCTGCCACTCTAATATAAGATTAATTTACTTTAAAGAAAATAAAAAATGCCTATATGTTGTACTAGCCATTTGTTTGTAATATCATTTTTGAAGAATGAACATTTATGTTTTGGTGATGCAGTGCGACACTATATGCTAATTAGTTTATATGCTGTGCCAATATTCCCACACACTGAATGCATCTAAGCAGACTCAACACACTGGGGTCATGTTCATACCCGAGAACTCTCCGGATCTGCCCCAGAGACTCTGGTTTGTGCTTCTGATTACATGTTTACAAACAAAACTAATTAGAATGCTGTACATGGTATTAGCACAATATCACACTGTGCAACCAAAACATAAAGGTTCATCCTGAAAAACAATTTATTTTATAAAATAATGGCCAGTACAACATAGAGTGTATCTTCAGTGACATATCCATTTTAACCCTTTGGTTGCTACTGAGATCTTACAAATCATTGCAAACTTCTCTAGCATCCAATGAGGTAAACACAAATGGTAACATGTGGGGTTCTTTTATGTGAAAAGTATTATGCAACAACTATAGCTATCTAAAGATCAACACCTTCAGGACCAGAGGGGTATGTAACACATTGCATAGCAATGTGTTGAGCACCCCTCTCATCCTCAAGGGGTTAAACTTCAGTATCTGTGTTTAACCCTTTGAGTGCCAGAGAGGCATGCAACACATTGCTTTGCAATGCGTTGCGTACCCCTCTGGCACTCAAAGGGTTAAATATTATTCTGTGTAAACAGAGTTCTTTGGTCTTGCTGTAAATCTTTTATTCAGTAACACAAAGAGGTGACAGTAGGTTATCAAGTGACCTACCACAGTCCTTCTCCCAGCACCAGCACCACCAATTGACATTAAAATGTCCCTGTCTTTGGCCATTGTCACTGTTGGGAGCTCTGTTCTGTGCTTCTATCCTCCTCATCCTCACAGTGTGGGAGAGAGAGGCAGAGAACAGTGGAAAATACAGATACAGTTTTCCCAGAATGATCACAGCACGCCCTGAGGTGCGCTGCAATCATAAAGCTTTTATGTTCCAGGACAGTTATCCATCTTTAACCCCTTAAAGTGTTAGTAATGTCCAACAAAAAGTTTTTTTGCATTTAGAAGAGGTTAAAAAGCTGATCTAAATGCAAAAAAACGTATCTCTCAAACCGCTATGATTGGATTGCAAGCACACGTTTTAGACCATTCCAATGAAGGGATTCCTTGTAAGTAACAAGATCGCAGCACCGCTCAAGCGCCTTCGTGTCGACCGACATGAATCTCCTGCTGACAGCTTTACAGCGAACTTTAAACACCCGTATCTCTTAAACCATAGCAGTTTGAGAGATAGGTTTTTTTGCATTTAGCTCAGCTTTTTAAGCTCTTCTAAATGAAAAAAAACTTTTTGTTGGACATTACTAACATTGTAAGGACCAAGAACATACAAATACATAATGGGGAGAACATGCATAAAGGACCTATGATGTACATGTACGTCCTGGAATTCAGGGGTCCCCGTGCGGCTGCACGCTGTTCTGGGACCCCTGATTTCAATAAGAGAAAGAAAACAAAAATGCTCCATGGACCATAAGTACCGATTGCGCAGCAGGGAGCCTGGTCCTTAAAGGCATAGTAAAGTCCAGAAAAAAGTGTAGTTGAAATGATAGGTACAATAAAAAAAATACATAATGCCCTTATTCCTATCTCACAAACCTTTATGGTTTGAGAGATATAATAAAAAAAGTCCTCTGCTCCCTCCCCTTTCTGCCTGACGAGCTGTAAAGCTGTCGGAGGCAAAATCTGGTCGGGCGACCAGACGAGGCTCTTCAGGAGCGCTGACATTGAGATATCTAACTATAATTACTTCATCAGAATGGTCTACAACTTGTGCCTGGTTTGCAAGCACACATTGTAGACCATTCTGATAAAGTAATTATAGTTCAATATCTTGATGTCAGCGCTCCTGAAGAGCCTCCGTCTGATCCCGGAAACAGGATCTCATGCCGTCAGCTATACAGCTGACGCATGAGAAGGGGGAGGGAGTGGAGAACTTTATTTTATCTCTCAAACCATAAAGGTTTGAGAGATAGGAATAAGGGCATTACATATTTATTTATTGCTCCTATCATTTCGGCTACACTTTTTTATGGAATTTACTAACCCTTTAAGGTGTTAAAGGTTGAATTCCTGTGACAGTCCTGCAAAATTAGCTGTTGTTTATGGGTTTTACAGCTGTGGAGCAATGTGATACACTTAAATATTCACCACAGATCTCCTATACAGAGGGACACTAAGCTGGGAAAGAGGGATAGAGGGATTTTCATCTTAGAGGGATAGTTACCCCCTAAAAAGGGACACTTGGGAGGTATGAATTAAAGTTTATACCTTTTATCCAGTCCCTGTTAAAAATGAACCAACTGAGCAAAAAATGATCACCATATATTGTTATATTATTACCAAGTTAATGGTGGGTTATCCATATAAATGTGGTAGCAAAAGAAAACCCTACTTATACCTACAAAAATGGTATATCATTTGTGTGGGTGCACTCAATGAAGTACAGGGAAGTATGGTTGAACAAAAGAGTACTAAAAAGGCCAAAATTGCTCTTTTCCTCTAGTGTAAAGAAGCCTTCCTCATTAAGGGGTTAAAAAGTTATAACAGATCAATACAATGCTTCTATTTCAGCATTTACAGTTTTTTATAGTTATTGACAAAAAATATCAGCTGGATCCAATGAAACAGCACCACTTAGTGGTCACTTTCATAACATTTTGATTTTGAAGGAAAAAAAAAAAAAAAAGACAAAAAAAAATCAAAGAAGTTTGAGCCGTTGTAACGTTTGAATCTATTATCACCCAGCAAGTAAAACACTCAGCAGGAAAAGCCCTATAACATTTTTTTGTCATTGTTCACTGCACCTTTAATGATAGAAAGATATATAATGTGAATGCTAATCTATACTAGGTCAAATGAGAGCAAGCTCTGTTTTACCACCTTGAATACTAGAGACACCCGCATTGCAGTGCAGTGCATTGGAGACGCCTCTAGCATCCAAGAGGTTAACATAATTGATCCTGTAGGAATAAGGGAGTCAACCTTTTCAGTGCCAGAGGGGTACACAACGCATTGCAACTGGCATTGAAAGAGTTAACCTTTTTAGAAAAAATGATCTACCTTAGGAGGTGTCTGTCCTCCAGTCAGCAAAAACTGATAACTACTTTGTACCATATGTATAAAAGCCAACTGGAGTTATTCTGGAGTAAACCAACTGCACCATGGGGCAAATACACATTTCTGGTAAAATAAAGAGGTATTTTATCCCTTTGGATGCTAGAGAGGTCTCCAATGCATTGCTTTGCAATGCATCGTCGATCTCTGTAGCATGCAAGCAGAGGCATAACTAGAAGCCACCGGGACCTGCTGCAAAAATTGCCATGGGCCCCCCAACCCCCTCCACATTGCTTCCCACTGGCCACCTCCACATTTCCCCCAATGCCCTTTCTCCATATTCTCCTCCAATGTTGCCCAATGTCTTTTCTTCAGATAGCCCCCCAATGTCCTTTCTTCCACATAGCCCCCCAATGTCCTTTCCTCCACATTGTCCCCAATGTCCTTTCCTCTACATAGCCCCCAGTGTCTTTTCCTCCACATAACCCCCCAATGTCCTTTCCTCCACATAGCCTCCCAGTGTCCTTTCCTCCACATAGCCCCCCAATGTCCTTTCCTCCACATTGTCCCCAATGTCCTTTCCTCTACATAGCCCTCCAGTGTCCTTTCCTCCACATAGCCCCCCAATGTCCTTTCCTCCACATTGGCCCCACTATCCTTTCCTCCACATTGCCCCCAATGTCCTTTCCTCCACATAGCCCCCCAATGTCCTTTCCTCCACATTGCACCCAATGTCCTTTCCTCCACATAGCCCCACAATGTCCTTTCATCCACATTGCCCCCAATGTCCTTTCCTCCACATAGCCCCCCAATGTCCTTGCCTCCACATTGCCCCCAATGTCCTTTCCTCCACATAGCCCCCAATGTCCTTTCTTCCACATAGCCCCCAATGTCCTTTCTTCCACATAGCCCCCCAATGTCCTTTCCTCCACATAGCCCCCAATGTCCTTTCCTCCACATAGCCCCCAATGTCCTTTCCTCCACATTGCCCCAATGTCCTTGCCTCCACATTGCCCCCCAATGTCCTTTCCTCCACATAGCCCCCAATGTCCTTTCCTCCACATAGCCCCCCAATGTCCTTGCCTCCACATTGCCCCCAATGTCCTTTCCTCCACATAGCCCCCAATGTCCTTTCTTCCACATAGCCCCCCAATGTCCTTTCCTCCACATTGCCCCAATGTCCTTTCCTCCACATAGCCCCCAATGTCCTTTCTTCCACATTGCCCCAATGTCATTTCCTCCACATTGCCCCCAATGTCCTTTCCTCCACATAACCCCCGATGTCCTTTCCTCCACATTGCCCCAATGTCCTTTCCTCCACATAGCCCCCCAATGTCCTTTCCTCCACATTGGCCCCACTGTCCTTTTCTCCACATTGCCCCCAATGTCCTTTCCTCCACATAGCCCCCCAATGTCCTTTCCTCCACATAGCACCCCAATGTCCTTTCCTCCACACTGGCCCCAATGTCCTTTCCTCCACATTGGCCTCAATGTCCTTTCCTCCACGTTGCCCCCAATGTCCTTTCCTCCACATAGCCCCACAATGTCCTTTCCTCCACATTGCCCCCAATGTCCTTTCCTCCACATAGCCCCACAATGTCCTTTCCTCCACACTGGCCCCAATGTCCTTTCCTCCACATTGCCCCCAGTTTCCTTTCTTCCACATAGCTCCCCAATGTCCTTTCCTCCACATTGGCCCCAATGTCCTTTCCTCCACATTGCCCCCAATGATTCCCAGTGGCCATCTCCTACCTCCTCCGGCACAGACCTCTATTAGCAGCTTTGAGCGCCCAAACGGTCTTATCTCCAGTAATGCAGAGTGCTAGGAGATGATGTCACCTCCCAGCGCTCTGCATTACTAGAGTGCCAGAGACAGAGATGGAGCTCAGCTGCTAATAGAGGTCTGTGCCGAAGAAGGCACAAACCTCAGCTTGTTGTAGGCTCTGGGAAGGGGGGTCCCAGGGGGCAGCCGGGCCCCTGGGGTGATGGGCCCGGTCACAGTTGCTACCCCTAAAACCCCTATTGTTATGCCATTGCTTGCAGGGTGTTAAAAAGCTCTATTCAAATTAATGAGATTTAGGGAATTTCATTTGTCCCCTATGAGACGTTGGTTTACTCCAGAAGAGCTCGAGTTGACTTTTGTAAGTATGAGCCAATGGGGGTAGATTTATAAAAACTGGGTAATAATAAGAAGGTCTATAATCTGAGTGCTATGAAGGGGGGTGAACTTATCTATTAAACAAATAAAAAGCCACATGGTAACAATCCATTTTAAATTTGATCTGGACATACAGTTTTTACAGACTATTGGCCACTCTCATGAAGATGACATTGCGGCAGGACCCACAATAAAATGAGCTGTCACTAAGATAATTTTCACTGCCAGCCACAATACTGAAAAAACAGTTTTAGGGTGAACCAAGATAACTCTCTTTTCACCCCCCCCCATACACTGCAACCAGGTCTTATAAATTTGACAGTGTAATCCTAATTAAATTGACTTCTTGTTTCTTCTTTTATAAGCCATTCAACATTTCCAGAATATTGAAATGCAAATTAGAACACTCTGTGCCCTGCAGATAATTCAGATGAATTGTTCCATCAAAGGCTTTCCGTAAGAGCCGCTGAACTACAATGTATCAGGATATGATGCTGTGCGTTAGAAGCATTGATTCCAAGAAGCTCAATAGCATGAAAATGGACTTTAAATAAACTGTAATTATCACCACACCATTAAGGAATAGTACAATAAGGTCAAAGGATGACTGAACCTTTAACCCCTTAGATGGTAGAGAGAAATGTGTTGGAGACCTCTATTACACAAATAGATTAAATGGGAATTTTACCCTAGGAATAAGTCAGACTTAGTTTGTTTAACACATTGACTTGCTTAGGTTGGTGAACATCAAACAGCAGTCAGTTTACTTTTTGCAGTTTCTTGTATATAGTAATCTCTATTGAAGACTGCCTCTAGGTCACATCTTCTCACAACAAGCAGTAGGCATCAGTAGACCGGAATGGATTATAAGGGGCTCTGACTGAAATAGACTGAAACTAAAACAACTAGCAGCAGACTAAAACAGAGATTCTATACAAATAAAAACAGTAACAAGAAATAGTGGTTTGAAGGACATCTACCTAAGTACGTTCTTCTGGTAAACAAATTTAAAGCCACTTATTATTAATGTGTCGTTCCCCTTAAACCTTTTAAAGACCAAAGAGGCGTGCTACTTAATGCATTGCACAAACACTGGTCCCTAAGGTTTATTGAGGTTGTGCCTCCTAGATGAAGAATATATACTTTCAGAATTGTGGAGATTATCCTAAAATTCCTAAGTGGCCCTATAAACCTTACAAAATTAAGTTAGTTTTTTTACTTTTTCACCATTATATAAATTACTCTGGGGCCTCTAAATTCAGCTGATTTTCTCTTCTTCCTACCCCTCTATTCCTTTATCCCCTTAAGGTCCGATGATCCCGCGGTGTCTGGTCCTTTAAGGACCAGATAGAAGAGTTCGACGTGCCGTCCCACGTGACTGATCACGTGGGGCGGCACATCGAAAGGAGGACTGAAAGAGATCACTCGGGTCTTGGAGCGATCAATTTCAGTCCACGGTATTACTCACCGCGCTCCTGCAGGAGCGCGGTGAGTAAAAGTACGTGACGTACCAGGACCGACACTGGTCCTTAAGTGCTCACAGGACGCGAAGGGGTTAAACCTTTCACTGATGGTCAAAAGCCAAGCCCACTGATGTACATTTGAAGGAACAGCATGAGATGAGAGGTCTGGGAGGTGGGATTTTAGCACGTGTGATCACCATAGTGTGATCTGAATCCTCATGAGCAGGTACACCAGTATTAGAACTACAGTACGGTATATGATCACTATAGTGGTGGACATACACTGCTGTTAGGTCTTTAATAATACCAAAGGTCTACTTACACCTGCCCCATAGCACATGTAGGAAAATGACTTAAATTTACACCATTTCTTCTACACCTTGTTAAACCCGGTATCCTATCAAAATGTTGCCCTCAATTTGGCGACCATCCTAGCGACTCAATAAATATGTCACCAGGTTGAAAATGGCGACATAAGAATCTTGCCCGCATGTAATGCTCATTCACTCATTCAGCTCAGCTTGATAAATGTTTTTTCTTAGGTATGTTGCCCACATACCTAAGAAACAAAGTGGGAAAAAAGTCTACCAAGCTGAGCCGAATGAGTGAATGAGCATTACGTGCAGCAGAAGCAGAGGAGCAAGCGTTGCAAAGCAATGTGTTAGATATCCCTCTGGCACTCAAAGGGTTAAAATATGGCTTTTTAACAAGGCGTAGAGGAATGGAATCCCCCAAAATGGCCATAAACTGCCCCACTGCTCTCCCCGCTTGCTGTAAGCAGCATTAACCCTCTGAGTGCCAGAAAAGCATCCAGTGCATTGTAATGCAATGCGTTGGATACCTTTCTGGCACTCAAAAGGTTAAGGCCAGGGTTTTCAAAAAGGTAGCATAGCAAAGTGGCTTTAGTCAGACATAGATCTAGAAAATAGATTACAGGTCATGGTTTAGCTCTGAATTGGATTTGTATGTTCCTGCCATTGCAAGCACTGAATTTCCCCATTGCCATAGCAGCTTAATTTTTTTTTTTTTTTTTTTTTGCAATCACCTTTTGCTCCTAAATTAGAGAAGATAATGATTGCAGAGAAACTGCCAATGACACAAAGGAATCACAGCTGTCCTCTGATTGGTGCTTTACTTCACACATATCCTGTAGGCTCAAATCAGAGTGCATCACTGTTCTCCAAGGGTGGTCTACTAATCTATTTCTTTTTGATTCCAACTTATTATAATCAAACATCTAATAAGTATCAATCTCTGAGTGTCTCAGTGACATTCATCTATGGTCTTTTTCATTTGGCAGTCAGAAGAAAAGGGTAAAATAAAATTAACACTAGAAAATGACAAGATGATATATAGCATTTAACATTTCATATTGCAAAGTAGCACCTCTAAAGAAATCATATATTTAATGTTAGATACCTGAAATCTAGTCCAATGCTTTATTGTTTTTGTAGACAGATTCCTGTTCTTCACAATCACTCAAGGCCAAGGCCAATCACCAAGGCCTGATCAGATGACTAGGGGACACCCCTTGGGATTAGAGGAAAGGAGGTTTAGACTTCAGCAGAGGAAGCGTTTTTTTACAGTGAGGTCTGTTACATTGTGGAATTCTTTGCCCAAGGAGGTGGTTATGGCAGATACAATGGATACATTCAAGAGAAGATTCGATACATTTCTTTCCAAAGGGAACATACAGAGTTATACTGTTTATTAGTAGGTAGATCAGGAAAGTCTGATAAAGACTAACTTATTTGGTAGCAGGAAAGCTATAAAATTACTGGAGTATGAGGAGAAGATTGAACTTGATGGACTGTGGTAGCTAATATATTAAGATTTATGTATACCCCCTTCTGTTCTGAAAGGTTGTTATCTGTTATCTGACAATTTATAGACAACTAGTTGAAAAGCCCGTGTACATGGGCCACAGTGCCACCCAGCAACCTCGGCTTGTGACCAGATCCTGTTGGCCGCGCTGCAGTCATACGCAGTACTGACTGCCTGAACATGCCGCGGCCGATAACGGAGCAGGATGCTCCAAATTCAGACCGTAGTCCTCTCTGCGCACCTTCCTGGGACCCTTGGTACACAGAGAGGACGACGATCTGAATTCCGAATTCCCCGCCTCATTATTATCTGCAGCATGGGCATTCTCTACTGCGCATAACTGCAGCATGCACAGCCATCTCTACTGTGTATGACGGCTTCTGACAAACATACTTAGAGAATTATTATAAATTATGCTGCACTATAACTTCTGAGACAACTGTAGAGCTGGTTTATGCAAATGGGGATCCTGAGGCCCTGTTTAAAACAAGAATGCATGCTTCCACAGGACATACAGTATTTTAGACCTCTGGTACCAAAGATTATGCTTACCTGGACTGTAGTATATTTCAAGGGGCACTATTAGAGAAAAATTAAAATAGTTGTTAAATGTCAGCATTTTACTAGCTGCTCTCATTTCTGGGAGTAGCAGTATTTTAAACTTTTGAGTACTACATAGGTATCTAATGTATTGCAGCACAATGCATTGGATACCATTCTGGCACTCAAAGGGTTAAACTCACAGCCCTAATTGTGCAGGCTTTTACAGTGCTCTATTCCCACATCTTGCAAGAGTCTTGCAGCCAGCTTGGAACATGTCATGTGCCAATCACCCTGCTAGTAATGTGTCGCTGGACTGCACAGTGCACTAATAATGCATTATATTGGCCCAAGCACTGGGTCTTTGGGGACCTTCAATTACAGTATGCACATGGAACTGATATGTTGGGAATCCTTCTAATCTTCTGACTTTCCTGCTATTCTCTTTATCTAATTGACAGCATATACATTTATATATTGTATAATTTATTTTATTTAACAGAGCAAATACTGCAATTCCGTGTTCTTATTGAGTAAACAATTAATTTAATCTGTTTCATGTGAGTCTGTTATTTATAAAGCAAAGTGGTCTGTCTGGGATTTTACTGCCTGCAGTGAGGTTGATCTATTAACCCTTTGAGTGCCAGAGGGGTAAGCAACACATTGCTTTGCAATGCGTTGCGTACCCCTCCGGCACTCAAAGGGTTAAGAAAAATGGAAGCAATCCTGGGGTAAAGATGTGCACCATAGTGGACAAATAAATATTACCATTTATTTGGAGGGTTCTTATTTAACCCCTTAAATGCTAGATAGGCCTCGAACGTATTGCTTTGATCAGATCAAGTTTGAGAGTGTTTTAAATAATATGGGGCTCTGAAAGTTAGGTTTCTGTAATTTAATATATATGAATTAATATGGGGACCAGAGCCCCCATATCAATTAAAACATTTTTACCTTGACAAAAGAGTCCTGTTTCCCTCATGCATTACACCTTATTGTACAACGAGGTTACTTCAAGGCACATTTTGTGCCCTGCATAACTGCAGTCCCCAGCCAGTGGGAGCATTGGAAAATATAAAAAAAGAATTGGCTTATAAAAGCCAATTGCGGTTTATTTTTTTAGATTTCTTTAGGGCACTGCATTGGAGGACCAGGGCATCACATACACCAGTGGATCTTCAAGTAATTATCTTACAAACATGTACATGGGTGTGTGTGTGTGTGTGGGGGGTCCTGGGGACCCCTTCCTTTGATTTCTTTTATTTTTAAATTTTATGAGATGAGAATTGGTACTGTGTAGAAATATTGGAGGCAAATATCAAGTTGATACCTTTATTGGCTAACAAAGCAGATTTAGGATGCAAGCTTTCAAGACCTCTTAGGTTTCTTCCTCAGGCATATTATACATATAAATAAGAATATATCTCTTTTATATACAAGTACCTTTATCATTGACTAATCAAAGAACCTGGTTCTGAATTGAGCTTTCTTATCTGGTGTCCATTCTAAAGAATGCAATGTGTACTTGTATATAAGATAAATGTTTTCATATTTATCTGTATAACATGTCTGAGGAAGAGACTTAAGAGGTCTTGAAAGCTTGTATCCTAAATCTGCTTAGTTATCCAATAAACGTGTCAACTTATATTTGCCTCCTAAATTAATATGGCCTCTATTCCCCACATTCATTTATATATTAAATCACTGGAACCTAACTAGGGGTTTATGGCTAACAGGGCACATTAGTAAAAGACGGGGGTGTTATTGTATGTGTGATTCTATGGCTATCAGCTGGAGAAGGGGGGAAAAATATTTTTTGTGATTTGATGGCTACCAAATGGTCAAGGTTGGGAGAGGAATCTTATGTACGGTTTGATGGCTACCAATGGGAAAAGGCAGGGGGCAGAGAAATCTTGTATATGATTTAATGGCTACCAATGGGACAAGTTGGAGGGAATAATTTATGCAGCATTAACAGTGGGGCAATAGGAAAAGGGGGTTTGCATTTAATGTGTGGTTTTGTGGCTACCAGTTGGATGAGGTGTACGTGAGGTTTTAGGTTTGCATTTAATGTGTGGTTTTGTGGCTACCAGTTGGATGAGGTGTACGTGGGGTTTTAGTTTTGCATTGGGAAAGTGGGACATGGATGATGTGTCAAACATTATCTGTGAGTAAAATATGGGGCCTTGGAGCCCTTCCTTGTGCATTTTGTTTAATTTAGTAAGAAAGGTACATAAGTGCCCCATCTTTAACAAAGAAACATGATATGGGGTCCCAGGACACCTATTATTTGGAACACTGCATTTTGATCTTATCAGGATGGAGATCTGAGGGTTAACGTTATACCACTACAATTTAGTTAAGGTAATTTGTCCTTAAATAAAAAAATGTTTGTTTTTAACCACTAACCCTTCATTTTCAGGTTTTGTTAATATAAGCCATTCCAGCAATTAATGGGTTAGTATGAGGCTAGGTTATTACAGGGGAGGGGTAGTGTGGGCATAGTTTATTATTAATAGGGATAGTTTATGTAATATAATGTACATTTATCCCTCCATTGCCAGCAAGTTTACAATGCTTTATATTGTGAACTCACATGAAAACCGAGGGGTTAAAGAGGGTGTTTATGTGTGTGTGTGGGAGGGGGTGTGTGTTTTGGGGCATTATGGGATATGGGGTTCAAGTAGGGCAAACGGAAGGGCAACATCCCACACTGTATCTGCCTGAACGTGGTGTAGGGAAACAAGCATATAGTTTGTCTGATTTATCTACACTTATGTACAATCAGCAGTCTCCTTGACTGTAGATTCATGTTGATGAAGTCAGTTTTCTTATCATACCCAACAGTCTACCTCCAGGCAGAACTGAGGAGAAAGCAGAAACACCATTTGTATATAGGTGAAAGCAGGTGCAGCCAAATCTGCCCACAATCCGACTGAAATTAGTTTAGTAAATGCCAACCACTGAAACACTTTTCACATAGAATGCAACTGGATACTTGTGAACAGCAGGTGAACTATAAGTCAACTTTCTGGCCACTAGAGGGCACTGTTAATTTAAAGAACAAAAAACAACAATAGTTTAATCTGTAATAACTTTGGAAAGACATGTCCCCCAGTGGGAGTACCCCTGTTTCACTCAGCAGGAAAAGCCCTACAATATTTGGTTTGTTCACTTACTAATTTGGTTAGTTTATTAACTAATGTATGTGCCCATTTACTTAAGAGGCACATAAGTCAATGCACTATGAAATAGTGGTGTAATTCTGGAGCACTCCAGCTACACCATAGGGAACACATTATAATTCATAAAATTACAGCATATATAAATGGTGTTTTAACCCCTTGCAAGCATGCTAATGAGGTCTTAAACTAATTACTTCACAATGCATTGGAGACCTCTCTAGCATGCTAGGAGTTAACCCTTTCAGTGCCAGAGGGATGTGAATTGGACACCACTCTGCCACTGAAAGGGTTAAACTCTTAATTTAAATCAATGGTATTTGTTCCATATGGTGCAGCTGTCAGAATTGCACCACTTCTCTTTGTAGATAAGCCCCTTAGCTTTTATGACATATGATACTTTATATTGTCTTTTATATATCTGTGTAATTAAATACAAAACCTAGATATTTCTCCCTTGTTTCTGCTGTTCTTTCTTGATCTATTTATCTATAGTTTTCAGGTGGATGAGGTCACTATAAGAGCAGAACAGACAGCACTCTGGCTTATCATCACATTCATAATACCCATCCTCATCTGTTTTATTGACTTCTCAAATCCAACTGATCAGCTGTATCTCATACCGCATTGGATTGACTCCTTGCTGCTGATTCTCACTTATTGAAACTTGGACTCTGCACTGGTTCAATATTGGTCAGTCATTCATTATTACATTTCTGGTTTCTAATCATCATCATCATCATCATCATATGAATTTAGATTTTTCCAGTATATTTATTATGTTATATAGCACTGCTTCATATATCAGTATTAAGCCATATGCTCAAAACAAAAGTGGATGAATTCTGGGGCAAACCAACTACGCCTCAGGGGAAAGCTAAAAATCCACATTGATTTAAATGAGCATTTTAACCCCTTGAATGCATTGATTCAAGGGGATACAAGCCCCATTTAAATAAATTAAAATTTTGGAAATTATAATTTTGTTGCTCTATAATGCCATTGGTTTTCCTCAGAATTCCACTATCTTTCTTTTGAACATAGGGCTGTAAAGTGCTAGCCTGTCTTGGTATATCCATCACTAGATCTGCATTGGTCCGTCGGAGAGAGAGTAACACCACAGAAGCCAGTTCCGTATTCCCTTGGGCTGGGCTGTAAGCACCAATTAAACTATCCTATATAATAATTTGCTAAGGATGTTTGTCAGAAGCCGTCATGCGCAGTAGAGACGGCTGCGTGCACTGCAGTCATGTGCAGTAGTCAGCCGTGGTGCGGGCAGTGTCTACTGCGCATGAGTGCAGTGGTGGCATTGTGGCCTGTGTAAACGTGCTTTTCAACTAGTAAGGTTATGTTTGCACAGATGACTTATGTTTCAAAGAAAATGTATAGAAAAAATATACATTTTGGCTGTCATTCCTTGTTCTCTGTATAAACAGCTGATCAAATGTGCACTGAAAGCACAGCTACC